>CM075063.1:53643896-54274869 GCA_037428765.1 Rubia yunnanensis | reverse complement strand
TTGTGGAGGAACTTAAGTGCAAAAATTTTAAACGAGGCCCGTGGAGGTAAAATTGAGAACCGTGGAGGTAAAATTGATTCAAAACGTCCCCTGGAGGACCTTTGCCATCCTTAGTTAAACTTATAATCCTTGAAAATGATAAATACATAGGCATGATCCCATGGAGATTTCTCCTAGTGAACTTCTACCAAATAACCTTTGCCTACTTATAAGTAACCATAATAAATTTTCATTGGACCACGTACTAGTGATTTACAAAATTTGATGGATGCAAATTTTTTTTTGTAAAATCCCAAGAATATCGAATTTCATTTGATTCTATATTGTGGAAATCAACATTTCGATAATGCTTATGCTAAATGGAATTACAAATACAAATGCTAGATGATTAACCTATTCCATTCATCCGGTCATTTCAAAATCGGAACATCTTAGTCATGAAATTTTGAATTAGATTAAGGTATTTCCAAATCTACATTTCCACTTCTACCACATTCGTGTAGGGATCTAAGTGCAAAAATTAAAAAAACGTGACCCGTGGAGGTAAAATTGTGAACCGTTGAGGTAAAATTGATTCAAAACGTCACTGAAGGTACCTTTGCCATCCTCAGCCAAACTTATAATGCTTGAAAATAATAAATAAATAGGCATGGCCCTCTGGAGACTTCTGCTAGTCAACTTCTAACAAATAACCTCTGCCTATTTATAAGTAACCATCCAAAATTTACTCTAGACCACGTACTAGCACTTTCTAAAATTGGATGGACGCAATTTTATTGTATTTTATTTCATAACAACCCAAGAATAAGTAATTTCATTTGATTCTATATGGTTGAAATCATCGTGCCAAGACCGCTTATCCTAAGGGTATACATGGAAATACTAATACAACTGACGGACGATTACCTAGTTCCATTCATCCGGTCATGCCTAAATTGGAACATCTTGGACATGACATTGTGAATTAGATTATGGTATTTCCAAATTTTTATTTCAAATTCAGCTAAATTTTTGGAGGGACCTAAGTGCAAAAATTTAAAACGTGACTAGTGGAGGTAAAATTGTGAACCGTGGAGGTAAATTTGATTCGAAACATCACTGAAGGGATCTTTGCCACCCTCAGTCAAACTTATAATCCTCAAAAATAAGAAATAAATAGGCCTATTCCCCTGGAGACTTCTCCCAATCAACTTCTACCAGGTAAAGTTTGCCTAGTTAAAAGTAAAAATCCAAAATTTACTCTCGACCACATTCTAGCAATTTCAAAATTTTGATGGACTCGATTTTATTATATTTTATTTTCATAAAATCCAAAGTATAAGGAATTTCATTTGATTCTATGTTGTGGAAATTATCATTTCGATAATGCTTATGCTAAGGGTATACATGGAAATACAAATAGAAATGACAGACGATTACCCAGTTCCATTCATCTGGTCATGCCTACATCGGAACATCTTGGTAATGACATTGTGGATTAGATTAAGGTATTTCCAAATTTACGTTTCCACTTCTACCACATTCGCGGAATAACCTAAGTGTAAAAATTAAAAATGCGACCCGTTGAGATAAAATTGATTCAAAACGTCCCGAAGGGGACCTTGGCCATCCTCAGTTAAACTTATAATCCTCAAAAATGATAAATAAATAGGCATGATCCCATGGATACTTCTCCTTGTCAACTTCTATCAGATAACTTTTGCCTACTTATAGGTAACCATAAAAAATTTACCCTAAACCACTTACTAGCGATTTCCAAAATTTGATAGACACAATTTTATTATATTATATTTTTTAAAATCCCAATAATAAAGAATTTCATTTGATTCTATGTTGTGGAAAACATCATTTCGATAATTCTTATGCTAAGGGTATAAATGGAAATACATATAAAATGACAGACGATTACCATGTTCCATTCATCTGGTCATTCTTAAATCGGAACATCTTGTTCATGACATTGTGAATTAGATTATGGTATTTCCAAATTTTAATTTCCACTTCTACCACATTCGTGAAGGGCCTAAATGCAAAAATTAAAAACGCAACCCGTGGAGGTAAAATTGTGAACCGTGGAGGTAAACTTGATTCGAAACGTCACTGAAGGGACCTTTCCATCCTTAGTAAAACTTATAATCCTCAAAATTAATGAATAAACAGGTATGATCCTCGGGAGACTTCTTCTAGTAAACTTTTACCAGATAACCTTTTGCCTACTTATAAGTAACTATCCAAAATTTATTCTAGACCACGTACTAGCGCTTTCTAAAATTTGATGGACTCAATTTTATGATATTTTATTTTATAGAACCGAACAATAAGTAATTTCATTAATTCTTTGTGGTGGAAATCATCGCTCCAACAATGCTTATCCTAAGGGTATAAATCGAAATACTAATGCAAATGGCGGATGATTACCTTGTTCCATTCATCCGATCATGCCTAAATTGGAACATCTTGGTCATGACTTTGGGAATTAGATTATGGTATTTTAAAATTTCCATTTCCACTTCTACCACATTCGTGAAGGGACCTAAATGCAAAAATTAAAAATGCGACCCATGGAGGTAAATTGTGAACCATGGAGGTAAAATTGATTTGAAACATCACTGAAGAGACCTTTTCCATCCGCACTCAAACTCATAATCGTCAAAAATAATAAACAAACAGGCACGATCCCAATGGAGACTTCAGCTAGTCAACTTCTACATGATAACCTTTGCCTATTTATAAGTAACCATAAAATATTTACTCTAAACCACATACTAGTGCTTTCTAAAATTTGATGGACGCAATTTTATTATATTTTATTTAATAAAAACCCAGTAATAATTAGTTTAATTTGACTCTATGTGGTGGAAATCATTCCTCCAATAACGCTTTTCCTAAGGGTATAAATGAAAATACTAATACAAATGACGGACGATTACCCTGTTCCATTCTTCCGGCCATGCCAAAATCAAAAGATCTTGGTCATGAAATTGTGAATTAGATTATGGTATTTCCAAATTTGCATTTTTCCACTTCTACCACATTCGTGGAGAAACCTAAGTGCAAAAATTAAAAACATGAACCATGGAGGTAAAATTGATTCGAAACGTCCCGGAAGGGACCTTTGCCATCCTCAGTCAAACTTATAATCCTCAAAAATGATAAATAAACAAGCATGATCCCATGGAGGCTTCTCCTAGTCAACATCTACCAAATAACCTTTGCCTACATATAATTAACCATCTATAATTTCCTCCAGACCACTTACTAGCCTTTTCCAAAATTTGATGGACGCAATTTTATTATATTTAATTTTCATAAAATCCCAAGAATAAGTAATTTCATTTGATTCTGTGTTGTGGAAATCACCGTTTCGATAACGCTTATGCTAAGGGTATAAATGGAAATATAAATACAAATGTCAGACAATTACCTTGTTCCATTTATCCGCTCATGCCTAAATCGGAACATCTTGGTCATGACATTGTGAATTATATTATGCTATTTCCAAATTTTCATTTCCACTTCTACCACATTCTCGAAGGGACCTAAATGGAAAAATAAAAAACGCAACCCGTGCAAGTAAAATTGTGAACCGTGGAGGTAAAATTGTGAACCGTGGAGGTAAAATTGATTCAAAACTTCACTGAAGAGACCTTTGCCATTCTCTGTAAAACTTATAATCCTCAAAAATAATAAATAAATAGGCATGATCCCCAGGAGACTTCTCCTAGTCGAATTCTACAAGATAACCTTTGCCTACTTATAAGTAACCATCTAAAATTTACTCCAAACCACATATTAGCGATTTCAAAATTTTGATGGATATGATTTTATTATATTTTATTCTCATAAAATCCCAAGAATAAGGAATTTTATTTGATTCCGTGTTGTGGAAATCATCCTTTCAATAATGCTTATGCTAAGGGTATAAATGGAAACACAAATACAAATGACTAACGATTACCCTGTTCTATTCATCCAGTCATGACTAAATTGGAATATCTTGGTCACGACAATGTGAATTAGATTATGGTATTTCCAAATTTGAATTTCCACTTCTACCACATTCTTGAAGGGACCTAAATGCAAAAACTAAAAACGCTATCCGTGGAGGTAAAATTGTGGAGGAAAATTTGATTCAAAATGTCACTGAAGGGACCTTTGCCATCCTCAGTAAAACTTATAATCCTCGAAAATAATAAATAAACAGGCATGATACCCTGGAGACTTCTCCTAGTCAACTTCTACCAGATAATCTTTGCCTACCTATAAGTAACCATCCAAAATGTACTCTAGACCGCGTACTAGCAATTTCTAAATTTGATTGACGCGATTTTATTATATTTTATTTCATAAAAACCCAAGAATACGTAATTCATTTTATTCTATGTGGTGGAAATTATCGTTTCAATAACATTTATCCTGAGGGTATAAATGGAAATACTAATACAAATGATGGGCAATTACCATGTTCCATTCATCCGGCCATGCCTAAATTGGAACATTTTGGACATGAAATTGTGAATTAGATTATGGTATTTCCAAATTTTCATTTGAACTTCTACTACATTCCTGGAGGGACCTAAGTGCAAAAATAAAAAACGTGACCTGTGGAGGTAAAATTGTGAACCTTGGAGGTAAAATTGATTCGAAACGTCACTGAATGGACCTTTGCCATCCTCAGACAAACTTATAATCCTCAGAAATTATAAAATATAGGCATTATCCCCTACAGACTTCTCCTAGTAAACTTCTACCAAATAACCTTTGCCTACTTAAAAGTAAAAACCAAAAATTAACTCTAGACCACGTACTGGCGATTTCCAAAATTAATTGACGCAATTTTAAAATATTATATTTTCTTAAAATCCCAACAATAAGGAATTTCATTTGATTCAATGTTGTGGAAATAATCATTTTGACAATGAATATGCCAAAGGTATAAATGGAAATACAAATACAAATGACAGACAATTACCCTGTTCCATTCATCCGGATATGCCTAAATCGGAACATCTTGGTCATGGCATTTTGATTTAGATTAAGGTATTTCCAAATTTTCATTTCCATTTCTACCACATTCACGAAGGGACCTAAGTGCAAAAATTAAAAATGCAACCTGGAGACCTTTGCCATCCTAAAAACCGTGGAGGTAAAATTGATTCGAAACGTCACTGAAGGGACCTTTGACATCCTCAGTAAAACTTATAATCCTTAAAAATAATAAATAAACATGCATGATCCCCTTGAGACTTCTCATAGTTAACTTCTACTAGATAATCTTTGCCTACTTATAAGTAACCATGAAAAATTTACTCTAGACCACGTACTAGCGCTTTCTAAAATTTGATGGATGCGATTTTATTATATTTTATTTCATAAAAAACCCAAGAATATGTATTTTCATTTAATTCTATGTTGGAAATCATTGTTACAATAAAGCTTATCCTAAGGGTATAAATGGAAATACTATTACAAATGTCGGACGATTGCCCTGTTCCATTCATCCGGTCATGCCTAAATCGGAACTTCTTGGCCATGACATTGTGAATTAGATTATGGTATTTCCAAATTGGCATTTCCACTTCTACCACATTCGTGGAGGGACCTAAGTGCAAAAATTAAAAACGTGTTCCATGAAGATAAAATTGTGAACCATGGAGGTAAAATTGATTCGAAACATCACTGAATGGACCTTTTTCCATCCTCAGTCAAACTATGTAATCCTCCAAAATAATAAATAAACTTGCATTATCCCTTGGAGACTTTTCCTAGTCAACTTCTACCAAATAACCTTTGCCAACATAAAAGTAAAAATCCAAAATTAACTCTAGACTACGTACTAGCGATTTCAAAAATTTGATAGATGTGATTTTTTTTCCCGTAAAATCCCAATAATCAGGAATTTCATTTGATTCTATGTTGTGGAAATCATCATTTTGATAATGCTTATGCTAATGGTATAAATGGAAATACAAATACAAATGACTGACGATTACCCTGTTCCATTCATCCGGTCATGCCTAAATCGGAACATCTTGGTCATTACATTGTGAATTAGATTAAGGTATTTCCAAATTTGTATTTCCACTTCTTCCACATTTGTGAAGGTACCTATGTTCAAAATTTTAGAACGCGACCCGTGGAGGTAAAACAGTAAACCGTGGAGATAAAATTGATTCGAAACGTCACTAAAGAGTCTTTTTCCATCCTCAGTCAAACTTATAATCCTCAAAAATAATTAATATACAGGCATGATCCCTTGGAGACTTCTTATAAGTAACCATAAAAAATTTACTCTAAACCACGTACTAGCACTTTCTAAAATTTGATTGACGCGATTTTATTGTATTTTATTTCATAAAATCCCACGAATAAGGATATTCATTTGATTATATGTTATGATATCATCGTTTTGATAACACTTATGCTAAGGGTATAGATGGAAATACAAATACAAATGATTGATGATTACTCATTACCCTGTTCCATTCATTTGGTCATGCCTAAATCGGAACATCTGGGTCATGACATTGTGAATTAGATTACCTGATTTCCAAACTAAAATTTCCATTTCTACCACATTCGTGGAAGGACCTAAGTGCAAAAATTAAAAACGCGACCCCTGGATGTAAAATCGTGAAATGTGGAGGTAAAATTAATTCGAAACATCCCGGAGGGGACTTTTTCTATCCTCAGACAAACTTATAATCCTCGAAAATGATAAATAAACATGCATGATGACATGGAGACTTCTCCTAGTCAACTTCTACCAGTATACCTTTGCCGGATTATAAGTAACCATATAAAATTTACTCTAGACCACGTACTAGCGATTTCCAAAAATTGATAGATGCAATTTTATTATATTTTATTTTCATAAAATCCCAAGAATAAGAAATTTCATTTGATTCTATGTTGTGGAAATTATCATTTCGATAATGCTTATGTTAAGGGTATAAATAGAGATACAAATACATATGACAGGCGATTACCCTGTTCCATTCATCCAGTCATGACTAAATCGGAACATCTTGGTCATGACATTGTGATATAGATTAAGGTATTTCCAAATTTTCATTTCCACTTCTACAACATTCGTGAAGGGACCTAAGTGTAAAAAATTAAAAATGCGACCCGTGGAGGTAAAATTGTGAACCGTTGAGGTGAAATTCATTCGAAATGTCAATGAAGGGACCTTTGCCATCCTAAGTCAAACATATAATCCTCAAAAATAATAAATAAACAGGCACGATCCCCTAAAGACTTCTCCTATTCAACTTCCACGAGATGACCTTTGTCTACTTATAAGTAACCATAAAATATTTACTCTAAACCACATACTAGCATTTTCTAAAATTAGATGGACTTGATTTTATTATATTTTATTTCATAAAAACCCAAGAATAAGTAATTTCATTTGATTCTATTATGTGGAAATAATCGTTCCAATAACGCCTATCCTAAGGGTATAAATGGAAATATAAATACAATTGAAAGACGATAACCATGTTCCATTCATCCGGTCATGCCTAAATCGGAACATCATTGCCATGCCATTGTGAATTAGATTATGGTATTACCAAATTTGCTTTTCCACTTCTACCACATTCGTGGAGGGACCTAAGTGCAAACATTAAAAATGGGAACTGTGGAGGTAAAATTGATTCGAAACATCCCTGAAGGGATCTTTGTCATCCTCAATCAAACTTATAATCCTTGAAAATGATAAATAAATAGGCATGATCCCATGGAGACTTCTCCTAGTCAAGTTCTACATGATAACCTTTGCCTACATATAAGTAACCATCCAAAATTCACTCTATACCACGTACTAACAGTTTATAAAATTTCTTAGATGCAATTTTATTATATTTTGTTCATAAAAACCCAAGAATAAGGAATTTCATTTGATTCTATGTGGTGGAAATCATCATTCCAAATAACGCTCATCCTAAGGGTATAAATGAAAATACTAATACAAATTACGGACGATTACCTAGTTCCATTCATACGGTCATGCCTAAATCAAAACATCTTGGTCATAACATGGTGAATTAGATTATGGTATTTCCAAATTTGCATTTCCACTTCTACCACATTTGTGGAAGGACCTAAGTGCAAAAATTAAAAATGTGACAAGGTGAGGTAAAATTGTTAACCGTGGAGGTTAAATTTATTCGAAACGTCCCTGAAGGGGCCTTTGCCATCCTCAGTCAAACTTATAATCCTCGAACAAAATTTAATAAATAGGCATGATTCCTTGGAGACTTCTCCCAGTCAAGTTCTACCAGATAACCTTTGCCTACTTATAAGTAACCATAAAAATTTTACTTTAAACCACGTACTAGCGCTTTATAAAATTTGATGGACATGATTTTATTATATTTAATTTCATTAAAACCCAAGAATAAGGAATTTTATTTGATTCTAAGTGGTGGAAATCGTTGTTCCAATAACGCTTATCCTAAGGGTATAAATGGAAATACTAATACAAATTACGGATGATTACCCTGTTCCATTCATCCGGTTATGCCTAAATCGGAACATCTTGGTCATAACATGGTGAATTATATTATGGTATTTCCAAATTTTCATTTTCATTTATACCACATTCGTGGAGGGACCTAAGTGGAAAAATTATAAATGGGAACCGTGGAGGTAAAATTGATTCGAAACATCCTGGAAGGGACCTTTGTCATCTTCAGTCAAACTTATAATACTTGAAAATGATTAATAAACATGCATGATCCAATGTAGACTTCTCCTAGTCAACTTCTACAAGATAATCTTTGCCTACTTATAAGTAACCATCTAAAGTTTACTTTAGACCACGTATTAACGCTTTCTAAAATTTTATAAACACGGTTTTATTATATTTTATTTCATAAAAACCCAAGAATAAGGAATTTTATTTAATTCAATACGGTGTAAATCACTGTTCGAATAACACTTATCCTAAGGGTATAAATGGAAATACTAATAAAAATGACAGACAATTACCATGTTCCATTCATCCAGTCATGCCTAAATCGGAACATCTTGGTCATGATATTGTGAATCCGATTATGGTTTTTCCAAATTTTCATTTCCACTTCTACCACATTCGTGGAGGGACTTAAGTGTAAAAATTAAAAATGTGACCCGTGGAGGTAAAATCGTGAACCGTGGAGTTAAAATTGATTCCAAAAGAATTGGAAGGGACCTTTTCCATCCTCATTCACACTTATAATCCTCGAAAATAATAAATAAATGGGCATGATCCCATATAGATTTCTCATAGTCAACTTCCTTTGCCTACTTAAAAGTGACCATCTAAAATTTACTCTAGACCACGTACTAGCGCTTTCTAAAAGTTTCTAAAATTTACTCTAGACCACGTACTAGCACTTTCTAAAATTTGATAGATGTATATTTCTTATATCTTATTTCATAAAAACCCAAAAATAAGGAATTTCATTTCATTTTATGTGATGGAAATCATCGTTCCAATAACGCTTATCCTAAGGGTATAAATGGAAATACTAATACAAATGACCGACGATTACCCTGTTCCATTCATTCGGTCATGCCTAAATCGGAAGATCTTGGTCATGAAATTCTAAATTAGATTATGGTATTTCCAAATATGCATTTTAACTTCTACCACATTCGTGGAGGGACCTAAGTGCAAAAATAAAAAATGTGACTCGTGGAACCGTGAAGGTAAAATTGATTCGAAACGTCCCGGAGGGGACCTTTTCCATCCTCAGTCAAACTTATAATCCTCGAATATGATAAATAAATAGGCATGATCCCATGGAGACTTCTTCTATTCAACTTCTAACAGATAACCTTTGCCTACTTATAAGTAACCATCTAAAATTTACTCTAGACCATGTACTAGTGATTTTAAAATTTTGATGGATGCAATTTTAATATATTTTAATTTTGTAAACTCCCAAGAATAAGGAATTTCATTTGATTCTATGTTGTGGAAATCATCATTTCGATAATGCTTATGCTAAGGGTATAAATGGAAATACAAATGCAAATGACAGACGATTACCCAGTTCCATTCATTCGATCATGCCTAAATCGGAACGTCTGGGTTATGACATTGTGAATTAGATTTAGGTATTTCCAAATTTTCATTTCCACTTCTACCAGATTCATGAAGGGACCCAAGTGCAAAAAATAAATGCTCGACCTGAGGAAGTAAAATTGTGAACCGTGGAGGTAAAATTGATTCGAAACGTACTGAAGGGACCTTTGCCATCCTCAGTCAAACTTTTAATCCTCGAAAATAATAAATAAATAGGCATGATCCCATGGAGTCTTCTTCTATTCAACTTCTACCAGATAACCTTTACCTACTTATAAGTAACCATGCAAAATTTATTAAAGACCACATTATAACGTTTTCTAAAATTTGATGGACGCGATTTTATTATATATTATTTTGTAAAAACCCATGAATAAGTAATTTCATTTGATTCTATTTGGTGGAAATCATCATTCCAATAATGCTTACCCTAAGTGTATAAATGGAAATACTAATACAAATGACAAACGATTACCCTGTTCCAATCATCTGATCATGCGTAAATCGGAATATCTTAGTCATCACATTGTAAGTTATATTATGGTATTTCCTAATTTTTATTACTACTTCTACCACATTCGTGGAGGAACCTAAGAGAAAAAATTAAAAATGTGACCCATGGATTAAAAATGGGTAGCGTAGTTTTTTAAAGAAAGGGGGAAAAACCTAGGATTAGGGAAATTTTTAGGTGAATGTCGTGTGCTAAAATGCTTGGCGCGAGGCTATGCATTGTGCTAAGATGCTCAGTGCGAGGCTATGCTTCATGCTAAGATGATCGACGTGAGGCTATGTTTCATGCCAGGGAATTTGGCGCGAGGCTATGCTTTGTGCGAGAGTGCTCGGTGTGAGGCTATGCTTCATGCCAGAGTGTTTGGCGCGAGGCTTTGCTTTGTGCCAAGATGTTTAGCGGAAGCCTATGGTTTGTTCCAAGCACATTTAAAGCGTAAAACCAATTTTTCTATTTTTCTTTTTTCCAATAATGCAAATTTTCAAAAATTCTGAATTTCAAACTCAAAAATGCATTTTTTTGGTTCAAGAATTTTGGAATTCCCTAATTCCTTAGAAATTTTGAAATACTTCCAATATCCCGTGGAATTAATTGATGTTTACTATTGTCCCCTAATTGAGCATTTTAAAATTTCATTCGTATCCTAATTGTACCTCCCTCCCTAGTCACCTATGCTGAAATTCTAATCCCATGGTACATTTCTCCACCTAATTCTATCATTTGACACATTCTTCCTTCTCAAGAAACATTCCTTCTCACACACTCTTGATGTTGATGAAACTCAAAAAATTGAAGCTTTCTTCCAAAAATTAGCAATTTTTGCTTCTTCTTGTGTGGGTCTTACAAACCCTAACTTTGAATTTTTGGTAACCCATCAAACTCTTTGTTCATATTCTTTATTAACATTGTGGTGGTGTTGTGAAAAACATGAATCTTGAATGAGTGTGTGTTTGTGAGAGATGTGTTGGGTTTGTATGCATGATCTTGTATTGAAGAAAGTGTTGGGTGAATTGATATGCTATTATGCTTGAATGATATATTCTTCATGCGTTGGGTGATTGAGGAGATGATGAATCTTGATTACATGATCTTATTTATGGGTTGGTGATAACTTACATGGGTTTGTTGTTGGATGAGGAATGTTCTTGTTTAAATAGCTTTCATGCTTATATTATCATGTTTAATGGTTAGGCTATTTCAGAGAATGTTGTCTTGTTGGATGATAATGTAGAACATACCTTGTTTATGATCATATCACCAATCTTTCCTTCATTTTTGTAAGATGCCTCCTAAGAATAATTTTTCGGAGAAGAGAAAGTACTCATGGGGTGAGAAGAGGAAGAAACCGACTAAGGGTTCAAATCCCAAAATGGTGACTACCATTCTTTGCAACCCCGCGTTCGTGATCGAAAGAGTTTATGGGTTCATCCAACATCTTTGGAACTGTAGTCTGGAGGTGAAGGAACTTTATAGATCCAAAAAGGAGTATTTTAGAGACGGGGTTCGCTTGCAAGGACACCTTGGCGGCTCTAGGCTTACTCGAGCCAGACACTTACCTATTAGGCTGAGTAGGTCTAGGGGGTTTCTTAAGAAACACTCCAAGACATACATTAGGTGGACCCTAGAGTTCCTAGCCACTCTATGGAAGGTCGTAGATGATGATGGAACAAGGAAATCAAATTTAACCTGGATGATAAGGAGTACAAGATGACCCACCGAGAGGTAGTGCACGCTCTTAGGCGGAGGTATGGATAGGAGATCCAGAAGACAAACAGACAAGGAAAGCATTTTTTATGCCACTCTTGAAGCAATAGGATACATGGAGAGGAGCTTCATGAGTCACGAGGATGAAGGCCCTTCGGGGCCACGAGAGTGAGTACCACTATATATCCCTACTTCACTCACTTTTTGACATAATTTTTGTGCATTGGAGACTATGCATTGATTAAGTGTGGGGAGGGAGTAGTGAGTACTTTGGGAGTCTTCATTCTTATATTTCCTTGGTGCATTTCATAATTTTCATTGGTACTTGTTTTTCTTATTTTTTGGTGATTTTTATTTTTGCTTGTTGAGGGATGATTTTGGATAGAGATTTGGTGGCATGACATGCTATGCTAGGGTTCTTAGTTTGCATGGGGTTGGATGTTTTAGGATATTGGTGGTGTATAGTTGTTTGATCTTATCTTTTGTAGTATAAAGGCCACTTATGGAGCAATTTTTTGCTACACCAAAAACAATTGCAAAACTTGAAAAAATAAAAAACCCCGACAAGTTGAAAACCCAAAAGGGAAACTTGGGTAACATTGGGAAAAGCCCAGATAGGTTGAAAGGCCTAGGTAAAGTGAGAGGCTAGGTCTGGCTAGGCTTACGAGCCTAGGAAAAAATGAGAGGCCGTGTTGAAAAAGGTGATAAATGAGTACCATTTGTGTGTTGAAACTAGGATGAAAACCCGAAAGGGCTCCTAGGAAAAAAGAGAGAAATTGAGTGAAAATAAAAAACTAGGTTGATGATATATGCTTCCGTGGTGGATTGTTTTTTAAGATGACTCTTTGATTGCTTTGGGATCATGTTGGGAAACGTAAGCTAGCTTAACACTTATCTTTTTGGCTTAACTTTTTCTACAGTTTACTTTGGGTCGTTAGATTACTTATGTTCTTCGAGTAGTGTGATAGTTTTGAGATTCTTACTGTTTTAGGGGAAATGGGGTAATCTAGGAATAAGTTGAATGCCTCAGTTAAGCTATGCATACACGCTACATTTTGCTTGATTCTTTGTCCTGTCATTGTTTACTCGAGGATGAGTAAAGGGTTGAGTGTGGGGAGTATGATTTTCTTTATTATGTGTGAGTTAACCGTTGCATTTGGCATAGTTTTTAGCTAGTTTAATTTGGTGGATTCCTAGTATTATTTAAATTTACGTGACATGGAGTTTAGATGGCCTTGTTTGGTTTTCTTGTCTAAATCCCACTTTTTGTAGACTTAATCGGTACTAATGGACTTCTTGTGTCCACGGGCTCCTTAATCTCCCTTGTGATCATCTTTAGTAGGTCGTTCGTGGGTACTTTTTGTTTACATACTGTGTGAAGACCATTCGTAAGGGCGGTAAAAGATATTAAAGGCCGTTTGCAAGGACGGTGGAAGAGACGAAGGCCATTCACATTAGAATGGTAGTAGATGAAGGCCCTGGACATCAATGCGTGGTAGAAGGAGATTGAAACCAAAGATAGGCGGCAACGGAGTTAAGAATGGCTAACGGTGAATCGTGGTCCAATTAGTTGTGCTTAAGTCTGAACACAATCCGAGAATAATTAGCCTTCAAGGATGATTCCATTACATTTTTCTTCTTGAGCACTAAAAAATAAACTACTAAAACTCTCAAATCAGACTAATGGTTCAACCATAGAGAAGGAAACAAGTTCAGTCGGCCGAGGCACAAACAAGTCGGCACGGGTTGTTCATGTTTGGTACCAACGACCCGCGCCAAGAAGACTAGCACGAGGGACTGGCGCGACCCATTCCAGACATCACGGGCCGCTAGCACGAGACAAAGACCCACTCTGTGTGGCTAAGTGTGAGCATGGGACGTCTCATTTTCAACGTCCTTCACCGTTTTGAGTCAAAAATACTAAGACCAGCCGGCCGGGTGTGGGAAATCACATGGCCCGTGCCAAAGTTTCGAATAGAGCACTCTTTCGGACTGATGCCCGCACCACCCACCATGAGTGTGGGTCAAAAGCACCAATTTTAGCACCCTGTTGGCACCCTGGGTCAGACGATGCAATCTGCACCAGGCTTCACACCCATGTACTACTTGAAGATCTGCGCCACACACAAGACTGGGTGCCCCCACCACATGAATGGGTGTAACCCTCACACCAAGGATATGACATGGCCTACACTATCGGTGACGTCTTGAGCCACGCAGCAGCAAAGCTAGGGTTTACCCTAATTTGGCCTATTTGGGCCTTTTTTAGAGTAATCTCTTACTACTATAAATATAACCTTAGTCTGCTAGGTTACAAAGGTAGAATCATTTTTGCAATTAGGACAGCTATTTTTAGAGAGAGAAAAGCTCTCTCCTTTTCTTTTCTTTCTTTTGGTTTGATCCTAATATGTGGAATTCAAATATTTATTTGAATTCCATATTCATGGAGTAGTTTCTATAGCTTTGGGATAAATCGTAGTAGCATGGTTTGATTTAATTGTTTTGTGAGATTCTATAGTTCATCCTAATATTTGTGTTCATGATATTATTGTGATTGTTCTTGTTATTTTAATTTTATGAATAGTACACATCATATAAGCACACACTTTGGGCTATATTCATGTATGCTGCAAATTTTGATACCCCCTTGGGAAGAGAAACTTGGATGTTATAATGGGTAAGGGAGAAAGTGTTGTGTGGGTGTGTGCATGAGGAATTTGAGCATGCTCTGACTTATTTCCCATCGCACCAGTCTTAGCTCACTTCGTAAAGTTGTTCAAGAGGTCCAGGGGTAGAGATAGCAAATACTAGCAACCTAGGGTGTGAGAGGCCTTAGATCATATATAAGGTGCCAATGATCCTTTGGCCTAATTGATAGGAACATTGGGAAGTAGTGCATTCGGGTGGAAGCCCAAGACATAATTGCACGGGGGAGAAATAGACCTACAAAAATGGTTGGAACTTGTTGTACTCCCCTAATTATAATGGCGGTGTCAATGGAGGGCTGTGAGTGCACCTGCAGTGACAGGGACGGATAAGTGTATGCCATCGGCAACTCCATTTGTTGTGAACACTCTATTAGGTTTGCCTAAATTTCTATGTGAATGAATCAAGGATCAAAACTTATATCAACCATGTTGCGCAATGACTCCCCAAGTGCTTAGTTAAATAGCTTAATTTTCTTTTTTACTTTTCTTGCTTAGTTGTTGTTAGATTTAAAACCAACCCCTCCCCCCCCCCCCTTTGCATCTTTGATTTACTAGCTATTCCTTTCACTCGTACTGATTAACGACCCGTACGAGGTTGTGTTTTGATTGATAGTTAGATCAAGCATCTCTGTGGACAAACCTAGATCTACTGCTAACTTCCCTATAGGTAGCGTAGCAGTGAGAACGGGTGTAGAACTATAAATTTCTATCTTCTGACCAAGTTCTCCACCTAGATTAATTAGCTACAATTAACAATAACGGGGGAAGGCAAGTCAACATGAAAACCAATAATGGTCATCTAAACCCTTTGTCATGTAAATATAACTAAAACTAGCAATCAACCATGTAAAACATAGTAACAATAGTATTGAATGCATTGGTTAACTCATGAAATAGGGTGCACAACAATCCCCCCAAACTTAAAACTTTACTAGTCCTCAAGTAAACAAAAACGAGAATAGATCTAAGCTGAATGTAGCATGCAAAGATAAGCTAGCCAATGCATTCCACTTATTCCCAAGCTACCCTAGTTCCCTCATAAAAGTAAGAATCTCCCAGCTCTCACACTCCTTGAAGATGCTAAAGTAACCTAATCACCCAAAATCTTGTGAAGAAAAAGGTAAGTAAAAATGATAACTGTTGAACTAACATACTCCACCGAATAGTCCGCCAAAAGCAATCCAAGAGTTGTTGCCGAAAAAACACCAAGGATAATCCAAAAGATCCTCAACATAGTTGTAAATAAGGATAATTCAAGATTCTAAACTTAGTTACAATCATGGATAATGCCAACGGATCCTCAACTTAGTTTCTATTTTCTCTTAGTTTCTCTCATTTTTCCCAGGAGACCTTTTGGGTTTTCATCCTAGCTTTCACACATGTTGAGCTCACTTCTCACCTTTTTCCACCCGGCCTCTAATTTTTGCCTAGGTTTTTCAACCTAGTCAGGCGTAGCCTCTCATTTTTACCTAGGTCTTTCGTCCAATCAGGTCTTTTCCCATTGTTTCCTAAGTTTCCCTTTTGGGTTTCCAACTTAGCTTGGTATATTTATTTTTTCATGTTTTCAAATTTTCAAAAAAGAATTGGTGTAGCATAAAATGCCACAAAAATGGGCTTCATACTACATGAAGATAAGAAAACAAATTACACCACCAAAAGTTTCCAAACACATCCCTTAAAATAAATTACAAAGATATAGTAACTTAAAGATCAAATTACACCACAAAAATGCATCCAAAACAACCCAAAAATGAATCAAAACCAAAAACACAAAGGAATCTCTAGATGAAAAATTCCTAAGTGTTTCACTACTCTTTCCCCCACACATGAATTTTGCATTGACCCCAATGCAATGAAACAATATAAATCATGGGTGAGAAAGAGAAAAGTAGTGAAACTCACTCATGTGACCCCGAAGGGTCCTTCCTCAAGCTCCTTGTCTCGTGTCTCCTCCTTCTTTCTTCATGTCTCATTTCTTGCCTCTCAATGGGAATAACGTCCGGAAAACCATCAAGCCTTGAGATGCGGAATCTATCAATCAATTTCTCTATGGATTCCTCTTGGAAATCCACCATCGTGTCAATAATAGCAAACTCTTGCCTTCCATAGAGTCCAACCTATTCCCAAACTCTCATAGTGCCTTCCATAGAGTCCAACCTATTCCCAAACTCCTCCAATTGCAAACTAAGTCCTCCTACCATGTGACCGCTCTCTTTCACAATTTGGTTCGAACTCGTAAGTTGTTCCCCAAAAAAGCGCAATTGGTCAAGGAAGTTTGCGGATAGGTGAAGGGAGACTAGGTGGTGCTCTTAATGGAGTCTCACTATCCTCCTCATCGATATCTAACTCTAGGCTCGATAAGACCATGTAGAAGTCTTTCTCAAACTATGAATTAGGTGCTAGAAATAAATCCTCTAGTAGAGTGTCATGGTTGATAGCAGTGCGCTTAGGTTGTAGAAGAATCATGAAGTTACAAATTGTAGCACCTCCGTATAACTATATGAATCAATTTTCTGAGGTGGTGGTAGCAATCATTGAAGCACTTGCTAACTTGTCTATGGTGTATCGCATCCTCAAACGACCAAAGTTCGCCAGTGCGAATGAAGTAGGAACTGGATGGCCTAAGTGCTGGGCGAAGAGTCCAACCATGCATCCTATTAATATTTTTCCACCTTTCTTGTCTATCGTGGCTAGAAATTCTTGTATAAAAGTGCCCACGATGTTGGGGGTAGAAGTTCCCCTCTAAATTCATTGGCCAAAGGACATGGACATCCGAACCGGGGCACTATGAAAGCTTTTCATGGCATAATACCCACATGGAAAAGAGTTTCTGAGCATATCACAATGTTGGGTGAACGATGGCGGTGCTTTTGTATATATGCTTCCTCTCCTTTCCCGATCAAATTCTCCAAAAGTTGCTCAACGAGAATGGAAGCCCTTGCCAGTGCGTGCTCAGAACACCTTTGCCACACTTCCACCTGAATTCTTGGGCAATATCCATATGCAAAATAGTGTACTATTCAAAATACAAATGGAAGTGGATGACTCTCCAGTCCCCCGTGTCCGTCGCCTGCTCCAATTTTTCCAAGAATTCCAAAGTTCACCTAATGTAAGTGTAGGAATGCTTGTCCAAGAAACCCTCTAGGCCCCTTCGGCTGAGTCGATAAGTGATCTGTTCGAACAGACCTAGAGCTCTCAATGTTTCTTTGCAAGAAAACATCATCTCAAGAATGTTTCTATTTGGGCTATTGAGGTACCTCCACCTACCGGCCGTACTCATGGGGATTCTGGTTAACCCCATGAATTCTTCAACAACGAATGTGGAATTAGGAAGAGGGGAGACCATCAGCTCTTTTCACCCAACTTTGGCTGACTTCTTCCCCTTGTCATCTCGGGAAGCTGTTCCTTTCTGCAACCTATTCCTTTTTTAAGGCATCCTATCATAACAAGAAGAATATGGTAATGCAATAATACCAAAGGTATGCGTCAAATATCATTCAAGAAGAACACTCTTCCCAAATGACATATTCAATCCAAATCATGTTTTCTCAGTATAAAGACTATTCAATCAAGAATAATTCTCCCAAAATAATAAATTCATGGAAAATCATAACAACCCATCAAAAAGGTTCATGCAATCAAGAATCATTCCTCTTAAACCACCACAACCAATGAAGATCATATCATCAAAGCACAAGATCACATGGTCACCCCACACTTAGTTCAACAAAATATCATTCACATAACCCAAATAATTCCCCAAAAAACATATCCACTTTCAAAATTCAAACTTTTGCATCACATCACCATATTTCCAAATAAAGCAAGTTAACTTGAAGTTCAAAGGATTATCCGGCATTTGAAGCTAAGAGTTGAAATATCCACACAAGAAGAAGAAAAAATGCTAATTGTTTAGAGAAAATCTCCAATTTTTTGAGTTGCACCAAGAAGGAGTGAGAGTGAGTGTTTTTGAAGAACTTTAATGAGCTAAATCATTCACATGGGTGAGGGGATGTACTATAAATCTCATTTTCATCAAAGAGGGTGACTTAGAGGGGAGGTACAAATGAGATAAGGATGACATTTTTGAAATTACAAAATCCGGGGGACAAGAGTACTAATCAATTTATGCACAAGGGAGGTTTTCAAGTACTATTTACATCAAGAAACCTAAGGAATGAGGGATTTGCTGAATTTATGAGCAAACATGCATTTTTTTAGCATGAAATCTCTTTTTTTTTAAATCTGAAATTTTGGCCCAATTCACATCTCACACAAGGTATTTACACATGTAGCCTCTTGCTGAGGGTGCTTGACACGAGGATTCCCTCGTGCTGAGACCACCTGACATAAGGCTACCTTTGTGATGAGACCCCCTCTCTAGCACCGGCTTTTTAGCACCGGTTTTCAAAATCGGTGCAAAAAATGTAATAGCACTCGCTTTTTTAAAAATTTTAACACCGGTTATAAAAATAGGTGTTAATTTGACATGGGCTTTTTTTAATTTTAACACCAGTTTTTTAAAAACAGGTGCTAAATTTTACAATATCAACAGTTTTGGAAATTAATAGCACCGGTTTTTAAAAATCAGTGCTAAAAATTTTAAAAATATCACTAGTTTCGAAAAAATTAGCACCGGTGCTAAATATTTTTAAAATTGTCATCTTCTCGCCAAACAATTGCCAAAAACAATCAAAATAGCACCAATTTTTGTTAAAATAGCACCGGTTTTAAAAACAGGTGCTAAAAAATTTTCAAAATTCATTTTTCTACCAATGAAATAGCCAAATATTTTAAAATAGCACCACTTTTGGAAATGTTAGCACCGGTTTTTAAAAACCGGTGCTAAATATTTTAAAATTTCTATCTTCCCACCAAAAAATTGCCAAAAAATTCAAAATAGCACCAATATTTTTGAAAAATTAGCAATGGTTTTAAAAACCGGTGCTAGAATTAAAAAATAGCACCGGTTTTGGAAGAAAATATCACCGGTTTTTAAAAACTAGTGCTAAAATTTTAAAAATTCATTTTTCCTATAGAAGAAATTGGCAAAAATATTTTTTAAATAGCACCGGTTTTGGAAAAATTAGCACCGATTTTAAAAAATGGGTGCTAAATATTTTTAAAATTCTATCATCCATCCTAAAAATTCAAAATAGCACCGGTTTTTTTAAAAAAACACCAATTTTTAAAATTTTGGTTCTAAAATAAAAAAATAGCACCAATTTTTTAAAACTGGTGCTAAATATTTTGAAACATTCATTTTTCACGCCAAAAAATTTTAAAATTCAATCTTCCCGCCAAAACTTTCAAAATATTTGTCAAAATTTTTTAAAGTTCAATTTTTCTGCCAAAGAATTCAAAAAATTTGCAAACAAATTTTTTAAAAAATTGGAAAAATTTTCAAATAATCTTTCCAAAAATTTCATGGGCTAGGAGCATTTGCGCGCAACCACTCTAAACAATTTTTTTAACTTTCAAAATCGTTCACTTCTTTTGTTTACTTTAACTAATAACTAAATTAAGTTAAATTAGTCAACGATCAACCTTTAGTGACCTAATATATATAAATAAGAATAAAATTTGTTTACATTAACTAATTAATGCTAACCCTTAATTGATTTAGTATACAAAAATACAACTTTAACTAGTCAACGATTAATACTTATTTGACTTTCAATATATAAACACTAATAACTAGGCTGAGTTTGACTAATCAACGGTCAAACTGTACTTGAATTTCAATATATAAACACTAATAAAAAAGTTGACTTTAACTAATTAACAGTCAAACTTTCTTTGAATTAGTATATAATAAATACTAATAAAAATGTTTGACTTTGTCTAATCAACGGTCAAACCTTTCTTGATTTTCTATATATAAATACTAGTGACTAAGTTGACTTTAACTAATCAACAGTCAAACTTTACTTGACTCTCTCAATATAGAAAAACTAGTGACTAAGCTGACTTTAACTAATCAATGGTCAAACTTTACTCGACTTTCAATATATAAACACTAATAACTAGGGTGACTTTGCCTAATCAACGATGAACCCTTACTTGACTTTCAATAAATAAACACTAATAACTAAGTTGACTTTAACTAATTAATGGTCAAACATTATTTGAATTAGTATATGATAAATATTAATAAAAATGTTTGACTTTGTCTAATCAACGGTCAAACATTACTTGACTTTCTATACATAAATACTAGTGACTAAGTTGACTTTAACTAATCAACAGTCAAACTTTACTTGACTCTCTCTATATAGAAACACTAGTGACTAAGCTGAAAGTTGAACAAAGCTGAGGCAATTTTTCCCGCTCTGAGGCGATTTTGGGCAAAAAAGGAGCATCCTTCTCCCATGATCCAAGGGAGCATTTTCGTCCGATCAAGCGGTAAATCCAGGCCTGAGGCGAGATTACTCAGATTCCCCATCGAATTCCGAGCATAATCACCTCCAGTTCGTGGGTTTTTTGTTTGTCTCTCCGCCGGCATTGCGAGGGTTCCCGAAAATAGGTTCTTCTTTGTCACTTGGCTCTGAATTCGTTTATTCCCTGTTCGAGCACTGAAAATTTATAATCTGTTGAGCATTTGTATTGTGTATATCTTTGCATTCCTGTCGTAATAATTTGTTTGAGTAATATCTGACATATTTTCTGAAGAAGTATATTATTTGAAGAAGTATTAATCCCCTGTTGCCGGGATAGTACTAGGAATTTCTATTGTTTTCAAAGTAGAATATTGTGTGGGAGATAAGTTAGTCTCCCTTGTGCATCCGATACGTTAGTCGGATTGTGTTCCTAACCCCTCTTGTCTTCTCTTACTGTCACTGTGAATGGGAAAACATGGACCAGTCTCCCATAACAACCCCTGCCACCAAATCGGCAAACCATCTGGGTCAGAATGACCAAGTGGAAAAGACCTTCAAGTCTAGAGAATGGCATGATCCGCGACTTGAGAGAAAAAGGCAGTGGGATAACGCAGATATCACCTTGAACAAAGTATATATTATCACAGACCAAGATGTGGATTTTGTCCTCTCAGAGGAAGAAGTTAACAAGGAGTAAGTACGGGTTTTCTACGGTTTTTTAGGAGTCTTCCCAGGTTCTTTCCCAGGTATATATGCTGTCCAGAAATTGCTCATGGCAAAGTGGGATGTCCAATGCTGGGTTCAGAAAATGACAAATGGGTACCTAAAATTTGGATTCAAACTAGCGGAGGACAGGGACAGGGTACTACAGGGTCCGAACCATTTCCTCCACGGTAAAAAGTTGTTCATTGTTCCTATACCTGAGTCTGGGAAGTACGATATGCGTATCATAGCCAAGAAACTGATCTGGATTCGCATGAACTACCTACCAAAGTCATGCTGGCACAAAAAAACCCTCGAGAAGATAGCCTCCACCCTTGGTGAACCCGTCCTCATGGACAATGGACCTCGTGATCTCGTGGGCTACCACGCTAGGATCTAGGTCCTCATCGAAACCTCCAAAAAGCTCAAAGAAATTGTAAAATTCCGTATGCCGGACGGAACTACCCACTCACAACGGATACTGTATGACTACTGCAAACTGTGGTGCCTAAACTGCGGAGAAAATACACATCTCTTTGAAGGTTACGATGAATTCTTCAGGGCCAGGGACAGGGTTTTTCAGGAACGCATGGAAAAAAAATCGGGTTGTAAACTTCGACGAAAGCGTTCTGCACACACAGGTGAATGATGGAAAAAATCCAGACGAAGAGCTCTCCCATACAAATGGCAACACAGTTTCGGTGGGAGGTCGTCGCCGTACCTCTCAAAGTTAATTCTTTTAGGCCCTTAATGCGTCCTATCCACAATAATGTAAATAGTGGCAAGACGGGGTCATCCACAGGAAAAGGGATTTTTCTAAGTACTTAGACACCTATATGAGAAAACGTACTAAACACATACATACATAGATATATATAAAAGCATGTAAACAAAAGGGGGGGTTTTGGTTGGATGGTTCCTAAATTAGCAAATTAAAATACAACAATTAGCAAATCAAGAGAATGTTGCTAATCATGTAAACGCAAATAAAGATGTGATGAAAATACAATTACGAAGCCTTGGGCGCAATTGACTTCCACTTCCAAACCTCTTATCCATCATTGAACATGCAACTTATTTACTACTTTCACTACTTGTTGTGAAAACTAAATTTCTATCCTTCTTAGATAGTAGTTTGCAAGAGTGAATTCGACATCTCTTGTCAAACCTCACCAATGACTCCCGTAGTCGAAACACGACTCAAGGTATCCCATTAATGGCATTTAACACGAAGGATCAACAAGCTCGGCAACACTTATGACCACTACACCGTGACTAAGCACTTAACCGATCGATACATTTACACGGGATTGGTCAAGAACGTTCAACGCTCATAGACTTCTCCCGTTTGCTACAAATGATAGACAGGGCAAAGAGTTCGACATTGCATATCTATCTAGTAATCATCAATCCATCAACATAATCAAAAGCTCTAATTCATACTCATACATTCCTAACAAGAACAAGGGGGAGTTTAACCCAACTCACCCAAACCCTAGCAAGCAATTCATACAAGTATTCCTATACTCAAGCTTTCAATAACATTAATGATATCAACAAACACATTCAATACCCATAAATACATAATAGCAAGAGTAATAAACAAGCTACAAATTGTTCTTAAGACATGAGTTTGGAAGCTTTGGTCAATTGCTCCTAAGAGATTAGATTAGCTACTAGAGTTCATGCTAATCTAACTAAAACAACAAATCAAAACAACAAGATAAATCAAAGATGAAAAATGGAGAAATAGGGTTTAGAACAGTACAAAATCCGCAGCTCTGAAAACTGGAATGAGAGGAGAGAAAAAATGGTATTTATAGTGAAAGGAAAAGAAAGTAGGATTCTGGTCAGTGGCCGTCGCGACTCGCGACGAACATGTTGGTCGCGACGAGTCCATCACGACTCGCGATGGTAACCAGAATTTTTGCATTATTTCTTCTTCTTCTCCTTGTGGCATGTAGTCATCTCCATAGTCACTCCTCTCAACTTCTAAGTCTTCAACGGTTTCAAAAGTGATCTTCAATGGCCTCCGATCTTCACGTCTTCGAAGCAAGTCTTCAAAATCTTCGAAAGTGTAGTCTTCAACGGTCTCCGATCTTCATTACTTCGTTACACAAAAAATCTACTTAAAAGAGGTAAAAGAGCACAAAGTTGCTCTTACTCCTCCTAAGAGGATTTCATGGTAAAACACAAGTTGTTGTAATGAAAGAGCACAAAATGGATCCTAAATAGTACTAAAATAAGCATATAAAGTGGACGATCAAACCTCCCCACACTTGAACCTTACTCGCCCTCGAGTAAGAAAAGATCCAAGTATACGAAGGGAATGATACCTCCACATCCTACTACTAATCCCCCAATTCACTACCTCACAAAACTCTCAATAGCGCACATCCCAAGATTAAGATCAAATGAGAATTTTCCACAACCCCTATTCCTAAATCTACCTAAACCATATCACCCCATCAATTCATTAATTTCCCTAAGACATCTCCAAATCCAGAACTGACAATCCCAAATCCAATGATAAAAGATGAAACCAAAAGTATGCATAAAGTTC
Organism: Rubia yunnanensis; assembly: GCA_037428765.1. Classification (NCBI taxonomy): domain Eukaryota; kingdom Viridiplantae; phylum Streptophyta; class Magnoliopsida; order Gentianales; family Rubiaceae; genus Rubia; species Rubia yunnanensis. The sequence goes on along the minus strand of CM075063.1, from coordinate 54,250,226 downwards.
AAAGCACATGCTTCATTCTATATCAATATATCAACCTAAAAACGAAGTCTATTAATGATCAAGAATTCCACAACTTACTCGTCTTTTCCCCGCTAAATTATCCATCCCCAAAAGATTCTCAAGATGTCGAGCTACCCGATCCCTCTGTGTGGTCACCGCAACCTTATGACTCCATCGCCGGTAAATGAGTAAACACTTGATGTCTTTCAATTTCTCTCGCTTTCTCTCATTTTGCCTAGGAGCCCTTTCAGGTTTTCATCCTAGCCACACAACCATTTTTCTTTTAGCTCACACCTCACCTTTCTCTCATTTTTACCTAGGCTGCCCTTTCGGGTTTTCGACCTATTCGGGCCCCAATGTTGCCTAAGTTGCCCTCTCGGGTTTTCAACTTAGTGGGATTCTTTTTCTTTTTTCTTTTTTTTAATTTTATTTTTTTTGTTCCCCATCCAAAAAGTAGAAACTGCTTCCAAATGTGAAGGTTAAGAAAAGTATCAAAACCAACATTATCCCAAATACATCGGAAGCAAAGTATCCAAAAGAAAATAACAGAGTTGTGCAAAAGTGTATCACCCTACGATAGTAGAAACCCCTCCCCACACTTAAAATGCTACATTGCCCTCAATGTAGACTAAGGTAGAGCCGTACAAAGCAAAACACGGGTAAGGGGGGAATGTAGTGCTCACACTATCAATGCTGCAAAGACGAAGGGCCACCGCCGGAGTAGCGCTGCTGGTACTGTGCTAGCCATTCCATGTTGCTCTGCCTCCGTGCCCTCCGCCTCTCTGCTCTCGGATCGGGGCCTGATGTACCACCCGACTGGAGCTGCAACTCATGGATGCGAGCTGACAGGTGGTCAATCTCCTCATCCATGTCGATCAAAGCCTGGGAGACAAACACGTTGTGCTCCAAAATCCTGCTGTCCTGGCGGTGGAAACCATCGTGCATGGTCTGCATCATTCACTCATAGAAATCTGGCAGAGGCTGGGAGTGGTGAGGTGTAGCATCATCCTCCTGCATAGGATCCGTCTGTGGTGGAGGCTGTGGAGAGTAGGACTGCTGCTGCTGCGGCTCCGAAGGAGGTAGGGTGCTATCATCACGCTGGACAGGGGCTGGCTCAAGGTCACGAAGCTCGCGCTGGAACTCAGCTGCACATGAGGAGTCTGAGGAGATCGCCAAATCTTCCAGCGGCGTGTCGAACTCCAGCTTCATCTTGCTCTGCTGAGGAAGTGTCATGAATGTGACCTTCCTCGCACCGTATAACCAATGGAAGAGCCCAGTGGTCCGGGTGACACTGAGCATCTCAAATCGATCCAGTCGCTTGACGGTGATCAGATAAGACGTCCGCCTCCCCAAATGTGGGAAGTCGGCCGGAGGGACTAATCCCAAGTACTCCGCCAGAAGGCCTATCATTCCTCTGACCATGATCTTCCCCTTTGCCTTTCCTGCCACTTCTACAATTCTCTTCATCCAGAGCTCTGCCCACAGCCCATATTCTTGCCCCTCGCTCGTTAAGTGCCATAGGAAGTGAATGTCATTGTCTGGCACATTCGTCGGCTCTGCGGAGCAAAAGATTGTGCCGGCCAAGAGTCTGTGCACATAACGGAGTGCAGGGTGAATGATGGCGCTGCTCTTGTCGTGGGAGTTCTTTTGCCTCATATTGATGACATGCCAGAACTGCATGTCACCTTCAATTGTCCGCTCTTGGGCCTCTGGGTCCAGTCTGTTTCGTATCACAGCAGTGTCAAAACCAAAGGCCTCCTCAACCTGTGAGACGGTCATCTTCCAAGATAGGTCATCCAGGTGAAAGGCGATGTACCTCTCATAGGGTTGGTCGCCCCTCATGCTGCTTATACAGACAGTGGATAGGAATTCCAGCGTGTACCTCCGGTAAGTGGGCGCATTCTTGCTTATGAATCCCTCCATTCCCCCTTTGGCGAGGAGGCATCTGACAGGCTGCACAAGGCCGAGGGCATCCAACGTGGGCATATCAACAAAACTTGTTTCCTTAAGCAGGCACCTCTCTAGGGCCTCCCATCTGTCCGTATAGGACCCGGTGATCCGGGTCAAGCCCATGTACCTATCCGGCGAGGAAGGTGCAGGGCCCAATTCCGGAGCCGGTGGTGGAGGTGGAGGAGGAGCGGCAGTACGCTCATCTTGCGGGGGAGCCCTAAATCTCCTCTTGGGGGCCATATCTGTCAATCACAGCAAACAGAGCAAACATGTCAAACGCGAAGGAATATGTGTATATGCGATATGGAAAATCTGTAACCAATCTTAAACTAGTTCATCATCACAGGCCGGATTAAAATCAACTCAACTAGTTCAAGTTCTAATTGCAATTGCATATACAATCTACATGATGTCCAACAAGCCCAGACCATTAAATCCACGAAGTTCTCACATAGTTTAAATCAATATGCTATATTCCAAAATCACAGTTATGCTCAACTAATTTAGCCATCATTAGTATAGTGACAATGTCAACCTCTATGTTCCATGGCCAAACTATTCTAAACAAAATAGCACTCCAAAGCACACTAACATTTTATTTCAATAACAACTATGTTTGCTCCCGGGCTAACATGCTTCAAATACAGAGTCACCATCTACTCCCCAGCCAAAACAACACGAATGCACACATTCTAAAACCAAGCAGGTATAATACAGTCAAAACCGCGCTAAGGAAATATATCGTGCAAACTGCAATTGCAAAATATTCACACAATACCTATCAAATAAAATTGGATGCACAACATATTCACCACAATCGGCTAAGATCAATGATTTAAATTCCAAACACCATACCACACAATCTACACAATATCCAATAAATAGCGTATACATTCGTAATCACAATTAGGGCTCAATAGAGTGAAGAAGTGTACCAATAATACGCTTAGGAAGAATAAAAACGGGAGCCCACGATCAATTCGGGTTCGAATTGCCTACAGTGTCCAAAACCCCCAAAATCTAGGGTTTCGGTTCTTCAAAAATGTGAGATGTGATTTGAGGTGTGGAGAGTGTTTCGAGTGTGGAGAGTGTGGAGAGTGTGGGAAGTGTGGTGGTGGTACGGCGCGGCGACGAGATGGCAGTGGCGATGAGACGGCGGTGGTGTGGAAGTTGAGAGGATGGAAGAGGTATCGGGTTGATGGGGAAAAAGAGACTAACGAGTGAAGGGGAAGAATTGTTCATTCTAATTTTAAATCAGACCCCTTTTTTTGTACGCTCGACCGTCGTGACTCGCAACGGAATTCATCGCGACTCGCGACGAGCGTCGCGAGGTCATCGCGAGTCGCGGAAAGTGAAACCTGAGATCAATTTTTTTTCCAAAGTTTCTGAGCACGTCGCAACTCGTGACGATATTCATCGCGACGAGCGTCGTGAGGGCATCGCGAGTCACGGAAAGTTGAATCCGAAAGGCCAAAATTTCCCAAATGTTTCTGAGCCCGTCGCGACTCGCGACGAAGCTCATCGCGACGAGCGACGAGCGCCGCAACTCGCGGAAAGTGGGATCTGAAGCCCAAAAATTTCCAAAAACTTTTTGAGCCATTCGCAACTCGCGACGAAGTTCATCGCGACTCACGACGGGCAACTAACCTGGCACTCTGAAAATTTTTCTGCTTCTTTCTCTTGTCCAAGTTCTTCCTTCTCGAATTCAAGTATTTTCCCCTTCCAAAATCCAATGCCTTGGCTTCAAAATTGCTACAAAATCATGGAGAAAACAACCCGTGAAAAGCATAAAGAAAAACAATGAAGCTTAATGATAAAAGCTCAAAACTAAACAACATCAACAGAAAGTCACGAGTGACGATCCAGATGATCAAAACCAAGTTTATTTAATGTCGTCGGCATGACTCACTTCCCTCCTTGGAGTTTACTCACAAACCGGATCGAGGAGATCAACGTCCTCTCCTTTCTCCAGTACAAAAGTCTCATGGTAAGGTTTCAACCGTTGTCCATTAACCTTAATAGTATTGGACTTAGCTCGATCTAGAATCTCCACCGCACCATGCGGGAATACCTTAACCACCTCAAAAGGACCGATCCATCGGGACCTTAACTTACCTGGGAATAGGCGAAGGCGAGATTGGAATAGGAGGACCTTCTGACCAACATCAAAATCCTTCCCGATGATCATCTTGTCGTGCCATGCCTTTGTCTTCTCTTTGTAGATCTCGGCGTTCTCATAGGACTCCCTCCGGATTTCATCCAGTTCCTCCAATTGTAACTTCCTATGCAAACCGGCTTCATCTACATCAAGATTAAACTGTTTGACCGCCCAGTAAGCCCTGTGCTGAATTTCCACCGGTAGATGACAGGGCTTACCAAACACTAACCGGTATGGGGACATATCGATTGGTGTCTTGTAAGCCGTCCTATACGCCCACAAGGCATCATTCAACCGAGAACTCTAATCCTTCCAGTTAGGGTTAACCATTTTTTGAAGGATGGACTTGATTTCCCGATTGGAAACTTCGGCTTGTCCATTGGTTTGTGGGTGATAGGCGGTGGATGTCTTGTGAGTGACGCCATACTTCTTTAGGAGTGCCGCTATGGTCCGATTGCAAAAATGTGTGCCACGGTCACTAATCAAGGCTCGGGGTACCCCAAACCTAGAAAATATGTTATCTTTCAAGAATTCTGCAACAACTTTAGAATCGTCAGTCCTAGTGGGTTTTGCTTCAACCCACTTCGATACATAATCAACAGCAAGAAGAATGTACGTAAAGCCACAAGAATTAGGGAAAGGCCCCATAAAGTCAATACCCCAAACATCAAAGATTTCACAGTACAAAAGAGGTTTTTGGGGCATTTCATTCCTAGTGGAGATATTTCCTACTCTCTGGCATTCATCACAAGATTTGTAAAAGGTGTATGCATGCTTATTCAACGTAGGCCAATAAAACCCACTCTCTAAAACTTTCCTAGCGGTTCTCTTTGCTCCAAAATGACCGCCACATGCATAAGAATGACAAAATTCAAGAATTGAGTGTATTTCACTATCAGGGATACATCTCCTAACAACTTGATCCGCACAATGTCTCCACAAAAAGGGATCATCCCACACATAATATTTCGCATCACTCCTTAACTTATCCTTTTGGGCCTTAGAAAAATGATGAGGGAATTTACTAGTGACAAGAAAGTTTACAATGTCGGCATACCACGGTTGGAGATCCCTAATGGTGAACAATTGTTCATCAGGGAATTCCTCCCGTAGTTGCTCCTTCATTGCGGGGCTTACCTCAATGTCTTCCCCCGGAGTCAACCGGCTCAGATGATCGGCCACAAGGTTTTCAGCGCCCTTCTTATCCCGCACCTCCAAATCAAATTCGCTCAAAAGCAGGATCCACCTAATCAATCTTGGCTTGGCCTCTTTCTTCGTCATTAAATGACGAAGCGCTGCATGGTCAGTGTACACAATAATTTTTGTACCAAGCAAGTAAGATCGAAATTTTTCTAAAGAGAATACCACTGCTAGCAACTCCTTTTCAGTGGTGGAGTAGTTCCTTTGGGCTTCATTTAGGGACATGGATGCGTAGTAGATGGCGTGAGGTAATCTCCCCACCCTTTGACCAAGCACTGCTCCAACAGCGTAATCACTCGCATCGCACATTATCTTAAAAGGCAACGCCCAATCCGGGGGTTGAATGATAGGGGTTGAGACTAACCTTCTCTTCAATGCATCGAATGCCCCTTTACACCCCTCATCCATCACAAATTCCACCTCCTTTTGCAACAATTTTCATAGAGGAGATGCTATCTTTGAGAAGTCCTTGATGAACCGGCGATAGAATCCTGCATGGCCAAGAAAAGAGCGCACTTCGCGCACATTAGTAGGATAAGGCAAAGTTTGAATCGTGTCTATCTTTGCCTTGTCAACCTCAATACACTTAGAGGAGACAACATGGCCTAAGACAATACCTCTCTCCACTATAAAGTGACATTTCTCATAATTTAGCACTAGGTTAGTTTTAATGCAACGGTTAAGAACTTGCGCTAAATTTGCTAAACAATCGTCAAAGGAATTACCATGAATGGTGAAGTCATCCATAAATACCTCGACAAAATTTTCAACAAATTCTGAGAAAATGCTTACCATACACCTTTGGAAAGTGGCTGGGGCATTACATAACCCGAAAGGCATGCATCGGTAAGCGAACGTACCAAAGGGGCACGTGAAGGTGGTCTTCTCTTGGTCTTCCGGGGAGATAGCCACTTGAAAATATCCCGAGTACACATCCAAAAAGCAATAAAAAGGGTGGCTTGCTAACCTCTCAAGCATTTGATCAATGAATGGCAATGGGAAGTGATCCTTTCGTGTTTCCGCATTCAATCTCCGGTAGTCAATGCAAACTCGCCACCCATTTTGAACTCGGGTGGGCACCATTTCACCCTTCTCATTTTCGACTACCGTCATTCCACTCTTCTTTGGTACCACCTGAGTTGGGCTCACCCATTTGCTATCCGAGATTGGATATATCATGCCTGCTTGAAGCAACTTGAGGATTTCCGCCTTCACCACATCCATCATAGGCGGGTTCAAACGGCGTTGGGGTTGTCGGACGGGTCTCGTACCTTCTTCCAACAAGATTCTGTGCATACAAGTGGATGGACTTATGACTTTGATGTCGGCAATAGTCCATCCAATTGCTTCCTTGTTCTCCCACAACACCACCATCAACTTTTCTTCTTGCTCCTTGGTGAGCTTGCTCGAAATGATAACCGGAAGCGTCTCCTCTGCCCCAAGAAATGCATACTTGAGATCATCTGGAAAAGGTTTAAGGTCAAGCACCGGGTATGCACCTTAACCAACACATCCTCGACAATACCCTTAGGGTATGCACTAGAACGATCGACCAATTGGATTACCACCCCGGTTTTATGCAATGTTCCCAAGTTGAGATTTTCATACAAAGAGTAAGGAATCACATTTATGGATGCACCCAAATAAAGCATAGCTTTTTCAAAATGAGTATTTCCTATTATGCACGGGATTGTGAACATGCCGGGATCGCTACATTTAGGGGGTAGCTCACTTTGACACAATGCGGAAACATGCTCACTTTTTCCATTTTTCAACTTGTTTTTGGCCCTTTGTTTCCTATTCACAACACATAATTCTTTGAGAAATTTGGCATATCTAGGAATTTGTTCAATTGCATTCAAGAGAGGGATGTTTACCTCACATCTACGAAAGACTTCGTAGATGTCTTTGTTATCCTCCGTCCTCCTCCTGTCTTTCAAGGCCTCCGGAAATGGGGGTTCCGGAACATATGGAGGGATATCCACCATCTTTGTTCTTTTTTGTGGATGAGAGGATGGTTCCGGGGTGGAGGTTAACTTCGGTCTTGGTGGCAACGTCTCCAACTTGATTTCTTCCTCCTTGCCTTTGTTGGCTAGCTCATTGGTCTCCTTCTCATGGACTGCCTCTTTCTCAACTCCCTTTTCAAACTCTTCAATTCTCGTTGGCTCCTTTTCAACATTTTCAGCCTCCGGTGAAGCACCGACCTCTCTACCACTTCTCAAAGTGATAGCACTTGCATTTTGCCTTGGGTTGATCTCTTGTTGGGCAGGTAGTTTACCCTTTTCCTGGGCTTCCATCCGGTTCACCATTTGGGCTATTTGGCTCACTTGAGTTTCCAAGTTTTTGATATTTGCTTTAGCCTCATCTTGGAATTGTTTGCTCTTTTCAGCATTCATGCCTAATCGGTGAATAGCTTACAACAACTCATCCTTGGATAGCCCCGAGCCCTCTCCTCGGTCTCGGGATTTGTCTTCAAGCCTTTGGAACTGTTGTTGAGGTGACCGGTATTGTTGTGGGGGAAGCCTGTACGGTTGAGAGTTCTGGCCTCCTTGAGGGTTTCCATACCGAAGGTTCGGGTGATCACGATTTCCCGAATTATACGGCCGGTTTTGGTACCCTGGGTACCTTTGGAAGCCTTGACCACCTTGATACCCATAGTTACCTTGGTACCCTTGATTTCCCTGATACCCCATAGCACTTACTTCCTCAACGTAATCCTCTTGTAGAGTGGGGCATGTGTTCGTAGGGTGCGCCAAGTAGAAAATTTCACATGACTTAACATGTGGCGCATTTCCTCCGGGCTTTGTCATCAAGGTCTTCACCATGGATGTGAGGGCCGTGACTTGGTCCTCCAATTTCCCACTGTTGGCAAAGTCACTTGCAGGTATTGGGTTTCTCCTCCTCAAATCAGCCCTTGAGCTAAAATTCCTCGACTCTTCCGCTAGCTCTTCATATAGTTGCATGGCTTCGGTGGTCGTTTTGTTTCTGAGGGTGCCACCACAAGAACTTCTAACCAGCCTTTGGTCTTCATCAAGAAGGCCATTATAGAAGTAATACACCAAATCTCCCTTCGAATAGCCATGGTAGGGACAACTTGCGAGGAGCATCTTAAATCTCTCCCAATACTCGAAGAAGGACTCTTCATGCCACTGCAGAATGTTGCTTATGTCTTTCTTCATAGCAGCGGACCTCGAGGCCGGGAAGTACTTGGCGAGAAATTTTGTCTTCAAATCAAGCCAACTCTTTATGCTCCTTGGCGGTAGGTAATGGAGCCAATCTCTAGCACCATCCTTAAGAGTGAAAGGGAATGCCTTCAACTTGTTAAAATCTTCATCCACTCCATGAGGAACCATACCGCTACACAAGAAGTGAAATTCAGTGAGATGCTTGTTGGCATTCTCCCCTTACCTTCCAAGAAATGCGGGTAGCATATTGATGAACCCGGTTTTCAGCTCGAAATGCCCATTTGGCCCAACCACTGGGTACTCAATGCATATCTGTTGTTGCTCAAGATTGGGTGCCATGATTTCTCTCAACAAGGGTTGTCCCAAAGGATGGTGTGGTTCCCTTCTCAGATTCTCATCTTCTTGCTCAATTTGATGTTCCATTGATGAAGATGTATCCGCAAAATGGTCACTAGGAGGGGTTTTATTCACACTTTCCAAAGAAAGCCTCCTAGCCCGTCTCAAATTCAACTCCAACTCGGGGTCGTAGTGTAAGGGTTCTTGTGAAGAGGATCGCGTATGAACCATACACCAAGAACTCAGACAATACGTCTCCAAGCCAAGCGAAAATGGCAAATTAACTAAGAAATCAAAATAAAACCAAACTAACAAATATTCACAAGTATCACACAATCACACATAATATGCTAAAGCACTTAAAAATGAACGCCTTTTCCCCGGTAGCGGCGCCAAAATTTGGGAGGTCGTCGCCGTACCTCTCAAAGTTAATACTTTTAGGCCCTTAATGCATCTTATCCACAATAATGTAAATAGTGGCAAGACGGGGTCGTCCACAGGAAAAGGGATTTTTCTAAGTACTTAGACACCTATATGAGAAAATGTACTAAACACATACATACATAGATATATATAAAAGCATGTAAACAAAAGGGGGGGTTTTGGTTGGATGGTTCCTAAATTAGCAAATTAAAATAAAACAATTAGCAAATCAAGAGAATGATGCTAATCATGTAAACGCAAATAAAGATGTGATGAAAATACAATTACGAAGCCTTGGGCGCAATTGACTTCCACTTCCAAACCTCTTATCCATCATTGAACATGCAACTTATTTACTACTTTCACTACTTGTTGTGAAGACTAAACTTCTATCCTTCTTAGATAGTAGTTTGCAAGAGTGAATTCAACATCTCTTGTCGAACCTCACCAATGACTCCCGTAGTCGAAACACGACTCAAGGTATCCCATTAATGGCATTTAACACGAAGGATCAACAAGCTCGGCAACACTTATGACCACTACACCGTGACTAAGCATTTAACCGATCTATGCATTTACACGGGATTGGTCAAGAACGTTCAACGCTCATAGACTTCTCCTGTTTGCTACAAATGATAGACATGGCAAAGAGTTCGACATTGCATATCTATCTAGCAATCATCAATCCATCAACATAATCAAAAGCTCTAATTCATACTCATACATTCCTAACAAGAACAAGGGGGAGTTTAACCCAACTCACCCAAACCCTAGCAAGCAATTCATACAAGTATTCCTATACTCAAGCTTGCAATAACATTAATGATATCAACAAACACATTCAATACCCGTAAATACATAATAGCAAGAGTAATAAACAAGCTACAAATTGTTCTTAAGACATGAGTTTGGAAGCTTTGGTCAATTGCTCCCAAGAGATTAGATTAGCTACTAGAGTTCATGCTAATCTAACTAAAACAACAAATCAAAACAACAAGATAAATCAAAGATGAAAAATGGAGAAATAGAGTTTAGAACAGTACAAAATCCACAACTCTTAACACTGGAATGAGAGGAGAGAAAAAATGGCATTTATAGTGGAAGGAAAAGAAAGTAGGATTCTGGTCAGTGGCCGTCGCGACTCGCGACGAAGTTTGTCGCGACTCGCGACGAACATGTTGGTTGCGACGAGTCCGTCGCGACTCGCCACGGTAACCAGAATTTTTGCATTATTTCTTCTTCTTCTCCTTGTGGCATGTAGTCATCTCCATAGTCACTCCTCTCAACTTCTAAGTCTTCAACGATTTCAAAAGTGATCTTCAATGGCCTCCGGTCTTCACGTCTTCGAAGCAAGTCTTCAAAATCTTCGAAAGTGTAGTCTTCAATGGCCTTCGGTCTTCATTACTTCGTTACACAAAAAATCTACTTAAAAGAGGTAAAAGAGCGCAAAGTTGCTCTTACCCCTCCTAAGAGGATTTCATGGTAAAACACAAGCTGTTGTAATGAAAGAGCACAAAATGGATCCTAAATAGTACTAAAATAAGCATATAAAGTGGACGCATCATTAGGGGTCAAAACCAGTACACCTAGGACCTAGAACCACGGAGCAAGAAGTAACCTCGGTAAACGAAAAGTGCAAAGACACAGAGGTAGCCATGGAGATGGACCGTGGGAAGGAAACAACTGATCCCACACCACCGGGCACCCGTCCCCGTCTTAGTGATGATGCCGGCTTGGTAGTGCCTCCGACTGTAGTGATGCAGACATACCGATAAATGTTGCAGGAAGCATACCGGACAGCATGCTCCATCTGGAGGCAAGAAGAAAGAGCAACCCCCCTAGGGCAGGAAGACCTCCGACACCAAAAGGAAAAAACACATTTGAGAAACATATGTTCACGAGCAGCGGCAGAACCAGATTCTCTTACACGCTACTCAACTCATCAACAAAGACCTACCAAAGAGTGGCGGAAGCACCAAAGAGTTCCTCCTCAAATGACAGCAGTAAAGGCGGTGGTCCGAGGCCAGAAGGGACCTTCACCCCCCAATGAATGCAGCCTGCATAAACATTCGGGGACTTAGTGCCCCAGTAAAAAGGAGATGGGTGAAGAACATCATCTCCGAAAACAATGTCGGTTTGTTAGGTATTCTGGAAACAAACGCAAGTGAACGAACACTGAACAACTTCATGAGGAGTCTTAAAGGTTGGAGATACACCCACAATTTTGAATCGGCACCTAACTCAAGAATTCTTGTTGTTTGGGACCCCAAAAAGTTTCATGTCGAGACAACGGGAAAAATGGCGTACCACCTTTCTCCCTGGATCAGCCCTCTCTGACCACCTACCTTTTGTAATAGCTCTAGCACAAGAAAATGAGCAGTTGAACAGACCTTTCAGGTATCAAAATATATGGAATGCATATCCGAGGTGTAAGTAGGTTGTTCATGAAAACTGGTCACCAGTAGTTCAAGGGTTCAAACAGTATGTTCTATGCCGCAAACTGCAAAGATTGAAGAAACCCCTCAAAGAGCTGGGGAAAAGGGACTTCCACCACATATCAGAAAAGGCAAAAAGACCAGATATGGAGTATGCGAACACGTTGAAAAGTTTAACGCCGGGGAACGCATCACAGGAACTGATACACCAACTGACTGTTCTAAAGCAAGCAGCCCTGATCTTCTACACGGCAGAGTCAAAATTCCTAACACAAAAGGGAAGAATAAACTTTGTCACTTTGGTGGATAAGAGCACAAGTTTCTTTCACGGCTTGGTAGCCAACAGAAAGGGCGGTGGAGTCCCGGCAATTCTGGACGCAGAAGAAAGATTAGTCATATCCAGTGAGAAAAATGGGGCACTATTTGCGGATTTTTATAAAGGCTTATTCGGGTCAGATGTACCACATGCACCAATCGATCCAGATATAATCAGTTCAGGCCCCTTACTTACCGACATGGAGAGAGCCACACTGAGCCAAGATATCGAAAGGCATGAAATCATGTCAGCCCTCTTCTCCATGTCCGATGACAAAGCTCCGGGCCCGGATAGCTTCACAGCGGATTTTTTCAAGAGTCAATGGGAGATCGTGGGACAGGATGTCACAGAATCGATCTTGGAATTCTTCCGCACTGGTGAACTGCTAAAAAGGCTAAATCATACCGCTATTGCACTTATTCCCAAAAAAGAAGACAACCTAAGGGTGGCTAACTTTAGACCCATCTCCTGCTGCAATATCATTTACAAGATTATCTCTAAAGTCATTGCCAATAGAATCGACCCTCTCCTCCCCGGTCTCATCGACCCCTGTCAAGCAGTATTCGTAAAGGGAAGGAAACTTTCTGATAATGTTATGATGGCCCAAGAGCTTGTGCGGGGTTATGGACTATCACGATCCTCTCCTCACTGTATAATTATGGTAGACCTCGCAAAGGCATTCAACACAGTTTCCTGGGATTTCCTACGGGAGGTACTCAATGGCCTGGGTTTCCCGCAAAAGTGGGTTGATAGAATCATGGAATGCGTCACAACATCGACGTTCTCCATTGCGATAAATGGCAAATTGTGTGATTTCTTCAAAGCCAAAAGGGAACTGCGACAAGGCGACCCCCTCTCTCCCCAACTTTTTGTCATTTGCGTGGAATATCTTTCCAGGTTACTGAAAAACAGGGCAGGAACCTCTCAGTTCTTATACCACCCGAGATGTGAACACCTAAAAATCACCCCACCTGGCATTCACGGATGATCTGATGCTCTTCTCGAAAGCAGACCGGAACTCTGTCCATACCATCATGTCCGCTCTAAACAATTTCCAGCATACCTCATGCCTAGCCATCAATGCCATAAAGTCAAAATTCTTCGAAGTGGGTATAAAGGAGGATTTAAGCTTCACCGGCATTCCATGGGCTACTTTTCTAGTCAGGTACTTAGGTATCCCGTTGGATTCCAGTAAACTAAAGGTCTCCCAGTTTCAAACGCTTCTTGACAGCGTAGACAAGGAAATTGCAAGATTCAAAGGTCATACATTATCTTATGCGGGGAAACCGGAACTCATAAAATTCGTGGTACAGGGAGTTGTTGGATTCTGGATACAACACTTCATCATCCAGGGAAACGTTATGGACTCACTGGAACAAAAATGTAAACACTTACTGTGGGGTGAAAAGAAGCAGAAAAAGGTATCCTAGAAAAGGCTTTGCACCCCGAGGAGTAAGGGGGGTTTGGGAATTCGGGACTTCAAGACTTGGAATATGGCCATCCTCGCACAGCAACTATGGGACATACACTCAAAAAAAGAGTCACTCTAGATCAAATGGGTCCATTCACAGTTCCTAAGAATGAGCAACATATGGAATGTACACACAAGGGCTCCGTGCGGCAGAATCTCGGAGAAGTTCTCACTCTACTTCACGAATCTGTGCCAAATACGGGACAACCTGTTAATCATGTGTGGAGGCTCAAGGGAAACACTCATCGACTTGCTGGCGGTTTGGACAGGATCCGGAAAATTCACGGCAATGACTCATGATCATTTGCACAGGTTCACTTACCCACATCTGTATGATATATCCACCCTCCCAAGACCAAGATTCTTCAAATCAATCTGGAATGGCTTGATACCACCCCGGTTCTCTTTCATTACATGGCTTGCATCGCTTGGTCGTTTCCAAACCAAGGACAGATACCATGGAGGAGCTGACAAACCCAGACGACATCTGCTGCCTATGTCGCTCCAAAGCAGAGTCACACGATCACTTGTTTTTCAACTGTGATTTCGTCAAACAAATATAGGAGACAGTACAAAACTGGATTGGATTGAGCCGAGCTACCACCTCCATTGCAGCCTCGAAATTGAAAAAAAAACAGGTAAGAAGACAGGTAAGAGGATCGAAATTGAAAAAAAAGATGGGGCCACTGGCGCTGATAACCTCAATGTACTACTTATGGAGTGAAAGGAACGGAGTTCTCAAAAATAGTCTCCGCCCGGACTCGGCAAGGGTTTTCAAGCTTATCCAAAAGGACTGTTACCTCATCCTTAATAGATTATTCCCGCATGAACTGCTGTTCTAGACAGGGATACTCCGCAAACAAACGTCAACAATGAGGAAGTCCATTCTTTTTTCCTAAATTTTCCTACAGGTAAGCTTAGGGGACACCATCGATAAAGAACCAGAGAGGTAAATATTTATTTTGCATGTACAAACAGACACGGGCATCCACCTGGCGGCACGGAGGACGGAAAAAAATTCACTTCAGGCCTCGAGGGCCAGTTGTTCGACAAGTCCCAAGGACCGGTTGTTTGAGAGGACTCCAGGGCTATTTGTGTGAGAAGACTAGATGAACAGTTGTTTCACATGTCTCGAGAGCCAATGGTTCGAGAGGTCTCGAGTGCCACTAGTTCGAGATTCTCGAGAGCCACTGGTTCGAGAGGCTTCGAGAGCAATCGATTCAAGATGTATCAAGGGTCATCGGTTCGACAGGTATCGAGGCCCACCTGTTCGAGAGGCCTCAAGGGCCACCAGTTTGAGAGGTACCGAGCTCCAGAGGCTCATGAGGTCTTGAGAGGTCTCATCAGGTCTCGAGGACCGGAGGTGCGTCAGGTCTCGAGGGATAGTTCTTTGAGAGGACTCGAGGGCCAGTGTTTCAAGAGGTCTCGAGGGCCAGTGTTTCGAGAGGTCTCAAGGGCCAGTGTTTTGATAGGTCTCAAGGGCCACTGGTTCGAGAGATCTCGAGGGCCACTGGTTTGAGAGGTCTCAAAGACCAGCGGTTCGGGAGGTCTCCAGAGCCAGAGGTTCGCCAGGACTCGAGGGCCAGAGGTTTACGAGGTCTCGAGAGCCAGCGTTCCAATACATCTTGAGCGCCAGGGGTTCGAGAGGTCTCGAGTGCCAGGGTTTGTGAGAACTCGAGGGCCAGCGGTTTGGGAGGTACAGAGATCCAGTGGTTCGTGAGGTCCCGAGGGTAGAAGTACGCGAGGTCTCGAGGGTCAATGGTTCATGAGGTCTTGAGGGCCACCTGTTTGAGAGGTTTCGAAAGGCCTGAGAGGTCTTAAAGACCAATGGTCCGACTGGTTTCGAGGGCCAAGTGAAAAAAATTTTGGAAATCGGTAAATATTTTTTGGGTCTCGGAGGGCCAGATGTTCGAGAGGTCCCAAGGTCCAGTTGATCAAGGGGTCTTGAGGACCAGTCATTCTGAGATGTCTTGAGGAAAACCTGTTTGAGAGGATCCTCTTGAGGGGTGGAGATTCGAGTACTCGAGCGGTGGTTTGAGGATGAATAGTACTAGAGGGGCTCGAGTGCTCGAAGAGAATACTCGAGTGTTGTAGGTGCTCGAGAGCTCGAGGGGGGTTTCGAGTGCTACTGGGTTCTCATCCCCTGGTGGAGTCGCGAGGGTTTGAGGTATTTGAGTGCTCAAGGCATACGAGTGCTGGTGGAGCTCCAGTACTCAAGGTGGCAATGTGAGTGTTGGAAGCTTTCGAGTGCTCGTGTGGGGGCATTCGAAGGTTGAAGGTGTTCGTCTGCTTAGTCCTCGAGATGGTCGGTGCTCGAGTACTCGAGGGGGGCATTCGAGTGATGGAAGCTTTTGAGTGCTGCTGGGGGGGCATTCGAGGGCTGAAGGTGTTAGAGTGCTTTGTCATCGAGTGGGGCATTCGAGTGCTATAGGGTGCTCGTCCCCTGGTGGAGTCGCGAAGGTTTGAGGTATTCGAGTGCTCAAGGCATACGAGTGCTGGTGGAGCTTGAGTACTCGACGGGGCCATTCGAGTGTTGGAAGCTATCGAGTGCACTGTGGGGGCATTCGAGGGTAGAAGGTGTTAGTCGGCTCTGTCCTCGAGATGGTTGGTGCTAGAGCACTCGAGGGGGACATTCGAGTTTTGGAAGCTTTCGAGTGCTCCTGGGGGGCCATTCGAGGGCTGAAGGTGTTCGAGTGCTCTGTCCTCGAGGGGGGATTCTGAAGTTCCCTCGTAGGATGGCTACTACTGAAAAAAAAAACAAAAAATAAATAAATTATATATTTTTTTGCAGCAGCTTCTCTCCATATGGTGGATAGGATTCTCCACGGTTGCATCATGGCCACGAAGGTCGGGTAGGGGGTAAATTAATTCTGCGTACGAATATTAATTAACCCCTTGCTAGGTATCACTTGGAATTAACGGTTTGCGCTATTTGCCTGCGCTACACTAAAAAGTGTAAAATGGCATCAGGCTGCCCATTTGCCTGAAATGGAAAGAACGGTTACAAAACCATTACGTGGGGCGTGCGCGGTAGAAGTCATACCCGGTCTCTTATGCTTAGGAGGTCTATCCGTGGGGAACAGTTGGGAGCACAACGGACTACGGTCAAACTGCTCCTAACCCCACAGAGAAAGCCTTGGTCCTCATCCAGAGACCATTATCGAAGGCCAATAACACCTCTTTATCTTCATCTTAGAGGTGTACATGGTAGAAGCGGTGTCCAAAGCCCTTTTAGGAGGACAGGTCATACTACTTCATTCATTGGAAGACCGAGTACCACTCTTGGATTAGAAGACCGAGTACCACTCTCGGATTTGAAGACACACGTGGGGAGAAAACCACGGTGCAAGAGCCGGTTCACACCACTGGTAGCAAGAGCCAGCTCACACCACCGGTAGCAGGGATGTAAAATGGAGCATGGAGGCAAGTGAGTTTGTCTCACGCCCCTCTGTTTTTTCAGGGATGGCTTATACAGACCCCAGTCACCACGAAGGGACTCTGTTGAAGGAATGGCTCATACAGGCCCCGGTCACCACGATGGGTTGTAATACTTTTCATGGATGATTTCCACAGGCCCCGATCATCACGACGGGAATAGTTTCTTTTGGTCACCTAGTTGTAACATTCAGATCAGGGGTAGTTTTTTAGGTAACATGTATTATGGGAGTGGGATAATGTTCCCACTCCCGTACACTACCACGGCTTCTTTTTATTTACCATTACCTTCGACTAGTGACTAAGCTGAAAAAGATGAAAGGGGGAAGGGCGAAAATAGGGCGCAGCCCTGCTACTGTTCATCGTAGTTAGTTTTCGCCGGGTTTCTCTTCCGCGGCTCTTCCTCTCCGGTGAGGAGTCCGACATTAATGTTGGGCTCCTGCCGGGAGTGCTTTCATGTATGGTAAGTCGTTGTTCTTCAAGGATTGAAACCCGAATCTGGGTTTCTCATGAAATTTCACTACTCAAAATTTCACTACTCGAAATTTTTCTTGGATTTTGGAGTAAGATCGGTCTTTTGATCTTGGATTTTGAAGACCCATAACAAGGCGCATCTCAGAGGAGGATGATTTCACAGATCCATTGCTCGATCTTGAAATTGGGAATTCACCTTTTTCGGATGAACAGTTGTGAACACCAAGGAGGAGACGGAGACAGATTCGACATCCACTGAGTACCCAACCCTGACTCGCATCCGATGGAGAATACATATCAACGTCCCAAATAAGTCCTGTTCTCTGAACTTATGCGGATTTTTTCGAATTGATGCAAATGGTGTGGATTAGCTTTCATAATTTAGTGCGGATTTGTTGTATGAATTTGGTTGGATTAATGTGCGGATTGAGGTGTAAATGCTGTTTTCCTGTGTTATGGTGTAATTAGTATAGAAATTTATTTTAAGAGGATAGCTGTGAAGAGGTGTGAAACTGTATGCTTAATCTGTGTGAAATGTTTGGATTTTGTGAACCGCGGTGGAACTCGGTTTGGAGTGGTCAAATCTGTGTAGAATGGTTCATGTTGAATGCAGAATAGTGAAGAATTTTAGGCATAAAAAGTTATAGCATTTGGGTGCTTCCATTCTAGTACACTTGTTTTCTGGGATGGTTTGCAACCTTCGACCAAATTCTATGCCCTTCTATGCCAAAATTCCGATCTATTCTAGTGGCTCATGAACCCACATATATGGATTCTCAGGGAGTTCTTCATGGAAAATCTGGGCTGGATTAATGGAGAGGAAGAATCTATGATGATCAGAAAGCTACATTAGGAGGATTGTGGTTAGGTAATATGAAGTCCATATGGGAATGAGACTAATTTTGGGTTCCACGCATAGAGCTCTTAGCTGATGCAGGTGAATTTCTTTTATTGTTCAAATCCCAGACACCTGACTAGCCTAGCTTGTGTACAAACCCTGGACTGCCCATCCAGCCTTGCTAGTGCTCAGAACACGGTCATCATCCGGCCTTGCGTGTGCCCAAAACCTGGGAAACTTCTGGCCTACAAGTTTCAAAACCCGATCTCCCTCCCGGCCTTGCCAGTGTACAGACCCCGGTAAACTCCCAGTCGCACTTGCGCTCATTTTCCGGTCGTGCCAGTCCTGGTCTAGTTGGCATTTAGACCAACAAGTTGTGCTCTATGTCAAGAACATGAAGCTGTTTTATTCACTCATGAACATTCATAAGGAATTCTTCATTTTCAGCATATTGGAATGCTATTGGTAGATGAAGCACATACCTTGGGGCTGCTCTGATTAAAGACAGATGTAAGGAGAAGTTCCACTGTGTGTTTGGTTGGATCTAGCCGTTTGTCCCCGGCGGTCGGCTATGGTGGTTTGATTTCATCGGAATCAATAAAGAAAGCATACTCAATACGTTGCCCTTGTTCTTCAATTTCAAAATATTCCCAGGAAGAAGATGAATGGAAGAACAGATTCTTGTAAATGGTGGATTCTCTCAGTCCTGCCTAGATTCTGGCATCTTAACGGCACCGGAAATACGCGGTCCGGAAAAACACCTAGCAGCTGGCAGTCTCGAAAGGGTTAGGGTGGTTTGAGGCGTAGGTGGTTCGGATGCAGGTGGTTTGTGGCTACAAGGGTGGTTAGACCATAACAGGGTGGGTGGAGAGGTAGATGGTTCGAGGTTTGAAGGTAGGATCGATGGTTAAAAGATGGTACGGGGGGTTGCTCGAATCACCCTCGAAGGGTGCTTAAAGGATCTCGAGAGGAGGTGGTCAGAATGGTGGTTCGAGGGTCAAAGGTCAGTTCGACGGGTAGCTGGAGTGAGGTACTTGAGCGCTGAAGGCATTCGAGTGCTCGAGCACTGGAATCCTCGAAGGGCCTCTGCCCTCAAAGGGGCTTGACCCTCGAAGGGGCTACAACCTCAAAAAGGCTACAACCTCGAAGGGGTATACACTCGAAGGGGGTTTGCCCTCGAAGGGGTTTTGTCCTGAAAGGGGTTATACCCTCGAAAGGGCTTTGCCCTCAAAGGGGTTATACCCTCGAAGGGGCTTTGCCGTCAAAAGGGGTATACCCTCAAAAGGGGTATACCCTTGAAAGGGCTCGGCCCTCGAAGGGGTCATTCCTTCGAAGGGGTCATTCCCTCGAAGGGGCATTGCCCTCAAAGGGGTTATACCCTCGAAGGGGCATTGCCCTCAAAGGGGTTATACCCTCGAAGGGGCATTGCCCATGAAGTGGTTATACCCTTGAAGGGGCACTGCCCTCAAAGAGGACGAAAAAAAAGGGGAGGAAATGAAGACAGTTTCAGCCTTCCCTTTTGGGCTGAAATTGTGGATCACGGGTAAGGGAGTTCCCATTTCCCTATCCGGTGGGGTGTAACCTTTCATCATTTGGTTGCACAGCTACTTGAATTGGCTAGTAGATTAATTAATTAGCGTACGCAAAATTAATTAACCCACTGCCAGCTGAGATACTTGTATTTGATGGTTACGCGGTTTGCCTGCGCTGCACTGAAAAGTGTAAAAATGGCATACGGCTGTCCATTTGCCAAAAATGGAGAGAACGGTCACAAAACCGTTACACGGGGTGTGCGCGGTAGAAGTCATGCCCGGTCTCTTACCATTAGGAGGTATATCCGCGGGGAACAACTGGGAGCACCACCGACCACGCTCAACTGGCTCCCATCACCAAAGAAAAAACCTCGACACCCACACAAAGATCGTTACTGAAGGCCAATAACACCCCTTTATCTTCATCTTAGGGGTGTACATGGTAGAAGCGGTGTACCAGCTCCACCCGGAGAGGACGCAATTGCTTCATTCACTGGAAGGCCGAGACCACTCTCGGATTTGAAGACACCCGTGAGGAGCAAACCACGGCGCAAGAGCCGGTTCACACCACCGGTAGCATGGATGTAACATGGAACGAGGAGGCTAGTGAGTTTGTTCTCCTGCCCCTCTATTTTTCAAGGATGGCTTATACAGGCCCCGGTCACCACGATGGGTTGTACTATTTTTCCATGGATGGTTTCCACAGGCCCAGGTCATCACGATGGGACTAGCTTCTTTTGGTCACCTGGTTGTAACATTTAGATCAGGGGTAGTATTTTAGGTAACATGTATAAAGGGAGTGGGCTAATGTCCCCACTCCCGTACATTCCGATGGAATTTTTTGGGCCACCTGATTGTACCATCTAGATCAAGGGTAGTTTAGTAGGTTTCATTGTATCACGGGAGGGGGACAATGTTCCCTCTCCCGTAGACTCTCACGGTTTCTTTTTATTTACCATTACCTTCGACTAGTGACTAAGCTGACTTTAACTAATCAACGGTTACTCGACTTTGAATATATAAACACTAATAACTAGGTTGACTTTATCTAATCAACGGTCAAACATTACTTGAGTTTCAATATATAAACACTAGTAACAAAGTTGGCTTTAACTAATTAATGGTGAAACTTTATCAGAATTAGTATATAATAAATACTAATAAAAATGTTTGACTTTGACTAATCAACGGTCAAACCTTACTTGACTTTCCATATATAAATACTAGTGACTAAGTTGATTTTATCTAATCAACGGTCAAACTTTACTTGAATTTCTGTATGTAAACACTAGTAACTAAGTTAACTTTAACTAATCAACGATGAACCCCTCCATGACTATCAATATATAAACACTAATAGCAAAGTTGAGTTTAACTAATTAACGGTCAAACGTTACTTGAATTAGTATATAATAGATATTGATAAAAATGTTTGACTTTAACTAATCAACGGTCAAACCTTACTTGCCTTTCTATATATATGAATACTAGTGACTAAGTTGACTTTAACTAATCAACAGTCAAACCTTACTTGCCTTTCTATATATATGAATACTAGTGACTAAGTTGACTTTAACTAATCAACGGTCAAACTTTACTTGAATTTCTATATGTAAACACTAGTAACTTAGTTGACTCTAACTAATCAACGATGAACCCTTACTTGACTTTCAATATATATAACAAAGTTGACTTTAACTAATTAACGGTCAAACTTTATTTGAATTAGTATATAATAATTACTAATAAAAATGATTCACTTTAACTAATCAACGGTCAAACCTTACTTGGCTTTCTATATATATAAATACTAGTGACTAAGTTGAATATAACTAATCAACGGTGGAACTTTACTTGAATTTCTATATGTAAACACTAGTTACTAAGTTGACTTTAACTAATCAACGATGAACCCTTACTTGACTTTCAATATAATATGACAAAGTTGACTTTATCTAATTAACGGTAAAACTTTATTTGAATAAGTAAATAATAAATACTAATAAAAATGTTTGACTTTGACTAATCAACGGTCAAACCTTACTTGACTTTCTATATATAAATACTAGTGACTAAGTTGACTTTAAATAATCAACGATCAAACTTTTACTTGACTCTCTCTATATAGAAACACGAGTGACTAAGCTGACTTTAACTAATCAAAGATCAAACTTTACTAGGCTTTCAATATATGAACACTAATAACTTGGTTGAATTTTTCTAATCAACGGTCAAACTTTATTTGACACTCTCTATATAGAAACACTAGTGACTAAGATGACTTTAACTAATCAACGGGCAAACCTTCCTTGACTTTCAATATATAAACACTAATAACTAAGTTGAATTTGTTTAATCAACGGTACAACATTACTTGACTCTATCTATATAGAAACACTAGTGACTAAGCTGACTTTAACTAATCAACGGACAAACTTTACTTGACTTTCAATATATAAACACTAATAACTAAGTTGACTTTAACTAATTAACGGCCAAAATTTATTTGAATTAGTATATATAAATACAAATACAAATGTTTGACTTTGACTAATCAATGGTCAACCCTTACTTGACTTTCACTAATTAATGGTCCACCCTTCTTGACTTTCTATAGATAAACACTAGAGTTAAGTGCTCATATAACCCTATGTTTTGGTGGTTTGTGCTAATATGACCCCGTAAAGTTAGAAACTGCTATTGTAACCCTGTGTTTTGCTTGAATGTGCTAATGTAACCCTGGAGGCCTGAATATTGCCGAAAATACATGAAATGACTATTATACCCCTGTTTTAAAATATTAAAAATTTAGAAAAAAATCAGAAATTGAAACTCCACCTATTTCCTTCCCCTCCATTCACTTTTCCTTTTCTTTTCTTCTCGATTCACTCGAATGTGCCTACAGTGGTGTTGAGCTTCGGTGGGGTGGGTTGGGTAGGCCGGGGTTTTAGGGAGGCAACGACATAGCGATGTGGTGGTGCAAGGGCATCACAGGCGGTGAGGCGGCGAGTTTAGGCATCGGTAGTCTTGGCAGGATGAGGCGGCGGTTGTGGCGGGATGGGGCGGCGATTGTGGCGGGATGGGGCGGCGGTGGTGGCAGAATCCAGTTTGCTCACCCAGATCTACATGTTCATCGAGCGAACTTTAGATTTCAAAGAACTATATGAGTTCAGCTTTTTGGATGTTGATTGCTTTTTGAGATGCCTTGTCTTTCGACCGATCGATGCCACCGATAAACTTTTCCCGTCATCATCGACGTCTTGGCGTATCTCTGACAGGCGTATTCGGATTACGTTTTTGCAACTCTCCCATTGGCGTCACCCCCCTAAGAAAGGGCTTCATCCAAAATGATAGGAACTCGTCTATAATTCATTGATGTTGCCTCATTTCTTACCTCGGATTCCCCTTATGGAGTTGCTTTTGTTTATTTTTTGAGATTTTGGGGAAAATGCGCAAATGGGGGTGAATTTTCTAGGATTTATATAATTTTTTGAATTTTGCTTATTTTATTGTGATTTCTGAGCTTGTGGAGATGCTAGGGTTGTTTTATTGAAAATTTATGTGTTATGATTAGTTCAAAATAGTGTTCAAAGGTCACTTGCAGAGGACGGTCTTATTGATTATAAGAGAGTGCTAAGGATGAAGATTTTGATGCTGAAGATTTTGATGCTGAAGAAGGGGAGTTAAGGATGTAGAGAAGGGTAAGGATGGTGATTTTGATGCACTTATAAAATCTGCACTAATAAAATCTAGATTTGATCTTGAGATCCAATATTTTCTAATTATTCATTTGAAAATATGCTTTTCCAGTTGGACTTGTATGGGTTTAGAAGATGAGTGACGAGATATCTCTGTTCCTAGATCGAGCATTTGTACGGCTAGAAGCATATTCAGATTCAGTTACAGTTCTGTAATTATTATTCCTCTTTCAGTTGTTGATATAATCTGTATATATGTTGCATCTCACTTTGATACCGGATTTCGGTTGTTGCAGTAACAAATTTTGGTTGATTTATCTCAGCTGATACTATTGTTAGAGATGATGAAGATGATGAGATAGATGACGAGGAAAAGGAACACTCCACCCCTGCAGATGACATTGGCAAGATGGTTTCTCATTCAGGTTTGCTATGAAATTTCTTGTGAAGAGTAAAAATCTCCGTGTTTGTGTCTTGGATACTAATGTTTGTTACTTGTTATAGATGAAAGGATGATTCTTCCTTCAGTCCTTGGTACTATCACTTGGAATTGGTATATTTGAGACTGCGGCAATGTTCTTTGGATCATGATTTTTTCTTAGCATGATGGGTATATCAACAGTATGGTTTTCTTCTCCACTGTCGGACTTTAGTTGTAAGTAGGACCTATACTGAAATGCAGCTTTTTTCATAGGGTTCTCCGATGAGAGTTACACCTGAGCATTTTCTCAAATTTAGAGCATTGGAGCACCAACAGTAGTTCTTTATCTAGATTTACAAGGCATCCTCTGTGGTTTTAAGGATACCAGGACCCCTGTAGTATGTTTAGGCAAGGCTTGTTAATATGAAAATTTTTCTTTCTAAAACTTTCTTTGATACCATGAATTTTCAACTTCTACTCTTCTGATTGATGATGAAAATGTGAAGGACTAGGGAATTTTGCGGCTGTATTCTTTTTACCGATAACAATGTATATGTTTAAGTTTTGCATAACTGGTGCCACCATTTCCACGGTTGCATCTCAGTACTTTCTACAGTAGTGTATCTTTTGTTTCCAAAATTTGATCTTTGGTAAACAAGGTCTTTTTTTGGAAAAGGTTCATGTCTTTGTAGGTGGTTTTCTCCTTGAAAGAACTCTTGCTTGTGTACTGACTGTGTCTCTTAGCACCTCAATGACTGCTCGTCAAGGAACCTTGGTTATGGCTGCCCATCAAATATGTTGGTGCCGCTTTCACATGAAGGGATTTTTTTAATCATTGTAAATAATTTACCACCGATAAAAGAATCGGTGCTTACAAAAAAACCGGTGCTACCAGTGCTAAAATATTTACTACTAAAAAATTCCCTTCCTCTCGCTGCTGCTTTCAGAGGAAGGAATTTTTTTATTTGTTGTAAATATTTTAGCACCGGTTAAAAAAAATTGTGCTACCAGTGCTAATGAAAATCCAGTGCAAACAAAAAAACTAGTGCTAAAATCAGCACCGATTTAAAAACTGGTGCTAACAAAAAAATGGTGCTATTGTGGTACATATTAGCATGAGTTTAAAAATTGGTGCTAACAAGAAAATCGGTGATGAACGTAGGGATTTAGCACAGGTTTTCTTCCAACTGCTGAAACCGTTTCATCGGTTACTTAGGCCCCGGTTTTTTTTAACGAAAAAACCGGTGCTAGAACAAAAAAAACTGGTGCTAAAGGGGGGTTCCTGTAATAGTGATGGCACGAGGATCCTAGTGAACATGCTCCTTTTTCCTTAGTTCCTCCATTCTTTTGAAAAACTTTGTCACCCAACAAGTCTTATTTCCTTCCAATAAAAAATCATGAGACTCAAACTCAAATTTATCAATCAATAAAAGTTTAAACTCAAGATTCTTCATCACAAACAAAAACATGCAAAATATATCTACTAAAAATCATGAAAAACAAAACAATAAAAATCACCGTATTTTTATCGTCATCCTCACGAATTATTTCTTTTTCATGAATTTCTATTGAAAGTTGGGTCTTCGGAGTCGCCATTGGCAACTCCACTCACGATAACATCATTGTGGAGAGGTATCCACAAAGTGCCATCCTTACCTTTGAGCGCATTGTTTTCCATAGAGAGTGAATCTCCATACCTTGCCAATGACGAGTCCTCAACCATTTCCTTGGGTTTAGGAGGTGGTCAGGGGAGATTTACGTCCTCGCCACTCTCTCTGAACCATTGCATGTTAGTAAGCATGAATAAACATTCTGAGATGGACATATCATTACTAAAATCATGCATTGCATAGAACTCATCATCAATGTCATCACTATCAAAGAACTCATCTAGGAATTATTTTTCATTCACTAAGCAAGAGTTGTTAAATTGATCATGTTCCTCAAACAAGGTAATGCCTTTTTCACACAAAAAATGAGTTGGATGGATCATGTTTGGATTTGTAAATATAAAACTCCGCCTTATTAGGTTCATCACATAGAGTTAGTGTTCCCAAGGTGAAATTGATCTTTTGTCCTTGTCGTTTTGAGAAATTGTCTCCCTAATAGGATTGAGGTGCACTTCTATCGAGTGCTACCTCAAGGACATAAAAGTCTGCCAAAAACACTGACTTAGAACTCAAACCATGACGTCCTTCACTAGCCCTCGAGGGCTAGCTTAGGAATGATTAGCGAGATGGATAATCACCCTAGTGCCCCTAAGTTCACCTATGTCTAGGCTTTCATAAAAACTATATGGAATCACATTAATAGATGCTCCTAAGTCAATCATGGCTTTTTCCATTAACTTCCCACCTAAGGAGATAGGTATCAAAAACATCTCTGGGTCGTCACATTTCTTAGGCAAATTCTTATGATTCAAAGCGGTGACTCCCCCTAGTTTCAAATGCCCTACTTTCCTAATTAGTTTATTCCTCTTTTTAGTGTATGCAACCTTCAAAACATTAGCATAAGAGGGAACATGCTCAATCAACTTGAGGATAGGAATGATTATCTCAACCTTTTCGAAGATTCTCCGAATGTTTGCATCATTTGCCTCCACCTTCGGCTTCCCCCTAAATACACCTGGAAATGGTATGTGAAGGGTCACTCTCACCTCGATGGGTGAAAGCTCTTTGGATGGATCTTTCTCGACAATGATCTCATGTTCCTAGAAATTTGTCTTGTTGGCTTCTACAATTTGATCATCTTCTTGAAGATTTCCCTTTTGGGCTCAGGCACTTACTTCCCGCTCCTTAGTTTCAATGCCCTCACTTTCCCTAGATTCACCTCGGGTTTGGAAGTTAGCTTTCCTGACTCCTTAGCCTCAAGTTGGCTTACCCAGGTGGCAAGTTTCCAAACTTGGACTTCATGGTTTTTTATGCTTGAGAGCACCCTAGTGCAAAGTTCTTCAATCCCTCTTCTTGTCAATTTTACGAACACATCATGCTTCTTTGCCAATTGACCAATGGCATCCAAGATCTCTTCCCGATCCAACTTGTACAAGGAAAAATTGATTTTTGAAGACCCTTCTCCCCTACGATAGGGTTGAGGTGGAGCTTGTCTGCCTCGGTTGTACCCTTGACCATGATTCTCCTCGCACCAATAGAATTTGGGGTGAACGCGGTACCTAAGGTTGAAGGTATTTGTGTAGGTGTCTTGTCTTACCTCTCCTTGGTTCCCCTGGAACCCTTGTTGTTGTTTCCCCCTTACCCAATTATTGCATATTTCCTCCATTGAAATTCAACGCTTTCACCTCTACCAAATCTTTTACCACTTGTGGACAAGCATCTGTATGATGGTCGAGACTACATATGTCACAAACCTTAACTTGGTGATCTCTCCCCTTCATAAATTCCTTCATCATCGAAGCTAGAGCTTGGACATGTTCTTTTAACTTGGGAGATTGAGCTATTCCATCAAATATTTTCACCCTCGACCTAGTTCCGAATTTTCTCGTCACATTGGCCATCTCTTCAAATAGTGCCATAGCATCCTTCGGGATCTTGTTGGCAATCGAACCATTGCATGTGGCATTCAACATTCTCATGTCATCATCGCATAAACCTTCCAATAAATAGTAGACCAAGTCACCTTCCTTGAATAGGCTATAAGGAAATCTAGTCAAGAATATTTTGAATCTTTCCTAGTACTCATACAAGGACTCATTTGTATTCTGAGATATTTTGGACAATAGCTTCTCCAACCCGGCGAACATTGAAGCTATGAAGTACTTTTCAAGGAAGTGATTTTTCATTTCCCTTCATGATGTGATACATCTCTGTGGAAGGTAATACAAGCAGTCTTTTGCAGTGTCTCGAAGTGAGAAAGAGAACACGCACAATTTGTAGTAATCCTCTGAGACTCCATGAGGCTTCATATTTGTGCACACAAGATGAAATTCCGAAAGGTGCTTGTTTGGATCCTTCTCGAACATCCCATGGAAATTGGGAGGTATTGAATCATCCACTCTTCAGCTCGCAATTGGCATTGGGTGGCAACGGGGGAAAAGTGATGCAAAGGGGTTGATTCTTAAAATTTGGAGCCATTAACTCCCTCAAAGTGTTGTTGTCCTCCGCCATGACTACTTGCTATTCTACAACTATACTCGGCTCTTGTGGAACCCCCACTATAGTTCTCCTCCTCCTTCTTCTCTGACTACATGCGTACTCCATTAGATAATGTAAAGTCCCTAAGTTTGTGGCACAGGTGTGAACGATATACTAGGAGCTAGAAAATATCTTACTAAAAGAAACATTACAAAAAGGATTAGAGGTACAAAGATCACTATCACAAAGGCTCAAAAGAAAAACCAACAATACAAAAATAAAAACACACTAACTACTCAACTCATGTGCTATGTAAGTAAACAATTAAACTTTTAGACTAAATCCCCGACAGCGCTGCCAAAATTTGACCCGCCTCTACTTGGGGTCATTAATGCGATGAGTAGCTAACCTGAGCGGAGGGAATTCAAAGGAGAAGGTGATCAAATTTAAAATATATATTATTCTCTTAAACTTACTACCAAGCTACCTATAGGGTAGAAAATGGAAAGATCGATTTTTTCCACAGAGTTGCTAGATGTCTAAAAATTAACTATACATAGCCATGTACGGGCCCTCAATCCATCCTTGTGTTAGGAATAGCTAAATATTGCAAAAAAAGGTTTTTTATTGGGGGGGGTGTTCAACTAACAACTACAGGCATATGAGATCACACGAGATTAAGCTATATTGACTAGCACATGGGGAATATTTGCCAAACATGATTGGTGAAATGTTATGATCCTCGATTCTAACACATATAAGACATTAGACACATTCTAGTGTTCATAAAATTTGGTGTGGTTGATGATCAATACTTCCCCATGCCTGCCACGTCGGGTACTCTTGTAATATTCCATCGGCATTACCTCCGTAATTAGGGGAGTGCAACAAAAACCCTGCCACTGTGCAGATCTATTTCTCCCCCATATGATTATTCCAAAAACTACAACAAACATCACCTATTACCTTGGATTTTTTGCCCTTTTTACCTAGGTTTTTTGCCCCCAGAAAATTGAAGTAAATGTGGGTGAAGTAAAAAATATGCCTTTTACCTCGGTTCGAAACCGAGGTAAAGGTAGTTTTTTACCTCAATTTTAGACCGATGTTGGTATCTTCTAAGACCAACCTCGCACAAAGGAAGAAGGCCAACTATAAAACCATGTAGGTGTGACATCATTTTTATCGATGCCAGCATCCTTAAATAGCAAGGTCGTTAACGAATGGAAGCATGTGATGAGACTAGAACAACTGCGACATTGATTAGATCGATGACATTGATATTGAAAGCGATGTTATTTAGGATTGTATACAAGATTGCGTGATCTATTGCACCCTCAACGTCAGCATGCTGACATGGGTGGCTAAGCAATATGACATCGTTTTCAATATGCGAGCACGAAAAAAAATAGGTGTCACCACTAACGTCGGTTTGATATTGATATGTTTTTGTTCATGATGGGCGAGGTTGCATAAAGGTCATATCGTATTGTTACCGGTTTTTACGATGTTGCGGTATGAACTGTAGAGAATTGTACAAAAATACAGTATTTATTTTCTGATAAAACAAAAAAAACATTGAACATAAATTACCAATAAATATCATAATATATTCAAATACACTTGGTTGATGTGAAAATGAATGATTAACTGTGATTAACATCCACTGCCTACATGGTACCTCACCCAAGCAATGAATCCATTGTAACTTTGTTTGTCCTATTAAAACAAATAGAAAGGAAACAAAATTTATGTCAGAATTCCGTAGTCCCAGAATGATGTACACATAATATTGTCAAGTGCATGTGATAATCATCTAAACATGGGAAAAGTACCTTCACCGTCATGTTGTTTGTTTGATAATGGCATGTCCATTAAAACGATGAAGGTACGAAGTCGGATATTCAAGATGAAGCTGACATTTCTGGAATATGAGACGTTGCATAACATTTGGATCTATATCATGAAAGGTGATGAACATAATGCGACGTCGCACATTCAAACTCTGTTCATATGAAAATTTGATTATTTTCCACAATCAGCAATAATCTATGATTGTTTTCACAATTCATACAAGCAAGACATTATTTTTTAGGGATACATTGTAACTTATATAACATGTAACAAAATTATCATACTCAATGAATATATTCATGTTTTCGTCAATGTGGAAAAACATATATACAATTTAGGAGATGGAAAAATGAAATACCTCCATTAATTTGAACCCGAAGATGCTCCATCCTAGAATAATTTTTGATATTTGATAGAAGAAATTAGATTGGACTCTTGAGTGTTTGTAATGGGGTGGAGTTCAAAGGATGGGGTGGAGTTGTGTTGAGAGCAAATGTGTTGGAGATGGGAATTGATTGTGTTTGTACTGGATATTATTGTAATGAGATAGGTTAAGGGGTAAATTTTGGTTCAAAATTTCACTCAATATTTCAATTTCAGCTGGACATTTTCATTGGTAGCGACATTGCATAGAGGTTGGTCCCAGATTCGTGTGATTCAAACATAATTGGCAAAATCGAACATGTGGGGTCAAAGTATAATATTTGGTGATTGTCATTAAAGTAACCATCAACAATATACCTTCCACACGATAAACTACTACTTTTTAAATTTTGATGAGCACAATTTCATTAGCTTTTCAGTTCATAAAAAACCTAGAATATTAAATTTTATGTGATTCCGCTTATAGTAATGGTATCTATGGAATACTCCAAAGTGATGGACGATTAACCCGGTTTGAGAATAGGACCATTGCCATCCCCCAGTAAAACTCATGAGAACTATTATTGATGATGAAGAAACAAGCATGATCCCACAAAGAATTCCACAGGTTCATCCTTGATGAACCATTGGATACTTATAAATAACCATATATAATTTACTCTATACGATGTACTACCGCCTTCAAAATTTAACGGGCGCAATTTAATTAGCTTTTCATTTCATGAAAAACCTAGAATATTAAATTTGATGTGGTTCTATGTGATGGAAATGATCTTTCTCATACCGCTTATAGTAAAGATATCAATAGAATACTTTCAATTGACGGACGATTAACCCGATTAGGGGACAGGACCATTGCCATCCCCCAGTAAAACCCCCATGAAAACCACTAATGATTACAAATAAATAGGTATGATCCCAAAAATAATTCCACATGTACATCCTTGATGAACTGCTGGATACTTATAAGTAACCATAAACAATTTACTCTATACGATGTACTACCGCCTTCAAAATTTAACGGGCGCAATTTAATTAGCTTTTCATTTCATGAAAACCTTAGAATATTAAATTTGATGTGGTTCTATGTGATGGAAATGATCTTTCTCATACCGCTTATAGTAAGGATATTAATGGAATACTTTAAAATGAAGGACGATTAACCCGGTTCGGGGACAGGACCATTGACATCCTCCAGTAAAACTCACAAGAACCATTATTGATTACAAATAAATGGGTATGATCCCACAAATAATTTCACAGGTTCATCCTGAATGAACCGATGGATACTTATAAGTAACCATATACAATTTACTCTATACGATGTACTACGGCCTTTCAAAATTTAACGGGAACAATTTAATTAGCTTTTCATTTCAGGAAAAAACTATAATATTAAATTTAATGTGATTCTATGTGATGGAAATGATCTTTCTCATACCACTTATAGTAAAGGTATTAATGGAATACTCCAAAGTGAGGGGCGATTAGCCCAGTTTAGGGGTGGGACCATTTCCATCCCCTAGTAAAACACATGAGAACCATTATTATCGAATATATGAATACCTTATTTGAAGGTCAATTACGTTTGTTTAGGTCAAACAGGGGCCCAGTTTCCATTTTAGTGGACTGAAATGGTGAGGCCCAATTTAATAGGAGCTGAGATCGGTAAAATGTCAGACTTATATCGGTAAAGAAAAATATAGGTGTGACCTCGTAGGGAGACTGCTCAAACACAGGGTCATTTCTATGCTAGTGGGCTTTAATTATTAGGCCCACCTTTGAAAAGGCCGATGTTGCACTTGAGTTTGCATGCCTTCGTTCCATGCGACGGACATGCGAAATCAGCTTTCCTAGGCGAAGTCACAATGATTCATAACGAGTGTATATACAAAGGTCACATCTCAAATAGCATTTCAAAATTTCTTCAATCTCTTGAACTTCAACACTCCTCAACGGCCAATCTTCTAAGAGGTATGGTTTCCACATGTGTTTACAAAGCTTTTTTTGGTTTTTATTCTTTAAATTGTTGTTTGCGTTAGGGTGTGAATGTGTTAATTTTTTTCATTTTTTAGGTTTCTATGGTTTTTTGTGCTAGAATGTGGTTTTAGAGTGTTAGAATATGGTTTTAGGGCATTGGAATAGGATTTGAGGTGGTACAATATGTTGTAAGGGTGCAGTCGTTATCTGATGTTGTTATTATCTACTGTAATGCGACGTCTCCGACAAGTTGGTTTTGCTTCTGTTATACCAATTCGTATGGGACATTGCAATCATACTTTCAATAGATGGTCAGATTAATATGAACTTGCATATGCACCATTTTACCAATCGGTTACACTGATGCTTTTGTGGCGTTGCCTTGAGTAGGTTAGAAAACTAGATTTTATGTCTTTATTTCACGTTGTATGACTGTTATAACATTTCACCTTCTTGACAATATAAGTTATAGCTATCATAGATAACAATGCTGTTTCCAGCCGTCAACCAATGGAGGTGAGCGATTTGGATGATGAAAAACCTCGTCGCACGTTCTTAGGTAGATATCCTCATTTTGTACATATTCTAACCCAGACAAACTTTGGGTCAATTCCAAATATGGTGATTCCTCCCTATTCCAAACAAAATGATTTTTCAATTAACTTTCTCTATAGTTAACTTTCATAATAAGTACAAACAAATGTTTTTTGTATATATAATTCAGTACATCCCAGACAGCATTGTTGAGTACCTCTCGCCTTAAAAATTGGATGTTGTGATTAGGTGCAAAGGAGGGGAGTAAAAAATTCACTACTCAGGGAATTGAATGCTCAAGACCCTGACCCCAAAGGGGTTTGGAAAGTTTCTTGATAAGGAGGAACTTGAGATTGGGGATACTCTATACTTCGAGCTCATAAAAGGTGTTTGGCCCATAGTTTTCCATGTAGTCATTCTTCCCCACGAACATTAGAGGGATGTTTAAGACATCGTATGACTATGTATTCAAAACTTATTTTCTTGAATTGGGACGTATTTTGTATCAAATATCTTAACATTTCAAATTTCTTTTTTTAATGTTATTTTTGTGTTATTAAATGTTTGATATTTAACATAACATGTTAATCGATGCCATTTATAATTGTATTTAAAAATTGGAATTGTTGGCTGGTTGGGTGTTAGGCCCATATAGATGCAACGTTGGTCTCAGATCGGTATGTGTGTCTGTGAACCGATAGATCTGGGACATCGCACATAATAAGTGGACTTCAGAACATGGTTAAAATGGCATTGTACCAAAACATGTTACAATTATGGTAACCATAAAAGATAGTTCAAGCTTTTCTTCATAAATTTCCCACGAATTTCAATGGTCTCCACGTTCCACCTTACTCTTGTGTATTGGAAAAAAAAGTATGGTGTTTCTAACCTCCTAATACATACCTTTTGTACTTCTTACTTCACACTGCCCTATCTGTGGTATAAGAATTTGTTTTGTGTACCCTGCTTTCTAGTATTTGTTTCAAAATTATGAGAGTCTGAAAATTCCTTGACTTTGAGCGTTGGTACTATGATTTAGTATGTCTCCCAAGTTGTATTTGGTTTATTTTATGTTGATGAAAATTCAATTTTTCCGGTTTGATGTGTTTGTTCCCGTAGCAACCTGTGATATCTGTGATATCGACAGAATATCTTATATAGTTTGGTTAATCTGACAAATGTGCAACCTCACTAATTTTTTTTCAAGTTGATAATTCTTCATTTTATGAAATCAGACATATCTCAGTATGACAATATGTTTGCTCAAAATTTTATTGACTTCGCATTATGGCCTCTAAGTTTACTCTGAATATCTCTACAAGACATCGGTATTATGTTAATTTTCTATTCGGATAAACCGACACATAACCGAGATTGCATTATAAGGTCAACCAAATCACTGCTTCATACCAACAAGCACCTACGATGCTTGTTACGACGTTGCACATGGAATTCCATGGTCACTTTTGATGCAGGACTAATGGCCAGCGAAGGATTGTCTATTCCAACCTTTTTTCAGGTATTTCACTTATTTCCATATGTGTGTGTGTGTGTAAAAACAACTCACTTTAATTTGTAACAACTAATACATTTTGGTTTTTGTACAGTTTACAACACAACGGAGGCACCCGAAGTCTTTCTTCGACATTGAACATCATTCGATGGCTATTGATAGTCCACATTTCGATTGCACTTTGAAGCAGCTGAACTTTGGGAAAATACCAACTTTGATAAAGATTTTTGAAATAATTTTTTTGTTGACAATTGCATATGTACATACATATATAAACATATATATATATATTTATTTAAATATATAAATATTTCTAGTCAATATTTGTTACGGTGACTTAGTACATCCGATGGGAGATTGTACAAGTCCTACTGACTGAGAAGACCCCCCTAGTGCCGAGGTGCTATGGGACAGAGTGGCATATAACTATTTAGGTGGTCAGCGGGTCAAGGCCCTATCCCCAAAGGGTTTTGGTGAGTTCTTTATGGGTAACAACCTACGCATCGGGAACACCTTGTTCTTTGAGGTGATACAAGCTAGGGGGCCAATCATATTCAAGGTCATCATTATACAAGCTGTTGTTCAAATTATTTACCTATCTTATTTGAACATTGAACAAATGAGGTACTGATTGTGTTTATACTAGGGTTTTATTTGTAGGGTGTTTTGTAGCACAATGTTGTGCTTATTTCTAACCTTAATTTTACATTCCACTAAATAATGCGACTTCGCTAATAGTTAGCAATACATCCCAGTAAAAACAATGTACCTAGAAAAGTTTGGGCAACCTATTCAAAGAACACATGCGACACAGCACGTTAGTTGGTCAGATTATTTACTTCATTTTAAAACCTTTTGCTTTGGTTCAAAAAATAACCAAGGTAAAAAACCAATTATTTACTTTGGTTTTTTTATAACCGAGGTAATTAATATCTTTTACTTCAGAAAAAAAAACCCAGGTAAAAGAACTGTTTACCTCGATTATTTGGTGTTAACAAAAAAACTGAGGTAAAAGGGGCGAAGTAATAAGTCTTGTTTCTTGTAGTGAAAAAACCCTCGACAAGGTAAGATTTTGCATTCCCTCTTTTCCATTATTTCTTATGGTTTTTTTTATTTCTTGCTTATCAAAATGTGTTCCTTTCCATGTATTTGAAAGCCTTGTTTGGGTAAGTTGCTTATTTATATTTTAGGTCTCTTATTATACTGTTAGGGTTTTAGAATGTTCATTAGGGATAGGATAAAATGGGGAGGATGTGTTGGGAAAAATTATATTTTTCTGCATATATTTGTGAAAAGTGTTTTATGGGTTGTGTATATTTGATAAATTGAATGCATTTTTTGACCATTCGGCTAAATGTTGCAAACAATTTTGCCTACTCGACGTGGTTTGCAACGTCACACGTTCATACTTAATTGAATGTGTGACCTCGCAGATGGCTAATTGGTTAAGCCAAAATATATGTGACATGTCTGCGAGTTCGGTCATACGATAAAATTCAACCAATTCTTTTAACATATTACAGATCACTACATAATTCTTTGTTCCGCAAATGCCAGATAAGCAGAGTGTCAAGAGGTCTAGGGCAAAGGTAAACGGAGGGGGTTCATCTCAAGCAGAGAATGTGAAGGCCATTGACGCCCCTCCATAACCAACATTCATTAAGAGACACTTTTTTCAGGATGCAAAAGAGAAGCGCTTTCAAGTAGTCAGCAAAATGAAGATTAAGAAGGTAAGGGTCTTCAAGGCCAAGGATGTGGAGCGACTCCACCTTGACGTATTCATCGAGCCCTTAAAACCGTTGGGAATGGAGGGGTTAATTTGCCTCGATAAGACAATGTATGACCTAGAGGTGAAAGAGTTCTACTCAAATTTCACTCATTGTAGTGCCGAGAAATATAAAACACAAGTGAATGGGGGGTGAATGTGGTTTTGAAAAGTGACTTGATCAACGAGGCAATCAGGTGCAGTATTGGTCAACAGGAGGAGACCTCGGTTAAATGACTGTTCCTCTACTTCTGGGACTCATGTCCTAGGAGGATGAGTTTGGGGCGCTTGACCCCAACCGCTTGGTGGAAAAGTACTTCAAGATCAATGTGGGAAAAAACCTCATCAAGCTGAGGCATATCAAGATTGATGCCTTAGAGTTCCAGGAGAAGATGATGTGCAACATCATTGTCCAAATCCTTATCCCGACTGGCCATCCTTCAAAGCCTACGATCAATGGCATCGTTCTCTTCTACCACCTTGCGGAGAAGAAGGTAGTAAAACCCAGTTACACCATCATCTAGGAGATGCAAATGGTGTCACTCGCCTAAAAGATTTGGACCCTCCCATATTGCAACCTAATCAATGCCCTTCTGGAGAACCAGAATGTTCTCATCTGATATACAGGGAGGATTGAGCCTAGGTACTAAGATAGGTACCACTTTGGCCAAAAGCATTGGCACTGGGAGGCGAGGACGTGGATTGATTGCAACACCCCCATGGCTAATCTTAATGCAACATCCACCCCTGAGAGAGGTAACTCTATCGACCTGCACACCTTGGCATCCTATCCCACGATCTGGTATGAAACTTTTTATTATGTTTGTTTATTCTTAATTTTTATTATTAAAATTATTGAAATTAGAATTAATTAAACGTAATTTTTATTACCTCATGACTGAAATGCAATGTCAGGGGCATGCTC
Organism: Rubia yunnanensis; assembly: GCA_037428765.1. NCBI lineage: Eukaryota > Viridiplantae > Streptophyta > Magnoliopsida > Gentianales > Rubiaceae > Rubia > Rubia yunnanensis. The sequence goes on along the minus strand of CM075063.1, from coordinate 54,213,311 downwards.
TTGAAGGAAGTGACTGAGACTAAGGCACTTGCAAAACATATAGACCTCAGTGTAAAGAGGATTTTGGTGGATTTGGCAGAGCTGAAGGCCCTTCTTAGCAGTGTAACAAATGCACATCGCATGCACCCCCACATGGATTCATTAGGGTAAGTGCCAAATGAAGATTGAGAGGAGTTAGAGGAAGAGGATGGAAATGCACTGGACAATGATGAAGAAGGAATGGATTTTAGTTACGAGTCAGGGTCTACCGGTGATGGTTGTGGGGGTGAGAAAGAGGTTGACTATTTAAGTAGTTTGAAGGATGATCAGGAGCCTAACACTTCAAGAATCCAAACCTATTACTTTGCCCCTTTTACCACAGTTTTTTCTTAACCCCAAAAAACTGAGGTAAAAGGTTCTTTTACCTCGGATGGTTTTTTTTCGAAGTAAAAGGCATTGTTTACCTCTGTTTAAAAAGATGAGGTAAATAAATGGTTTTTTACCTCGGTTGTATGGAAACCGAGGTAAATAATTTTCACAATCTAAATAAAAATAATTACCGACGTATGTGCGACGTCAGTTGAGTTTGTCAGGTCATGTACTATAACTGAATCGTGACATCACCAACCTCGCTAATTACATTGTTTGGACCGAGTTGTAGTCGATATCCTACAGTGGCGTCGCCAACGAGGGGACTTAGTTAATCACTTTGATTTCATTGACAAAATTCAATCATTTGATACCCAAAATATTTCTTCCCATTCCGAGTTCCCTCTTTGAAATTCAAATACACATTCTTGGAAGTGGCCAATAGGGTTGTTGATTGTGCTTAATTACCAAGTAATTTTTCCTATACCACAAATATGTAGTTTCATCTTCAACTTAGGTCCAAGGTTAGTTTATTTCTTATGATAGGATGAGATTAAATTTGGGATTGAAATTAGGCATTTCATGGTTGTATATGGGTTTAGGTTACATATATGTGTATAATATATAATGAATATTTTCATTAACATTTATATATATGATTTGTGTATGCATGTCATGAATTGAATGAATGTAAGTCGATGTACTGTTTTCTAAGATGGGTCCATAAAGAGTGTGTACTTAATATTTTATTGTAGGAATGTCTATGGATAAAACCCATTGTTTTGATAAAGATCAAACAAGCGAGGGTATCAATCTTTTGTAGCCAACTTCATTGAATATGCATTTGCGAATGCCGCGAAGGAGAATTTATCTTATGTATATTGGCCTTGCAAGAAGTGTCGAAACACCGCTATTCATGAACAAGCAATTTTTTTTGAAGGGAGACTTATTTATATACGGTTTTGATCCAACATACAAAATTTGGTTTTGGCATGGGGAGAATGTGCATGAGAATACTAGAAATGAAGGAGAAGCCGAGAAGGATGATAGGATGGATGAGTTTGTTGAGGATATTGTCAAGAACTACAATGGAAATCCTAAAAGAATTTCAAACATCCACGGGCATAACAAGACACTTTAATACGATGGATTCCCTGAAGGAATGACAGTATTCGAAGGATACGTTACAGTTGATGAATGTCAAAGCTATGTATTCCTATTGTGATGTCAGTTTCTCTACTTTGTTGAAAGTGTTGAAAGAAATGCTTCTAGTTGGCAATAGACTGCCCGAAACGGTATATGAGTTGAAGAAGGTTCCATTTTCGATGGGTAAGGATTATGAAAATATACATGCTTGTTCAAACGATTGTATCTTATATAGGGGAGATCACTTGTATGCAGAGGATTTCCCTAAATGCAAGGCTCCAAGGTTCAAATTAAATGAGGTCAATATTGATGGAGAAATTGGAAATTGGCAAACGAAGAAGGTTCCTATCAAGGCTGTTTGGTATCTACCTATTATTCCTCATTTGAGAAGATTGTTTGAAAATCATGAGGATGCTAACAATTTGAGTTGGTATGTAGATTGGAAAGTGGTTGATACTGAAGTGATTAATCATCTGGTTGATGGTGATCAGTGAAAGAAGATAGATGCTGCCTTTTTGGACTTTGGGAATTAGCCACGTAACTTGAGGCTCAGTTTGTGCACCGATGGAATAAACTTGTTTGGTAATATGAGCAACAAGCATAGTTCTTGGTTAGTGATGGTAATGATTTACAACTTGCCCTCTTTGTAATGTATGAAAAGGAAGTACATAATGTTATCTCTACTTATCTCTGATCTGAGACAATCGGGCAATGATATTGATGTCTATCTAGCCCCCTTGGTGGATGACTTGAAAAAGTTGTGACATCCTGGAATTAGGATGTATGATGGGTTTTGGAAGGAGGAGTTTTATTTTAGAGCGATGTTGTTCTGCACTGTTAATAACTTTCCCGAGTATGGGAAGCTTTCTGGCTACTCCTTAAAAGGACACAAGGCATGCCCAATTTTTTTAGATGGCACAGATTATTGACACTTGAGTTATGGAAGCATGACTCTGTACCTTGGTCACTGGAGGTGGCTTCCAACAACTCATCGATGGAAGAATAAACATGATGAATACAATGGAAAGGTAGAGTTGTTGCCCTTCCTCCTATATTAACAGGTGTGTCAATCTTGTACATGTTGCAAGATTTTCGTAATGACTTTGGGAAGAGGATGAGGAAACCAAAGGTAGCTGGTAGTTGGAGAAAGCATTCCATATTTTTCAAACTACCATATTGGGAGAAAAATAATGTCTGACACTGTTTGAACGTGATGCATATTGAAAAGAATGTATGTGACGGTTTGGTTGGTACTTTGATGAATATCCTGGGTAAAAAAAAGGATAACGTGAAGTAAAGGAAGGATATGGTCGAAATGGGAATTAGACCTGAATTGACCCCACATGTGTTGGGGACAAAGACATACTTGCTAGCAACTTGTTACACATTTTCAATAGCAGAGAAAGAGTTGATATGTTCTAGTCTGAAAGGAATGGATACTCGACAGGCTACTCATCTTGGGTAAGCAATCTAGTGTCCAATGAGGGATTGAGATTGGGGAGTATGAAATCTCACAATTCACATTTTTTAATTCAAGAATTTCTCCTGGTTATGATTAGATCCATCTTGGCAACTTATGTTAGGAAGTGCATTACCCGGTTGTGTCGCTTCTTCAAGGAAATTTGTTGTAAAGAGATCAAGCGTGGGAAATTAGCAAAACTGCAAGAGGAAATAGTTATCGTGTTATGTGAGTTGGAGATGTATTTCCCCACTTAATTCATTGACATAAGGGTGCACTTGTGGGTTTAAATTGTACATGAAATATTGATTTGTGGTCCTCTTTATCTACGAAGAATGTCTCCTTTCGAGATGTATATGAAGATATTCAAGGGTTATTTGAAAACTCAATTTCACCCAGATACCAATATAGTCTAGAGGTAAGTGATAGAGGAGGCGGTAGAATACTGCATGGAATTATTGAAAAATGAAGGGCCGGTTGGCATACCAAAATTGTACCATGGTGATAGAGTGGGGGGAAAAGGTTTGCGAAAAGGAACAACTCGGGTATTAACCTATGATGAGTTGATGAAAGTACACTTATATGTCTTGTGAAATTCATGTGTGGTTTACCCCTACATGGATTTGCACATGGTCACTATCAAAGAGAGGCACCCCAGTTGGTTGGAGAAATAAGTACTTCTCGAACGCAATCACACCTTCACTGATTGGTTATGGCAAACTATGGTTGGAGAAAGTCACGGTGAAATATTGAATTGGCTAGCCCTAATGACTTCTGCTAATGCAAATTCTTTCACTGGCTATGACATGAATGGGTTTACCTTCTCAACCCTTGAATGGGACACACACACGTCAACACAAAATAGTGGCTTTAGCATAGTTGCGGAAGCATTACATGTCAGCAGATCAAAGGATAAGAATCCTTTGTACGGGAATATGTCATACAATGATGTGATTAAATAAATTTGGGAATTGGACTATACAATTTCCAGGGTCCCAATGTTCAAATGCAAATGGGTTGAAAAGAATGCGGGTGTATCGATTAATGAGCTAGGTTTTAAAGTTGTCGATTTGAGCAAGACACGTTCTACTGGAAATCTATACATCCTTGTATCTCAGGCTATACATGTGTTTAATGTAGATGATCCTTGTGATTCTATTAAATCATTAGTCATTGAAGGGAAAAGCCAATTTGTGTGGGAGGTTAGTCCATCCACACTGTTAGAGATTATTCCACATACACCAGTGATGTTAGCCAAGAACTGATAGTTGGTGTGGAGCTATCATTGAGGAGATACCACGAGAGGGGTGATTGGATTGAGCTTCATCCTAAATCGAAGAAGAAGTAGAAGAAAAAGAAGACATAGATTGATTTTTTCCCATTTTGTAAGTTTTAACGTTATATTATCCCTATATATATTAATTATAAATTCGCAAAGGAGACACTAAAGAGGTATAATTGGTAACCACTTTCCATACCTATTTTGAATCGAATCACATTATTAAAAGATTTGGAGATGTAATACCTGACATCGCAAAACTTGTTGCCTGAAAAATCGCTATAAATGATGATGTTTAAGTAACCTTGCAGAAGAGGCACATGGTCCATTAAAAGTGGAGTTTTCAATGTCAATTACATTGTCGATAAGGTAGTTGATAGAAGATAGTACCTAAATCCACAAAACAAATTAAATCATGCAGGCTTGCAGACATGTCTGTAAGACTTCATCTTCATCTAAACCAAGTTGTGTTTTAAGGCCACCCTGCAACATCGCACACTACAACCATTGCTTCAAGAGTTAAGAGCTAAAGAATTCTAACCAGAACTCGGAATGTATAGCCTACAAGGAAATAATTACAAGTTCACAACAACCTAGTCCACAACATCTCATAGAGAATACATAGAAAACACACCAAACATGATACATTAATGTATTGTACCATACGCAAAATGACAACATAATTAAATTCTAGCGTTCAATTGCTACCATGATAAATCTACAAAACATTATGCACCATTAATAAAATTCATTACATCATCCAACTAAACATGAAAACACATCAAATCTTGTCTACGAGCATATTGGGTACTTGATCATCCTTCGTCTCAGTATCACCGTTGCCTTCAGAGTTGCCCTCCTCATCCTCACTGGACCCCAATCCAGAGTTGGAACCCATCACATCATCATCAGTGTCCAGTGCATCATCACTTGGGTTTATGACCACCAATTCATCTTTAGTTTCCACTAGCCCCTCTTGTAGTCCCAGGGTTAAGAATGGCCCTCAGCCCCGCTAACTCCGTTATCATTCTCTATTAGTTTCACTCCAAACATAGCGTATAAGCCTTTATCTTCTCCAATCCCTTTAGGAGGATGCTCCAAGAACTACAACTCAGCCTAGATTCTACAGAAATAATGTCCAATTGAATAAATAATTAGTTACTTTGATAAACTATAGCTATGATAGAAAAATAAATATGACCAATTTTCATACCAAAAGTGGATTGTTTAGCCACTGATTGAGTTCCCTCTTGCCCCCAGGTGGATGTTGGATCAAGATCACCCTTGGAGCTATTGTGATCAACCCACTCACCCACCTCTCGGTGGCAATGCTTTTGGCCAAAATAGTCCTCATCATAGTACCTTGGAGGGATCTTCTAAGGGGACCGGATGGGAACACTCTATTTCTACATGAGGGCAATTATTACGTTGACGTAATCCTTCTCTTATTGGATTTAGCCACCGTGTGCATCTCATAGATGATGGTGTAACCGAGGTCAAAAATCTTGTACTTACATACATGCCAGTAGAGGATAGAGTCTTGATTGTGAGATCGAAAGGATGGCCAACAGGTATCAGGCAGTAGCAGATTAGGTGGTACTTCATCTTCTCCTCTAGCTTAAGAACATCAATATTGATTTTTCTTGCCTTGAATGTCTGGTTTCCCACTTTTAGATTGAAGTACTTTCAACCATCCGATTGGGATTGAGGGCCCCTAACTCATTGTCTTCAGCTACTCGGTTAGGCCAATTGTCATGGCAGTAGACTTAGAGTTTTCAAGCAGGTTTTCCGGATCTTTACCAACTGTGCACCCAATAGCCTCGTTAACCAACTCACTTGTCAATATGATATTGATGTCGTTAACATGAGTTTTGTACTTCCTGGTACCGAGACAGGTAAAATTTTAGTAGAACTCTCTGATCTCGATCTCATAAGTGGGCTTATCGAAGAAAATCAGCCCCTCCAACCCCGACCGTTTGAAAACCTCAAGGAATACATTAAGTTCGAGCTGCTGCACATCACCCAGTTTCATGCATCTCACCTCCTTCGGCTACCTCTTGCTGATAACTTTAGTGTAGCATTTCTCATTTTCCTCCGTGAAAAAATGTTTCTTGCCAAAGGTTGGTGGTGAAGGGGATTGCTTCCCCTTCTTCGCACAAGACGTGCCCACCTTGCTGCCCTTTGCCCGGAACCTTTTGGTTGTACTTTTGACTGGAATTTAGTGGAAAAAAATTAGAAACAATAATTATTGATGGGTTCAATTGATTTTTTGTTACATGATATATCATGACCGAGCACGATGACATGTTGATAACAATTCCACTGACACGATTTACCACTACGAGGTCACACATTCAACAACATTCATCAAGTTATGAATGTGCGACCTCGTAGAGCAGTTCAGTTAGCTGAATTGTAAGTGACCTACGAACAAGTAGTCAAAAAATGCCTAACAAGTATGAGAAATGCTAAGAACGCTCTCAAACCGATGCAAATATGAAAAAAACAACTTTTGCCCAATAGCATCCACCCCATTTCATCCATGCACCAAAGAACATTGTCATACAATACTAAACTAACCCTAAAACATAATCAATCAACTAGAAGTAAGATAAAGCTTGCACATTGGACTAAATCTGCAAATTACAACAACATATACACTCAAACCATGATTGTAAACAACTCAAACAATAGATAAAATTAAAAATTCTGACCTTTTATAGGTTTTTGGACTAATGTGGAACTCTCATGCGCTGTTGATGGCTAGTGACGAACACGAACTAGTGGAAGGGCTTCGATTTTCATTAAGAAGGTGGTTTTGGCAGTTGAATTAAATGGTTTTGTAGCATTTTTCTGGAAAGGGGAATTTATTATTATGCGACCTCGAGTTCATGGAATGCGATGGGTTGGAGCATCGACCCTTTAAGTACTCCGACATTACATTGTCATTTAACAACGTATGCGACCTCGCAATAGTTCTCGACATTACCATTCTTTGCACGAATAGTGTATGAGGTCACACAAACGGGTTACTGGGCCAAATGAAATAGCTGCCCCAATTGTTGGAACATTTTGGGCTTTGCCAAATGCCCCTATACAGCCATGAGCTCGCTTCACCATGAGTCACATCAACATTATGATGAGACGTTTGCGTCCTCGCATATGGCACTAGGCCGATAAGAGATTTTGGCCCAAATTCATTTAAACACTAGCCCAAATGCCAGGCCCAGTGCATATTTCCTTCAAATATTGATATAATAAATATAGAAAGAAAAAATAAATGAGATCATCAATTTAATCTCGAACAGTTTTTCATTAACCCTGACTTGTTATTGTCAAGGTCAATGATCGAACGCTTGTACCGAATTACCCTTTATAATTGTGATACGTTGTACTGGATTACCAATTACGATCTCAAAGACTTATAACTAACACTTATTTGTTAGACTGTTAATCCTCTAACATGGTTCAATGAACAATGGTACCAAATGTGATACGTTGTATTGAATTGCCCTTTATAATCATCTAACATGTTCGTACAATTTCTATAGTAATACTTTTGGTCCGTTCTTCATGCATAAATGGATTACCCTTTATAATTGTTACAACTGCTACCTACTTGTTTTGAATAACATCAGTTTTGCAAGACTCTTAAAAATACTAATCTTTTTCTACAACACAAAGGCAAAACATTATCGCCCAATAGTATTGATTATTCATGGGGAACATGGGAGAACCCACTGTAAATACTATAACTAACATCTAGTAGTTTTTTATAAGGTCAGCTATGCCACACCCTACACAAATGCGATAAATGAACACCTATTGTCCAAAATATTAAACGTCTAAGAGGATTAAGTGTTTGTACGCATATCGATAATTCTCCGTTCAATAAGTATAACTAACACCATAGTCTTGTATAAAAGTAACTATAACTAGCCCTACATGCATCCTAAATGTATCTATACTGTTCTAATAACATCGGGTATGACTATTGAAAAAATATTAATTTCTATATTACAACTAATTTTGAAAATGGTAGACATGCCCTAGTTGTAGATGTCACTGCTAAATTCGTGTGTATCGAGGAGAAGGCGAAGACACAACGATGTTGCTCCTAATAGTAAAATTATGTAGTCCCCAAACAGGCCAAACATAAGAATTCAAACCCACAAAGATATTGACGTTGCGCAAACAACGTATTAGTCGAGGCGTAAATGAACATATTGCAAAGTCGAACATTCATATGGGATGGACCTAATGGGCCACTTTTGACCCACTAGAAGACCTAAAATGAATGACAAGTGGGTGTCGCACATACCACACGACGTCACATGAGTGGTGGGAAAATGCAAGCATGCGCCATACTTAGCAAAAAAAAGGGCCCAAAATATTTGAAAGAACATTTATTGCCAAAAATAGCGGCCTCCCTCCTCCAAGAACTAAATTTCATCTTCCTCAACTCCTTTCTCCTCCAAGCTATCAACCAAAAAAATAAATCACTTCCATCTCCCTATTAGGTGCTTAATGGAGGTCACCAAAGTTGGGGGTGTGGAGGTCACCAATGTTGGGAATTCCATGAATCAAAATTGTGGTAAGGTTTAATATTTCATACCATACACACATGATTGTATTTTTCATTATACATTCATTGAAACTAAATGTTTAACACTGAATGTTTAATGGCTGTTTGTTGTCATTTGGTGTTTTATGTATCACCTATTTTGTGATATGTCCAATACATGAAGGGTTGTGTGTGGTTACTTTAAAGATTACATTTTTTTAATTTGTATTGTGTGTACCACTTCTTAAAGTTTCAAATGGTGCTTATTCAATATGGTAATGACATGAAATATTTAATATTTTGCAATTTTTATCATATAGAAATCATCTTTATCGAAGATGTATATAGTGTGTCACTTAATAGATGTTATGGTGTTGTTGTGGAAACATTCTTGATTTAATAGCATTTTCCAATAATTATTTGGTGTGCATAATTCACTCGGGGGTTGTGGATAACATAGTGTTGTGTGATTTATTGCCTTTCTTTTTAGGTCGTGGTGTAATAATTCATGATAAGAGGAAGTGGCCCAAAGGAACTAGAGATCAAAATGGTTCAAAAAGACATAAGCAAGGTCAAGGTAGGTCTATTTTCAAGGAAATTAATGGACATGGTGGACAAAGGAATGAAATGTCCAATGAAATTTGACCACATCGGAAATGCATTAGGCTAGGATAGAACTTGGTGGTCTAGTTAATTAGGATTGATAGCTAGGACAAAGGTTGAAATTTTCTTGTATGAGTATTGGCCTTAGATCAATGCGGCTTATAAGGAAAAGTTGTGGAAGGTCCTTGAATTGGCATTTGAAATTTATTGTGAAAACATGGAAAAGTTGAAGACCATAATAATACGCATCTTTGGCAAGAGATGGAGAGATTTCAAAGCCAAATTGGCAAGGGATTGCGTTTTCGAGAGGAAGAAACATTTGAACCCAAGGTTTAAGCATCTGTTCATAAATGATTCTAGCTGGAAGGATTTTGTTGCCAGAAAATAGGTGGACAAAGCATCGGTAAGAAATTAACATTTACATGGTTTGAGGTTTATACATAGTGGATACATAATTATATTTGTAAACAAAGTAATTTTTGATAATTAGATGAACTTATGCATGACTTTATTATGATTAAAACATCAGTTATGAATGTGGTTTGTGACTGTTAGTGCGTTATCGTTGTTGAGGTCCTTGTTTTCCTTAAATATAATTAGTAGGATCTGGTTGTGCAACGTCGCATAGTACCCATCAGACTGTTATCCGCATATACAAAGTGGTTTGCAACATCGTGTGAAAACAAAGATTAGGCACTGTCTTCGATCAAGGACCATATCGATGTTGCAAATTGTACATTTGTACAATGCAAATTACCTACTGAGCGTGAACGATGCTGCACAGAGACAAGGTGATAAAATTTCACCTCTTTATTTTTTTGTTCATTATATTAGGACACATACTTGATTGGATTATTTGTCAAAGTCTTAGAGCTAAATATTTTGTTGTTGCACAAAGAAACGAGATGCGACATACCATGAGTCGGGGTGGCTATGCACTAGTCACAAGAATTATCAGGAAGGAAATGTTCGAGGAAAGAGTATTTGATAAATTAGACCAGGGGATGGGGGATGATGAGGCGAGGATTTCTACAGAATATCCCACACCGAATGAGGTACCCCAGTTTGAAAAATGGTTAAAGAGATATAAAAAGCGAGGAAAGAATGGAGGTAAGTTCTACACCTAAGAAACGGATGTGGTTTCCCAACAAATTGTGAGTTTGCTAACATTTTAGTTGTATTATTGTATGTCAAATTGTTCAAGATATTTTCTACCTAACATAAGAGATTGATTATTGGTAATTTTCAGGAGGGGTTAAAAAACAAGAGTTAGGCGAGTTCCCCGGGGTTGGAAAGAAGGACATATTAGGTGTAGTGCTTAACAAGGAAGAACATTTGGGAAGGGTCCGGGGAGTCAGCACATTCGCTACACATAAGGACATCTTTGTTAAAATTCGACGACCAAAGGTTGATATTTTGTGAAGTAGTCAAAAAAGAGAGATTGATGGTATAATATACATTTAGTCAACTAGTGGCTTACGTCTCGTAAGAATCAAATGGGAGGAAAATGACACTTGAACTGGAGAAAACCATTGCAAGTTTTAGGATTTTGGTGGTGTATATTTATGTTTGATCTTATCTTTTGTAGCATGAAGCCCACTTTTTGTGCAATTTTTTGCTACACAAAAACAAATTGGAAAACTTGAAAAAAAATTAAAAAATTAAAAACCTGGAAAAGTCGAAAACCCAAAAGGGCGACTTGGGTAATATGAGGAAAAGCTTTGACAAGTCAAAAGACCTAGGTAAAAATGAGAGGCTAGGCCTGGCTAGGCTTACGAGCCTAGGCAAAAATGAGCGGCCATGTGGGAAAAGGTGAGAAGTGAGTACCCTTTGTGTGTTAAAGCTAGAACGAAAACCCAAAAGGGCTCCTAGGAAAACTGAGAGAAATTGAGAGGAAAAAAAACTAGGTTGACGATAGATTTGACTCCTTGGTTGTAACTAGGTCGAGAATCATGAATTATCCCTATGTTACAACTAAGTCGACGACTCTTGGATTTCGTTTGTGGATTGTTTTGGAGATGACTCTTGGATTGCTTTGGGATCATTTTAGGAAAAGTAAGCTAGTTTGACACTTATGTTTTTGGCTTACCTTTTTCTACATTTTATTTTGGGTGGTTAGATTGCTTACGTTCTTCTGGGAGTGTGAGAGTTGTGAGATTCTTACATTTTTTAGGGAAACAGGGTAATGTAGAAATAAGTTGTATGTCTCTTTTAACTTATGTTTTGCACGCTACATTTCACTTAATTCTTTGTCTTGTCTTTTGTTTACTCGGTTAAGTGTAGGGAGTCTGATGTGCTTCATTTTGCGTGCATTAACCGTTGCATCTGGAATAGTTTTTTGTATGTTTTGTATGGAAGATTGCTAGTATTAGTTGATTTTACGTGACAAAGGGTTTAGACAGCCATATTTGGTTTTATCATCTAAATCCTGCATTTTGTAGACATAATTAGTACTAATGGACGTAGATCTTCCATTTGATCATTTTTAGTTGGTCAACCTTGGGTAATTTTTGGTTACAATCTATGTGAAGCTCGTTCGTAAAGGCGGTGGAAAATATTGAAGGCAGTTTACAAGAAAAGTAGAAGAAATCAAAGGCCATTCTCATATAGAATGGTAGTAGCCAAAGGCCATGAACATAAATGCGTGATAGAAGGAGATTGGAGCCAAAGATAGGCAGCATTGGAGTTCAAAGTAGCCAATGAAGAAATGGGGAATTGTGGTCAAATGAGTTGTGCCAAATTCTGAGAAAGATCAGAGAAGAATAACCCTTCAAGGCTGGTCCCATTGGATTCTTCTTCTTGAACATTACAAAATCGACTACTAGAACTCAAAGATCGGACTAACGGTTCTCCCGTAGAGAAGGAAACAAGTTCAGTCAGCTAGGGTACCACGGGTCAGCGCAGACCATTCATGGTGAATAACCAATGGTCCACGCCAGAGGAGACACCTCGTACCAATAGTTCTAGCGTGGGGAAATGGTGGGACCAGCACCAAATGCCACGGTTCGTGCAGCTCAAGTTTAAAGGTTTGCCCAAAAATGGTTACGTATAAGTGTGAGCCATCCCATTCACAAAGGCTCGCATCATTCCAAGATCAAGATGCCAAGACCATCGAGTGGCCCATGCCAAACTCCATGCCCCGTGCCAAATTTCTGAGCAAACCGTGCCTTCTGACCACAACCCACACCATAGGCCACGGTCTGCACCAAACTTCTAAGTGGATCATGCTTCCTTACTGTGGCCCGCGCCAAAGCCTCGCACCATGGCCCTACGCCAGATCAAGCACCCCTTTCTTTTGAAGACCCATGGCCGCGCACGATGATGTGTCCTGCGACAACGTACTTGGCGCGGACCGCGCCATCTGTGACGGTCTGCAACAATGGGAGGCTAAACTAGGGTTTTAGCATTTTTGGCCTATTTTGGGTCTATTTTTAGGCCCAATCCCCTTCTCCTATATATAACGTTAGTCTACTAGGTTAAACATGTACAAAGTAGATTAGATTATTAGGAGAGCTCTTAGAGAATGAGAAACACTCTCTCCTTTTCATTTTCGTTTCTTTTCATTTTTTGTTCATCCTTGATGTGGAATTCAAATTTGTATTTGAATTCCATGTCTTTGGAGTTATTTCCATAGTTTGGGGATAAATGTAGCACATGTTTTAACCTTTATGTTTATGTGAGATTCATTAGATTCATCCTATTATATGTGTTCATGTTATTATAAATATTGTTCTTGAATGTTCTAAATGCATGAATATTACACCACATACCGGCACACACTTTGGGTTGTATTCATGTATTGTGAATTTATTGATGTCTCCTTGGGAAGAGAAACTTGGATGTTACAATGGGTAAGGGAGTATGTTGCGTCTGCGTGAGTGTGTGCATAGGAAACCCAAGTCACACTCTGACTTATTTTCCACCGCACCAGTCTTAGTTGATTACGTAAATTTTCCAATATGTTCCAGGTAGAAATTGCTAAAAGGTAGCAAACTAGGGTGTGAGAGACCCAAGATCATGGATAAGGTGCCAACGACCCGTGGACCTAGTTGATAGGACCCGAGGTGAGTTGTGCACTCATGGTGGAAGCCCGAGACATAATCGCATGGGGGAAAACCTACAATAATGGTTGGAACTTGTTGTACTCCTCTAATTATAATGGTGGTGTCAGTGGAGGGTTGCAAACGCACCTGACATGGCAGGTACGGGGAAGTGTATGCCATTTGCCACACCACGTCTTGTAAACACAATATTAGGTGGTTTAGTAAATCTTTCATGTGAATGAATCGAGGATCAAAACATTAGGTTAATCATGTTTCACATTGACTCCTCAAGTGCTTAGTTTAACTAGCTTACTTGTTGTTTTTACTTTTGTGCATCATAGGTTATAATATGAAAATCTAAACCCCCCTCTTATTTGTAATTACTAGTAGATCCTTTCACTCGTACGGATTGACGACCCATACAAGATTGTGTATTTAGTTGATACTTTAGCCCTAGCATCTTTGTAGACAAACCCAGGGCTTTCCGTTAACTATCCTCTAGGTAGCATAGCAGTGAGATCATTGTGCTATATATTTTTTTTTATCTTTGACCATCCCATAGTAAAAGCCTCTGCTTGGGTTAACTATCTATGATTAACAACCCCGGGTGGAGGCAGGTCAGCTAAGGCCCATTAATGTTATAGCCATTGAAAGAAATTGTAGTAGCAGAAGGCATGAAGGCTAACCAATTCAAGGTTTAACTATGACTTTCTCTGACTACTCTTTGCGATAACCAATTAATGAAAGTGTGATTGGGTTATGCAACTACTTTCTTCTCCAACCAACTGGGGTGCCACTCTTCAATAGTGGTCATATACATATCCACGAAGGGGCAAACCACATCTGAATTGCGCAAGACATAAAAGTGTGCTTTCATTAACTCTTCATGGGTTAGTACCCGAGTTGTTCCTTTTCACAAACCTTTGCCACCCATTCTGTCTCCATGGCACTATTTTTGTACACCAACCAACTCTTCATTCTTCAAAAATTCCAAGCAATATTCTACCGCCTCCTTAGTCACATACCTCTGTACAATAATGGCATTTGGGTGATATTGATTTTTCAAATAACCCTTGAATATCTTCATATACCTCTCAAAGGGATACATCCATCAAACATAAACAGGACCACATATCAATATTTCTCGTTTAACGTGAACCAACAAGTGCACCATGATGTTAAAGAATGAAAGGGGGAATACATCTCCAACCCGCACAACATGTTAAATATTTTCTCATGCAGTTCTTCCAATTTTTGGTGCCTAATCTCTTTACAAAAAATTTCCTTGAAAAAGCCACACAACCGGGTAATACACTTCCTGATGTGAGTTGGCAAGATGGATCTAATCGTAACTGGAAGAAATTCTTGAATAAAAAATGTGAATTGTGCAATTTCATAGTCCTAATATCAATCCCTCATCGAATACTAGATTGATGACCCAAGAAGAGTAGCCCATTGGGACATCTATACCTTTGAGGCTGGAAGATATCAACTCGTTCTATCCTTTTGAAAGTGTGTATCAAGATAGGGGCAAGTACGTCTTGAATCCCAGCACCTCAAGGGCCAAACCAGGTCTAATTCCCATTTCAACCATATCTTTCCTTTACTTCACTCCATCCTTTGACTTACCCGGGATATTCATAAAAATACCAACCAAACAGTCACATACATTCTTTTCAATATGCATCATGTCCAAACAGTGTCGAAAGTCAAGTATCTCCCAATACAGTAGTTCAAAAAATATGGAACTCTTCTTCCAACTACTAAAAACCTTAGGTTTCCTCTTCCTCTTGCCAAAGTCATTATGTAAATCTCATAGCATCTACAAGATTTACACACTTGTTAATACGGGAGAAGGGGCAATAACTCTACCTTACCATTGAATTCATCACATCGATTCCTCCACCAATGTGTTTTTGGAAGCCATCTCTAGCTCCAAAGGTACACAGTCTCACTTCCATGCTTCACAGACAATACTCTATTCCTTTCAAAAAAATTGGCCATGCCTTGTGACCTTTAACGTAATAGCCAGACAAGTTTCCATGTGCAGGAAAGTCATTAATGGCGCAAAAAAACATGGCTCTAAAATCAAATAACACCTTTTGTAACTCATCATACATCCTCATTCCAGGATCCCACAACTTTTTAAGGTCATCCACCAAGAGGGCTAGGTACACATCGCTATCATTTCAAAGTTTTTTTAGGACCGGAGATCAATAGAGATAACATTATGTACTTCATTTCACGTACAACCATGTGGGAAAGTTGTGAATCATTACTATCACCTGCCATAAACTATGATTGCTGGTCATTTTACCAACTGTTTATTCCATCTGTGCACAAACCAAGTCTCAAGTTATGTGGCTCATTCCTAAGATGGGAAATGCCCTATCTATTGTTATCCACTGACAACCATCAGCTATATGACTAATGATTTCAGGATCAACCACTGTCTCATCTGCATGCCACCTCAATTTTTTTGCGTCCTTGGGATTATTAAACCACCTTCTCAACCGGAGAATAATAGGTAGGTACCAAACAACCTTGACAGGAACCTTCATCGTCTTCCAATTTCCAATGTCTCAATCAATATCCACCTCCTTCAATTTTATCCTAGGAGCATTGCATTTAGGGAATTCCTCCGCATTCAAGTGATCACCCCTATACAAGATATAATCAGTCCGACAAGCATGTATCTTTTTATAATCTATGCCTATCGAACATAGTACCTTATTCGCCTCATATGTCATTTTAGGTAGTCTATTGCCAACCAGAAGCATTTCTTTTAACACTTTAAACAAACCAGATAACCCTACATCATTATAGGAATACTTAGCTTTCACATTAATCAAGTACAACGTAGCCTTCAATACTATCATTCCTTCAAAGCATTCATCATATAAAAGTGTCTCATTATGTCCGTGAAAGTCCTAAATTCTTCGCTGACTTTCACTGTAGTTCTTCAAATTCTCCTCAACTGATTAGACATCAAATGCATGTATTTTCCAAAGCATTTAACATCACTTTTGTCATATTTTTGTTGTAATATTGCTAGATTTACATAGGTTTACACGATAAGGGGTTTAGATGACCATTTTTGGTTTTTATATCTAAATCCTTCATTTTGTAACCTATGTTTAGTCTAATGGATTCTTGGTCCTTACGAGCATCTAGATTTCTTTTTGTAAGATTAATTTGTAGATTGCTAGTGAGAACTTTGGAGTGGTTTAGTGAAGGCCATTTGAAAGGATGGTAGAATATGGAAGGCCACTCACAAAGTGGTAGAAGATAAAGTAAAGAAAGGAGAGCAAAGCAAAGGGTGAAGAATAATCTATGTTTTGAAGCAGAGTTCTGAGAATTTTCCGAGATGAATCAGCCTCCAATAGTGGTACCATTGGATTCCTCTTCTCGATTACTATAAAATTGACTACAAGAACTCCCAAAACGGATCAACGGTTCACCCGTGGGAAGCAAAACAAGAAGCTGCGGGCGAGGCCATTTCTGAATTTGGGCTGAGACCTCAGCCGCCCAGGCGAGCCCATTCCCGCCCGGGCGACACCTGCTGCGTTTTGAACTTGTTTTTGACCAACTTGGGCTATAAATATCCCCTTTTCTTCCCCATTTTCTCAAGCCCGACTTGGGGGCTCCAAAACCCTAGTTTTTCACCATTTTTCTTCCATTTCTTCTTCTTTCTTTGTAGATCCTTGTTCTATGTTATGGGTTTTGATTATCTAGCTTAGTTTTATCTTGGGAGTAATGGATTGAAGCTTCCATATCTATGTAGTAAGAACCATATCTGTCTATTTAGTGTTTTTGCTATTGTGCATTTATTGAGCTTTGAATGTGAATTGTTAATTGCATTGATGTTGTTGGAAGCTTGAGTATATGAATTGCTTGTATGATTACTTGTTAGGGTTGGGAGAAAGTAGCTAATTCTCCCCTCTTTTGATTTGGAATCCAAGAGTATGAGTTAGAGCTTCTTAAATGATATTGGTGTGTTGATAATTGCTAGATGAATGTGATGATGTCAAACTCATTGTCAAGTTTGTTTTAGGTAGCAAATGAGAGAAGTCTATGAATGTCGATCGTTCTTGACTAATCTTGTGTAAATGCATGAATTGGTTAAATGCTTAGATATGGTGTAGTATTTATAAGTGTTGCCAAGCTTGTTGATTCTTCGTGCTAAATGCCATCAATGGGATACTCTTAGTCCTAAGGGAGTCATTGGTGAGGTTTGACAAGAGATGTTGAATTCACTCTTGTAAACTACTATCTAAGAAGGCTAGAAGCCTTTGTTATTTAGCATTCATGTGTTCTTAATGCTATGGTTTACTTCATTTATGCCATATGTTGTTTGAGAATAGGAAGTGTTTTTATGATCGAAGTGTTAGGGTGTTAGGAAAGTGACGAATTCCTTAGCTCCTTTGCATGAAAATCTACAAGCATGAACTTAGAACTTCTTGAGTATAATGTGGGGTAATCCTTGCTACATGAGTATGTTAATGTGGTTTGTTCTCATGCTTATCCTATAGATGCAATGAAAGGTTGAACCTGTAATGTGATTTGTTCTAGGTTTAGCCTAATGATTGCTATGTTTGGTTAAATGACTATGTCTTTGGTTGAAGGCTTGTTGTTATCAAATCTATGGTCCTTCGTGTCTAATACCATTGATGAAATACCCCTATGGCCGTTGTTTGTCTAGGGTGATCATCAACGAGGTTTGCAAATGGCCGTTGTTTGTCATTGCAAATTACTATTAATAAGGAATGAATGTTGATCTTTTATTAGCATTCCCCATAGGTAATAAAAGTGATAGGATGAGTGAATGGTTCAATGATCTACATTTGGTTTGGAAGTAGATATCAATTGCCCCCAAGGCTTTATCTTTTGTAGTTTTAAAACCTTTTTTTTTGTTTTGTTTGATGATTAGCATAGTTACTTAACCTTGCTAGTTATCTTGTATTTTAACTTTCATAACTTAGGACCACCAAACAACCAAACCCCCCTTTCTACTTCTAGCCTAATATCAACCTTTTGTGCCTAAACGCTTAGGAAGATCCCTCTTCTTCGTGGACGACCCTGACTTGCCCCTATCTACTTAGTTGTAGATAGTAAGCATTTAGGGCTTATAAATATTAACTTTGAGATGTACGACGACGGCCTCCCATCAACCAACTCATCCATTCTATCATCCTTCTTGACTTCTACTTCATTTGCAGTATGCTCATCCACATGCTCCCTATGCCAAAACAATTTTTTATGTTGGATCAAAACCGTATATAAATAAGTTATCCTTTAAACTAGTTGTATCTTCATGAATAGCGGTTTTCTGGCACTTCTTGCAAGGACAATATACATACAGCAAATTCTCCTTTGCAGTATTTGTGAATGCATATTTAATGAAGTTAGCAGCCAGAGACTTATACCCCTCGCTAATTTGATCTTCATCAAAACATTGGGTTTTATCCATAAACATCCTACAATATAATAACAAGTACACATTCTTTAGAGACCTATCTTAGCAACATACATCCACTTACATTCATTCAATTCATGCTTCCATCCATATATAAATTATATATGTGTGTGTGTGTGTGTCAACGAAAACATTCATTATAATGTAATTACCATACACATATAACATCACCCATATACAATAATGCAATGCCTAAATTCAATCAACCCATAGTTAAGCAAATCCTCTAATATGAATTTAACTAACCTAAAATCCAAATTGAAGATTAAAATACAAGGTTAGGTATTGGAAAACTTACTTGCTACTTGAGTTAATTAGCACAATCCACAACCATATTGCCCACCTTCAACAATGTGGATTTGGTTTTTTTTTAGAGGCACCTTGAAATGAGGAGAAAATTTTTGGGTATCGTGATTGAATTTGGTCAATGGAACCAAACATATGAACTAAATCTCAATATATGCGACGTAGCCTCATAAGAATTGGTCAAACCGATCAAGAGTGAGAAGCAATAGTAGTCATCTCATGAATGACTACTATTGCTTGATCGAACCCACACTGCCGATGGCGTACATACGTCGGTCATACTATTTACTTCTATTTTCAAATATATTTACTGCAGTTTCATTGGAACTGAGGTAAAAAACCAATTATTCACTTCAGTTTTTTTAAAATCGAGGTGACCCACCTCGACCCGGGGTCGTTAATCGTAGCTAATTAACCTGAGTCGAGGGCGGTGGTCAATAATAGAAATTTATAGTTCTGCACCCCGATCTTACTGCTACGCTACCTAGAGGGTAGTTAGTGGCAAGCCCAGGGTTTGTTTACCGAGATGCTAGGTCTAATGTGTCTACTCAAAACACAACCTCGTACTGGTCATCAATCCTTACAAGTGAATGGAATATCTTGTAAAGCGAACATGCAGTTTTGGATTTTTTTGTCTAACAACTACAAAACATGTAAAGTAAATAACACAATTAAAAATTAAAGCTACCACTTGGGGAAATCATTGAGTGACTTGGTAAATCTAATGCTTCTATCCTCGATTCTTTCACATAGAGATCTAAGTAAACCTAATAGTGTGTCCTTAACACGTGGTGTGGAAAATGGCATACACTTCCCTGTCCCTGTCATGGTGGGTGCTCTCTCAACCCTCCATCGAAACCGCCATCGTAATTAGGGGAGTACAACAAGGTCTGACTGCTATTGTAGGTCTGATTCTCCCCTTTGAGATTAATTCTTAGCCTTCCACCATGAATGCAACTACTCCTCTCGAGTCCTATCAATTAGGCCCCAGGATTGTAGCCACCTTATCTTTGATACTAGAGTTTCTTTTAACCCTAGCTTGCTATTATCCAAGCTATCCCTACCCAGAACCCTTTGGACATTTTTACAAAGTTGGCTAAGACTGGTGTGATTGTTTGTGGATCAGGGTGAGCTCGAATCTCCCTGCACACACCTACGAAGACTCGTTTCCCTTCACTCGTACAAACATCCAGGTTTCCCTTCCCAGAGGGACATCGATATAAGGACCTAGCATGAATACGTTCCAAAGTGTGCGCTTATATGTGGTGTGATATTAATGCATTCAAACTCAAAAAAAAATCACTATAATATTATGAACACAAAATTAGGAAGTACTATAGAATCTCAAAAAGAATATAAGAATACCAAAGTCACATCAATTTATCCCCAAGCTATAAAAACTACTCCCTCGACATGGAATTCAAATAAAGATTTGAATTCCACATCTTTGGGATCAAAGCAAAATAAAAGATGAAAAGATAAAGCTAACTAAGGAGAGAATCTCCTCTACTCTTCTTTACAAGATAAAAATATGATATGAAGTACGATAAAGTCTTCAAACCTAGTAGACTGAGGTTCTATATATAGTAGCAGGAGATTGGGCCTAAGCATAGGCCTAAAATAGGCAAAAATAGGGTAAACCCTAACTAAACTGCCGCTCGGCGTGGGGTGTCACAGATGATGCGCCAAAGGCTGTACTTAGCATGGGATGCGAGGTCTGGCATGGTTTGCGCCTCTTCATGGCACAGGGTGCAGATCTTCAATCGTGGTGCGGGACACTAAGGTTGGCGCAGGTCGCGTTTGGCACCGGTGCGGGCTGCGTTATTTCCTGTGGGATACCATCAAAGTGATAATTCTTGAGTTCCTAATCTGCACTCGTGGTCATTGGCGTAGGCCGTGGTTAGGTTAGGTGCTTTTCTCAGAAACTTTGCACAGCTTATGTAAATTCCTACACCCCATCGGCTGGTCTTGACAAAATAGACTTGGAACAGTGCAGGATGCCAAAATGGGATGTCCCGATCCCATACTTTACTGCATTGAGGGGTTCTTAACTTTGTGTTGTGGGCTGTCATGTCTGGCATGGGTTGCGCCACTCCCTTGCGTCGATCTCATTGGCGTGGGGCATTTCTTCTGGTGTGGTGTTACGGGGTAGGGATCATCACCCAACCTTAATGCAACCTCATGCCCGCATCAGTGCCAAAATAATACTGCGGTCCCATGCCACTCAACATGTCACTGCAAACCGGTATCCCTCGATCGTGCTGCACACGCCTCTGGGTCATCCAGTGCCAAATGCCTAACCGCTCATAGTCCAAATGTTCCCCCTCTGCGCCCGCGACGTGCTATGCATAATGCTCGAGGTGTCTGTGCCCAACGCCCATGCGCACAGCGCTCGGTTACCCATCGGCCAGCACCTTTAATGTTGCATCCCGGTCCGAGAAGACACGTCCCAAGCTCCTTGTCCCAGAAGTCTTCTCTTTTACTTGTAAATACTTGTAATAGTTTAGTAATTAGTTTAGCGTAGCTATTTTGATCAAAGTCCTGGCCTACGTACCATTTTAGTCTTTGACCTTATTTTTCCTATGTAGCTTGCACTTGTGATAATGTCTGCACAACATATATGTGGAGTAGTGAGCTCTCCACCTCCGGTTACCGTTTTGTAATATAATGATTATAAGTGTTTGCTTCCCTGTTGTTGGGCTTTGTATTGCAACATTGGCTTGTGTGTGTGAGCTATGGTCCCTCGAGTGTGTAACTTTTGTTACATGCTCGACCACATCCCTTCAAGGGCTCGGTGTGCTGCAAGCCACCGAGCGGTGTGCGACGCACGTGGGATCCAGGCAAAAGTTGTGGCACATTTGTGCACGGCTAGGCTGCACAGTTCTCACCCTTAGCGGGTGACCCGTGACAGTTGGTATCAGAGCCCAAATGACACTTGGGCGCATAGTGAGTGTCCATCCTATGTCGATGCAAGATATTCGGTTGAAGATCAGGCTTGTCAAGATGGAGACCTTGGTAAAGATCGGATGTATTATAGGGTATGTGCCGGAATTCCAGGTTGTAAGCTAGAGTTGGCCATATTATGGGGTATGTGCCTTTGTTCCAAGTTTGCATAGACCGGCTGTATTATGGGATACGGGCCGGCTTCTCGAGTTTGTATGATAGAGCTGCCTGACCATCTGAAGAAGGAATTAAAGTCGTGGGCTAGGCTCTAGCTGAGGAGGGCTAGGCTCTAGCTAAGGAGAGCTTGCTGTACATACTATAACTTAGCGGTGGCATTCGTCGAAGTCGAGAGTACTGAAGTGTTGAGGGATCGCAAAAATTTGATAGGGAAATAAGTGGTTCTACCATTACCAAGGTGGGTGATAGTGCGTGTGCAAGTACTTCTGAGGTAGGGGTGACTTTAGACCCAGTCTGAAGAGCGAAGGTAGCTTCACGCCCAATTCGGGTGTTAGAAGGAATGGGGTAAGCCCTAGTTTAAGTATGGCGAGTTCACGTGTGTCCAAACCAAGGTGGGATGGACGAACCGAGAAGGTACAACTAGTTTACAAAATGTGCAAAGGGAACCAAGCCCTTGTTGATTGTCCAACGGAGCAGAGGATCACTGCGATGTTGCTCGAGAACTCGAGACAAATCGGGGAGACACTGAGCAAGGTAGTTTAATTGAAGTCGACTGAGGAGTCTGGGCCCAAAGAGGAAGTTTCATGCTCCACGGTGCATTTAAATCTGCGGTGTAATTCTATGGTGGGATCAAGAGAGCCAAGGCAGTTGAGTCCGTTAACTGAGTTTGAGATCGATCGGGTGGTTGTTGTAGTTCGATCCAAGAGAGTCACAAATTGGTCAAGCAAAATGAGGAAGGCTGCACTGAAGCTTAACGAACCTTAGATGGTTAAAACTTGCGGTATAAGTCCACGGTGGTGGTTGCTGCAGTCCAGTCAGAGAGAGCCACAAATTGGTCAAGCAAAGCGGGGAAGGCCATACTGAAGCTTGACGAACCGAGAAACCTGTGGGCAGATGAAGGCCATTAATAGTAAAGCTCAACCGATGCTGGGTATTGCGAGGCAATGCTTGGCCAACTTTAACTCCATAGGCACCACAGTGGATTTCCATGTCGTTAAAATGGTTGATTTTGGTTTAGTCCCCGACATGGAATTTTTTAGAGATGCATGGATTGTTGTATACCTATATGGAAATTGCTTTTACATCTTAGGCACCAATCCGTGCATGGTTAAAATGACTGTGAAGAGTTCATCCGGGGGTAAAAGCTCGGCTTTGCAGATCGTCAAGTTCTTAAGACAAGATTTCAGTAGGAAGAACAGAAACGAAGGGTCGGGAGGGTCTAATGGATCCGTGGAGCTTTGTGAAGCAAGTCTGAAGTAGGTTGTGGGTCGCTCCCCAGCTGTAAGGAACGAAGATTTGTCGAGCAAAGAATGTAAGAACTGTTTGTCGGTTGCCAAGAAAATCTAGACTTAGAAGATATATCTGCCGGCTAGAGCACCCCATCATGCTTCCCATTTCGAGTTGTTCAAGCAAGCTAAACCTTGTAAACCTCGATGGGGAAAGATGAGTCATCATTCACATCAGCAACCCCTTGTTTTCCACAAGGCCGGAAGCAAAAATGTGAACGAATGAGGATGCGTGTCGGACATCATCCAAAGTTGGACATTCTTTTGGTTATTGATCAAGGAGTGGGTTCTATAAAAACAAGCTAGCTCAAGTCGGAACTGAAGAGAAGCTGAGGACCATGGCTACATCAGAGTACACCAGTGCTAGCAATAAACTGAACCCCTTTCAAGGCAGAAGTGTACAAGGAAAGTGTGGGTAACGAAGCACCTTGGAGAATTGATGTCTCCGAGGACGTTCGCCGAATTGAGTAGGGGGGAATGTTACATGGTAGGGCTCATCACTTGACCTCAATGCAACCCCATGCCCACATCAGTGCCAAAATGATGTTGCGGTCTCATGCCGCTCAACGCATCACTGCGAACTGGTCTCCTTCGACCGTGCTGCACACGCCTCTGGGTTATCCAGTGCCGAACGCCTAATTGCTCACTGACCGTGATGTTCCCCCTCTGCGCCCACAACGTGCTGTGTACAATACCCAAGCCGTCTGTGCCCAATGGCCGTGCGCGCAGCGCCCGGTTGCCCACCTGCCAACACCATTAAGGCAACGTCCAGGCCCGAGAAGACACGTCCCAAGTTCCTTGTCCCAGAAGTCTTCTCTTTTGTTTGTAAATACTTGTAATAGCTTAGTTATTAGTTTAGCATAGCTATTTTGATCAAGGTCCAGGCCTACGTGCCATTTTAGTCTTTGATCTTATTTTGCCTATGTAGCTGGCACTTGGGATAACGTTTGCACAGCATATATGTGAAGTAGTGAGCTCTCCACATTTGGTTACTGTTTGGTAATATAATGATTATAAGCATTTTCTTCCCTATTGTTGGGCTTTATATTGCAATGTTGGCTTGTGTGTGTGAGTCATGCTCCCTCGAGTGTGTAAATTCCGCTGCATGCTTGACCACATCCCTTCAAGGTCTCGGTATGCTGCGAGCCACCGAGCGGTGTTCGATGCACATGGGATCCAGGCAGAAGTCATGGCATGGTTGTGAACAGCTAGGCCACACGGTTTGCACCCTTATCGGGTGACCCGTGACACGTGGGATGTTGGTGCTAATCCATGCACGACTCGCGTCGTGTCGTTGGTGCTTTGGCCGGCTGAACTAGTTTCCCTCACTTTGGGAGAACCGCTACTTTGAGATATTATAGTACTTGAGAAGATGAATCCAATGAAACCAGCCTATAAGGATAATTTTTCTTAAATCTTTCTCAAACTAAAGCATAACTCATCGGACCATGATTCCTTGTTTCTTCGTTGGCTGCTATGAACTCCGTAGCCACCTATCTTTGGTTTCAATCTCCTTCTACCACACATTGATGATTGTGGCCTTTGTCTACTACCATTCTAGAGGTGAATGGCCTCCGTCTCTACTAACGTCCTTGCAGACGACCTTCAATATCTTCTACCGCCCTTACGAACGGCCTTCACATAGAATATTAACAAACAGTACCCACGGGTAACCTACTAAAGATGATCTAAAGGAAGATCAAGGAGCCCATGGATATGAGATGTCCATTAGTACCAATTAAGTCTACAAAATGCAGAATTTAGACAAGAAAACCAAACATGGCCGTCTAAACCCCTTGTCACGTAAACTCACCTAATACTAGAAATCTGCCTCAACTCGGGGTCATTAATGCAACCACAGGAAGAACAAGTCAATTAACCTAAGCCGAGTCACTAGTCTCATTGGATGGTCAAATATAAGATTTATATTGTGCACCCATTTCTCACAGCTAGGCTACCAAAGGGTATTAAGCAGCACGCCCTGGGTTTGTCCACAGATATGCTAGGGTTCAAGTAAAAGTCAAAACACAACCTCGTGGGGGTTGTTAATCTACACAAGTGAAAGGAATAGCTACTAATGTAAACATGCAAACTGGGGGGTTTGGTATTTGCAACTAACAACTACAAGTATAAAATAAACAAACAAGTAAACTATTTATACTAGGCACTTAGGACTAATTTAGCAACATGGTAGTATCAGTGTGTTCACGACATGCGGTGTGGCCGATGGCATACACTTCCTCATCCCTGTCACGGTGGGTGTGCTCGCAACCATTCATCGACATTGCCATTGTAATTAGGGAAGCACAACAATTTCTGACCGTTGTTGTGGTTCTATTTCTCCCCCATGCTATTACGTCCCGGGCTTTCACCACGAATGCAATAATTCCCACCGGTCCTTTATACGCGAGGCTTTAGGTTCATAGGCACCTTATCTGTGATACTAGGGTTTCAACAAAACACCTAGGTTACTACTATCAACTATCTCTACTTGTAACCTATCGAAAAATAGTTAATTAATCAACTAAGACTAATGCGATGGTATGCAAATTAGAGTTACCTCAAAACTCCTGTCACACACCCACGCAGAATCATTCCCCTTCACTCATTCAAACGTCCAGGTTTCTCTTCCCAATGGGGCATCAATAAGTGCACCATACATGAACTTAGCCTAAAGTGTGTGCTCATATGTGGTGTAGTGTTCATTCATTTGTCACATTCAAGAATAATCATAATAATATCATAAACACAAAGATAGATGGAATATAAGGAATCTCATAAAGCATCAAAATGTACACATGTGCCAAATATGTCCAGAGTTTAATCTAACTACTCTCTAGACATGGAATTCAAATATAGATTTGAATTCCACATCTTTGGGGTGAAACAAGAAGAAAAAAAAGGAAAAAGTACAAAACCTACTAAGGAACTCCGTCCCTCTCCCAAATGATCTCCAAGTTACAAGATATGAATTCTCTCTCCTAATGTATATGAAAATGAGTAATAGGGTCCTATATATAGTAGTAGGATATTGAGCCTAAAAATAGGCCAAAAATAGGACAAAAGTGCCAAAACCCTAGGTCAGCCGCCTAGTTTTCACGGACTGGCTCGGATGTCACGGTACGTGAATCCTTTAAGCATGGACTGCCAGATCTGGCGCTGTCCATGAACATTCATAGCTGCGGGAAGCCACAAAACATGAAGCTGGGCTCGTGCCACGTTCCTTGAAGGTTTTCATGGACCGCGAGCAGCACAACGATTTCTACTCAGTAATTTTCATAGCCAGGCCTCCTCTTCACGCACCGTGAGTAGCATGGGTGTTTGCTTAGAACTCTTGTTACGGTCTGTGAAGGTTTTCATGGATAGACTCCATACTTAGCCAAATTTCTTCAACTCTTCCCTTCCATGCTTCACGGCTCGGCTTCATTGTCATGGACCGAAACTGTTGCTTTGTGTTGGGTTGACCGTGAGCATCTTCACTGGCCGTTGATACTTTGTGTAGTGTGGGTTGTCATCACTACTGCAGAACAGGGGAAATTGCACTGGTAATTCAAGGAAATAGCAACGGTATTCCCCCCCCCCCAAATAACGGTGTGTATGCATAGGGATGTAAAAACATCACAAATTTGCACCGATAAAATGAGCCGGTGTAGAACATTATTTGCACCGGCATCTTAGGCCGGTGTATAAATTTTGGAATCACAACATAGATGCAACGGTATTATTTGGAACGCCAATGTACACATTTTGCACCGGTATTTAACCTATGAACCAGTGTAAAACTGTGATTTGTACACCGGTATTATATATGGCTCCAGTCTTTCTTTTGTAGTCGAAATATAGTTTTTTTCCACGAGTAGTTTTTTTACTCCAGTATTACTATACTTTATGCACCGGTATTATTTAAATAATTAAAAATAAATTATTTAAAATGTGAAATTTTTTTACACCAGTACATGCATTTTATACCAGTGTATTATTTGGCTAAATTTTGCAATGCCTAATTTTTTTTCCGATGGTTCCTCCCGAATCATTTCTGGGGCAACGATAGTTAGAGATACTTGTGAACTATGATAAATTGGAAAATTTTGAATAGGTAAGAAACTTGAAACATTCTATTACGAAAATATCGCTCGCAAAACACGCAAACATTATTCTAACTATGCAATAGAAGAAGTATCTTAAAGATGGAATGAAACAAAGTAAAACACAAGTTAAGTATAAAAAGACACCATCCATAGAATTTAATATCATCAGCCATTCAAAATAAACCATCAACCTATTTTGTCGTTCTTATTTTCCAGAAGTTGCAATGTAGTTTTCGCCTGCTGCTGGTAGTCTCCGACCCAAGCCCCACATCATTTCTATGCTATACCTTGAATTTCCTACACATGGTATGGCTCTTTGCCCTTCGGGAAAATCTGTTAATTTCAAACTTACACTGTTAGTCAATAATGTCGCGTTTACTAGAGATAAATAATATCAAATTTTGTGATGCAAGGTTTACCTCTAAGATATTGTTTGACTCGGTGATTAACAAATTCTTTCATGAAGAGCATGATGGAACACTCGCATTGCCACGAACTATTGTAGGTCCACGAACAAATTCTTCCATGAAGAGCATGATGGAACACTCGATAAGGTAAATGTAATTACTAACCTTAAACATAAAATTTGATGGATGAAATGACAGAATGACTTACCATGATAGAATGACAGAATATCAGGTTCTTGATCCATCTTTCTCTTCTCCCTTTGGTATGCGCAAGCAAGCTTGTCAAGAAAGTAAATTAAAATGGTTACTTCTTCCCGTATATTACGAAACTAGGATTTTTGATTTGATTGACTGAAATACCTTGAAATAACCCTAAGTTCAACCAATATTGTTGGTTCGATACCCCCTCACAATGTGTCCAGAGTGAAAACCTCCTCCGTTTGGGGACTAGTAATGATGAGGTACCTGATCACTGTTGGAAAATTATGTTAACAAATTAATGAAATGGAAGTGGTTTGAAATGTGAATGTAATCATCAGGAAGAATACTGACATTCTTATGTAGGGTACAATGTAAAACTCAGCATCTGTTGCCCTCATTGTTTCCCAAATTTGTTTGAAATGGAGTTCAACCTCCTGCTCGAAGTTGTTTAGGTTGCCACAGCTGGATGGGTAGAATTGGATGCGGCCTGTATTAATTTCCCATATTTTCTCCCACAGGTGCCTGTAACATTAATCATACATGAAAAGAATTCTTGATAAATTAAAAAACATTAAGGTTGTAAGTTTCGAAACTTACCCCATCCACGCATCGTTCTATGCATTATCGATCCAGGTCATTGAATGCATGTTCCCTTGTTTCTTTCCAAACTCGACAAGAACTTCTATTCCAACATTGCACGTGTAATAACGTGTGAATTTCGATGGTTGGAACACTGGGAAGAACATGCAGCCCTTATTCTTTATCATTTCCAGGATAGTGGGATTTGCTTCCTTTATGAATTGCCCCATGATCAGCCAATATGTTAGGTCTCGTTTGTTAACAATCTAGGAACATGAAATGATACGAAATGATCATTTTAGCATGTAGTATTGAACTGTCATTGCTAATGAATAATAATGGTACTCGTTTTAGTGCATTACCTATTTTGGCAGCCTATTTAATCTTGGTTTTGTAGATGGCCAAAAATTAGCCGTTGACTGATATTTTCGCTCGCTAGTATCTTGTTACAAGGATTAATGAATACAGATATGAAAAAGTACTTTGAGGAATAGAAAAAAAATGCATTACAAGAATGTACCTTATCATCACTGGTGAGAATCATAACCTTCTCGTCATTGTCGTCTGTATCACCTCCGGCATTGACATCATCAATGTCACTCGGTTGCTCACTTGCCTTTCCAACATTATCAAAGTGGTGGTCTGCCAAGGGCAATCCTACCCTAGGACAGAAGACTAGCTCGCATACTCTCACACGAGCAACACTTCCTTGTTGGGCATCCCAACAACGAGATACCTGTCACAGCCCATGGGTGACCATTTTCTTCTTCCCGACTATGTCTTTATTGAAAAGAGCCATGCGTTCTCCATCTTGTTCGTATAATATTTAAGTGAATAGATAAAATGATTATGGAGATATTTCAGATGTGTAAATCAGTGTATAGGACATGCATAGATTATTAAAGGTGTACCTCTTCATCTCCTTCTCCATCGCTGGGCTCTGCACCGGACATTATAGAAGTTGCAACAATTTCATCCATTGCCTTCTCTATAAACTTCTTGGGATTGTCAAGGCCTAGTGGATCTGAACACCGCTTGTAGATGCTAAGACCTTCACCAATTGCTCCAGGTACAATACCATGGCTTTCACGAAAGGTTAATCGTTAGATGGTCTCCTCTAGGCTATCTCCTTGGCTGAGGAACTGCTACCGCACTTGCTGCGAGAAAGATGAGGAATAGCCACCGCTGTGGGTAGACATGTCTGAGTTCCTTCCCTGGTGATCCTTCTTCTTTGTGACTTTTAGGAGGATGTCTTCACCCGGCTGCAGTTCCAATGCTCTTTTTTCCTTAAGCTCGATCAACTTCAACTGAGAATCACATAGGAATGCAATCATGTATATGAATAATGTGAAATAAATTTAAAAATAAATTTAAATGGTCAATTTTAGCGTAACTTACAACGTCCGGTGCAATCTTCTCACCTTTTTTCGATGTGTATAACCCTTTCTTATCTTTGTTTGCCTCAAGGTCGACAATAGATCTGTCATATGTGAAATCCCTTTTCACTGAGTTGTTGCTCAATCTCCTCGTCAGTGAATCCCTTAGCGGTCAACCTCATTCTCTCATTCTCCTTCATCCCCTTAGTCAATTTGTCACAGATGTATTGATTAGCCCTTCTGCCCGTGTGGGGCGTGTAATCCATGCACTTGTTGCGTTCAATATTTGTTACCCTTAGCCTATGTTATAGTTATAAATGAAAATTTAGTTGAATAGAATTTGTGGGAAACATGGCTCTTTACAAGTATTCAATTTTTTCATCATAACTGAAAATCTGAATGACGGTGCCTCTTTTCAAACAACTGTCATTCGTCTTCATCCATCCACTTGTACTTCTCCCATGCTGGTATTCCTGTTTTATTGATACCTTTGTCTACGTCGTGAATGAACCTATTTGCCACCTTTGTCTTCCAATTCCTATGTTGGTTTTTGGCCCTCTTTGTAACCTCCTTCTTCAGTATTTCTAGTTGCCCATCTGTCACAGGTGTTTCAATTATGAAGTTCTCCTAGAACGAATTATATGAAAATGCACATCATTAATCACGTCTTCACTAAGACTTTACCATGAATAAAAATTTTAAATTATAATTGTCGAGAGTCTTACCAAAACATCCTTCCGTGTTTGTTCCTTAACATTTTCAGGGACATCTCTCCAATGTTCGCATGCGCCAAATTTGATGCGGTGCTGGAAAGCGTAATTTCCATAAGCGTGCCACGCTGACCAATTCTTAATGCATACTGCTTGATTCCCACAGAACTCAAATGTAAGAGGAGTTGAAGTGTTATGCTTTGCCAACATCACGGACTGGAACGTGCTAGTTCCTCGCCTCCCGAAATAACTTTTTACCTAAAACTTGTCCCAATCTTCTCCATTTTTCCCTCCAGCTTTTGTCAAGTCATCATCTGTTTCATTAACAGTTGGCCTTCCTTTGATGGTGCTCTTTCCCTTTCCCTTGTAAATTGGTGTTTTCGCCAACTGTTTACCAATTTCCACTCCTTCAACATCCCCTACAATAACATCACCCTGTTTCGTGGTTTCTTCGTTCTCTTCACTAGACGGGTCATTTGTTTGCATTGAAACTTCTTTAACGGGATCCTTTTTGGCAGTGGTTCTTGGTCCACAACATCCACCTCCTCATCGACCACATCTTTTACCTCATCCTCATTCTTCGTAACAGGGCATTTCCTCTTCGTGTTGAATTTCCCCTTCTTCAACGGCATCTACGACAGCAGAATTGAAAAGTCTCAATCTATAATGGTACATACAATAACGGTACTTAAAGATTAACATTAATAGAACGCGGCGTAGAACTTGATCAATTAGTCATAAAACTATTGAGCAAAACATGGCATAGAAATTGAACATTTCATACATGAAACTACATTATGTAAGGCATAAAAGTTTATACAACATGGCATAGAACCTAAACAATTAAGGCATGGAACTTGATATAGAATAAAAAAGAACCTTATAGAAGTTGATAGAATACCATACCAATGTCTTTGCATTCATAAAATAGTCATACAACCGAACAATTCTCACTCCCCCCTAACGTGACTATCAACATCATCACCAACCAAAAAACTATAGAACTACATCACCCAGCCACAAAAAATGCAAAACTTTTACTCCCCACAATTGTATAAACACACCATGCAAGTTGCCCCTTTATTGTTTTGTTAATTTACATGTTTTTGTTCATAGAGGCAATTGATCGGACTTGTATTGTGCATGAGGGATGGAATGGGTTTTTAAAGAGAAATTGACATGGTAACCCATGGTAACATAAGCCTTAACACATACCTTCACCAATGGAGCCTTTTTCTTGGTACTCCATTTTGTCGAACTTGTCAAGAAAGGATTGGGAAGTACTTTCTTCTCTCTCCAAGTTCCTCTCTCTTTTTTGTTGTTTCTCTTGTGTTGCTCCACACTTTATAAGGATACAATGGGGGATGAGGAGTTACAATTGCTGATGAGGAGTTGTGGTGATTCAATTAAGTGTGGATTGAATGGTTGGAGTGGTGGATGGCGGTTTTGAAAGAGAATTTGAAGGTGTTTGAGGAGAATAGGAGGATTTGTGGGAGTTATGGCTATTTCAAATGGTTTTGGATTCATAAAAAATATTTTCTACACTGGTAATATATACAGTACCGGTGTAAAATTAGTGAAAACGGGAACAAATTTTGGCTAACTGTTCAGCACTGATACATATACCGGTGTAGAAATGAAAAAAATAGCTGTGTGCAGCTGCTTTAAATGAATTTTCCTTTGACCCGAGAGGAACACATGAAAATTTAGGCTAACTGTTGTACACCAGTATCTAGTGCCGTTGTGTAAAATCAAAATACCGGTGTAATAATTCATAAAAATAGCTGCATGCGGTTGCTTTAAATATTTTTCTAGAAAAAAATGCTCTACTCGGGAGGAACTTTTGAAATTTTAGACTAATTATTCAGCACCGGTATATTTACCGGTGCAAAATCATAAATTACCAATGTAAAATGTTTCGTGCCTTATTAAAAATCAAAGAAATTGAAATTTTTGAAATGCACACCAAAAATTTGATTACATAAACCGGTTGTTTTTCAATATTACCGGTGTATAAAAAAAGATTGTTAGTTGTTTAAATTTCCACTTTATTGCATTTGTCTCCCGTGCATTTTTCAAAAAACCCCAATTAATCAAATTGACATTCAATTATTGTGAATAGACATTGTACTAGTTGTTTCATGCAAATATCGTCCACACACGGTGACGTTTCTAAGCATTGTTTAATTTCATAAAATTTGCATATTAACCCCAAAAATTTCGTTCGACCCCATCAAGCACTTTTCCACTGGCCAAATGGAATTTTAGGATGCTCCAGATTGAATAAGTAACATTTCTGTACCTCAACGGTACCGAGGAACCCGCAAAATTGATTATATGTGTTTGTTGAAATTAGGTCCCCCAAATTGTAACATGCGATTACGAAGTGTTAGGACCCTACATAAATTATCAAATTGAATATTTCTGGCTCAAATCATAATTGAAATATATTTGTGCCCGGGTGGTGATTCGTCCTGAAGCGCTAGTAGGTGTTATAGAGTAAACGGTAAGGGTTTACTTCAATGTGCCTATATGTAATCCGAACATCTTCGAAACTAAATACGAAGTCCAGAACCATTCGTTTCCCCCACATTTTTTACTTGGAAATACAAGAGGGTTGTTTTGTGGACCATCTGGTTTATCGGATTGCAATTTTGATTTACGAGTAAACTTTTTTACTTTTTGCCATTTAGTCCCTCAAAGAATCTTGGAAGGATCAGAATATAAAATTGGCTCTACATATATGCAATTCAATACACAACAATCGTGTTAATTCATTTGTAGACCCTACTGGTGGACGGAATGCCCTGTAAAACCAACAGTGAATGTTTGCACTATATTTTCCATAATTATACTATTGCCCACAAATTTACTTGGGGAACCTCCATAGCTCCCAATGCTACAATTATTTGCAATTCAAACCATTCTTGGAATATAATGCACCAAATTTGGTGATCTTGAAGTAAAAAAGATAGGCCAACTACGTTCGGCCTATCTTTTTTGTCTTCATGAGTGTATTTGTCCAACAAAACTTCAATAAATGCGGTGTACAAATTTTCTATTTGATTCATCATCGTGCAGTCAAAAGTATGAATGTCAAACTGTCTAAGTGCAAACACAATCAAGTTGAGTACATTTTCTGCTCTTCCTAACTGCTTATACAAGTTTTCTACAAATAATATGAGAAAATGGTTCTACCCCGTCAGCTGGTCATGTTGCATCACCATCATGGGTACTTGTGCCAATGTCCATGTCCTTGACATTGCCTTCGCGAAAGGTTGGAAAAAAATTTACTGATGCCAAGACGTTAGGAAATTGATACGTCATAACCTTGGCCATATGTTCCTGCCACAATCTTTGAAGTTTGGATTCTTCAAGTAAGTTTGCTACACCAACCCCCAATGCGGCAACTCTGGATTCAATAGTAGTGAAAAACGTGTTAGATGTCTGTTTATAGAAAGAGTCCATGCAAATCTTACCCATTGGTTGGCCATAAACGTCATGTGCACGGGCACTAACTTCTGCTCTTGAACAAAGCACAGAGATGATACTGCAATAGGTATAAGATCCCATATGATCATGTTCCCTCTGCAACATAGGACAAATTCGATGACCAACATTCCATTGAAGCTCCCTTATTATTGCATACAAGAAGGTGAGGCGGAGTTTGTGAACTTCTGTGTTCACAGTTACTGGATAGATTCTAGACACCACAAAGTGGTACCACCCATTCATTTACAGAGTCAGAGTTTTCTTTGGTATTTTGCTCCAACCTGGTTTGACCAACTCATCTTAGTCCGTACCTACCCTAGTTCCTATTCCAACAATCTCCTTCTCAATTGGTTGTTGTAGAATATAGTCGTCATTACCTAGAAAATGAAGTGCAAGAAACTCGTCCTCATTGTTTGGATCATTGGGCAACCCAAACAAGCCATTGATAGATTCTAGTGTGATAGGGATAGTTTACCTCTATAATACACATAACCGTAGCTCAACCCTCACTTCAAGTTTGCATAGAGCTAACTTACAATGGTCAGGTTGAATGGTTATGGAGTCTCGTAGAAATTTTCCCACCCAAGCTTCCAGATAGTTTGTTCGAATGGGGGAGATGTTTAAATTCCTCTCTCTCTATATGATGACGTCATCTTTTGTAAGATTCATGGACCAACCTATCCTCTTTGGACACGAAGGTACCATCCGGGTAAGTGTGCGGTGTTACTTTCGACAATGATGGGGAAGTTGAATGGCGTGTCCTTTTCGAATTGGATTTGGGAGGCATTTCCTAAAGAACACATTGAAGCATTTTATCAAACATCTTACATGTAAGTTAAGTTATTCATGATGTCACATTATCAATGATTCTTTTTCATATGTAATTGCTAATTAATCATACCATAGAGGCATTGAAGAGGTTTGCCTGATTATATGCCAACCCACGTAGGATGTCATAAAAGATGGGTAGTGATGCAGATGGTATTGTGTGAGAAATATAAATTTGGTACTGTGAAAATAAGGTATAATACATATACCGGTGTAAAACGGTACTTAAAGTAGCTACTTTTGGCTGCTTTAAATAAAAAATTTATCTAATCAGACCCAAGAGTAATTATTTTTAAAACATTTCCAAGTACCCAGCACCAGAACAACTACCAGTGCAATTTTTTTAAAAACAAAATAACAGTGTTAGATTGCTTTAAATGCCAAAAAATTAATAGTGTTGGACCTGAGAGCAAAAATCAAAAAAACAAATCTAACTACTGTGCACCTGTAAGAGTACCGGTGCGTAAGTACAAAATAGAGTACCTCCCCGGTTTTTCTACATCGGAAATTTCATCTTTACCAGTGTAATAAACCAGCACCTTCTAGAAAATTTAATTACAATTTAAACACATTTTAAGCGATTCAATTCATAAACACTCCATTGAAATTACGCCTATCCTTGGCTTCAATCTCCTTCTATCACGCATTGATACTTGTGGCCTTCATCTACAACCATTCAATCTAAATGACCTTTAAATCTTCTACCGTTAAAAGATAACGGTGTTTGCAAGAATGTAATGTAACAAATAGCATTCACAGGCGACCTACTAAAGATACTTATAATGAGGACCAAGGAGCCTGTGAACATGATATGTCAATAATCACTAATTAAGTGTACAAAATATGGGATTTAGAATGGAAAACCGAACATGGTTGTCTAAACCCCTTATCGTGTAAACTCAACTAATGTTCCCAACCAGCCAACCAAAAGTAAATAAAACTACGTCAATTGCATTGGTTAAAGCATGTATAATGGTGGAGATCAGAGAAAAAGGTTCAAGAAACATGAAGCATGCAAAAATAGCCAATACATCCAACTTATTCCCAAGCAACCCTAGTTCCCCCAAAAAGATGAAAATCTCTCAACTCTCACACTCCCCAAAGTACCTAAGGCAACCAAACCACCCAAAGCAATTAAATGTGTATGGAAAAAGATAAGTGATAAGAGATCGGAATAAAGCCAAGCTTACTTCCCCCAAAGAAGTCCCAAAAGCAATCTCCAAGTAAAAACAACCCTCCAAGGAAATCCAGAACTCGTCAACTTGCTTGCAACATAGGGATAAATCTAGATTCTCGACCTAGTTACAAACAAGGAGTAAAATGTATGGTCAACCTAGTTTCTTGTTTCTTTTTTTCTTTTTTCTCTCACTTTCTTTCATTTTGTATAGGCGCCCTTTCTGGTTTTCACCTAGCATTATCCCACAAAACGTGTTCACCTCTCACATTTTTCCACACAACCTCTCATTTTTCCTAGACTCGTAATTCTAGCCAAGCCAAGCCTCTCACTTTTATCTAGGCCTTTTGAACTATTTGGGTTTTTCCTAATGTTACCCGAGTCTCCCTTTGGGATTTTTGACTTGTCTAAGTTTTGATCTTTTTTCATTTTTTCAAATTTTCAAAAAGTTCCCCAAAAGTGGGCATAATACTACAAAGATAGTCAAACACACAAAAAATACTCCACCAATAGCTAAATCATCCTATCTCATGCAAACTAGGAAACCTAGCATAGCATGTCATTCCACCAAATGTTCATCCAAAATCCTCCCCAACAAACAAGAACTAAAACTACCAACAATCAAGAAAAACAAACAAAACATGCATGCACGAAGAATTCCAAGAATGAGAATTCCTAAGTGCTCACTACTCCCTCCCCACACAATGCGGATGCAAAGTCTCCAGTGCACAAAAAAAGAATGTCAAAACATAAGTGAGGATGGGAGATTAGTGCTACCTACGCTTCTGACCCCAAAGGGTTGGCCCCTTCTTTGCTAGTGAAACACCTCTCTATGAACCATGTCGCTTGGATTATGGTTTCAAGGCAATCTACCCTCGTGTTTTCCCCCTCCACTTGTGCCTTCACTCCTCCAATCGCTTGAACTATC
Source organism: Rubia yunnanensis (assembly GCA_037428765.1). Taxonomy (NCBI): domain Eukaryota; kingdom Viridiplantae; phylum Streptophyta; class Magnoliopsida; order Gentianales; family Rubiaceae; genus Rubia; species Rubia yunnanensis. The sequence goes on along the minus strand of CM075063.1, from coordinate 54,175,898 downwards.
CCTTGAAAAAATTGGGAAGAACTCGAGAGTTGCTCCCCAAGTAAGTGTAGTTGATCCATAATGGCCATGGAAAGATGAAATTGGCTCACAAGTGCTCTCAAAGATGTCTCCCCTTTAGCCTCTTCTAAGTCTAACTCTTGGTTGGCCATAACGTTGTAGGATTCTCTCTCAAACTTCCAATTGAGTGAAAGAAGTATGTCATCCAAACATGTGTTATGGTCAATGGCGGTGCGCTTCGGTTGTGGAAGAATCATGAAGCTACACATGCTCGCGCCGCCATAGAGCCATACATATATAACCTCCGATGTTTTTTATCTAACCATAGATGCCTTAGCTAACTTCTGAATATTTTACCTTGTGCACGATCTTCCTAATTTAGCTAGAGCCCTTTATGTGACCGGGTGACCTAGATGATCTGCTAAAAGACCAACCATGCCTCCAATGGAGATTTTCCCACTCTTCTGCTCTCCCATCGCTATGAATTCTTTAACAAAGACACTAACCAAGTCTGGGTAGATGTTCCCCTCCAGTGTCATTTCCCAAAGAAGGTGTACATTGGAACCTGAACAATGCGTCAATTCACCGTGGCATAGAATGCCAATAGAAAGGAGTCGCTGAACATAACTGACCGTTGGGTGGACTATAGCCGTGTTCTTGCTCTAGTTCTTCTTATTAGTCCTGGTTAGTTGCACCCAAAAGATCCCAAGAGAGAATGGCATTCCTTGGATATGAGTTTGTGGAATGTCCCGGCTTGTCTTCCACACAAAAGCCAGTGCCACCTCTCTATAGGTCATTTGGTATTCCTTGTCATCCATGTTGAACTTAATCGCCTTGTTACCCTCCTCGTCTGTGACCTTCCAAATGGTAGCTAGAAACTCTAAGGTCCACCTTATGTAGGTTTTCAAGTGCACATCGAGAAAACCATCTAGGCCTACCCAACCCAAAAGAAAAGTCACAGGTTAAGGTAAACCTAGAAACATCAAGGTGCTCTTGCAAGCAAAACTAGTCTCCAAAATACTCCTCTTTAGTTCCCTCAAGGACCTCCATCTCTGAGTTGTAGTCCCAGTGATGTTAGGGTTGCAAGAAACGAGAGTCATCAGTTTAGGGTTTTCACCCTTAATCGATTTCTTCTGTTTCTCATCCCTTGACGACTTCTCTTTCTCTGAAGTACCTTTCATTGGCCATCCTAACAAACTGATAGAGAGAAGAATGGTAATGTCACAATAAACAATTCATGGCCCATGATATCATTCAACAAATAACATTCACCCAAAATGACCACACATTCAAAGCATGATGGTATAAGCATAAAGGTCATTCAAAACAAGAATATTCCTCATCAATCAATAATAACATGTATGCCTTTCACCAACCCATCAATAGATTTATTCAAAAAAGGTTCATGCTCCCTCTAATCACCCAATACATGAAGAACACATCACTCAATATCAATGGCACATTCAAAACATTATTAATTTTATCATCACAAGATTGATCACACAAACCCAAACAACATCACAACAACACATGCGCATTCATAAATCATGTTTTTCATAACAAAACCATAATATCAATAAAGCATATAGACAGATATCAAAGGATTACCCAAAATTTTAAGTCTAAAAGTGTAAGATCCACACAAGAAGAAGCAAAAATTGCTAATTTTTAGAACAAAAAGCTTCGATTTTCGTGTTCACCCATGAGTGTATGTGTGTGAGTGAGTGTTTATTCAGAGGAAAGAATGTGTAAATGATGAAAGTATGTGAAGTGTGATACCATGAGAGTAAATTTCAGCATAGGTGAAAAAGAGAGAGAGGTACACTTTGGATAAAGATGGAATTTAAAATTAGGGGACAAGTAGTACAATCAATTAACATGGAAAGTACTATTTGCATAAAAAAATCCTAAGGAAATAGGAAATCTCACTTCTTGAACCAAAAATACATTTTTAACTTTGAAATTCATACTTCATTTTTGAAAATTGCATTTTTAAAACAAGTTGGGGGATGGAAAATCAAAATTCCGTGCCCATCATCATTGCATGAGATCTGCCCTTTGTGAAAACCATTGTCACGAGGGTAACCCCATATTTTCCCCATTCTTTGGTTTTTCTCAACTTTTGAAAGGAAACTATGTTGCCCATCAAAATCCATTCCATCTACACATAATCACACATCTTCACATTTAAATTTACAAAACAAGAAAGAATTTCATTCAATAGATCATTTATTTCAAGCATGACATGCAAAATCTACCAAGTAACTACTCAAAACAAGCAAACAAAAAGATCCACGTATGTTTATTGTCGTCATCACGACTTATTACTCTTTCATGCATTCAATTATCAGGCACTTACCGGTGGGTCTCCGGAATCGCCATCAGCGACTCCACCCATGATGACGTTATTGTTGAGAGGTCTCCACAATGAGCCATTCTTACCTTTTTACCCCTTGTTGGTACCTAGAAATGTTTCTCCTTTCCTTTCCAACATCGACTCCTTAAACGTCACCTTGGGGTTAGGAGGGGGTCTGGGAGGTATTAATTCCTCGTCACTTTCCTTTTCCCGCTGCAAATTTGTTAGCATAGAAAAATAATCTAGCATGGACATATCATTGATCAAATCATGCAATCCGTTGGGGTCCTCAACAAATTCATCATCAAAAGATTCATGCCTATTTGCAACACAAGAAGGTTCAAGATTATCATGCTCATCAAAAAGTGTCACACCTTTGCACATAAGAGAAGGTTTTGTTGAATCATGCCTAGATTTATAAATGTCAAATTCAACCTTGTCTAAGTCATCTTCTAGAGTCAAGATCCCCGAGTGGATAATCTTAGACATTTTTAGAAAAGGTCTCCCCAAAAGGATTGGGGGTTCACTACCATCATGCGCTACGTCTATGACATAAAAGTCTGCCGGAAAAACCAACTTGCCCACTCACATCATCGCATCCTTCACTAGCCCTCGAGGGCTAGCGTGGGAATGATCGGCGAGTTGAACAATTACTCTAGTCTCCTTTAGTTCACCAATTTCAAGACATTCAAAAAGACTAAAGGGAATCACATTAATAGAAGCTCTTAAATCTATCATGGTATGTTCAACAAGGGCCCCACCTAAAGAAATTAGGATAGAAAACATTCTGGGGTCATCACATTTCATAAGCAACTTCTTATGATTCAAAATTGTGACTTCCCTAATTTTTAGCTTCCCTAACTTCTTAGGTGATGTTCTTCTTTTCTTAGTACATGAAACCTTAAGAAATTTAGCATATGAAGGCACATTGTCAATCATTTCCAAGATAGGGATAGATACATCCACGTTTCTAAAGACTTTCTGAATATTGGCCTCATTTGTCTTCACCTTTGCCATTCCCCTAAAAGCACTTGGAAACGAAGGTGGAATAGCAATTTGAACCTCGGGTGGTGGAAGCTCCTTGGAGGGTGATTCCTTGACAACCATCTCTTCTTCTTCAAACTTTTTTCTGGTAGCCTCCACTAACTCATCATTCTCTCGTGTCACTTTCTCTTTGGTTTCTCAAACCACCTTCCCACTTCTCAACTTGAGTGCGCTAACATTTCTCGGATTCATATCCATTTGGGAAGGTAGCTTGCCGGACTCTTTTGCTTTAATTTGACTCATCGAGGTGGCGAGTTGTCTAACTTGAATCTCAAGGTTCTTGATACTTGAGAGGGCTCTAGTACCAAGGTCTTCAATTTCTCTCTTTGTTCTTTCTGCGAAGATCTCATGTTTCTTCCCTAATTACCCAATGGCATCCAAGATCTCCTCCCTATTTGACTTGTAAAGTGTGGTATGATTGTTGGATGGCCTTTCATCTCTAGGATAGGGTTAAGACGGTGCTTGCTCACCCCTATACCCACGAGGTTTATTGACATCTCTCCATCGAAAGTTGGGATGATCCCTATATCTCGGATTGAATGACTTTGAATGGGGATTTGGCCTTGCCTCACCTTGGTTCCCCTGGTACCCTTGTTGATGACCCCTAGAAAATTAAGATCTCTCTTGGTTGTTATAGTCCATGACATTCACCTCTTGCATATCACCAACAACCTTGGGGGATTTCTCAGAGGGGTGATCAAGGTTGTAAACCCCACGCATCTTAACTTGGTGTATCTTTCCTAGCAAAAGCTCTTTCATCATAGATACTAGAGCTTAGAATTGCTTCTCCAACTTCAGTGTGTGTGCGGGTTCACCCAAGATCTTAACCCCTAGACCTTGTACTGAATTGCCTCATCCCGTTGGCCATCTCTTCAAAAAGTTCCATAGTTTCCTCCGGGATCTTTTAGGCAATAGAACTGTTGAACACGAAATTAACCATCCTCATCACACAAGCCCTCGAAGAAGTAATAGACCAAGTCACCTTCCTAGAAGGTATGATAGGGACAACTTGCGAGAAAACTCTTGAATCTCTCCTAATACACATAGAAGTTCTCGGTCACTCCTTGAGTGATGTTGAGCAACGTTTTCTTCAAACCGGTAGACTTTGAGGCCAGAAAAAATTTATCCAAAAACCACCACCTCATATCCATCCATGACCCTATGCACCCTGGTGGAAAATAATATAACCAATCTTTTGCTCCATCTTGTATTGAAAAGAGGAAGGCTCTCAAGTTGTAGTCATATCCCGACACTCCCAGCCGCTTCATGTTCGTGCATACCAAATGGAATTCGGACAAATGTTTGTTCGGATCCTCTTCGACCAAACCATGGAATGTAGGAAGGTAGTGTATCATCCCACTTTTGAGCTCACAAGTCACATTCAGGGGCAAAGGTGGGAATGTGATACATAGTGGTTTATTCTCCAAGTTAGGAGCCATAAGCTCTCTCAAAGTGTGGTTGTCCTCTGCCATTTTGTATGGTAATTTCTCAAAACTCAAACCTCTAAATTGAACCTCCGATCTAACTCTCTTCCTACTTCTCCTCCGCTTACCTATGGAATTAGTTAGGGAATGCAAAAAAAACCTAGATGTGTGGTATAGGTATGTACCATAATTTAGGGTCGCATTATCCTTCCAACAACAAATTAGCAAACAGGATCAAAAGTAACAAGAAAACTATAACCAAAGCTCAACTCACAGCAAACAAAACAAATAAAAGACAAACAATGAAAGACACTACTAACTACTCTACTAACACGCTATGCTCAACCAATACTTGAATTGGAAATCATCCTCGGCAGCAGCTCCAAAATTTTACCTGCTTTTACCCGGGGTCATTAATACAGTCGCAGTAAGCCCAATTCAATTAACTCGAGCTGAGGCACTAGTATCTTGGGATGGTCAAAGATAGGATTTATATTCTGCACCCGTTTCTCACTGCTAGGCTACTAAAGAGTAGTAAGCAGCAAGCCCTGGGTCTGTTCTCAAAGATGCTAGGGTTCAAGTAAAAGTCAAAACACAGCCCCGTGCGGGTTATCAATCCACACAAGTGAAAGGAATAGCTACTAATGTAAATGTTCAAACTGGGGAGGGGGAGATTTGGTTTTTTTCAACTAATAACTACAAGCATAAAATAAACAAACAAGTAAAGTATTTATACAAGGCACTTGGGACTAATTTAGCAACATGGCAGTTCTAATGCTTCAATCTTCGATTCATTCACTTATAGACATACAAAACACCTATCAGTCTGTTCACAACATGTGGTGTGGTCGATGGCATACACTTCCCCATCCCTGTCACGGTGGATGTGCTCGTAAACCTCCATTGGCACCGCTATGGTAATTAGGGGAGCACAACAAGGTTCAACCGTTATAGTGGTTTTGTTTCTCCCCTATGCTATTACGTCTCGGGCTTCCACCACGAATGCACTAATTCCCAGTGGTCCTCTATACGTGAGGTCTTAGGTTCATAAACACCTTATCTGTGATACTTGGGTTTCAACACAACACCTAGCTTGATACTATCAACTATCTCTACCCATAACCTATCAGAAAAATAGTTAAGTAATCAGTAAAGACTGGTGCGATGGTATGCAGAATAGGGTTACCTTGAATCTTCCGTGCACACACACGCTGAAATGTTTCCCTCCTCCCATTCAAACATCTAGGTTTCACTTCCCAAGAGGGCATTAACAAGTGCACTATACATGAACATTGCCAAAAGTGTGTTCTCGTATGTGGTGTAGTGTTCATGCATTTGTCACATTCAAGAATAATGGAAATAATATCATAAACACAAAGATAGATGGAATTTAAGGAATCTCATAAAGCATCAAAAGCTACACGTGTGCCAAATATGTCCCAAGCTTAATCTAACTACTCCCAAGACAAGGAATTCAAATATAGATTTGAATTCCACATCGTTGGGATGAAACAAGAAGAAAAGAAAAGGAAAAAGTACAAAGCCTAAGGAACTCCTTTGTTCTCCAAAATGATGTCCAAGTTACAAGATATGAATTCTCTCTCCTTATGTTTATGAAAATGAGTAGAATAGGGTCCTATATATAGTAGTAGGAGGTTGGGCCAAAAAAAATAGGCCCAAAATAGGACAAAAGTGCCAAAATTCTAGGTCAACTACCCATTTTTCATGGACCGGCTTGGATGCCACAATCCGTGAAGCCTTTAAGCACATACCGCCAGATCTGGTGTAGTCTGTGAACATTTATAGCTGCGGGATGCCACGATCCATGAAGCTGGACTTGTGTCACAGTCCGTGAAGGTTTTCACAGACCGCGAGCAGCACCACAGTTTCCACTCAGTAGTTTTCATGGCCCAGCCTCCTCTTCACGGATCGAGAGCAGCACGGGTGTTTGTTCATAACTCTCATCACGGTCCGTGAAGGATTTCACTAATCGGCTCAATACTTAGCCAAATTTCTTCAACTCTTCCCTTCAATGTTTCACAGCACGGATCGGTGTTGTTGCTTCATGTAGGGTGGACCATAGGCATCTTCACGGGCTGCTGATGTTTCATGTAGTGCGGGCTGTCATGGGCCGCTGGTCCTTTGTCGGCTGAACTTCGTTTGCTTGCCACAGGTGAACCGTTAGTCCGAATTAGGGGTTCTAGTAGTCAATTTTGTAGTACTCGAGGAGTCAAATCCAATAGAACCAGCCTTGAAGGCTAATTATTCTTGGATCGCTCTTGTACTAAGGCAAAACTCCTTGGACCACGATTCACTGTTTCCACCTTTTGGAGTCTTAAACTTCGAAGCTGCCTATCCTTGGCTTCAATCTCCTTCTACCATGCATTGATAATTGTGGCCTTCATCTACTACCATTCAATGTGAATGGTTTTCAAATCTTCTACAGTTAAAAGAAAATGGCCTTCGCAAAAATGTAATGTAACAAATAGCATTCACGGGCAACCTACTAGAGGTACTTGTAATGAAGACCAAGGAGCCCGTGAACATGATATGTCAATAATCACTAATTAAGTGTACAAAACGTGGGATTTAGAATAGAAAATTGAACGTGGTTGTTTAAACCCCTGGTCATGTAAACTCTACTAATATTACCAAACTACCAACCAAAAGTAAATAAAAACTACGTCAAATGCATTGGTAAAAGCATGCATAATGATGCAGATAAGTTAGCAATCCACCAAGCAAAAGTATCTAAAAAGTATGTCAAATTCATCGGTTAAGACAAGCAAAATGAAGTGGATCACGATGTAAATAATATCTTTTACTTTGAAAAAATCAAGGTAAAAGAACTTTTTACCTCAATTTTTTGATGTTTTACAAAAAAAAAACCAAGTTAAAGGGGGTGAAGTAATTGGTCATTTTTCAGTGTTACCTTACTTTCAAATTCCCAAAAAAACCAACAAAGCATATATTCTAGCCATCGTATGATCTTCTCTAACCGAGGAGATTCCATCATTCATTAGGAACTTCATCACCAAATCATATGGTGACCATATTTTAGCCATTGTCGGATCTTCTCTAACCGAGGAGATTCCATCTTTGATAAGGAACTTCATCACCACACTACTGCAGGACTGGGGTAATAGCTCTGGTATTTTGGGGCAATAACACCGGTAATTTGGCCATCCAAATTACCAGTGTATATGTATAACGGTGTAAAAACATAATTTTTTTGCACCGGTAAAATAAATTGGTGTAGAAGTAAGTTTTGTACTGTAAGAATGCTGTCTTGTCAGTATCAGATCCGTTGCTTGCCCCTTGGCAATTGTTCCAACTTGCGGATGAAATTAAACAATCTTTGAGTCCATTCAAACTTACTCATATTTTGAGGCAAGCGAATCTTGTAGCTGATGCACTAGCAAAGAAATGCCTCAAAGATGGGACAAGTGAATCCTTTTTCTCCTTTCATATGTTACCTAATCATATTCAGGGTCTCATTAGACTTGATCAGTTAGGGACTCCCTCCTTAAGAATTTCACATAGTATGGATGCTACTGATTAAATGTTTTCACCGTTTGTAGGCACAAGGAGGCAGTTTGATTTTACTACGACCACAACGATGCACAACATGGAGAATTTTCCATGAAGATTCAGGAATGTGCTATGGTTTTCCTCATTGCTGATTTGCTTGATGCACAACATTGCTGATTTGCTTCATCCACAACATTGCTGATTTGCTTGATGCATAACTTTGCTAATTTGCTTGATGCTTGCTGATTTGCTTGACTCACAACATGGTGAATTTTTCATGAAGATTCAGGAATGAGCAATGATTGAAACATTGCTGATTTGCTGGATATTCTTCATTGCTCATTTGCTTTTGGGCTTGATGCACAACAGAGCTCATTTGATTGAAGCTTGAGGGATGCTACTAGATGCTTCAAGACTGCTCCCGGTTACAGTGATGTCTTTCCACTGTTTATCTTTATAGGGGATAAGATTCTTAGTTTTAGATGGGGTGATTTTGACTGACCAGTGTTTCGTCATTACGATCCACTAATAAGTTCGATGATCTCCATTTTCAACTAAGAGTTTTAGTATTCCCCTCACAATTAGCTATACTTTTTTATTCATTTTGGAAGCAACAAATGTTGCTTCAATGAGCCTATGGGTCACAAATGTACATATAAACTTTTTTTTTAATTAGAAACCATCCATAGATGGGGGAAATTATATTAGGCCTTCCCAAGCCAAGAAAATAGACAGAAAAAAGAAGCCGAAGCAATAGTAGGATATACATGAATGCTCACTGGCTAATAGAGCAACGCTTGTTGCCCCCAAAAGAATGAAAAGAAAGATACATGTAAACATCAAGTCGGAGGCCTCTTCATCAATGATGGAAAGGGTCGAAACTTATTAGTGAGTCCGAAAGGAAACACAGGGCAGTCGAAACCCTCTCCACATGAATGAAGAGGTAGCCTCCATATACTAGCCTGAAGTTGAAAACTAAGCTAGCTACTTGCAAAAGAAGAGAAGTAGCCAATATTATCCACCCATATGTACATGTGTGATGAAACCCTCTGTGTCCGAATCCAGCCACAATAACAGCAAGTAGTCCAGTTTCCATGAAGCCTGATATCATCCATTGATCTGCAATGAAAAACAAGAAAAGATTTTTTCTGAGTAGCATCCGAACTAGTAGGCAATCCTCAAAGAGGGAGTATTCATTTGGTCTAGTCTAACTAATCCCTGGGCTCGGTTAGGCAGCAGAGAGAAATGTGGAAAAGCTAGGTTACATTTTTGTGACAAGCATGTTTTTGCCAAAAAATGAGCTACCTGGTTGGCTTCCCTGAAAATGTGCATAATGTGTATATCCCCCAAAGAGAGATGGATCTCATCTACTAAATAAAACAGTTGCCAAGGGGATTTTAATGGATCAGTAGCATATAACACAGCATTAAGGCAGTCTGATTCCATGCAAACGGTGGACAAAGAGTTGCAAAACTGAATAGCAAATGAAATAGCTTTTAATTCAGCTTCTAGGGCAGATTTTGCATTAGTAAATGAGGTATATGCTTTCTGAAAACACCCTCTACAATCCCTAATGATCATGCTGAGGCCACATTTATTTGTCTTACAACACCAAGCTGCATCCACATTGACTTTAAAACCAATAGTTGGCCTGACCCATGCAATTTTCCAGATTTTTGGCTTTGGGGGTCTCTTAATGAGAGGAAGGTAAGAGTGGTTTGCAATACTGAGATCAAGTGGAGAGACTATGTATACTGGTTTAGCAGAGAATGAGTAGAAAATTTGATCTCTAATCTGCTGAAGCACTATGGAAGATGAGGGCTTAACTGAATCAAAAATAAATCTATTCCTCATCTTCCATAGATTCCAGAATGTATAAATTGCTGCTGTTCTAACAATGATGGTGTGTAATTTAGATAGGGTGGGGAGGGATAAGTAAGCAGATAATCTATCCCACACAGAATGAAAAAACCTGTCTCTGATTCCCATAAACTAATGTATAGGTTTCCAGACTTTCAGGGAAAACTCACAGGAGTTGAAAAAATGATCAAGATCATCCACATGTAAGTTACACATACAGCATTTAGAGGCCAAACTGATTCTTAGATGTTGAAGAGTATTATCAAAAGGAAGAAGAGAGTTTGTCACTTTCCACATGAACACAGATATTTTTTTCTCAATTCTAGAGTTCCAGAAATGACTTGGGGATGCATACTGACCTGAGTTGTTACACAGTAACAAATAAGTGGCTTTGAATGAGAAATTACCATCAGCTCCTGGCTTCCAAATTAGTCTATCAGGTCTATGTGGCCAGGTTCTTGAGTCCTGCAAAAGAAGAGTAATGTGAGGTGGCAGAAATGGTTGAATTAAAGGAATAAGGCTAGATTTATTGTCTATAAACTCAGCAACAGAACAATTATCATCAATTTCTATGTTATTTTGATCACATAAATCAGATAGCATCCCAATCCCCAACCAATTTGCATTCCAGAAATTGCATTCCCCATTTCCAATTATTACCCTTGAATTAGGTTCTGCCCAAGGATGCACTGAGCAGATTCTTTTCCAATTAGGGGAGGTTCTATAAGATGGAGGAAGGTTAGCCAACAAGTGAGACCATAGAGTATCTGCCATCTGGAATTTCCACCACAACTTGACTGAGCAAGTTTTAACAATAGTTCTGATACTTCTAAAACCCAGGCCATTTTGATCAGTTGATGCACAGAGAGCAGTCCATTTTCTCCATGCTCTTTTTGGTTTGTGATCATTCTCACCCCAAAAAAATCTGCTCAATTTTTTTTCCATGGTGGAAATAATCAGGTTTGTGGGCTTAATTACTTGCCAGATGTGTTGGGGAATTGAATAAATACAGGATTCAATTAGTATCAGTTTTCCACCTGTAGTTAACCACCTATTTTTCCAATTGCTAATCCTATTATCAATCTGCTCAAAAAGGGGTTGAAAGTAGATCTTCTTTAAAGCACCAGAAAAGATTGGAACACCTAGGTACATGAATGGAAAAGTACCAATTTTCATTCCCATAATTCTCTTAATGTGATTCACCCTTTGAGCAGTAGCATACTTACCTATGAAAATGTCACTCTTATTATAATTAATTGATTGTCCAGTGACTTCTTCAAAGGTAGATAAGAATGCTTTTAATCTTACCAAAGTTAAGTTATTTGCTTTAAAGAAAATGACAGTGTCATCAGCATATGATAAGTGTGAGATTTTAGGAGGATTACCTGGCAGGTCATAGGGTGAAAGCTTACCTGTTTGGAATATGTAATCCATACTCCTAGAAAATGACTCAGAGAAAATATTAAATAGAAAAGGGGATAGGGGATCCCCTTGCTTAATACCCCTAGAAGATTAAAAAAACCACAGGGCTTACCATTAATAAGAACAGAGAACCATGCTTGAGACAGGTTCTTCATAATTGAAAAAATGAATTTTGGATGAAAACCAAATTTAGCAAGAACTTTATATAGGAAAGACCATCTAACCCTATCAAAAGCCTTTTTAAGATCTAATTTCATTATGCAATTAGGTTCCCTTTTCTTCCTATTGAGCAGCCTTACCATTTCCTGTAAATAGATGACATTATCTGAAATGTCCCTGCCATGTAGGAATGCTGTTTGATTAGGGGAGATTAATTTAGGCATAATAGCTTTAAGTCTCTCCATAAGCACCTTAGAGCAAATCTTATTAATCACATTAGAGAGACTTATAGGCCTGTAATCATCAAAGGTGATTGGTGTTTTCTTCTTTGGAATAATAGTAATCCATGTGCTTCCTATACCTCTAGGCATAATGGATGAAGATAAAAAATCCTGAACAGCACTAAGAAGGTCTATAGCAATAATGTTCCAAGACTTGATATAGAATTTTGCAGTGTAACCATCCGGACCAGGACTGCTAGATTTATTCAAGCTGAAAACAATCTTTTTAAGCTCTTCCAAAGAGACTGGCATCAGTAAATTTTCATTATCAGCCTCAGTAACTAAACATGGGATCTGATTAAGAAAATGAAACTGAAAAGGAGAGCTGAAAGTGGCAGATTCCTCACTCAGGAGTTCCTGATAGTAATTAATAGCCTCCATTTCAATATCATTAGAGTTGTCTAGCCACAGTCCATTTTTACTCCTGATTTTTGTAATTTTCAGTCTATTATTTCTCTCCTTTACAGAATTATGGTAGAAACTAGTGTTGTTATCTCCCTCTTGCAACCATTTAACTTTAGCCTTGTGTTTCCAATAATTTTTCTGTTCAGACAATGCCAAAACTAACCTAGCTCTAGCCTCTTTCAACTTAACCTGATCTGGCAAGGAATCTGAAATATCAGTTAGTGATTCTTGAGTCTGTAATGCAAGTTCAGCTTGGATCACATTATCATGAATATTACCAAATTTTTCTTTATTCCAGATTTTAAGAATCTTTTTAAGTCTGACTAACTTAAGATAAAAAGCTAACATTCCAGTATTATTTACAGCAAATTCCCAGTTTTGTTTGATGATTTCATTAAGCTCTTTCCTCTTATACCATGTATCAAGAAATCTAAAAGGCTTTGGACAAGAAGGAGAGTCACTACCTACAGTTAATAGCAGAGGACTGTGATCTGAGGTAGCTCTATTTAGAATCTGAATAGAAGACTGAGGAAAACATGAAGACCAAGATTGAGTGCACAAACCTCTATCCAGTCTTTTAATTGTGGGAGATCTTAGTCTGTTGTTTGACCAGGTAAACAGATTACCAGAAGTGTTAATATCTTCCAAAGCCAGACCGTTTATGAAGCCATTGAAATCCCTTATACTACCTAAATTTGGAGAGGATGGACCTTTATACTCATTAATAGATGAGATGGTATTAAAATCACCTATAAATAGGGATTCAGAGTGACTGTAAGAGCTCAGGTCTGCCCAGAGGGGAAGTCTTCCACTTCTAGTCCTAAGACCATAAATGAAGAAGGCATCCATTGGATAATTAAGCTTTGTACTGCTCAAGTTTACTGCTAAAAATTGCAGATTATCAGTATTAACCCTTAAAGTTAAACTTGATGACCAGAACAACCAGATTTGACCACTATTAGCTGAGAAACAATAATCAAATTTCAATCTCTGTCTATATGACTCACATTGAGTGTTATCATGTTTAGGCTCTATTAGGCAGATAATGTCAAAATTATGTCTTTGAGAAAGATTACAAAGCCTTAGTATGGATGTATCCATGCCCCTAATGTTCCAGACCAACATTTTAAGCTTAGTGGATGTACTATTCATTGGGATACATTAGAGGAGCTTTTTGATCTGGTCATTATGATATTTGTTTGTGAGAAAAATGAATCATTACCTTTTTTTGATTGTTTCCTTTCAGGGCTATCAGATCCTTTCTTACCTTGGAGAGTGGTGGAGGGACTAACCTTATGGATTAGATCATCATTTCTTCCTGGAGAGGCTGAGAGGGAAACTTCTTCCAGTGTGTCCGTTTACAAAGGATCCTCAATAATGGATAGGTCTTCAGCCAATGCCTCATCAGCCAAGAGGGAGAACCTATTTTGCTTATGTTTCTGTTGAGAAAAGATGAAGTTTTTTGCAGCAATAATGGAATTAAAAGGAGAGAAAGATCTACCTCGCTTACCATGCAAATCATCTTTAGCAAAGGCTTTCCTAAGGTTAGTAGGGTCAGATTGAGATATCTTGTTTAACTGCCTAATTGGACTATAAACAGAGGAGGGAGCAGAAGGGGAAGTACCCCCATAAAAGGAAAGATCTTCTCCAGAGACTGCATGAGCATTCTAGTTAGTACATGAATTAGGATCATTACCTTTTTCTGTCATATCCTGAGAGGGAACCAGTATTGCCTTACTAAGCTGTGGGTTCTCATTGTCTTGTTCTATTATCACTACTTGGCTCTCTTCATGACATGACAACTCATTAGTACAGGTAATAGAATCATTCTTAGCAATATGAACTGGCATATCATTTGTCACAACATCAGGAATCAGTGAAATCTGTGGAGCCATTAGGGGAACAGAACCATTTGTCACAACATCAGGAATCAGTGAAATCTGTGGAGCCAATAGGGGAACAAAACCACAAGGATTAGTCTTATTAGTGTCCTGCTCAACATTAGAAAGTTTCTTAGGAACATATATCATTTTCTGAGCTTGAGAGTTTTTCTGTTTTTCCATAATAGAAACTCCAGAGCTCCCTGCCTTAAGAGACTCTACCTGAGATAGATTAATCTGTTGAGCATCAGATGTTTTCAATATATTAAGCTCTGGTTTTTTTGTCCAAGTTCTCTTAAGTTCAGGATGTAAATATACACAATAACTGTCCTCATGACCTATACATTTGCAGTGGAAACAGTAGGGTGGGATATCCTCATATTCTAGGGGTAATTTGCGCACATTAAATTCATTACCTTCCTCTTCAATACCCACTCTAATATGTGTTGGTAATTTATTTTTTAGGTCAACTTCCACACACATTTTAACACAGGAAGGCCTAGACAACGCTTCAGTAGCAGCATCAACTTTAATAAATTTCCCAATTTGATTCCCAATAACTTCAAGCATCGAAGAATTATAAAAATAAACAGGAACTTGGGGAATTGATACCCATACCGGAACAATCGACAATTCTGCCTCCGGTGAAAAGTCAGGAGTCGGACCTTCATTTGAGCGTTATTAAAGGACCATTGTCCTTTGAGCCAGAATCGTTGATAATCTTCCTTTTCATGGAATCGGATGAGGATGTGGCGGTAGTCAATCGAGCCTATCTGGAACTTGCCTTTAAAACCTACAGAATTAAAAGCATTATTTAGTTGGATCATCGTCGGCTTTCCTCGGGCAAACTTACCGATCAAAGAATTGCTGTAGTGGGAGGCAAGAGTCTCAGCATCCTTGCGCGTGACAAGGCATGCAATCTCCCCTTTGAATTGGACTTTGGGTGAAATCTCCGGGTTCGAGGGGAGGGAATCACGTAGGGGCGGAGGGCGATTAGCGAGGGCCTGGAGGAAGGATTTCCCTCCCCCATAGCCACCGCTACCAGACGGCGGAGCCGCCATAGCAGCGGAAGAATCGCACACAGAGTGAGAATATAGCCGTTAGCAGAAGGAAAAACCAAAGAGAGGAAGAAGACCAAGAACGGAGCAGGGTGAAACGACGATAGGAAAGTTCGTTTTGGAGAAATCGCACTAAATCGCACGCACACAGAAAAGTTCGTTTCTTGAGTTAGCCCTTACAGAAAAGTTCGTTTCTTGAGTTCGCACTAAATGTACATATAAACTAAGCCAATGGCTTCTCTCTTTCTTTAACTTTCAGTTTCTGTTTATTTTAAGGCTTGGGAAGGCCTAATATAATTTCCCCCATCTATGGATGGTTTAATTAAAAAAAAGTATTTGAAATCAGTGTAAAAATTTTGAAAATATAGGGGGCACATAGTAAGTGCACCGATACAGTGAGATTAGCCGGTGTAAAATGTTTGCACTGGTATGGGTAAAGTAAACTGGTTTAAAACTAAAATATTTACACCGGTAAGAATTATAACACCGGTATTTTTTGTAATAGCAATAATTTTTTGCACCGGGATTCTTATTGGTATTAATTTTGCACCCGTAATTTGTACACCAGTATTTTTACACCGGTAATATTTTAATAATTTAGAATAAAATATTTAAATTGCCCTTGAGTTTTACACCGGTACTTATAGTCTGTTCCGGTGTATACAATGAGAAAAAATTGTAATGCCCAATTTGTTTTCCGGTGGTCCCTCCTGGATTATTTTCAGGGCAACGACAGCCAGAAATACTTGAATTGGAACTATTATAAATTAAAAACCTTTGAAATTGTAAGAAACTTTAAACACCTAATGGTGAAACTTTAGAAAATATTGATTGTAAAACACGGGAACATTATTAAAACATGATGAATAGACGCAGTATCTTCAACATGAAAGGAATCAATCTAAAAAAACACACAACTAGAGTATAACCAAACACCAACAGTAGAAATATAATATCATCAACCATAGAAAATCAACCATTAACCTATTATGTCGTTCTTATCATCCAGAAGTTTCAACATATTGTTCGTCTGATACTGGTACTCATGAAGTCAAGCCCCACACCATCTCTCAGCAATACCTTGAATTTCGTACACATGGTACAACCCTTTGCCCTTTGGGAAGATCTATCCATTTCAAAGTTACAATGTTAGTGAAGAATGTTGCATGTAATAGAAATTTATAAGAACATATTTTGAGATGTAAGTTTTACCTCCAAGATATTGCTTGTCTCCAGGTGATTATCAAATTCTTCCATAAAGAGCATGATGGAGTACCCGAATTGCCACAAATCATTCTGGGTTCAGTATTGTACATGAAAGGTAAATGGAATTAGTAACCTTTTAACATAATGAATGGTGGGATGAAATGACTGATGACTCACCTTAATGTTCTTGATTTTCCAATTGTAGTCGAGTTCTAGATCTATCTTTCTCTTCTCCCTTTGGTATGTGCATGCAAGCATATAAAGAAAGTAAATGAAAATAGTTACTTCTTCTCGTGCATAACAAAACTATGGCTTAATATTTGATTGATTGAAATACCTGGCAATGACCCTGAGTTCGAACAAGTTTATATCTTTGATGCCCCCCGTCAAAGTTGCCAGCATGAAAACCTCCTTCGTTCTGGGACAGATAATGATGAGGTACCAATGATCGTTGTCAAAAAATTAAGGTAATGATTTATTGAAATGGAATAGCTTTGATATGTAAATGTTGAATCCGAGAACTAATACTTACATTATAATGTAAGGGACAATGTAGAACTCAGCATCTGTTGCCTTCTCCCAATTGAGATTGAAACGAAGTTCGACCTCCTGTTCAAAGTCGTACAAGAGGTGCATATAATATCTATTGGACGCATCGTGCATTATTTTCCCATATTTTCTCCCAGAGGTGCCTATAACATTAATGATACTGAAAATGAAATACTTATTGATTTAAAATTTCACATAACGTTGTGAGGTCTGAAACTCACCCCATCCACACATCAATTTGGGCATTATCGATCCAGGTCATTGAACGTAAATTCCCGAGTCTGTTCCCGTACTGGACTAGAACATCTATTCCAAGATTGCATGTGTAATGGTGTGCGAACATTGATGTTCTGAAGACTGGGAAGAACATGCAATCCCTGTTCTTTATCATTTCCATAATAGCGTCATTTGTTTCCCGTATGAACCACACCATGATGGGACAATCTGTCATATCCCATTTGTTGATAATCTGCATATGTAAAACTATACGAATTGATCACTTACGTATATAGAATTGAATTGTTGTAGTCAATTAATAATAGAGGTACGTGTTTAAGTGAAGCACCTGTTTTCGTAGCCTTTTAAACTTTGGTCTTGCTGATGGCCTCGAATTAGTGCCCGATTAGGATTTTTGAGTGGCGTCACCCTATTACATGGATTAATGAATACGTTCATATAACTGTAATTGCATGGATTGAAAAATAATGTGTTGCAATAATGTACCTCATCGTCGGTGGTGAGAATAATAACCTTCTCATTGTCGTCGTCCATATTCACGCCGGCATTATTGTCATTGATGTCACTTTCTTGCTCATCTTCCTTGCCTATCAAAGACACCGGCCAATCCACAATGCTATTTAAGGCCTCCCCAACATTATTGAAGTGGTGATCCACTGAGGGAAAACCCACCCTAAGATGGTAAACTGGCTCGCATACCCCCATGTGGCAACAATTCCTTGTTGGGCATTGACGAGTCCTCAAATGCATGTATATTCCAAAGCATTTAACATCTTTTTTTATCATTTTTGTTGTAAGAAAGCTAGATTTAGGTAAGTTTACATCATAAGAGTTTTATATGAACGTTTTGGGTTTTCATATCTAAATCCATTATTTTGTAACCTATGATTAGTCTAATGGATTTTTTATCCTTATGAGCATCTAGATTCCATTTTACAATCTTAATTTGTAGATTTCTCATATGCACTTTAGAGTGGTTTAGTGAAGGCTATTCGCAAGAATGGTAGAAGATGGAAGGCCACCACAAAGTGGTAGAAGATAAAGTGAAGAAGGAGAGCGAAGTGGAGGGTGAAGAATGATCTATATTTTGAAGCAGATTTTGGAGAATGATCCAAGAAGAACCAGCCTCCAAGGCTGTTACCCAAATCGGATCAAAACTACAAGTACTATAGTTCAAAAACACTACAAGAACTATAAAAAACACTACAATAATTCCCAAATCGGATCAACAGTTCACCTGTGGGGAGAAAAACAAGAAGTCACAAATAGCACCTCGCCAGCACAGATCAGTGGGAGGTCGTCGCCGTACCTCTCAAAGTTAATACTTTTAGTCCCTTAATGCGTCCTATCCACAATAATGTAAATAGTGGCAAGACGAGGTCGTCCACAGGAAAAGGGATTTTTCTAAGTACTTAGACACCTATATGAGAAAACGTAATAAACACATACATACATAGATATATATAAAAGCATGTAAACAAGGGGGGGTTTGGTTGGATGATTCGTAAATTAGAAAATTAAAATACAAAAATTAGCAAATCAAGATAATGATGCTAATCATGTAAACGCAAATAAAGATGTGATGAAAATACAATTACGAAGCCTTGGGCGCAATTGACTTCCACTTCCAAACCTCTTATCCATCATTGAACATGCAACTTATTTCCTACTTTCACTACTTGTTGTGAAGACTAAACTTCTATCCTTCTTAGATAGTAGTTTCCAGGAGTGAATTCGACATCTCTTGTCAAACCTCACCAATGACTCCCGTAGCCGAAACACAACTCAAGGTATCCCATTAATGGCATTTAGCACGAAGGATCAACAAGCTCGGCAACACTTATGACCACTACACCGTGACTAAGCATTTAACCGATCTATGCATTTACACGGGATTAGTCAAGAACGTTCAATGCTCATAGACTTCTCCTGTTTGCTACAAATGATAAACATGGCAAAGAGTTCGACATTGCATATCTATCTAGCAATCATCAATCCATCAACATAGTCAAAAGCTCTAATTCATACTCATACATTCCTAACAAGAACAAGGGGGAGTTTAACCCAACTCACCCAAACCCTAGCAAGAAATTCATACAAGTATTCATATACTCAAGCTTTCAATAACATTAATGATATCAACAACACATTCAATACCCGTAAATACATAATAGCAAGAGTAATAAACAAGCTACAAATTGTTCTTTGGACATGAGTTTGGAAGCTTTGGTCAATTGCTCCCAAGAGATTAGATTAGCTACTAGAGTTCATGCTAATCTAACTAAAACAACAAATCAAAACAACAAGATAAATCAAAGATGAAAAATGGAGAAATAGGGTTTAGAACAGTACAAAATCCGCAGCTCTGAAAACTGGAATGAGAGGAGAGAAAAAATGGTATTTATAGTGGAAGGAAAAGAAAGTAGGATTCTGGTCAGTGGCCGTCGCGACTCGCGACGAAGTTCATCGCGACTTGCGACGAACATGTTGGTCGCGACGAGTCCGTCGCGACTCGCGACGGTAACCAAAATTTTTGCATTATTTCTTCTTCTTCTCATTGTGGCATGTAGTCATCTCCATAGTCACTCCTCTCAACTTCTAAGTCTTCAAAGGTTTCAAAAGTGATCTTCAATGGCCTCCAATATTTACGTCTTCGAAGCAAGTCTTCAAAATCTTCGAAAGTGTAGTCTTCAATGGCCTCCGGTCTTCATTACTTCGTTACACAAAAAAATCTACTTAAAAGAGGTAAAAGAGCGCAAAGTTGCTCTTACCCCTCCTAAAAGGATTTCATGGTAAAACACAAGCTATTGTAATGAAAGAGCACAAAATGGATCCTAAATAGTACTAAAATAAGCATATAAAGTGGACGCATCAAACCTCCCCACACTTGAACCTTACTCGCCCTCGAGTAAGAAAAGATCCAAGTATACGAAGGGAATGATACCTTTACATCCTACTACTAATCCCCCAATTCACTACCTCACAAAAATCTCAATATCGCACATCCCAAGATTAAGATCAAATGAGAATTTTCCACAACCCCTATTCCTAAATCTACCTAAACCATATCACCCCGTCAATTCATTAATTTCCCTAATACATCTCCAAATCCAGAACTGACAATCCCAAATCCAATGATAAAAGATGAAACCAAAAGTATGCATAAAGTTCAAAGCACATGCTTCGAACTTTATAATATTCTAAAAAAATGAGATTCAGTTTGCCTTCTAAATGTGGTATGTGTCATAATCATGAAGACTCCTTAGAGCATTTCTTTAACTCCTGCTCTTTTGCTCTACAAGTCTGGAAAACTGTTCATCAATTTATGGGGATAAATGATAGGTTGTTCCCCAATATCTGGGATAGAATTTCATGTTATTCTACTTATCCGGGATTGAGCTCTTTACACTCTGTCATGATTAGAACTTCATCTGTGATTACTTTTTGGAACTTATGGAAAATGAGAAATAACTACCTCTTTGACTCAGTTTTGCCAACTGAGGTGTTAGTGCTTAGAAGAATCAAGGAAGATATTTTCTACATTTTCTGTTCTAAGCCTGTTTTCATTTCCTCTGCCCTAGATCATAGTATAGCAGACCACTCTTTCCTGCCTTTGATAAAATCTGCTCCTAAGCCAAACATTCTTAAAATAGTTTGGACTAAGCCAAGCACTGGGTATAAATGCAATGTGGATGCTGCTTGGTGCAGTTCCTCCAATATGTGTGGACTTGGTTTGATGATTAGGGACTTCCGGGGAGGTTTCATTGCTGCATATACTATGTACACTGAAGCCTTCTCCCCCTTGGAAGCTGAAATGAAGGCAATTCACTTTGCCTTGGGTAAATCCTTAAGTTTCTCTTGTCCTATTTCCAATGAATCAGACTGTATTAATGCTGTTCGTTGTATTTCTGATCCTATGCAAGCTCCTTGGAAAATGTTTCAACTGGCTGATGAAGCTTACCAAGTTCTGAGAGATATACATCTAGTCCATATTCACAGACAAGCCAATTTAGTGGCAGATTCTCTTGCTAAATCATGTCTTACTACTAAGTCCGATTCCTTCTTGGCTTCTTTTAATTGTTTATCTAATACTTGCCAAGGCTTGATTAGACTAGATCAAATGGGAACACCATCTCTCAGGATGGGATTTTGATCGGATGCTACTGATTGAGGTTTAATTGCAGGTACAACACACCGGGCCATGGCTACATCAAAGATGTTTTTGTAAATTCATGCAGCTCTCATATTCATACAAGATCAGCTTGGTTTCATTACAACTTCTAGGTTCATGGTACAAACTGATTTACTTGGAGCTCTCTTGTGTACATATCATGGCCGACGAAGAACTGCATTCTTGGAAATAGTTAGGATCATCTCTTTTGGTTTAGTAGAGGATACGCTCATTCTATATGTTGAGATGATTGAACTGCCTTGTGTTTCTTTTGACTCACTAATAAGTTTGATCATCTATCACATATTTTAATGAGCTTTTGGAATCCTCTAACGTTTAGCTTGGTTGTATCTCATCCTTTTGGAAGCAACAAGCGTTGCTTCATGAGCCTAGCGCTCAACATTGTATATCTTTTGACTTAGCTACGGCTACTCTTCAGTATCTTTTAATTCTGTATATTTTATGGCTTGGGAAGGCCTAATATATATTTCCCCCGTCTCCGGATGGTTTATAAAAAAAAACACATGCTTCATTCTATATCAATATATCAACCTAAAAACGAAGTCTATTAATGATCAAGAATTCCACAACTTACTTGTCTTTTCCCCGCTAAATTATCCATCCCCAAAAGATTCTCAAGATGTCGAGCTACTCGATCCCTCCGTGTGGTCACCGCAACCTTATGACTCCATCGCCGGCAAATGAGTAAACACTTGATGTCTTTCAATTTCTCTCACTTTCTCTCATTTTGCCTAGGAGCCCTTTCAGGTTTTCATCCTACCCACACAATCATTTTTATTTTAGCTCACACCTCACCTTTTCCACACATTTGACCTCTCATTTTTACCTAGGCCACCCTTTTGGGTTTTCGACCTATCCGGGCCCCAATGTTGCCTAAGTTGCCCTCTCGGATTTTCAACTTAGCGGGATTCTTTTTCTTTTTTCTTTTTCTTTTTTTTTCCCCATACGAAAAGTACCAAATTGCTTCCAAATGTGAAGGTTAAGAAAAGTATCAAAACCAACATTATCCCAAATACATCGGAAGCAAAGTATCCAAAAGAAAATAACAGAGTTGTGCAAAAGTGTATCACCCTACGATAGTAGAAACCCCTCCCCACACTTAAAATGCTACATTGCCCTCAATGTAGACTAAGGTAGAGCCGTACAAAGCAAAACATGGGTAAGGGGGGAATGTAGTGCTCACACTATCAATGCTGTGAAGACGAAGGGCCACGGCCGGAGTAGCGCTGCTGGTACTGTGCTAGCCATTCCGTGTTGCTCTGCCTCCGTGCCCTCCGCCTCTCTACTCTCGGATCAGGGCCTGATGTACCACCCGACTGGGGCTGCAACTCATGGATGCGAGCTGACAGGTGGTCAATCTCCTCATCCATGTCGATCAAAGCCTGGGAGACAAACACGTTGTGCTCCAAAATCATTCTGTCCTGGCGGTGGAAACCATCGTGCATGGTCTGCATCATTCGCTCATAGAAATCTAGCGGAGGCTGGGAGTGGTGAGGTGTAGCCTCATCCTTCTGCATGGGATCCGTCTGTGGTAGAGGCTGTGGAGAGTAGTACTGCTGCTGCTGCTGCGGCTCCGAAGGAGGTAGGGTGCTATCATCACGCTGGACAGGGGCTGGCTCGAGGTCACGAAGCTCGCACTGGAACTCAGCTGCACATGAGGAGTCTGGGGAGATCGCCAAATCTTCCAGCGGCGTGTCGAACTCCAGCTTCGTCTTGCTCTGCTGAGGAAGTGCCATGAATGTGACCTTCCTCGCACCGTATAACCAATGGAAAAGCCCAGTGGTCCGGGTGACACTGAGCATCTCAAATCAAACCAGTTGCTCGACAGTGATCAGATAAGATATCCGCCTCCCCAAACGTGGGAAGTCAGCCGGATGGACTAATCCCAAGTACTCCG
This sequence comes from Rubia yunnanensis, assembly GCA_037428765.1. Taxonomy (NCBI): domain Eukaryota; kingdom Viridiplantae; phylum Streptophyta; class Magnoliopsida; order Gentianales; family Rubiaceae; genus Rubia; species Rubia yunnanensis. Next base: position 54,152,400 of record CM075063.1, on the reverse strand, counting down.
CTAGAAGGCCTATCATTCCTTCGACCATGATCTTCCCCTTTGCCTTTCCTGCCACTTCTACAATTCTCTTCATCCAGAGCTCTGCCCACAGCCCATATCCTTGCCCTCACTCGTTAAGTGCCATAGGAAGTGAATGTCATTGTCTGGCACATTCGTCAGCTCTACGGAGCAAAAGATTGTGCCGGCCAAGAGTCTGTACACATAACGGAGCGCAGGGTGAATGATGGCGCTGCTCTTGTCGTGGGAGTTCTTTTGCCTCATATTGATGACATTCCAGAACTGCATGTCATCTTCAATTATCCGCTCTTGGGCCTCTGGGTCCGGTCTGTTTCGTATCGCAGCAGTGTCAAAACCAAAGGCCTCCTCAACCTGTGAGACGGTCATCTGCCAAGATAGGTCATCCAGGTGAAAGTCGATGTACCTCTCACAGGGTTGGTCACCCCTCATGTTGCTTATACGGACAGTGGATAGGAACTCCAGCATGTACCTCCGGTAAGTGGGCGCGCTCTTGCTCATGAATCCCTCCATTCCCCCTTTGGCGAGGAGGCATCTGACAGGCTGCACAAGGCCGAGGGCATCCAACGTGGGCATATCAACAAAACTTGTTTCCTTAAGCAGGCACCTCTCTAGGGCCTCCCATCTGTCCGCATAGGACCCGATGATCCGGGTCAAGCCCATGTACCTATCCGGCGAGGAAGGTGCAGGGCCCGATTCCGGAGCCGGTGGTGGAGGTGGAGGAGGAGCGGCAGTGCGCTCATCTTACGGGGGAGCCCTAAATCTCCTCTTAGGGGCCATATCTGTCAATCACAGCAAACAGAGCAAACAGGTCAAACGCGAAGGAATATGTGTATATGCAATATGGAAAATCTGTAACCAATCTTAAACTAGTTCATCATCACATGCCGGATTAAAATCAACTCAACTAGTTCAAGTTCTAATTGCAATTGCATATACAATCTACATGATGTCCAACAAGCCCAGACCATCAAATCCACGAAGTTCTCACATAGTTTAAATCAATATGCTATATTCCAAAATCACAGTTATGCTCAACTAATTTAGCCATCATTAGTACAGTGACAATGTCAACAACCTCTATGTTCCATGGCCAAACTATTCTAAACAAAATAGCATTCCAAAGCACACTAACATTTTATTTCAATAACAACTATGTTTGCTCCCGGGCTAACATGCTTCAAATACAAAGTCACCATCTACTCCCCAGCCAAAACAACACGAATGCACACATTCCAAAACCAAGCAGGTATAATACAGTCAAAACCGCGCTAAGGATATATATCGTGCAGACTGCAATTGCAAAATATTCACACAATACCTATCAAATAAAATTGGATGCACAACATATTCACCACAATTGGCCAAGAGCAATGATTTAAATTCCAAACACCATACCACACAATCTACACAATATCCAATAAATAGCGTATACATTCGTAATCACAATTAGGGCTCAATAGATTGAACAAGTGTACCAATAATATGCTTAGGAAGAATAAAAATGGGAGCCTACGATCAATTCGGGTTCGAATTGCCTACAGCATCAAAAACCCCCAAAATCTAGGGTTTCGGTTCTTCACAAATGTGAGATGTGATTTGAGGTGTGGAGAGTGTTTCGAGTGTGGAGAGTGTGGGAAGTGTGGTGGTGGTGCGGCGCGGCGACGAGATGGCGGCGATGAGATGGCGGCGGTGTGGAAGTTGAGAGGATGGAAGAGGTATCGGGTTGATGGGGAAAAAGAGACTAACGAGTGAAGGGGAAGAACTGTTCATCCAGATTTTAAATCAGACCCCCTTTTTTCTGTATGCTCGACCGTCACGACTCGCGACGTAATTCATCGCGACCCGCGACGAGTGTCGCGAGGTCATCGCGAGTCGCGGAAAGTGAAATCTGAGATCGATTTTTTTTTCAAAGTTTCTGAGCACGTCGCGACTCGCGACGATATTCATCGCGACTCGCGACGAGCGTCGCGAGGTCATCGCGAGTCGCGGAAAGTTGAATCCGAAAGGCCAAAATTTCCCAAAAGTTTCTGAGCCCGTCGCGACTCGCGACGAAGCTAATCACGACTCGCGACGAGTGTCGCGAGGTTATCGCGAGTCGCAGAAAGTTGAATCCGAAAGGCCAAATTTTCCCAAAAGTTTCTGAGCCCGTCGCGACTCGCGACGAAGCTCATCGCGACTCGCGACAAGCGTCGCGAGGTCATCGCAACTCGCGGAAAGTGGGATCCGAAGCCCAAAAATTTCCAAAAAATTTCTGAGCCCATCGCGACTCGCGACAAAGTTCATCGCGACTCGCGACAAAGTTCATCGCGACTCGCGACAAAGTTTATCGCGACTCGCGACGGGCAACTAACCTGCCACTCTGAAACTTTTTCTGCTTCTTTCTCTTGTCCAAGTTCTTCCTTCTCGAATTCAAGTATTTTCCCCTTCCAAAATCCAATGCCTTGGCTTCAAAATTGCTACAAAATCATGGAGAAAACAACCCATGAAAAGCATAAAGCAAAACAATGAAGCTTAATGATAAAAGCTCAAAACTAAACAACATCAATAGAAAGTCACGAGTGACGATCCGGATGATCAAAACCAAGTTTATTTAACGTCTTCGGCATGACTCACTTCCCTCCTTGGAGTTTACTCACAAACCGGATCGAGGAGATCAACGTCCTCTCCTTTCTCCGGTACAAAAGTCTCGTGGTAAGGTTTCAACCGTTGTCCATTAACCTTAATGGTATTGGACTTAGCTCAATCTAGAATCTCCACCGCACCATGCGGGAATACCTTAACCACCTCAAAAAGACCGATCCATCGGGACCTTAACTTACCTGGGAATAGGCGAAGGCGAGATTGGAATAGGAGGACCTTCTGACCAACGTCAAAATCCTTCCTGATGATCATCTTGTCATGCCATGCCTTTGTCTTCTCTTTGTAGATCTCGGCGTTCTCATAGGACTCCCTCCGGATTTCATCCAGTTCCTCCAATTGTAACTTCCTATGCAAACCGGCTTCATCTACATCAAGATTAAACCGTTTGACCGCCCAGTAAGCCTTGTGCTGAATTTCCACCGGTAGATGACAGGGCTTACCAAATACTAAACGGTATGGGGACATACCAATTGGTGTCTTGTAAGCCGTCCTCTACGCCCACAAGGCATCATTCAACCGAGAACTCCAATCCTTCCGGTTAGGGTTAACCATTTTTTGAAGGATGGACTTGATTTCCCAATTGGAAACTTTGGCTTGTCCATTGGTTTGTGGGTAATAGGCGGTGGATGTCTTGTGAGTGACGCCATACTTCTTTAGGAGTGCCGCTATGGTCCGATTGCAAAAATGTGTGCCACGGTCACTAATCAAGGCTCGGGGTACCCCAAACCTAGAAAATATGTTATCTTTCAAGAATTCTGCAACCACTTTAGAATCGTCAGTCCTAGTGGGTTTTGCTTCAACCCACTTCGATAAATAATCAACAGCAAGAAGAATGTACGTAAAGCCACAAGAACTAGGGAAAGGCCCCATAAAGTCAATACCCCAAACATCAAAGATTTCACAGTACAAAAGAGGTTTTTGGGGCATTTCATTCCTAGTGGAGATATTTCCTACTCTCTGGCATTCATCACAAGATTTGCAAAAGGTGTATGCATGCTTATTCAACGTAGGCCAATAAAACCCACTCTCTAAAACTTTCCTAGCGGTTCTCTTTGCTCCAAAATGACCGCCACATGCATGAGAATGACAAAATTCAAGAATTGAGTGTATTTCACTATCAGGGATACATCTCCTAACAACTTGATCCGCACAATGTCTCCACAAAAAGGGATCATCCCACACATAATATTTCGCATCACTCCTTAACTTATCCTTTTGGGCCTTAGAAAAATGATGAGGGAATTTACCAGCGACAAGAAAGTTTACAATGTCGGCATACCACGGTTGGAGATCCCTAATGGTGAACAATTGTTCATCAGGGAATTCCTCCCGTAGTTGCTCCTTCATTGCGGAGCTTACCTCAATGTCTTCCCCCGGAGTCAACCGGCTCAGATGATCAGCCACAAGGTTTTCAGCGCCCTTCTTATCCCGCACCTCCAAATCAAATTCGCTCAGAAGCAGGATCCACCTAATCAATCTTGGCTTGGCCTCTTTCTTTGTCATTAAATGACGAAGCGCTGCATGGTCAGTGTACGCAATAATTTTTGTACCAAGCAAGTAAGATCGAAATTTTTCTAAAGAGAATACCACTGCTAGCAACTCCTTTTCAGTGGTGGAGTAGTTCCTTTGGGCTTCATTTAAGGACATGGATGCGTAGTAGATGGCGTGAGGTACTCTCCCCACCCTTTGACCAAGCACAGCTCCAATGGCGTAATCACTCGCATCACACATTATCTCAAAAGGCAACGCCCAATCTGGGGGTTGTATGATAGGGGCCGAGACTAACCTTCTCTTTAATGCATCGAACGTCCCTTTACACCCCTCATCCATCACAAATTCCACCTCCTTTTGCAACAATTTGCATAGAGGAGATGCTATCTTTGAGAAGTCCTTGATGAACCGGCGATAGAATCCTGCATGGCCAAGAAAAGAGCGCACTTCACGCACATTAGTAGGATAAGGCAAAGTTTGAATCGTGTCTATCTTTGCCTTGTCAACCTCAAGACCCTTAGAGGAGACAACATGGCCTAAGACAATACCTCTCTCCACCATAAAGTGACATTTCTCATAATTTAGCACTAGGTTAGTTTCAATGCAACGGTTAAGAACTTGCGCTAAATTTGCTAAACAATCGTCAAAGGAATTACCATGAATGGTGAAGTCATCCATAAATACCTCGACGAAATTTTCAACAAATTCTGAGAAAATGCTTACCATACACCTTTGGAAAGTGGCTGGGGCATTACATAACCCGAAAGGCATGCGTCGGTAAGCGAACGTACCAAAGGGGCACGTGAAGGTGGTCTTCTCTTGGTCTTCCGGGGCGATAGCCACTTGAAAATACCCCGAGTACCCATCCAAAAAGCAATAAAAAGGGTGTCTTGCTAACCTCTCAAGCATTTAATCAATGAATGGCAATGGGAAGTGATCCTTTCGTGTTTCCGCATTCAATCTCTGGTAGTCAATGCAAACTCGCCACCCATTTTGAACTCGGGTGGGCACCATTTCACCCTTCTCATTTTCGACTACCGTCATTTCACTCTTCTTGGGTACCACCTGAGTTGGGCTCACCCATTTGCTATCCGAGATTGGATATATCATGCCTGCTTGAAGCAACTTGAGGATTTCCGCCTTCACCACATCCATCATAGGCGGGTTCAAACGGCGTTGGGGTTGTCGGACGGGTCTCGCACCTTCTTCCAACAAGATTCTGTGCATACAAGTGAATGGACTTATGCCTTTGATGTCGGTAATAGTCCATCCAATTGCTTCCTTGTTCTCCCGCAACACCACCATCAACTTTTCTTCTTGCTCCTTGGTGAGCTTGCTCAAAATGATAACCGGAAGCGTCTTCCCTGCCCCAAGAAATGCATACTTGAGATCATCTGGCAAAGGTTTAAGGTCAAGCACCGGGGCTTTCACAAGTGAGGGGAGGAATTCCGGTTCCTCAGGTTCCTCTAAGAGTAGAGGAGGAGATGTTGAGACACTCGGTGTCATCTCTTCAAGCAAGTTCAAATCCTCAAACCTGCCCTTCAAGTTAGTGCTCATAGAATATACATTGTGGGCATCATTAACATCACATTGCAAAGCAACCAACAAAGAATCCTCACCATTTAGTTCAAAAACATCTTGCACAACTTCTTCAACAATATCTAGGGCATGGCAAGAATGTTCTTCACTAGGATACTTCAAGAGTCATTTATGTTAAACTCTACTTTCATTCCATCAAATTCCATGGTGAGGGTACCTTTATGCACATTAATCATTGTCCTAGGCGTTTTCAAAAATGGCCTCCCCAACAAAATTGGGGCGGCATGTTTATCATGCTCCATATCAAGGACATAAAAATCCACGGGGAAAATTAAGGAATCCACCTTAACCAACACATCCTCGACAATACCCTTTGGGTATGCACTAGAACGATTGGCCAATTGGATTACCACCCCGGTTTTATGCAATGTTCCCAAGTTGAGATTTTCATACAAAGAGTAAGGAATCACATTTATGGATGCACCCAAATCAAGCATAGCTTTTTCAAAATGAGTATTTCCTATTATGCACGGGATTGTGAACATGCCGGGATCGCTACATTTAGGGGGTAGCTCTCTTTGACACAATGCAGAAACATGCTCACTTTTTCCATTTTTCAACTTGTTTTTAGCCCTTTGTTTCCTATTCACAACACATAATTCTTTGAGAAATTTGGCATATCTAGGAATTTTTTCAATTGCATTCAAGAGAGGGATGTTTACCTCACATCTACGAAAGACTTCGTAGATGCCTTGTTATCCTCCTCCTCCTCCTGTCTTTCAAGGCCTCCGAAAATGGGGGTTCCGGAACATATGGAGGGATATCCACCATCTTTGTTCTTTTGTGTGGAGGAGAGGATGGTTTCGGGGTGGAGGTTGACTTCGGTCTTGGTGGCAATGTCTCCAACTCGATTTCTTCCTCCTTGCCTTTGTTGGCTAGCTCATTGGTCTCCTTCTCATGGACTGCCTCTTCGTCAACTCCCTTTTCAAACTCTTCAATTCTTGTTGGCTCCTTTTCAACATTTTCAACCTCCGGTGAAGCACCGGCCTCTCTACCACTTCTCAAAGTGATAGCACTTGCATTTTGCCTCGGGTTGATCTCTGTTTGGGCAGGTAGTTTACCCTTTTCCCGGGCTTCCATCCGGTTCACCATTTGGGCTATTTGGCTCACTTGAGTTTCCATGTTTTTGATACTTTTTTTAGCCTCATCTTGGAATTGTTCGCTCTTTTCAGCACTAATGCCTAATCGGTGAATAGCTTGCAACACCTCATCCTTGGATAGCCCCGAGCCCTCCCCTCGGTCTCGGGGTTTGTCTTCAAGCCTTTGGAACTGTTGTTGAGGTGGATGGTATTGTTGTGGGGGAAGCCTGTACGGTTGAGAGTTCTGGCCTCCTTGAGGGTTTCCATACCGGAGGTTCGGGTGATCACGATTTCCCGAATTATACGGCTGGTTTTGGTACCCTGGGTACCTTTGGTAGCCTTGGTTACCTTGGTAGCCTTGACCACCTTGATACCCATAGTTACCTTGGTACCCTTGATTTCCCTGATACCCCATAGCACTTACTTCCTCAACGTAATCTTCTTGTAGAGTGGGGCATGTGTCCATAGGGTGCGCCAAGTAGCAAATTTCACATGACTTAACATGTGGCACATTTCCTCCGGGCTTTATCATCAAGGTCTTCACCATGGATGTGAGGGCCGTGACTTGATCCTCCAATTTCACACTGTTGGCAAAATCACTTGCAGGTATTGGGTTTCTCCTCCTCAAATCAGCCCTTGAGCTAAAATTCCTCGACTCTTCTGCTAGCTCTTCATATAGTTGCATGGCTTCGGTGGGCATTTTGTTTCCGAGGGTGCCACCACAAGAACTTCTAACCAGCCTTTGGTATTCATCAAGAAGGCCATTATAGAAGTAATACACCAAATCTCCCTCCGAATAGCCATGGTAGGGACAACTTGCGAGGAGCATCTTAAATCTCTCCCAATACTCGAAGAAAGACTCTTCATGCCACTGCAGAATGTTGCTTATGTCTTTCTTCATAGCAGCGGACCTCGAGGCCGGGAAGTACTTGGCGAGAAATTTTGTCTTCAAATCAAGCCAACTCTTTATGCTCCTTGGCGGTAGGTAATGGAGCCAATCTCTAGCACCATCCTTAAGAGTGAAAGGGAATGCCTTCAACTTGTAAAAATCTTCATCCACTCCATGAGGAACCGTACCGCTACACAAGAAGTGAAATTCAGTGAGATGCTTGTTGGCATTCTCCCCTTGCCTTCCAAGGAATGCGGGTAGCATATTGATGAACCCGGTTTTCAGCTCGAAATGCCCATTTGGCCCAACCACTGGGTACTCAATGCACATCGGTTGTTGCTCAAGATTGGGTGCCATGATTTCTCTCAACAAGGGTTGTCCCAAAGGATGGTGTGGTTCCCTTCTCGGATTCTCATCTTCTTGCTCGATTTGATGTTCCATTGATGAAGATGTATCCGCAAAATGGTCACTAGGAGGGGTGTTATTCACACTTTCCAAAGAAAGCCTCCTAGCCCGTCTCAAATTCAACTCTAACTCGGGGTCGTAGTGTAAGGGTTCTTGTGAAGAGGATCATGTGCGAACCATACACCAAGAACTCAGACAATACGTCTCCAAGCCAAGCGAAAATGGAAAATTAACTAAGAAATAAAAATAAAACCAAACTAACAAATATTCACAAGTAGCACATAATCACACATAATATGCTAAAGCACTTAAAAATGAACGCCTTTTCCCCGGCAGCGGCGCCAAAATTTGGGAGGTCATCGCCGTACCTCTCAAAGTTAATACTTTTAGTCCCTTAATGCATCCTATCCACAATAATGTAAATAGTGGCAAGACGTGGTCGTCCACGGGAAAATGGATTTTTCTAAGTACTTAGACACCTATATGAGAAAACGTACTAAACACATACATATATAGATATATATATATATATGTATAAGCAAGGGGAGGATTTTGGTTGGATGATTCCTAAATTAGCAAATTAAAATACAACAATTAGCAAATCAAGATAATGATGCTAATCATGTAAACGCAAATAAAGATGTGATGAAAATACAATTACGAAGCCTTGGGCGCAATTGACTTCCACTTCCAAACCTCTTATCCATCATTGAACATGCAACTTATTTACTACTTTCACTACTTGTTGTGAAGACTAAACTTCTATCCTTCTTAGATAGTAGTTTGCAAGAGTGAATTCGACATCTCTTGTCAAACCTCACCAATGACTCCCGTAGTCGAAACACGACTCAAGGTATCCCATTAATGGCATTTAGCACGAAGGATCAACAAGCTCAGCAACACTTATGACCACTACACCGTGACTAAGCATTTAACTGATCTATGCATTTACACGGGATTAGTCAAGAACGTTCAACGCTCATAGACTTCTCCCGTTTGCTACAAATGAAAGACATGGCAAAGAGTTCGACATTGCATATCTATCTAGAAATCATCAATCCATCAACATAATCAAAAGCTCTAATTCATACTCATACATTCCTAACAAGAACAAGGGGGAGTTTAACCCAACTCACCCAAACCCTAGCAAGCAATTCATACAAGTATTCCTATACTCAAGCTTTCAATAACATTAATGATATCAACAACACATTCAATACCCGTAAATACATAATAGCAAGAGTAATAAACAAGCTACAAATTGTTCTTAAGACATGAGTTTGGAAGCTTTGGTCAATTGCTCCCAAGAGATTAGATTAGCTACTAGAGTTCATGCTAATCTAACTAAAACAACAAATCAAAACAACCAGATAAATCAAAGATGAAAAATGAAGAAATAGGGTTTAGAACAGTACAAAATCTGCAGCTCTGAAAACTGGAATGAGAGGAGAGAAAAAATGGTATTTATAGTGGAAGGAAAAGAAAGTAGGATTCTGGTCAGTGGTCGTCGCGACTCGCAACGAAGTTCATTGCGACGAGTCCGTCGCGACTCGCGACGGTAACCATAATTTTTGCATTATTTCTTCTTCTTCTCCTTGTGGCATGTAGTCATCTCCATAGTCACTCCTCTCAACTTCTAAGTCTTCAACAGTTTCAAAAGTGATCTTCAATGGCCTCCGGTCTTCACGTCTTCGAAGCAAGTCTTCAAAATCTTCGAAAGTGTAGTCTTCAATGGCCTCCGGTCTTCATTACTTCGTTACACAAAAAAAATCTACTTAAAAGAGGTAAAAGAGCGCAAAGTTGCTCTTACCCCTCCTAAGAGGATTTCATGGTAAAACACAAGCTGTTGTAATGAAAGAGCACAAAATGGATCCTAAATAGTACTAAAATAAGCATATAAAGTGGACGCATCAATCATCATTCGCTCGGGCGGATGAGCAAGCCAAGATCAGAAAAATTTGCTGAAGCCTCTACCGCCCAGGCGAGGCAATTTCTGACCGGCTACACTTTTTGACTTTTCTTGACCCACTTGGGCTATAAATAGCCCCCTTCTTACACAACTGTCTAAGCCTGACTTGGGGCTCCCAAAAACCTAGTTTTTCACCCTTTCTTCCTATTTTCTTATTCTTTCTTTGTGCATTTTTTTTATGTTATGGGTTTCGATTATCTGGCTTAGTTTTGTAGTTGGGAGCAATTGATTAAGGCTTCTAAGAAATGTCTTGAGAATTCTTTCTATCTATTTATTGCTTTTGCTATAGTGTATTTATTGAGCTTTGAATGTGGATTGTTAATGGAATAAATGTTGTTGGAAGTTTGAGTATATGAATTACTTGTATGATTGCTTGTTAAGGTTGAGAAAAAGTTGCTAATTTTCCCCTCTTTTGATATGTCATCCAAGAGCATGAATTTGAGCTTCTAATGGTGTTGGTGTATTGATAATTGCTAGATGAATGTGATAATGTTGAACTCTTTGTCATGTTTGTTTATTGTATAAAATAGGAGAGGTCTATGAACGTTGAACGTTCTTGACTAATCTTGTGTAAATGTATGAATTGGTTCAATGCTTAGACATGGTTTAGTGTTTATAAGTGTTACCAAGCTTGTTGATTCTTTATGCTCATTGCCATTAATAAGATACTTTTAGCCATTTATCGACTAAAGGAGTCAATAGTGAGGTTTGACAATAGATTTCGAATTCACTCTTGCAAACTACTATCTAAGAAGGATAGAGGATTTATCTTCACAACAAGTAGTTAAAGTAATGAATAGGTGGTTTCACTCGTTCTTGAAGCTTTTGTTATTTAGCATTCATATGTTTTTAATGATATGTTTTACTTCATTTATGCCATGGGTTATTTGAGAATAGGAAGTGTTTGTATGATTGAAATGTTAGGGTGTTAGGAAAGTGTACAAATTCTTAGTTCTTTGACATGAAAATCCAAGAACATGGAATTAGAAGTTCTTTTGTATAATGTGTTGTGATTCTTGCTACATAAGTATGTTAGTGTGGATTCTTCTCATATTTATCCTATAGATGCAATGAAAGGTTGAATCTTGATTGTGGTTTTTTTTAGGTCTAGCCTAAGGATTGCTATGTTTGGTTAAATGGGTATGCATTTGGTCGAATGCTTATTATCAAATCTATGGTTCTTTGTGTATAATTCCATTGATAAAATACCTTTATGGTGTGGTTTTCCTAAAGTGATTATAAATGAGGTTTGCAAATGGCCGTTGTTTGTCTTTGCAAATTACTATTAAAAAGAAATGAATGTTGATCTTCAATTGGAAAGCTTTAGCATTCACCATAGGTAACGAATGTGATAGAATGAGTGAATGTTTCAATGATATACATGAGGTTTGGAAGTGGATATCAATTGCCCCCAAGGCTCTGTATTTTGTACTTTTAAACCCCTTTTCTTAGTTTGTTTGATGATTAACATAGTTACTTGACTTTTCTAATTATCTTGTCGTATAATTTCATAACTTAGAACCAAAACCAAACAAACCCCCCCTTTAGTTGCCTTTAAATCTCTCTCTCTCTCTCTATATATATATATACTTTTAGCCTAATATCAACCTTATATTTTTAAACCCTTAGAAAGATCCCTCTTCTCCATGGATATCCTCGACTTGCCATTGTTTACTTAGTTGTTGATAGGAAGAATTTAGGGCTTATAAATTTAACTTTGATGGGTATGGCGATGACCTCCCAAATTTTGGCACCACTGCCGGGGAAGAGGCATTTATTTTTAAGTGTTTGGGCATATTTGGTTGCATATCAGCTAGTTGTTTTTATTTTCCACTTCTTGGTGGTTGTTTTGTTTGGAGTATGTATTTCATGAGTTCTTGGTGATTTTTTATCGAGAATCCTTGTAATATGATTCCGAACTTTTGAAAAAGAAAATTTTTTTAAATGGAACTTATAATGAGAAGAGAGGCTCAACAAGCAATGTTTTGTAGGATGTGTCATTCCGACCATCCTACCGAGTCTTACTATTTGTTGGAAGAGGAGCATTATGCGGAGGAAAGAACCTTTGGTATCCAAAACCAAGGGTATTATGAAGTGTGCTATCAAGAGGTAGGAAATGTTGGTTTTCAAGGGCAAGAAGACCAAGAATGGTATCCATACCACAATTCTTACAATTCAGAGTGGAATGGTAATCTGGATTGGTGGTATGAGAATAAGCTGGAAAACCAACAATATGAGCAAAATAGTTGGCCTTCAACATCTTATACCATGCCCCAAAACTAAGCTCACCAAGAAAGTTCAAGGTTGACACGTGATGAAGTTATGAATGCAATAGCAAACTTGAACAACTTGGCCAAGACTAGTGAGGAAACCAGACAATCGGATCTCCTCTAGTGTTTAGGCTATTGAGGGGCATGTGAGGAATATATTGGAAGCGGTGGCCCGAATGGAAACTCGTGATTCCAAAGATACATCATCCTAAGTCAAACTCGAAGATTTGGTGAGTGAGGTCACCATGAGAAATGAGTTCAAGTTTGAAGGGGATGAGGAGTTTGTTGTGGAAGACAACGAAGTGGCGGAAGAGGTGATTGTGCTACATTCATTATTCTTTACATTATCACCCCTACCTTTACCTAGTGAACCAACTCCACAATCTTCGAAGTTTTGAGGGAGATAAGAGAGGAGCCAAAAAACTATCCTAAGCTTCCTAACCACCCAACTCCTTTTCAACCATCTCCACTTCCACAAAACTTTCCTCTTGAAAGTCTTTTACCCCCAACTCTCTACTTTTGGATGCTCATGGTGAAGGGGTTCAAACCTTCACCATATGGATAACATTAGGGTTATGCCGACGACCTTAAAAATACAGAGCTTCTCAGGAGGCAACCCGAGCTTCTAAGTTAGATTAGTGTTTTTTTCTTTTCTTGAAAAACAAACCATTAACCATGTTCTCAAACCCTTACCCAAAACCACAAGAATGCCACCACAATCCACCACCAAAAACAACTACCAAAACCACCATCTAGGGGTACTACTACTTGTTTTCTTTTGTGAGTGTTGATCGGGATTTGCATGGTTGCACCTTCTAGTGGATGGATCAAATTTTCATATTGGGCGGAGTTCAAGAACATGGAGGAGAGAACATTCATTGAGGAGTGAGCATTGCCATCACTGGGAAGGATCTTCAAGGTCGTAGTTGCGAGTATTTTTTCTTATCTTGTCTTTTTCACAATGAGGACACTGTGTTTTTCAAGTGTGGGGAGGTAAAGAGGAATATGTCTCATTGTATTGTATTGTAGTGTTCATATGCTCCACTTTAAGGTGTTTTGTTTTTTAAAAAATGAAAAATGAAAAAAAATAGAAAAATTTTCCTGCTAAATTGAAAACTGGAGAGGGAAACTTAAGAAAAAGTGGGAGGCCCAAATAGGTTGAAAAACTGAAAGGGCAACCTATGAAAAAATGAGAGACCAAATGGTGTGGAAAAAGGTGAGGGTGAGCATTGAAAAAAAAAGTGTCAAGCTAGGATGAAAACCCAAGAGGGCTCCTAGGTAAAATGAGAGAAAATGAGAGAAATTGAAATATTTTATGTTTCTCTTGATTTGTCTATTTGGTGGCTTATTGGGTAGAGTAAGTTAGCTTGGCATTATATGTATACCTCCATTTTTTTATGGTTTGTTGGTTGTTTAGATTATCTTAGGCTTTGGGATGTGAGAGTGTGAGAGATTCTTATGTCTTGGGATCAGGTAATATAGGAATATGATATTGGATGCTTTGGAAAACATTTTGCATGCTAGTTTACACTTTGATCTTTGCTTGTTCTTGTTTACTCGGGGACGAGTGAAGGTTTAAGTGTGGGGAGATTTGATGAGACGTCAATGCATGTATATTCTGAAGCATTTAACATCTTTTTTGTTATCTATTTGTTGTAAGGCTAAATTTAGGTAAGTTTACACCATAAGAATTTTAGATGGCTATTTTTGGTTTTCATATCTAAATCCTTTATTTTGTCACCTATGTTTAGTCTAATAGATTTTAGGTCCTTACGAGCATCTAGATTTCATTTTGCGAGCTTAATTTGTAGATTGCTCGTATGCATTTCGAAGTGGTTTAGTGAAGGCCATTCGCAAGAATGGTAGAATATGGAAGGTCACTCATAAAGTGGTAAAAGATAAAGTGGAGAAGAAGAGCGAAGCAGAGGGTGAAGAATGATCTATATTTTGAAGAAAATTTTGGAGAATGGTACGAGAAGAACCATCCTCCAAGGGTGGTACCATTAGATTTTGCTTCTCGAGTACTATAAAAACAACTACAAGAACTCCCAAATCGGATCAACGGTTCACCCGAGAGAAGAAAAACAAAAAGCTGCAAACTGCAGCTTGCCCGCGCGGATCAACTTCCGCTCGAGCGGATGAGAAATCTAGGAATAGAAATATTTGGTGAAGCCTCCACCACCCGGGCGAGACCATTTTTTCCTGGGCGATGCCTGCTGTACTTTTTGACTTTTCTTGGCCCATTTGGGCTATAAATATCCCCCTTCTTCCCCAACTCTCTAAGCTCAACTTGGGTCTCCCAAAAACCTTGTTTTTCACCCTTTCTTCCTATTTTCTTCTTCTTTCTTTTTAGATTTTTGTTCTACGTTTTCGGTTTTGATTATCTAGCTTAGTTTTATCTTTGGGAGAAATTGATTCAGGCTTCTATGCCATGTCTTGAGAATTCTTTCTATCTATTTATCGCTTTTGCTATTGTGCATTTATTGACCTTTGAATGTGGATTTTTAATGGAATCAATGTTTTTGTAAGTTTATGTATATGAATTACTTGTATGATTGCTTGTTACAGTTGGGAAAAAGTTGCTAAGCTTCCCCTCTTTTGATATGGCATCCAAGAGCATGAGTTAGAGCTTCTAATGGTGTTGCTGTGTTGACAATTGCTAGATGAATGTGATAATGTTGAACTCTTTGTCATGTTTTTTTATTGTAGGAAATAGGAGAGGTCTATGAATGTTGAACATTCTTGACTAATCTTGTGTAAATGCATGAATTGGTTCAATGCTTAGACAAGGTGTAGTGTTTATAAGTGTTACCAAACTTGTTGATTCTTTGTGCTCAAATCCATTAATGTGATGCTTTTAGCCATTTATCGACTAAAGGAGTCATTAGTGAGGTTTGACAAGAGATTTAAAATTCACTCTTCCAAACTACTATCTAAGAAGGACAGAAGATTTATCTTCACAAGAAGTAGTTAAAGTAATGAATAGGTGGTTTCACTCGTTCTTGAAGCTTTTGTTATTTGGCATTCATGTGTTCTTAATGCTATGTTTTACTTCATTTATGCCATGGGTTTAAGAAAGTGTACAATTTCTTAGTTCTTTGACATGAAAATCCAAGAACAGGGAATTAGAACTTCTTGATCATAATGTGCTGTTATTCTTGCTAGATAAGTATGCTAGTGTGGATTGTTCTCATATTTATCCTATAGATGCAATGAAAGGTTGAATCTTGATTGTGGTTTGTTCGAGGTTTAGCCTAATGAATGCTATGTTTGGTTAAATGGCTATGCATTTTGTTGAATGCTTGTTGTTATCAAATCTATGGTTCTTCGTATATAATGTCATTGATAAAATACCTTTATAGTGTGGTTTGCCTAAAGTGATTATAAATGAGGTTTGCAAATGGCCGTTGTTTGTCTTTGCAAATTACTATTAAAAAAATGAATGTTGATCTTCAATTGAGAAGTTTTGGCATTCCTCATTGGTAACGAATTTGATAGAATGAGTGAATGGTTCAATGATATACATGAGGCTTGGAAATAGATATCAATTGCCCCCAAGGCTTTGTCTTTTGTAGTTTTAAACCCATTTTCTTAGTTTGTTTGATGATTAACATAGTTACTTGAGTTTTCTAGTTATCTTGTCTTTTAATTTCATAACTTACGACCAAAACCAACCAAACCCCCCTTTTACTTGCTTTTATATCTCACTCTCTCTCTCTCCCCTCTCTCTCTCTCTCTCTCTATATATATCTTCTAGCCTAATATAAACCTTATATGTTTAAAACTCTTAGAAAGATCCTTCTTCTTCGTAGAAGACCCTGACTTACCATTGTCTACTTAGTTGTAGATAGGAAGCATTTAGGGTTAGTTGTAGATAGGAAGCATTTAGGGTTAACTTTGAGAGGTATTCCGACGACCTCCCAGAAATGTTGATGACGAGATACTTATCACAACCCATGGGCGACCATTTTCTTGTTCTCGATAATGTCTTTAATGTAGAGAGCCACACATTCTCCATCCTATTCGTAAAGAGGTTTAGTAAATTTATAATTTGGTTATCGGTATTTTAATATGTGTAATTCAATGTAAAGAACAAACATATATTCATGAAGGCATACCTCCTCATCTCTTTCTCCGTCGCTGAGCTCTTCACCGAACTTTGTAGCAGCTACAACAATGTCATCAATTGCCTTCTCCATAAACTTCTTGGGATCATCAAGGCCTGGTGGAATCTGAACACCACTTGCAGATGAAATTCCCTTCACTGATTGCTCGAGGTAGGAAACCATGGCTTTCATGACCAGTTGATCACTAGATGGTCTCTTCTGGCCAGTCTGCTTGCTTGAGGAACTGTTACCACACTTGCTGCGGGAAAGATGATGAGCAACCATCGATGCACGTAGGCCCGTCTGAGTTCCCTTGTACTTGCTCGGGTGATCCTTCTTCTTGGTGGCTCTTATGAGGATATTTTCACCCGGGTGTTGTACCAATGTTCCTTTTTCCTTCAGCTCATTCAATTTCAATAGAAAAACACATAGGTAAGAAAATTTCCTTAAGAATATTGTGACAATCGATATAAAAATTAATTTAAGCTGTCAATCTTGGTGTAACTTACAACATCTAGTGCGATCTTCTGAACCTCTTTAAATGTGTATAACCCGATCTTATCCTTGTTTGCCTCAAGGTAGACAAGATATCTATCTGGTGTGAACTCCTTTTGACTGAGTTGTTGCTCGATCTCCTCCTCAGTGAATCCCTTAGCAGTCAACCTCATTCTCTCTTTTTCCTTCAGCTCCTCAGCCAATTTGTCACGGATGTATCGATTACCCTTTCTGCCAGTGTGGTGGCTGTAACTCTTGCCCTCGTTGTGCTTAATATTTGTCTCGCTATGCTTCTGATATCGCATTAAAAAAATAAGTTTAGTAGCTTTTATGGGAACCAGGGTTCATAATAAGTATTACATTTTTTATCGTACCTGAAAATCTGGATGCCGCCGCCTCTTCTCAAACAAGTGCCATTTGTCTTTGTCCATCCACATGTACTTCTCCCATGATGGCACTCCTGATTTGTTGATACCATTGTCCACGTCATGGATGAACCTGTTTGCTACCTTTATCTTCCAGTTCCTATGTTGGTCTCTTTCCCTATCTGTACAATCCTTCTTGAGCATTTGAAGTTGCGCGTCTGTCATCGGGGTTTCAATTTTGAACCTCTCCTGAAATGAAACATATGACATGCATGTCATTAATTATGTCTTCACTATGGAAATACTAAAACAAATATTTTTAAACTTCAATCGTAGAGAGTCTTACCAAAACATCCTTCCATGACTCTTACTTCACATCTTCAGGGACATCGCACTAGTGTCTGTAATGGCCAAATCTGATGCGGCACCGGGAAGCGTAATTTCCATGAGCGTGTCACGCTGACCAATTCTTAATGTAATACTATTTGATCTCCACGAAACTCAAACGCAACAGGAGTTGGTTTGCTGTGCTTTGCAATCATCACATATTGGCACGTGCTAGTTCCTTGTCTCCTTATATAGCTTTGGATCTCAAACTCGTTTGATCCCTCTCCATTTTTTCCTCTAGAAATTGACAAGTCATTGTCCGCTTCATTAACAGTTGGCCTTGATTAGATAGTGCTCTTTCCCATTCCCTTCCCCTTGCCAACTGGTGATTTGGCCATCATTTCACCTGAATCTTCTCCCCCATCCCCTGCAATCCCATTACTATGTGGCGCGGGTTCTTCCCTCTCTTCACTAGTAGAATCATGTTGTTACATTGCTCTTTCCTCAAACTATATCTTCAATGGTATCCTTTTTGGAGGAGGTTCTTGTTCCACCAAATCAACCTCATCATCGACCATGTTGACCTCTTCTTTCTTCTTTCCTACTGGTCGCTTCCTCTTGTTGATTAATTTCCCCTTTTTCATGGCATCTACAACAACTATTTAGAAAATTGAACAAAACGTAAATAAAACTACATTTCATATGGCATATAAGTTCATATAACATGATATAGAACTTGAATGAACAAGGCATGGAACTTGATACAACTATAATTTGATTCCAAAAATTCCAATAGAATTGATAGAACTTGATACCAATATTATTGGTTTCCAAAAATCCGCCTACAACCAAGCATGTATCACTCTTGCCTAATGTGACTATCAAAATTGTCACCCACCGATAAACTCAAATACTACAACATATTTCCACCAAAAACTAATAACTTTATATTCTCACATTTGTATAAGTATCCCATTCAAGGGTATCATTTCAAGTTTTACAAAATGAAAGTTTTTTGTTCATAGAGGCACTTTGTCGAACATGTGTTGTGCATAAGGGTTTGAATGGTTGTTTCAAGAAAAAATCATATTGAAACACATTCTTAACTAAACACGTATCACTTACCTTCACCATTGAAATGATTATGTTGCTTCTCCCTTCGCTTGAAGTCTACCAAAAAATAATTGGATGAACTTTTGGAAGTTTTTTTCTCGTTGGTGTTGTTCAAGGGTTGTGTGTTGTTCAACCTTTTATAGGACAAATGAGGGAATGTGTTGGGGAGTTATAAAGATTGATGAGGAGTTATGGTGGTTGAATGTAGTGGAAATTGAAAGGTGGAAGTGGTGGATGGCAGTTTTAGAAGTGGAATTGAAGGTGTTTTGATGAGGAGAGGTGGAGTTATGGTGGTTATGGGCGGAAGAAGCGGGTGTTTTAAATTCAAATCCATCTTTTTTACACCAGTAAAAAGACAAATACCAGTGTAGATTTGCCTGTCCAGAAACCAACCAATTGAAAAAAAAATTCTAACTATTGTACACCGGTATGGAAACCGGTGTACAGAGTAGTGCTACTGGTGTAAAAAAGGAAAAAAAAACAGCTGCGGAGGACTGCTTTAAATAATTTTTTGCCTGTCCCGAGTGGATGTTGATGAAACTTTTTCTAACTGTTGTACATCGGCATAGATACCAGTGTATCAAGTAGCCCTACTGGTGTAAGTATGCAAAAAGAGCAAGTGCGCGGGACTGCTTTAAATAATATTTTCCCACACTCGAGAGCAGCTTGTTCAAAATATTTCTAACTCTTGTACACCGATATGTAGATTATCTCTACCGATGTAAAAAATTTCCCGCCATAAAAAATAACAAAATTTTGAAATAAATTCCATGCGCAGTACAAAAATTTTGAATTTATACATCGGTTATTTGAAAACTTGCCGGTGTACAAGTTTATTTCTTTTCATGTATTCAATATTTATATTTATTCATTTTCAACCCCAATAATTTTGTCGCAACTCCAATTATTCAAATTGACAAATAATTTATGTAATTAGACATTGTAGAGTTGTTTCATGCTAAAATTGACTATGCATGGGCCCCGAACATTGACTATACTAAGGATTTTTTTATTTTATGACATTAACATTTTGACCTCAAACATTTCGTTTCACCCTACGGACCACTATAACATGGGCCACAAAATTATTTTAGGATGCACCATAGTTAATTAGTAATTTTTCTGTAGTTCCTCGAGAAGTATGGTCCCGATGATTTTCTACGTTTCTTGCGATTAGGTCCCTGCAAATGTAACATGTGATTACAATATGTTGGGACACTATATAAATGATCAAATTTAATATTTAAGGCTTTAATCATAATTGCAACATAATTGTGTCTGGGTGGTGATTTGATCGAAAGCGCTAGTATGTGTTGTAGAGTAAACGGAAAAAGTTTACTTTATAGTATCAATATGTAGTTCAAATATCTTCCAGACTAACTACATGGTCCGAACCCGCTCATGTCCCCATATGTGAAACTTGGAAATACAAAATGGATGTTTGGGGTACCATCCGGTTCGATCGGATTTCAATTTCGATGAACGAGTAAACTTTTTACTTTTTACACTTTAGTCCCTCCAAGAATCTTGGAAGCGTTGAAAAGAAAAATTGGTTCCAAATATATATAATTCAATACATTACGATCATGTTCATGTGTTTGTAGACACATTGAGGATACGGGAGGACCTGTAAAACCAACAATGAAATTTTGTACTATATGGGGGATCTCCATAGCTCTTAATCCTACATTTTTTTCTTATTCAAACCATTCGTGTAATATAATAAGCCACATAGATGTGGCTGATGTAAGCATTTAGGCCAACTGCAATCGATCTACAATTTATACCAATCGAGAGTAATACGGTGCGAAAAATTACAACAAAGAGTAAAAATTTTGTAGTCAACCCATCATTGGCCAAGTTATTATGGAAATGAAAAGTGTCAGACCATCTAAGTGCAAAAAAGTGAACATTTGGTACATAATCTTCCCTTCTCAGGTACTACAAGTTTCCTACAAGTAATAACGAGAAAATGGTTCGACATCGTCATCTTCTCTTGTTGCATCACCATAACGGGTACTTGTACCAACATCCATGTCCTCCACATTGCCACTATGGAAGGTTGGGAAATTTCCAACTGCTTCCACGGCGTTAGGAAATTGATACGTCATAACCTTAGCCATATGGTCAAATCAGGATCTTTAAAACTTTGATTCTTCAAGCAAGTTTGATACACCGACCTCCAAGGCACTAACTCTAGATTCAATATTAGGGACACGCATGTCAGATGTTTTTCTGTAGAAGGAGTCTACACAAACTTTACCAATTGGTTGCCCAAATACGTCATGTAGGTGGGACTTAACTCCCACTCTTAAACAAAGGACAAAGATGATACCGCAATAGGCATAAGATCTCATCTGATCCCATTCCCTCTGCAACATCGGACAAATTCGATGACCAACAATCCATCGAAGCTCCTTCCACCCATTAATTTCCGGAGTTAGAGTCTTTTTTGGTATTTTTCTTCAATCTAGTATGACTAGCTCATCTATGTCGGTACCTGGCCTAGTTACTGCCCCAAAAATCTCTGTCTCAGTTGGTTGTTGTAGAACGTAGCCGTCGTCACCTAGAAAATTGAGTGCTAGAAACTCTTCATCATTGTTTGGAACATCGGGCAACCCAAACAAACCATTGATAGCTTCTGGTGTGAGAGGGACAGATTTACTTCTACAATAGACCTAACTGTAGTTCGGGCCACATTTCAAGTTTGCATAAAACTCACTTACAATGCTCATGTTGAATGGCTGCGGTGTCTCGCAAAATTTTTCCCACCCAAGCGTACGGATGGTTTGTTCAAATGGGGGAGATGCTTTAATACCTCTCTCAATGTGATGACGGCGTTCTTTGTATGATTCATGGACCAACCTAACCTTCTCAGAGAAGAAGGTACCATCCGAGTAAATGTGACGACACTCTCGGCATAAAAGGAGACGGTGAATGGTGTATCATTTTCAAATTGGATTTGGGAGCCATTTCCTAAAAAACACATTGAAGTATTTTATCAAATACCTTACATGCAAGTCAAGTTATTCACCATGTCACATTCTTAATGAATGTAGTTAAGATCCCAATGTTAATTAATCATATGGAAATGGTATTGAAGTGATTTACCTGACTCTATCGGCACCCTCGTTGGATTTCAAAAAATATGGCCATTGAAGGAGATGGTATGGAGTTATAGATCCTAAACTCCTTTTCTGAAAATGGGGAACTAAAAGGGATTTAAAGTAATCATGTTTTTGTACATCGGTAAACTAGATATACCGGTGTAAGATTTGGACTAAAGCAGCTACTCCAGGCTACTTTAAATGCATAAACAAATGACCCGAGAGTAAAAATCGAAAAATAATTCTAAGTATCCAGCACCGGTGTTTTTACCAGTGCAAATTCATCAAAAAAATAGTTGTGCTAGGTTGCTTTAAATGTTAAAATAATTACCATGTTCATATCCGAGAGGAACACGATAACAAAATTTCTAGCTGTCCAGCACCGGTATCTACACCGGTGCAAATTCATCAAAAAATTAGCTTCTTTAGGATGCTTTAAATGGGAAAAAAACTTACCATGTTTAGACCCGAGAGTAAAAAACATAATATTTTTCTAAGTATCCAGCACCGGTATGAGTGCCGGTGCGTATGTACAAAAAAGAGTACCTCCTCTGTTTTCTACACCGGTATCTGGATACTTTACTGGGGTAGAAACACTGCCTCTTTAAAAAATGTAGTATATATTGTAGCACATTTTCACCGATTCAATTCAAAAACATATACCAAATGAAAACACTTATCATATCAAACAATTCTAAAATATTGAGGGGTCCAAATACATTACATGCTAATTCATTTCATAATCAGATGATTTTTACACAACATTGGTAGAAAAACTGAAAATGGCTTGGAACAATTTAATGCTTCTGCTTCAACACATTGTTAGCACCTACTATTTCACCTCTCTCATCAACCCACAGCCCATCACCATGAGAACACCGACCCACCATAGGTCTCCCAACATCCTCCAAACTAGGAAATACTGATGGAAACTCAGGACTCTCAATTATGACTGGTTAATCAATTTCCTCTTCAAAGTAAAACTTTTTCCCATGCAGCACCACATGATACTTCTCATTTGAAGGGTTCTTCATATAAAAAAACCTGTCGTGTCTGGGCAGCTAAGATGAATTTTTCATCTTCATATCCTACACGATTCAAGTAGACTAACGTGAAGCCCATGGGCTTCTCAACTACAACACTGGAACCATGTTCCACCCAACGACACTTGAATACAACAACCTTGAACTCTACATAATCCAACTCACAAATTTCCTCAATCACCCCATAGAAAGGCATCACATCAACAACCAGATGTTCATCTCTCTTGCTTTCCTGCCACATGGATTTAGATTTAATACATACGCCACTGTTTTGCATCGTGCTCTTCTCATTCTTCTCCAAAGTTGAGAACCTGAAACAATTAATGTTATAACCAAGGTACCATCTTACGGTGCAGCTTGGCTTCCTTGCAAATGCCCTTAGCTTATTGAGCATCCCTTCGACATTACAATGATTGTAAAACCAGTTTAAAAACTTTGAAGAATGCTCTACCTGTATTTTATTTGAGGGCTAGTCTGGATGAATCTCTTCCAATAGGGAAACATGCTCTTCAACATATTTTGCAGTCTTGCTACTATTACGTAATACATAGAGGTGAACTATCATCAACTCAGCATGAAAGGGTGTATGAAGTGTACCCTAAGACCCTGGAGTCCCATTTCGCCTTCCGCAGTGGGGTCCACCTGGAACTCCAACCACTCTTTTTCCAACAAAGTTCAATGTATATCACTCAATTATCTCCTCGGTGACGTGCCTCTGAAAAATGGAGGCATCAGGCTGACTACGATTATGAACATAACCCTTGAAAATAGCCATACCACGCTCAAAGGGGTACATCCATTGCATTCCGACAGGCCCTCATATACGTATCTCCCTAACCAAGTGTACCACTAGGTGCACCATGATGTCAAGGAAAGACGGGGGAAAATAATTCTCCAAAAGGCATAAAAAAACAACACCCTCTTGCTCCAGTTCATCTAGATGTTACCGACTAATATTTTTCTTGCATATCGAGTTGAAGAAGAAACACAAGCGCATAATTGAAAATCTAGCTTCCTCATCCAAACACCCTCGGATTACAACGGGCAAAAGTTGTTGCATAAGAACGTGCCAATCATGTG
Source organism: Rubia yunnanensis (assembly GCA_037428765.1). Taxonomy (NCBI): domain Eukaryota; kingdom Viridiplantae; phylum Streptophyta; class Magnoliopsida; order Gentianales; family Rubiaceae; genus Rubia; species Rubia yunnanensis. The sequence continues at coordinate 54,128,404 of CM075063.1, read as the reverse complement.
ATTTCAAAGCATTAAGACACAATTCATCATTCACAAACCAACTAACATTAGAAGTCTAACCGGGCGGTACCTTCATTCCTTGGATGCTCTCACACACCGATCTCCTCTTAGCAACTGACCATATTGTAAGGTGCGGGAGGCAGGTACGATCGCTTCCCTCTTACCTCTAATGCTAGATCCAACCAAATACCAAGGTCTACTAAATCTTTCCTCGCATTCAAGGTATCCTTAGTCTTCTAGGGAATGTTTAAAAGTGTGCCAATTAGACTCTCACAAATGTTCTTTTCGATATACATCACATCCAAACAATGAAAAACCTCCAAATTCTCGCAGTACGGCATATCAAAGAAAATGGACATTTTCTTCCACGGTCCATCTACGATCCCACCACCCTTAGATAACTTCTTACCAAGAACAACAGTCAAATTCTTCACCTTGTTGTGAATGGCTACAACAATCAATGGTTTGGGTCCCTTTCTCCTCTCATTCCCACCAATGAATGCAACTGTGTTATCCCACAAATTGAGCTTCAACGGGAGGAATTTACGGTGATCCAAATAAGCAGTCTTACGCTCACTTTTCAATTGTTGGTAATCTGTCTCATCCTCACAAACTGGGCAAGTCTTGTGAACCTTGATTACATACCCGAAAAGGTTACCATATGCCGAGAAATCATTTATGGTACAAAAAAACATCGCCTTCACTGGAAACTCTTCACCACTAAAACCATCAAACGTTAAGGCGCCAACAAACCATAGCACCTTCAAATCTTCTATCAGATGATAAAGATAAGTGTCTATGTCATTTCCAAGTTGTTTTGGGCCTGAAATCATGATCGGCATCCACACATAATTTCTCTTCATACACAAGTACGAGGAGAGATTTTAAATGGCAAGCATAACCGGCCATGAACTATGTTTCGATGACATATTACCAAATGAGTTCATACCATCAGTAAACAAAGAAAATCTCAAATTCCTAGGTTCCAATGCAAACTTTGGATACATCATAATAAATTTGTTCCACTGGTTCACATTAGGTGGGTGTCGAATCATATCATCATCTTTACAACCTCCCCTATCTACATACCATGTTAAGTTCTTTGCATCCTTATCATTTTTAAACAACCTTCTCAGCCTTGAAATAATCGGAAGGTACCGCATACATTTGGCGGGAACCCCCGCCTTCTCACCGACACAACATACTCTCCACCAACACCCACATTTCCTTTCTTCTTATAACGCGACACATTACATACCGGACAAACAATCTTATCCTTTAGGTCACCACTATATAAAACACAATCGTTCAGACAAGCATGTATCTTTTCATACTCGAATTCATTCAGGCACAAAATTCTCTTAGCTTCATAAACGTTATTTGAAACCCCATTTCTGGATGGAAGCTTATCATTCAAAAACTTAAGCAGTTTCTTCATGCTAGTATCACTCCATGACCCAACACCTTTCAAATTAAACAACTCCATCAAACACGACACGACCGTGTCTTCCGTCTTGCAACTGGGATACAATGGTTTATCCTTCTCACCTGGGAAGTTGGCCAAAACCTTGGGCCTCCCTCTAAATTCATTAACAACCTCCTCACATATGTCATCCAACATAGCATCCCCAAAACAATGTCCCTCACTACTAACTCTCACTTCCGGTGGTGATTTTTCCCCATGAAAGGTCCACACAAAATAATCTTTCGCAAACCCCCGGCTATACAAATAGAGTTTCAGCATGTCCTTCTTACCAGTACGAGTTCGATTTCTACAATCACGACGGGGAGATAATATTTTCTTCTCACGACTAAATCCATGCTCCAAGAACTCATCCACGAACATAATATATTCATCAGTCACCCTACCTAACGTTGACATACTCATGCTTACGCCTCTCGATGACACAATACAACTCTACATATCAATAAATGTCCAACAATCAAGCTTCAACACATTTAATACAATAGAATTTCATGGCAACATCCGAATCATGCAACATCATAAATGCACAATATACACCAATATTCCGCATTACAATTACAACATTCTTAACATGTCCAACATCATAAAAATCAATTTCCATAGCAATATAACTACATCAACCTTGAGAACAAATCACAAACTAATATCAACAATTCTACCTCAATCACCATCAAATGATCAAACACACAACAAATATATCTCTACAAACCAAAATCATATATGAAATCATTAATATCCATAAATGTAATTCAAAAAATGGTACATTCAATGGTCTTCATTTAGGACCATTCAATGTTCTTCATTTAGGACCATTCAATGTCTTCATCAACCAAAAAAAATTCCTCTCCCAAAAATCTCATTTTTAACCCACCAAGAAAAAGTGGTAGGTAAATATTTAATGCGAGTTTATACACCGGTATTAATAGTATACCGGTGCGTTATTAATTCATACACCGGTACACACAGTAACCGTTGTAGATATTTAGCCCTTTGACAGGTTGTTGAGATATATGCACCGGTAAGTTCATATTACCGGTCATTGATTACTCCATTCACCTTAGGTTCAACCTGGCACAGAATTTGTTGGGTATCATCCAACGAGGAACTTGGTTTTTGTTTCCTCTTTCCTTAATATCCTTTATTGTTTTTTAAGTTCCAATTTTGTTTTCGTTTTCGTTTTCGATAAAATTTATTCTCCAACCTCATACCCCAAAGTTGACCTCGATTTATGAAGTTCTAAATTTCCTTTTTCAAATCATATAAGTCTTTTGTTTCATGTCCATTGTCATTATCATAGCTAAACCTCTTTGTCGCTGACCTTATATGAGGAGGACCTTAGAGAGGTTGTGGTTCTTAAAGTAAACTAGGTTTGCCTCCCCGTCCTACTCGTGGGCTAGCAATATTGTATTTTCTAAAACAGTTTGTTATATACTTCATCTTTATCGTTGTCTCATCAGGAACCTTTATCTCTTGCACTGGCATCATTTCTCTTGATTAAGTACTACCATATGAAGAATCGTAAATCTTTCTTAACTTACGATTGAATTTGATTCCATCACTTAAATTTGTAGCATATAGTTAGGTGCCTAGGACAATAACTTCATCAGAATTCAAATGCTTGTCCATGTCTTTCCTTCCAAGGAACTCCTCGTCAGGGACCTTCATCTCCAGCACCGACATTGTTTCTCTTGATTAAGTACAAATCCATATGATGAATTGTCAAGCATCCTTAACGTACGATTGAATTTGATTCCATCACTTAAACTTGTAGCATATAGTTATGTGCACAGGCCAATAACTTCATCAGAATCCAAATGCTTATTCATGTCTTTCCTACCAAGGAATTCTTAGAGCTTAGCCTGCAATAAGTGATAAATAAAGGATTTTGAAACCTATACTCAAGAATTGGAAGAAAAAAACATAAGTATAATAGAAAATTATCAATCTCATCATTCACTCATTAAAAATGTTTCAACTGTTCTCACGGACTATTATGGAATTTCATATCTGGGTATGCTTTAGTTCTTTTTTTTTATAATTAAAACCGTCAATGATAGGAATGTTAGGGAATCGAACACTTTATATTATCATATTAGTATAATACCATACATTTGAGTGATCTTTACATGAAGATATGTGATAACCCCATTTACACAAATGCCTATATAGATGTTACAATGCTAATCTAGGGCCTAAGTGGCAATAAGAAGGTACACAAAGGCACAAGTTTAATTTTACAATACTAAACAATGGCCTAGGTAACAGTAAGAGAGATACACAGAGGCACTAACTAAATATGAAATTTCGATCAAGCCTAAGTGATAAGAAGAAGGGTGTGTAGTAGGATGAGTAGTTTTCACTGCGTAGCTGTGTAGTTATTCCGATCAAGCTTTAGTTATACTCTTGCGAAACTTTGAGACAATCATAGTTATTTCAGCAACTTCAAACAATCATACTATGAATTTAATGGACCCATTGCTTCCTTTTTTCCTCAGCAAGTATTAAATCACCAACCACAAGATTAATACAATAAGAATGCTTTACTTGTCCTGACTAATCCGAATTATAGACTTTCCTTCTCGGCATAAAACTTTTTATAAGATAACAATAATCATCAATTGGAAATTTGAAATTAATATTAGTGCTAAATTCATTTAACATCTCACTGGAAACATAATCAAAAGGCAAGAAAGTAGTAATTTATGTCATCACTTTCTGCAGATACTTTAAGATCCTACAATTTTAAGTTTAGAAATTATAGTAAAAGTTGCTCACGCTGGTTACTCATTCAAATAGGGGGACTCAAGATACTGACTTGCAATTTTGGAATCCAAGTGGCACCTCCAATAATCTAAATTGCATATATTTCATCAGTCTTCAACCCTGAATTTTTAATGACTTGTTTAAGGGGGGTAAGAGCTTTCTCCCAAATATTTCCATAGAGCTCTTCTAATTTCGCACGACTTATTGAGCAGTTGTACACAAAATAGGAACTTGTTTATCTTTTTTCCCACTATGAGAGGCATTCAGCGCTGGGAGCACATACAAAATTTTAGAGAAAAAAGAGCACCGGGAGAACTCAAAACCACCACACGTATGAGTAAAGTGTAGGGTGCATGGAACTTGATAGAAATCACGATCGTCATAAAGAGATTCAACTGCAATAGGAGCCGTTGTGTTGTCACTAAGAATCTCTTTGGTCCTCTTAGCCAGAAAGATTAAAGGACCTACTCGAATACCAATTTACGTATACAAAATCAATGGATTGTAAAAGCTAAAATGATAAAGACAGAAATCAAATTTACCAATTTGATGAATAAGGCTATTTCTTATCCATCGTTGCAACATCGTTTACCTTGGAAACCCAAGAAATTGAGGATGTAGTTTCTTCATCTTCTTCAATGTGACTCAAGTGAGAATTGATCAATGTTTGAGTGTAAGATGGGGAAAGTGAAATCTCATCGAAGTGACCTTTGTAGTCTCTGCATATTATCTGAGCCAACTGTTTCCTAAACTCATTTTTTGGGCTCTCATTCTCATCTAATTGCCTCAAGATGAACATCATGCATCAAGGTTGTCAATTGTTCAAACATCTAAACAAAAACAAAAAACAAAAACAGATTCTCTCATCACCGAAATAACTTAACCTGCCGACTTTGAGTGAAAACTAGTAAAATAGCAACATACTGAATGAATGACTCTAAATAGAAGGGGAAAACGGTATGCAAATTACATTTGGATCAACAAACTTAAATAAAGACTACACAACAACTTAAGAAACATAGAAACAACAATATATGCAAACCAATACTGGATATGAAAATTTAAGAACTTCTAACTTTGCATGCAATAAACAAAAGAAAACACGATGCATGGTTTCGTTGAAATGGTGGGACGAGCAGAACATTTAAAGATAAGACTATAACTAATAAGATGTGAACATCTGGTTCATCAAATGCACTTAAACATTGGAGTGTGATTTTTTTATTTTAAGTTGCAAATGTGCAAAAGAATTCAAAGTCATTGAGAGCTCAATGCATACACTTCAAAGACTAAATGCATACTGTAGCCCCTAAGAACCAGACAACAAAATCTTAACTCAAACTTTACAACATTTCATGATCCAAACCATACCAAAAAGTACCATGAAGTACCAAAAAGAAACAAGACACAGGATCAAGACAGCTACAGATTACCTTTGTTGAACTCAAACACAACCACCACAATGAGGGTTGCCCAGATTTTGTACCATTTCTTCTTTCTTGAATTCCGCTGAGAATCTGGCCTCAATAATAAAAACCTACAAATAGTCATAAAAACCCACAAATAGTCATCTTGCACAGCCATAACACCTTGTAAAATATCTCGATCAAAGAGAAGAAACTTAGGATCAGCTACTAAGTCGAGCAAATAATCAAACACCTAACATGCAACCCAAGAAAAACAAATCCGTAAAAGAAAACATGCATACAATTTTGGGTTCAACATCGGAAGGTCGAATTCATTAAGAGGAGGGAAAGGAAAAAAAATCAATGAATGAAAACACACATAACCTTAAATGCAACTGATTCTTTTCCAAGAACAATAATATATGATTCACCACAAAGAGGAAAACGGAAGTGCCAAGTTCTTTAGAAGGAAGTGCTGATGAAAGTGCAGGACACATGTGCACATGAAGGATTATTAGTGCCATGCAGCAAAAAAACGTGTAAGTGCAAGTGAAGGGAGGAAAAAAATGCATTCCTACTGATGCACATAAGCGGACAAAGAGCAGTGACACGAACAAAGCTTGTATGAATCAATATTTTATTGCTTACCTCTATTGTAGGTTTAGATCTGACTTAGGCACCTGCTTATGTGCCTTATTCAACCATAGCTTGCATCCTACAAGTTAAAATGTAAAATCACTGTGGAAAAGGCCAATTCACAACTGAAAAGCAACACAATTATTCATTTGTGAATGAGTTCATTCTTTTGAAGTATAAAATTAGGAAACCGTAAAGAGGAATTACTCTCTGAGGGTAGCGGAAGTGAAAAATGATGAAATTGAAGATTCTTTTATCGACTTCGACCCAGGACACGTGTGAAATTTGATGAGTGAGACATGGCTAAAGGTGTTGAGAACGTGCACTTCTGAGTAAAGTCACGGTAAATCCTCTGCAGATCGAAGCAAGTCGTACAGTATAACTTGGCTTCATGCTATTTTCATTCCAAGAACTTGATCAATCGCCTTGTACAGTGTACACCACTTACATAAACATTGCCCCAATTTCCCTGAATTTTCATCAAACTATCAAACATACATGAAGCAAAAAAAATATTACACTCTGACAAAAGTACAAATCATGAATGACGTACAAATTAGCATCCATCAAATGATCATAGGCTAATCAAATATATGTTTGCATAAAAATTTCTAGTGAAAACCATTTTGGCTACACAACTACTGGAATCATGAGAAATGTTGAATGTATGATTTCATTTCTTACCTATAATTATTTAACGTTGTTAAGTCAGATAAATAGTTTAGCTCAACAAAAGTGAACCAAATACGGCACCGCAGCAAGATTGGTGGTACATTTTAAACCTAGAAACCTCTTTCAGCCAAAAGATCAAACACCTTGTATGCCACCATGAAAACTAAAAATATATTATATGAAAACATGAAAATAGCCACACACGTACAAAAATTAGAATTCAACACGGTTTAGAGATATCTAAATGCTACCTAAAAGGAAAAAAAATATTACATTGGTGAGAAGTAATCTACTGCAATTAGGCTCTACCATGGGCTTTGAAGTCATTGGTTTCACATTCTTGTAGGGTCCTTCCTTGGAAAATTAGAGCTTGAATTCAGATGAAGGGAAGAGTCGGTGTTATAAGAAGGCGTTGATATTTTAGGATTGCCAATAACTCTTCAATGAAATTGAGAAACATTGTTCAATAATTATCTATAAACTTGTGGCATTCATATGAAGAAGATGAATTGAGACGATTTCAGATGAAGATGAAACTTGTGGAATCCCTTAGAAAAGTGATTAATTGCTATGAGCCTGACGCGTGGAAGGTGGACTCAACGAACCACTAAAGAAAATGCTAAAATATACGATGAAGAAACACGGTTCATAACTCCATTCGTGCTTTTAGAATATAAAGATATGTATTTTTTTTTTTAACAAATATTCCCCTGTATCTCACACAAAGGTGGGGTGAGACTCCCACATTTCTCACACAAAATGAGGCTCCCTACACCAACACGGTACAATAGGAGACTGAACCCCAGAAACTTGCCCCAGACCGGAATCGAACCTGGGGTGTCTCTGGGGCGTGCCAAAGCACTGGCCACTGGGCTACTCCCAGTGGTTATAAAGATATGTATGGATAGACAAGGTCTTTGGTCTTTTTATTTTGTCAGTGGGGCATATGTATCAAAACAAAACTTTAAATTTTCATCCCTTACCGATGTCATCAACACCATCCCTCTGAGAACATTGTTCTCCCTCTTTTGTTTACTAACTTTTATTATTATTAATGTAATTTATTTTTTTCCTAAATATATACTATTGTAGATTTGATAGGGGGGTCGGCAAAACCTGCAACAGGGTCTTATTTGTGAATATAGGGCAACTTGTCACCCCTTTCTTACCCTTGTCATCAACATCATCCCTTTGATAAGCCTTGCCGTTCTCTCTCTTTCGTTTACTAAATTCTTCATTAAGGAATTAGAATATTGCTTTTAATTGTAAGTATATTCTATTATCGTTTTCAAGCTTGTATAGGTATCTTGTACCACTATATAATGTATCGTGAGTTTATGAATAAAGACAGACAATTATTACCCATATTTTCTACATGGTATCAGAGCTTAAATCCTGCAACCTTAATAGAAAAAATTTTGCTGCCTCAAAATCCCGAGCTCCCGCGACCGCTGGATCCGCCACACACGCTTCCGCTGATCCACCATGCACCGCCGCTACGCTCTCCACGCGTGGCTGCTATTCACACCGCTGCAGCTGCTCTCCATTGGCCGCTGCTTTCGGCACCGCCACCGGTTCCGCCGCATGGCCGCAGCTCTCCAACCTTCACGCGCCACCACTAGTTCAACGTGCCGGTGTGTCATGTCGATCTGATCTACCGCCGGTTATTGTACCTGCTGCTAATCTGTACCTGATTTTACACTATGTCTGCCTCCGAAGAACATGCCCTTATTAATGCTGCACCTAAGGTTCCGAAACTTCAGGATATGAGTGGTTATGATGTGATTGAAACTTTACTGAAGCAGTTGCAATTGCAATCTGGCCTTCTATCTGTTGTACCTATTGGTCGTATATTGACTGATCCTTACTTTATTGGCTCTGGTGATGGTCCAGGTTTACAACTTATACCAAACATACTGAAAGCCAGCACCTCCAAGAAGCTGGCGCCAGTTCCTCGGCCTATGGCCGCCACCGCCGTACACGGAGGTGCTGCTGCGCTTCCTCTCCTGCCACCGTTTGCCGGCACCATCGTGTCGTCGCTTGGTGTAGTGGCGGAGGCTTCCTCTGACCGTGTCCCTATCCGATCCAACTTTGGCCCTGCTCTGCCTGATGACCAATGGAGCACGACCATGAATTTATTTAATCAGTTTGACTCTCTTACTGACAATGAGTCTGGTAAGCCTACTTTACCATGGATACTTGATTCGGGAGCCTCATATCACATGACTGGTGACAAAGGTTCTCTTACTGATCTTACTACTGCTATTGATACTGTGAACGTTGTTATGCCTGATGAATCTGTGTCATCCACCACTCAATATGGTTCTATTTGCTTCGGTGGTGTCACTCTTACTCATGTGTTATATATACCTACTTTGCGGTGCAACTTGTTATCATGTTCTAGATAGCTATCTGCCTTAAAATGTCTAGCTTTGTTCACTGAAAATTATTGCATTTTACAGATAATCAGTACGAGGAAAGGGATTGGCGTGGGTGAACAGAAAGGAGGGGGGTGTTTTGGCTTCGTTTGCTGTATACTCATGATCATCCTCCTATCCCACAATCTCTTCCAACAGTTGCTTCCATGTAGTCTTCTGACTTATGGCACCAGCGCTTTGGACATCCTTCTTCCACAGTGTTGTCTTCTATTTCTTCTATTGATTTTGGCACTAATAAGACTTTTGTTCCTTGTTCTATATGTTATAGAACAAAATAGACCAGACATAGTTTTCCATTAAGTTCTGCAAATGCTCCTGCATTATTTCAATAATTCATTGTGATATTTAGGGACCTTATCGAACACCATCCTCTAGGGGTGAATTTTATTTTTTAACTATAGTTGATGATTATTCCCGAGTTGATTGGATTTATTTATTAGTGGCTAAATTTGAAGTAGCTCCTAGATTTTTAGAATTTAGTGCCTTAGTGAAGAACCAGTGGGGCCGAACCATACAACGTTTTCGTACTAATAACGAAAATGAATTTTTGCCTTTAAGATCTCATTTTACTGCATCTAGGATTATCTTTGAGATATCTATGGTTGACACACCACAGCAGAATGATCGAGTTGAAAGAAAGCATTTTCATTTACTCCATGTGGAGCGTGCTTTACGGTTTCAAGCCAGTCTTCCGATTGAATTTTGGGGAGAATGTGTTCTTACTGCTGCTTACCTGATTAACCGAACACCGACACAGTATCTCAATGGTCGTACTCCCTTTGAATTGCTCTATAGGCAAGCTCTCAATTACTCATCATTAAGAGTTTTTGGTTGCTTGTGTTTTGCTGCACATGTTCCTAGATATCGCATCAAGTTTGCTCCAAGAAGTCGGCGTTGTCTATTTCTTGGTTATCCTGCCGGAAAGAAAGGCTATCGCCTTTTTTACTTGGAATCCCGTGTGATCTTTGACAATCGGGATGCCAATTTTTTTAAAGACCAGTTCCCATATTTTGCAACTCCGACATTGGTCATTTCAAACGAACCCGACAGTGCCACCACATCACTGTCGGTCTCTTCCTCACCGTTGCTGGAGCCGTACAGTTTTCTCATACCGTCGTCCGCCGCCGGCTTTTCCTCACCGGCCACCACCGGCGAGTCACCGCCAGTTGCCTTCGGTAAGTCACCATCGGCCACCGCCGGTCAGTCGCCACCAGCACTGGCCACCGCCGTCGGTCCACTGCTACTGGCCACCGCAGAGCCCTCATCACTGTCATCTTCCCGATCTCCTAACCTGTGTACCGCCGGCTCTGATTATCCGCCTCAGTCTCCTTTTGTAGCATCTCCAGCTTCGGATGGTTCTGCTACTGAGTTGCCACCTATCAGACAGAGTATTTGTGCTCACCGACCGCCTTCTTATTTAGCAGATTATGATTGTGATGTCACTATCCTTAGGTGTTCTCTATCCTCTTACAAATTATGTAGATTGTGATATTTTTTCTAGTATTCATTCTAGATTTTTGGGTGCATTAACATCTAGTGCAGATCTCACTACTTATTTTGAGGCTTCACAGCATGCTCATTGGTGAGGCGCTATGACTAAAGAGCTTACTTCGCTAGAGCGCAATCAGGCTTGGACTTTAGCTTCTCTGCCTCTGAATAAGAAGGTCATTGGGTGCAAATGGGTCTACCGGACAAAGTTCAGGTCAGATGGTAGTATTGAACGTCATAAGGCGCACATAGTGGCTCTTGGGAATTACCAGGTTGAAGGAATTGATTATACTGAGACATTTGCTCCGGTTGTAAAGATGAGTTATCTGTTGCAGTCATTCGTGGTTGGGAACTGCATTAGATGGATATCCATAATGCCTTCCTGCATGGTGATTTGCATGAAGAGGTTTTTATGCAACCCCCACTCGGCTATGTTGTGCCTCATGCTTAGGTATGTCGCCTTCAAAAATCTCTTTATGGTCTTCGTCAGGTACCTAGAAATTGGTTTTCTAAATTGGCTCAGGCGTTACGAACATTTGGTTTCTTTCAGAGTCAGGCAGATTACTCTTTGTTTGTCTTTTCCAGTGGATCAGTTTCATTGCATGTTCTGGTTTATGTGGATGATTTGGTCATTGCTAGTAGTTCTTCTGCTCTCATCTCTGAGTCCAAGAAATACTTAAGTTCTTGTTTCCATATGAAAGACCTTGGTCTTCTTAAGTATTTTTTGGGCATAGAGATTGCAGAAGACCGGAAGGGATATTTCTTTTGCAAAGGAAATATGCTTTGGATATTTTATCAGATATCGGTTTGTCTGCCTCTAAACTGACTGACTTTTCAATAGAGCAACAACATGATTTGGCACGTGTTGATGGTCCAGCCTACCATGACCCAGAGTAGTACATATGTCTGGTTGGACGCCTGATATATCTGACTATTACTCGTCCCAAACTTAGTTATTCGGTTCATACCCTTGCGCAATTCATGAAGTCTCCTTGTGTTCCTCACTAGCAAGCTGTTGTTCGTGTGTTGCACTATCTAAAGAGTCATCCTAGTAAGGGTTTATTTCTTTATTCTAGTAATACGTTGCAGTTGACTGCTTACTGTGATTTGAATTAAGCTGCATGTCCGATTACTCAGCGTTCTCTTTCTGGTTATTTTGTAATGATTCGTGATTCTTCGATTTCTTGAAAGACTAAGAAGCAACCTACCGTTTCTCAGTCTTCTGCTGAAGCGAAGTATCATTCAATAACAGTTACCTGTTGTGAGTTGTTGTGGCTTAAGTCTTTACTGACGAACTTATGGGTTCTGCACCTTCTCCTATGCGTTTGTTTTGTGACAGTCAATCTGCTCTTCATATTACGGAAAATCACATTGAAGTTGATTGTCATTTTGTTTGGAATCTTGTTCAATCTAGCACTATTTTTACTCAGCATATCTGCACGTCAGACCAACCTGCATACTTGTTCACTAAGGCCCTCAGACGTAACCAATTTCATTACTTACTTGGAAAGTTGGGCATTTCTGATTCTCATGCTCCAACTTGAGGAGGAGTATTAAGAAATTAGAATATTGCTTGTAATTGTAATTATATTCTATTACCTTTTCCTGCCTTGTATAGGTATCTTGTACCACTATATAATGTACCATAAGTTTATGAATAAAGACAGACAATCATTACCCTTATTTTCTACATTCTTCTACTTTAGCATACTTCTTTACCACCTACTACAATTGATGAAATATATTTGGTGCATCAATCCTCCAAATGTTTATCATATAACTTTCCTTACGCCCTCCATCCTAGCCTATTCTGCCCAAAATCTTTTTTTGGTCAAATGTGTCAAATTTTGACCACATATTTGAATAGGTATATGAACAATAATTGTATCGTATGATATATGGTTATATTCGTTGTAACATGTAGTTTCTAAATATAAAATTTTTGTGTGTCATTATTGTCTGTATCTACACATATTTAAAGTCAAACATGTTTATTTGAGAACATGAAAAGATTATGTGCAGAATAGGCTGAGACGGAGGGAGTATATCATTATAATCATAAATCCATAGATAATAGTCAGGGCCGGATCGAATGTAGTGTTGGCAGGGCGACCGTACAGGGCCCAATATTTGAAGGGGCCCAAAAATATTCTATTTATCTATTATATATATGTAAAAGTTTTTTATTTTCATTTGATGAATGGAGGCCCAATTATTTTTATTTTTAGAGGTTGTACAAAATTGAGTTGAGCTTGTTTATTTACATATAGGCCAGTTTTTACCTTTCGTCTTTTATTTTCAGAAAATAATTCCTTTTCTATTAATTACATTTGGGTTTTTCTTACCTTTTGTGATACGAATTAGGTTTTTTTTATTCATTTTTATTCATTATGGTTTTTAGAATATAACACTATACTCTTTTTCCCACTGAGTTTTTCAATGAGATAGTGTGATTATTTATTTTATTTTAGAATAAGGCCCATTAATTCAGCCATAGTTGCCTTGGAAGAATTAATATTTCGGTCATGCATTTATTTTAGGGTTTAGCTTATTCACATCTGATTTCATTATAATTAGATTTGGTAAGATTAGATAAGGCAATATTCATTCAAGATTTATCTTGAAGAATATAGTCATTTATTTTAGGTAGTCTAGTTAAATATAGTTTTAGCTTCTTAAAGCTGCCATAATCCTTTTTAGTTTCTTGTTTGTATTTTGAAGACCATACTTATGTACTATAAATAGGGATGGTTTTCAACTTTATTTTTACCTAACCACTTTTATCAATCAAAATACGACCTTTTGAGTTCATATTCTTTACTTGCGAGTTATTCCCTTGTTGCTTAACCCTGAGTGCTAGTTATGTATCAATAAACCTTGTAATCTGATCCTAAGCGCTAGTTAGAGAGCAAGTCGAAGGTAAGCGTACCCTGAGGGCTAGACACCTGAATTTCATGCGACATTGGAGGGTTTGCGAGTTCCCTTGTTTAGTTAAAGATCTTAATTCCGCAATCTAGATTCTTCGCAGGAGGATTCATATTAGTTGGTATCAGAGCAAAGTAAAAGATCCTTGGACGAGTTCATATACAGGGATTTCAAGTTTTGTTTGAATTTATTTTTTTTTAAAAAATCATCGGAATACTTCTGCTGCCAGAAAACTCGTCGCAGCCTCCGTTCAACTCCGGCGACTCCATCTGTCTTCTCCGATCAGCATCTCCAACCATCTTCCAGCTTCACAAAGTCTGCTCGTGGACCTCTGCTACTGATCTTCTCCGCTTCCAAAAACAACCATTCATATTTCCGTCAGTTTTAGGAGGAAACACCATCGTTGCTCCAACGAATCCGCCGCCACTAAAGCCGTCGACCTCGGAATTCTCATCGTCTGCCCCACACCATTCATCAACTCCAAAAAATCTGGCTCTTCCATCGGCTATCTTACTCGGTCTCCGTTCAAGTTCCTTGTTTAGCAGAAGGAAACTCCGCAAAGAAAATTTCATAAAGTAGTTCCAGCAAGCGAGGAAGGCACCCAGCGCGTGTTCTTCACGCACTTGCTCACAAAGGGCTTTTGGGACCCAAGCGCGGGACGCTTTTGAAGCGCGTGTTCTTCACGCACGAAACAGCCAGCCCCGTCTCCATCTCGTGGACTGTTCTTTATCTCGTAAGTTGGTCATTTTATCATGATACATTGAATTTATCGTGAGTTCTCGCCAGTTCTCCTTATCTCACGAGTCAAGCCACTTTAGCATTCTAGTCACTGCCTAGTCAGCATCCAATCACCGTTTATTAGCAAGATTTCGCAGGGATGGCTTGGGACTTTTATCTCCATTTATTTTTGAAGATCGTTCACGTTTCGAGGATGAAACTTTTTGACCTCAGAGGGAATGATGCAAATTAGGTTTTCTTTATTTATGTTTATTCGTTAGGGTTTTTAGAAGATAACACTATACTCTTTTTCCCACTGGGTTTTTTAATGAGGTAGTGTGATCATTTATTTTATTTTAGAATAAGACTCATTAATTCATTATTTTATTTTAGAATAAGGCTTGGAAGAATTAATGTTTCGGTCATGCATTTTTTTAGGCTTTAGAATATTCAATTCTGATTTAATTAGAATTAGATTTGGTAAGATTAGATAAGGCAATATTCATTCAAGATTTATCTTGAAGAATATAGCCATTTATTTTAGGTAGTCTAGTTAAATATGGTTTTAGCTTCTTAAAGCTACCATAATCCTTTTCAGTTTCTTGTTTGTATTTTTTACAGACCATACCTATATACTATAAATAGGGGGTGGTTTTCAACATTATTTTTACCTAACCACTTTTATCAATCAAAATACAACCTTTTGAGTTCATATTCTTTACTTGCACGCTATTCCATTGTTGCTTAACCCCGAGGGCTAGTTAAGTATCAATAAACCTTGTAATCTGATCCCGAGGACTAGTTAGAGAGCAAGTTGAAGTTAGGCGTACCTCGAGGGCTAGACACCTAAATTTCGTGCGGCATTGAAGGGTTTGCGAGTTCCCTTGTTTTGTCAAAGATCTTAATTCCGCAATCCAGATTCTTCGCAAGGGAATTCATATCATTTTGGGCCCTTTTAATCAAAATGTATTACTGATGTGTCCCTTTTAAAGCATCAATTCTTTCTTGATTTAACTCATATCTAAACCAATCAACATCAAAATTTAATGCAACATATCAATTCTCTCGTTACCTCCTTTCTTTGCTTTCCCTTTTGCGCCAGCATCATAATCACTGATTGCCTGCCGTCTGCTCTACTTTCTCAATTTTTCTCCACTGCTCCAATGCGGAATTGATTTCAATGTGTGCTCCACTATAGCATTACTCATTTTCCGCTTCTTTGTGTTTCACGCTTTCTTTTAATTTAATTTGGTAAGAACAAGTAACCCTAATTTATTAAATTCTAAATTTTAAGTGTTTAAATTGTTAATATGGTAGAATGTGATTGGTGTTTTTTGAATTATAGCGATAGAGGATGACTCAAATAATGTAAAATTTTTTAGGTACTGGTTTATGCTCCCCCTATTTTCCTTATATTTTAAAATTTTAATAAATGTAAAATAGGAGTCGGGTGGGCCTTCTTGCATTGCATTTGGCTATATTTCCATTCCCAAAATATATTAGTTTGTATTTTAAATTATTACCAATTTTTCATAAGGGCCTAAAATAAAAATTATGCACGGGACCTCAAAATTCATTGGACCAATGCTGATAATAGTCATATTCAACCGATCAATGATATATATAAGCTTTCATCAATTAATATCTGGTACAATTCTGATGTTGAATTGTTAGCTCTTTTGTCGAAGATTGAGCAGTTCTGGTACCATTATACTCCCACCGTTTCGCTAATACTGACACACTTTTAATTTGGAATATTTCTTTTATATTAACACTATCTAATTATAACAAGTTTAAGTTTATTATAGTCATTCATTTTACTTTTCTTTCTTTCAATTCAATTTCATCCCACTCATTAAGCATCTCCTAAATTCTACCATCCAAAACTAGTGTGCCACTAATCGAGAAATAGAGAGCAGTTAACTTCTTCTTTTAGTAGAATCGATGACTATAACTGCCTGTTGAACTTAAAGTAAGTGGATATCAAAATTGTAGGCAATGATTCATACCATGCTAAATTTTCCTTCTGAGGTAAAATCACATTATCTTCTGGTTACTATATAAAATGAATACTTGGAAACGGCACGCTTGTGTCAACCGTCGTCAAGGGCATAGTGGTTATTTCCCAGCAAAGCCGAATGTGTGGTCTTTTATGTGCTCTCAAGTGGCCGCCCAAAATGACGTCGTTTTGGGCACCAGTTTTGTCGTTTTGTGCGCACCCGATTTGTGAAAAGTTGTGGCGCCTCCATGTGCGGGTACAGAAGCTGCCAGGTGGTCGATGAAAATGACGTCGTTTTGGGCACCCATTCGAGGGGTAGACTTCTTGGCCCTCAAAGGGATGAACTCTTCTATCCTCGAAGGGGTCTAGCTCTCAGCCCTCGAAGGGATTGAGTCTTTTGTACTCGAAGGGATGGAGTCTTTTGTCCTCGAAGGGTCGAGGTCTCAGCCCTCGAAGGGATAGAGTCTTCAGTCCTCGAAGGAGTCGATATCTCAGCCCTCAAAGGGATGGACTCTTCTAACCTCAAAGGGGTCTAGCTCTCAGCCCTCGAAGGGATGGAGTCTTCTGTCCTCGGAGGGGTCGAGATCTAAGCCCTCGAAGGGATGGACTCTTCTATCCTCAAAGGGGTCTAGCTCTCAGCCCTCGAAGGGATGGAGTCTTCTGTCCTCGAAGGGGTCGAGATCTAAGCCCTTGAAGGGATGGAGTCTTCAGTCCTCGAAGGGGTCGAGATCTCAGCCCTTGAAGGGATGGACTCTTCTATGCTCAAAGGGGTCTAGCTCTCAGCCCTCGAAGGGATGGAGTCTTTAGTCCTCGAAGGGGTCGAGCTCTCAGCCCTCGAAGGGATGGAGTCTTCTGTCCTCGAAGGGTCGAGCTCTCAGCCCTCGAAAGGATAGACTCTTCTATCCTCGAAGGGTCAAGCTCTCAGCCCTCGAAGGGATGAACTCTTCTATCCTCGAAGGGGTCTAGCTCTCAGCTCTCGAAGAGATGGAGCTTCCTTTCTCGAAGGGATCGAGCTCTCAGCCCTCGAAGGGATAGACTCTTCTATCCTCGAAGGGGTCTAGCTCTAGGCCCTCGAAGGGATGGAGTCTTCTTTCCTCGAAGGGGTCCACTGGAAGGGATGGAGTGTTCTACGCATTCGAGAAGTGAACTTTGAGGTGGAGGGGTTCAATTGGATGGGTTTGAGAGGTACCTATTCGAGAGGTACCCATTCGAGATGTGAACTTCCAGCTGGAGAACCTTCACATCTCGAATCAGTACCTCTCGAACTCCTCCACTTTAACCCTCTCCACCTGAACATTCACCTCTCACCATGTTCACGCTTCAATTACATGTATAATTGGTATATTTATAGCTTTAATTACAACTCTTTTAACATTCCTATACAATTTCTATAATTTGATATCAAGCTTACCGCGCAACGCGCGGTGTAGCCACACTAGTACATGTCAATTTTATTGGTTCATCTCGTGTGACATCAGATTTTTAAAAGAAGCCATGAATTATCTAGGATAGAAATCTCCATTGTTTGTCGGTAATCCGTTGGGTATTTTTACGCATGGTACATATGTTGCGATGTGGGGCAAGAAAGGAAAAGACAATGCTTGATTATCCTTTCCTACAATCACTCCATTTTTAATCTATAGTATTAGTGCTTCTTTGTTTGGGCAATCTATCTATGATACCGGCCAACTATGAGCTCCCATCATTCAAGGCATTTGTGGTGGCTGCATCGGCCAATCTTGAGGCCTCATTTCTCTTTGCTGCATCTGCCAACCATAACAATGCCCTACTGGCCATGCCTAATGAGGAAACGTTGGTGGTTGCATCAGATTCACATATTGAAGGGTCGATAGAGTTTATGGCATTGCAAACTACCAAGCCAAATGTTGGTGTCCATCAATTGATGGATAGAGATTAGCATGGTGTATGTGTGTAAGGCTGAAAGTCTGATGTTGATGTTCCTCTGTAAATGGCCGCAATGTTCTTTGGAATCCTACCATTGATTGATTCAGCCATGGGAGGTCGGTATTCTCACGATAAATCAGGGAACACATCACAACCAACAATTGGTAAATGTTTTGGAGGCTTCAGCCAGTTCTGGCGAATATCTAGATCAAGTGGTCTTCATGGAAGCTTGAAGAAAATAGTTCAGATTATCTTGGAATAAGAGACATAGTATGGAACCAACCTGCACACCAGCGCCGGTAATGTCACCGATAGCACCTCTAAGAGCATCTCCAATGCACAGAAAGTCTTCCCTATTTATGGGGAACACATGGTAAATTTTTATTGGAACTTGCACACATCTTCGCTATGATGTAATATTTAAACTTTTGACTGCAGGATTCTTTTAGAACTCTTCTCCAATTCAAACATCAAATGAATAAATTTTTTCTGACGTGTACACACACAAAGAGCGAAATTTGAGTCACTCGCCCAATTTTTGCGGTTGATTTGGCAAAGAGCGAGCGTCAATTTCACTTTCAGAGAAGAAAAGATCACTTTGACAGGATCGATGTAAATTTTGTCCACGTAATACTGACTCTGGTATTTGACCCTTGGATTGGAGAGCAAATTTAGAACTGGGGTTATTAAATCCTATGTGGCAATAGAAATTTAAAAGAAAGAAGGTTACACTGGAGATGCTTGTGAATTTCATCCCCACCGAACCAGTAGCCTGACCAGGGGCGGAACCAGAAATTTTTTTCAGGGGAGGCTGAAAAATTTTCGGCGTCCAGCATGCAGAGGCGTCCGGCGTCCGGCGTCCGGTTTATGTAAATTGATTTATTTTTCATCGATTCAAATTCAATTTAATAAAATATCCCTAATTGATAATTAACAAATGAAAATAAAAAGTTCATAAAATCATATTCATCTAAATTTAATTTAACAAATATCCCTAATTGATAATTCCATAAACCGATTATGGCAAATTGACAATTTCATTGTCACATACAATTATACAAAATAAATCAAACAATTATAATTTCAACTAAATTTAAACTAAATTCCAACTAAATATGCAATTCAACTAAATCAATTTATGCAATTCAACTAAATCAATTTATGCAATTCAACTAAACTTCAACAATCATATATAATACAACCATATAAATTCAATTCAACATCCAATCTAAAAATCATGTTCACATTATATTATACATATACTTAAGTTTTGAAGAAATAAATTAAAAAGACAATAAATTATAAACCCTAAAATTAATAAATATTAGCAATTTAGCATAAAGAGAATTAGAGAAGAGAAGACTTACCGTGGTTTGGAGAGGCGGCAGGACGAGGCAGGCAAGCAGCAGCCGATGGCGGACGGCGGTGGCGCGGAGGTGGCGCGGCGGCGGCGCGACGGGGCTGAGAGTGTCGAGTGAGGCAGAGGAAGGAGGAGAGCTTGCTGCTTGCTTTCCTTCTCGCCTCCAGCTTTTATAGTAATAGAATGGGTTATATTGGATTGGACTCAGTTTTTGGCCCAATCCATTTCTGACGTCCTTTTTTTTCATATCACTTAGTGAAACGACGTCGTTTTACTACTTTGGTTTAAAAAAACAAAGCAAAACGAAATGACGTCGTTTCACTAACGTGAAACGACGTCGTTTTAGTGCGTACGGATTAAATAAAAAAGAAGGCCGCAGCGCGGCCTTCTTCTCCGGCGAGCAGCGCGGCCCGCGCCGGAGACGCGCTCAGCCGCGCGTCTCGCCTCCTCCTAGCTCCGGCCGGCGACCGAGATAGGGCTGGAACCCTACCTCGCGCATCAATAGATCCGCCACTGAGCCTGACATCGTGCAACAGTTAGTTATCTATTGCATTTGCAACAATATGATTGCCTCTTTTGATTAATAACCCCATAGCTGATGGGATTATTGTAAATCCTTCCCAACCAGTCAGCACTCTGAAACTCTTAGTATGGCAGGGTTTTACGAACCAGTGGGCCAAAGCATCAGAATACCATTAAATCTAGGAGCGCAACAATATGATTTCAACAATGATGGAGGTAGAGTGGAAATAGTTGTTGGATTTTCAAATTTCGTCCACTGAGATATATTGGTTGTGAAGACAAGAAGAAGTCATAGGTCTCCAAAGTTTTTCTTTTTGGGAAATAGAAGTAAGTTATTACTCCCTCCGTTCCATTTTAAATTGAACACGTTTTATTTTGGATGTCCCAACTCAAATTAGGCTAAATTATTTTTTTGGTCTCTGCATAGCATTTTATACCATATTTTTGTCTCTAATTGCAAAACAACCCTCGTTTAGTACCCCACAAATTCAGAACGTTTTGTTTGGTCCTCAAACCAGATTCCGGGTGGTTTTCAGGTGACTAAATTATTTTTTTGGTCCCAAACATATAATCTTATACCATCTTTTGGTCCTCAAACCCACCTGAAAACTACCTTGAAACCGCCTTGGGAACCAAACAAATCGTTCTGAATTTGTGGGGTACTGAACAAGGGTTGTTTTGCAATTGGAGACCAAAACATGGTATCAGATGCTATGTCGGGGACCAAAAAATAATTTAGCCCTCAAATTACCATCTTACATCTCTTTCCCTTTTCAACCAATTTAACTTCCAAAAATGACACTCTTACCCTTTTTAATTTTCGAAAGAAAACAGAGGGAGTTGACTGAATTACCTAATCTCTCTCCTTCTTTTTCATTTTCCCCCATCTTCTCTTTCTTTAATCCGCGTCACTTTCTCTCATACTTTTCCCTTTCTCTCTCCCTTTTCCTTTTCCAATTCATTTCCATTCTTCCTCCTTAAGCGCTTGCTCTGTTTTTCTTCCTCTCCCGGGTCCCTTATTTTGTTTTTTGTTCCACGAAGCTATATTTTTAGGTTCAAAATCTTGCTCAATTTCAAAAGAAACTTAACATTTGCACATTACATTTTGGGTTTTGGTTCTTTCATTATCAAAGTAAATCTGAAATGGAAGTTGAAGGGATATAGAAAGAGTTGGAGAACTAGGAAAAGTTTCAAGCTTATCCCCAGATCTACCGAGTCAAGAGAGTTGCATTGAGTCAACTCGAGTTGGACTGAGTTACCGGCGGTTCTACTGCTTTTTAACTGAGTTTTGCCATGGGTTAGTGTATTTTTTATCCATTTTTCATTTGAATGTTTTGGAGAAAACAGATCTATAATTTATTTGTTATTCAATTTTTTTGTTGGGTGTTTATCACTTGTTTATGAGGTTATTATTTTTTGTAGGAAAATTTTCTATCCATCAAGAAGAATCATAATCATTGAATGAAGGATGAACATCGAACCAAGGAAGAAGGATTAGGATTTAGGGTTGTTAGTTGATTGTATTTTGATGTTTTAGATCTTTTTCTAATTTGGATCAGAGAAAATTTCAGCAAAATGGCCTTTTTTTTGTTTGGAGGGCAAATCTGGGATTTTAGTGTATAACTGACATGTTTTTCTACTGTACAAATTCCCCACCTCATTTTCTCTCTCTGCAATTTGAGGTGGGACAGGTGGAGTATCTCTAATGCCACGAGAGTTTCCATGTTTAGCGAGTCGACATGTCTAAGTTTTAATAATGCATCAATGTGATGTTACGTAGACTGATTTGTGTTTTTTTCAAATGCTAAACTGGTTCTTCATTTAATTTAATCATTAATGGCAGTATGTTTAATTTGCTTAAACGTCTGTTATCACATGTCTCTATTGATTATTGTAGCTAATTAACTCGAGTGGAGGGCTTACTAGAGGGTCAAAGATAGAGATGTATAGTTCTGCATCCAACTCACTACTAAGCTACCGATGGGGTAGTTAGTGGCAAGCCCAGGTATGTCCATAGAGATGTTAGGGCCTAATAGTCAATTAAACATAACCACAAATGGGTCTTCAATCCGTCATGTTGCTAGGAATAGATAGTATAGTAAACAGGGGGGTTGATTTTTCAATTAACAACTACTCACATGAAGGTAAAAATGCATGTAAACTATATTAACAGACACTTGGGGAATATTTACATAACATGGTCGATTAAATGTTTTGATCCTCGATTCAATCACATATAAGACTTGAAAAAACTAATCTAGTGCTCATAATACATGGTGTGGTCGATGATCAGCACTTCCCCGTACATGTCACGTAGGGTGCTCTTGCAAATCTTCCATCGGCACTGTCTCCGTAATTAGGGGAGTGCAACAATGGTCTGACCATTGCGCAGATCTATTTCCCCCCATACGATTACGTCCCGAGCACTATACGACAGACGCTCTACTCCATATGCCTATAAATAAGGAAAAGAGAGGTAGGTACCCTATCCATCTTACAACCCTAGGTTGCTACTATTTGCTATCTCTACTATTAACTCTTCAGATCAACTTGCCAGCTAAGACTGGTGTGTTGTCATCGTAATAGTAAAACTTGGAAAAGACCTAGTACACACACCCACGTGACCCGGACCTTGCTATCCATATCACATCCAGGTTTCTCTTCCCCGGGGGTATCAATATGTGCACCAACATGAATGTAGACTAGAGTCCGTGCTAATGGAGTGTATCATTTATGAAATTATAATAATTTAAGAACAATCCATAATAATATTATAAGCAAATAGATTAGGAAGATCTAAAGGATCTCACAAGTTAGCTGGGCTTTTCCTAGTGTTGCCAAAGTTTCCCTTTCGGCTTTCCATCTTAGCCGGGTATATATATTTTTTCATTTTTTTGGTGTAGCATAAAATGCCTCAAAGTTGGGTTTCATACTACATGAAGATAATGAAATACAAAATTCCACCACTAATGTTCTAAAACAACTAACCCAAGATAAGCTAGGAATCCTACCAAGTAAGTCATACCAACAAATAAACATCCAGAACATCCCAAACAAGCAAACACCAAAATCACCAGTCATGCAACAAAAACTTAAAAGAAAAACACCAAAATGCACTGAGGAATCCCATGACGAAAACTCCCTAAGTGCTCACTATCCCTCTCCCACACTTAAACCACACATTATCCCCAATGCACAAAAAGTAGAAGCACATATGTGAGGTCGGGAAGGTAGTAGTACTTACACTTATAGCCCCGGAGGGCCTTCATTCCCTCACCCCTCCTCGTTATTCTCAAAGTAACTCGTCGCTTAATTGTGGCCTTCATAGACTCCAATCTAGTGCCAAAATCTTCCATTACGATCTCATGCTACCTATTGCGAGGACAACTTCTTGCATAGCTTGGGTAGAACTAACAAGTTGTTCCCCAAGCGTATGCAATCGGTTTAGGATGTTTGCGGGTAGGGTAGCTCAGCTAGGCATCACCCTAGAAAAAGTCTCACCATCGACTTCCTCTATATTTATCTCTGGGTTGGATAGAATTATGTAGAATTCCTTCTCAAATCGTGGGTCGGCCTTAACAAACAAGTCATCCAAATTTATGTTGTGGGTAACGACAGTATGCTCTGGCTGAGGAAGAATCATGAAAATTCAAGTTCTTGCCCCACCGTATAGCCACACAAATATTGTGCCAAAAGCCCTACCATGCCACCCATCAGAATCATTTCACCTTTTCTCTCCCCCATCGCCAAGCATTCTTGTACAAAAGCCCCCACCAAGTTCGGGTAGAAGTTACCCTTAAGAGTCATTGCCCAAAGGCAATGAACATCTAAACCCGGGCATTGCATTAGTTCATAGTGGCAGAATACCTCCATCGATAGCAAGCTTTGAACATAACGCAATGCCGGATGAACTATGGCAGTGCTTTTGCACAAGTTCTTTCGGTCTGTCCCTGTCAGCTGTCTCCAAAAATTCTCAAGGGAGAATGGCATCCCCTATCGATGTGTCCTCAGAACGTCTCTATTGTACCCCCATCAAAAGCGTGAGCCACCTCCTTGTGTGTCATTGTATTTTCTTTGTCATCCTCATGAAACTTGATTGCCTGATGCCCATCCTCATCTGTGACTTTCCATAGAGTAGCTAAGAACTCTAAAGTCCACTGAATGTAGGTCTTCGAGTACTTCTCAAGGAAAACCTCTAGGTCTACCTATCATAATAGATAGGTAATGGGCTCGAGTAAGCCCAGAGCTTCCAAGGTGTCTTCGCACGTAAATCTAACCTCCAATATGATTCTTTTAGACTCTCTCAAATACCTCCACCTCAGGGTTGCAATCCCGGAGATGTTGGTCAATCCTATGAATTCTTCAGTCATGAACTCGGGGTTGCGAGGAAGGGGAGTCACCAGCTCGTGGTTTGCACCCTTTGTCTGTTTCTTCCTTTTCTCGCTCCGTGAGGACTTCCCTTTCTCCGACACATTCTTTTTTGGAGGCACCCTAACACAATAAAGGAAAAAGTGGTAATGTGATCATAGAGAAGGGCATGCCCACAATATCATTCAACAAGACAACATCTTTCCTAAATAACCTAGTCATCCAAATTATGATATTCTCAACATGAAGGCTATTCAAACAAGAACATTCTCATTAAACAATAATTCATGGAAATTCATATCAACCCACCAACAAGATCATGCAATCAAGATTCATCCCTCCAAAATCACCCAACACATGAAGAACATATCATCCAAGCATAATAGCACATCAATCAACCCAAACTTTCTTCAACACAAGATTATGCATACAATCTAAACACATTTCTCAACAACATACACTCATTCAAGAATCATTCTTTGCATAACACCACCATAATGTAATAAAGCAAATAAACAAGGAGTTCAATGGATTACCCAGAATTTGAAGCTATGAGTTGCAAGATCGACACAAGAACAAGCAAAAATTGCTAATTTTTTTACAGAAAAACATCAAATTTTCAAATTCACCAAGAGTGTGTGTATGAGTGAGTGTTTCTTGAAAAGCTTGAATGTGTCATAATGACTCAATTAGGTGGAAGGATATACAAAGGATCTAAAAATTTAGAAAATGTGATAAGGGGGAGAGGTACAATTAAGATAAGGATCGACTTGCCTCCACCCGGTCGTCGTTAAAACATGTGCGGAGGACTTATGGGTCAAGAAGATGAAATTTATAATTTTGCACCCGTTCTCTCTGCTAAGCTACCAAGGGGTAGTAAGCGGAAAGCCCTGAGTTTGTCCACAAGGATGCTAGGGCTAAAGTACTAGTTAAGACACAACCTCATGCGGGTCGTCAATCTGCGAGTGAAAGGAACAACTAGTAATGTAAACATGCAATTAGGGAGTTTTGGTATTTTCAATTACCAATAACTATTTATACTAGGCACATGGGAATCATTTAGCAACACGGTAGCTCTAATGCTTCAATCTCCTATTCAATCACATAACAACTTACAAAAGACCTATCAGTGTGTTCAAAACACGTGGTGTGGCCGATGGCATACACCTCCCCAACCCTGTCAGGGTAGGTGCGCTAACGAGGTCTGACCATCGTCGTAGGTCTTTTTCTCCCCCATGCTATTACGTCCCGGGATTCCAACACAAATGCAACTACTCCTCCCGGGTCCTATATACGCTAGGCCCAAGGATCGTAGGCACCTTATCTGTGATATTAGGGTGTCAACACAACACCAAGCTTGCTACTATTAGCTATCTCTACCCGCAACCTCTCGGACAACAGTTACAAAGTCAAATAAGACTGGTGCAACGGAAAATAGGTCATAGCATTCTCGAATCCCCCGTATACACATCCACGTAGATGCATTCTCTCCTACCCATTCTAACATCCAGGTTTCTCTTCCCAGTGGGGCATCAATAATTACATCATACATGAATATAGTCCAAAGTGTGTGATTATATGTGGTGTAGTATTCATGCATTTATAACATTCAATAACAATCACAATAATATCTTAAACAAAAGGATATGGTGAATCTAATAAATCTCATAAATAAAAAAGAACATAACAAGTGCCAAGATGAATCCAAAGCGAAAAGTATACTTTACAAAGGTTAGATCAATGGAAAATGTTAGGGTAGATGCCATGGATCTAAAAAATAAGAAGAAATAAAAAAGAAAAAGAAAAGAAGAAGGATGGAGAAAAAGAACTCTCATCTTCTTTCTCTCTAAAGTAGAGAGAGAATCTACTCACAAGAAAATCACGCAACGCTCTCCTTCTCACGCTCTCATCTATCTCCTCCTCCATCCCCTTTGTAATCGTTTTTCTACTGTAGAGACCGAAAATGGTCACATCTCCGTCGTAAACGGCTCTCTCTCACCTTGACGAGAGAGTTGCTCCGTCTATCAGAAACCATGGCTGAAAAAACAACAACCACAAATGCTAAATCTTTCATCGCAGCGCTCCAATCGAAAGCCCCGCCACTCCTTTCAGCCCTACCAAACAATCCAGAGATCACCCCAAAATCTGAAAACCTCGGAGAACCCGCTTGTTTATACTCTGATGATGACATATCCACACTCTCGGCTCACTATACGAATGCCCTCGTGGGTAAGTTCACTAAAGGGAGATTATCTATGGAGCAGCTGGAAGGGGCTTTCAAGACTGTGGGCTTCTCTGGGAAATACCAATTGGGGTCGCTCGACTACAAACATATACTCATCCGCTTTGAACTACCAAACGACTATCAACGCTGCTGGATCAAAGGTCTGTGGAGCTTCAATGGAGTTCACATGAAGATCCTCAAATGGTCGCCGGACTTCTCCACACAGAAGGAATCGCCGATCTCCCCATCTGGCGTACAATTAGGGAAGTTCCCCTTTACTATTACAATACTTCATCTATAGAGGCTATTGGGAATAGTATTGGCAATTTCATCAAAAAAAGATTTAGCAACTGAAATGCTAACTAGACCATCTGCAATCAAGCTCTGTGTTGAGATAGACCTGCAAAAACCCCTAAATGAGTTCATAAAATTAGGCTCTGTCTCAAACAATAGGAAGTATAACATTGAATATGAGGATATACCCCTATACTGCGAAAATTGTGCTAAGTTAGGACACTCATTGAACCAATGTAGAGGCCTAACCCAGACCAACACAGCTCCACAATGGCAACCCACAGGGAACAAGTTTGAGAAGATGCCTAAAATTGTTAATGATCCACAACCTACTAACAGCACCCATCTCAAAGACCAACTACTGCATCAAAAAGCCACTACTAATCCTACACTGCAACCATCCTCATACATACCCAAGCACCTGGAAACTAACTCTTCTAAGATTATTGCACTACAAGAAGTCAGTCCAGTAAGTAACACAACACAGACACCTCATCCATCTCCAATCCTTGACCTCACAGACTCACCCCAAGCTGACCCAGAATCACCAACTACAGAGTTGATTAATGCAACAGCACTACCAAGCCATAACAAAACTCACAAGGTCTATGCTCAGGATGATATACAGATAGGGTCCCAAAAATTTTTACCCACAAATTTTCTCACACTAACCCTCCACTTTCTCAACATAGAAAGATGGCAAATAGATTTTCTGTTCTGCAGGACACAGGTGTATCCCCAGAAGCAGAAGAAGAATTGAACCATCCACCACAACAAACATTGCTAGGAGAAATGGAGGAAGAATGACCTCTCCTGGATGACACAACTACAATACCTGAGCCGGTTAATGTTCAATCTCAATTAACAGGTAACATAAACACTACAGGTAAGTCCAAGTCTAGGAAGAACACTTACCCGAATCAGTTAAATAAGATGATGTTAAGATCCAATACTAAAAGCCACAAATCAGGTGAACAATGACATACACCACTTCCATTAATTTCCTGGTCTGGAACCTTAGGGGCTTAGAGACTTCAATGCTTAGATTAAAACACATCGTCAGAAAAAATAAAATTGAGTTTTTGTGTATAATAGAGCCAATGCATGATAACAGTGAATGTCACTCCTACATGAAGAAACTTAGTTATTCACATTTCTTACCTCTTCAAAATGGGAAAATATGGCTGTTCTGGAATGACACTCTAAATGTTGCTTTACTCTCCCAGCATGAGTAATTTTTACATGTTAAAATTACCCATGTTATAACAAAGATTGAAATGGATGCTGCTTTTGTCTATGGCCTTAGGAATAGGGAAGGCAGAAAGGTCCTATGGCATGACCTGAGTCACCTTCCAATTTCAGAAACTATTTTCATAGGCAATTTTAACACAATTTCTTCACTTACAGAATACAGGGGACCTTCCAACCCAAGTCTAGGTAGTATAAGAGATTTTAATAATTGGATAACCACGAATGGAATTTAGGAAATCAATACAGTGGGAAATCTCTATACATGGACTAAATCTAGGTTGAGAAAATCTACTTTCAAAAGACTAGATAGAGGTCTTAGTACCATGCAATGGAATGCTAAATTCCCAGCATCTTCTATTCAAGTACTAAATAGACAATCCTCAGATCACTCCCCTCTTCTTCTACAAATCTCATCCACAGTCCCCTCCCAGCCAAAACCCTTAGATTTCTTAACACATGGTTCAACATATCAGAATTTATAGAATTGGGTAGGAATAACTGGGCCATACCGATCCCTAACCAAGGAATGCTCAGACTTTATCTTAAACTAGTAAGGCTAAAAAAGGTAGTTAAGGTCTGGAATAAAGAGTCTTTTGGAAACATTGATTCTAATGTATTAGCTGCAGAAGAAAATTTAAGACTGCAGGAGATAAACTATGACTTCATAGGCACAAATACAGACTTAATTAAACTGAATGAGAAAAAGGCCCTACTAATTAAAGCTTTAAAAGAAAGAAAAAAATTTTGGAAGCAGAAATCAAGAACTAACTGGACCAAACTTGGAGATAATAACACAACCTTTTTTCATAAATCAGTTCAGGAAAAGAACTGCAAGCTACACATCTAAAAAAAAAATAGACAAGGTCTCTGGTTAGAAACTCATACTGACATACAAGAGGAGGATGTGTCTTTTTACTCTGACCTGCGCTCTGAACCTAATCAGCCCAACACTACCACATATTATTCCCACTTTCTCAGCCAAATCCCAGCAATAATATCTCCCTAGGACAATCAGTCTTTGTCTAAATCGGTTTCAGAAGATGAATTTAAAAAGTGATAATGAGTCTGAATAGGAATAGTAGTCCAGGCCCTGATGGTTTTACCCCAAAATTTTATGCTAAATGCTGGGATATAATCAAACAGGACCAAATAGATGCAGTAAATGATTTCCTGCTAGGCTCAGAAGTACCAAGAGGAATAAGCAGCACATGGATAGCCTTAATACCCAAAAAATAGACACCCTTCTCTTTTGATGATTACAGGCCTATTAGTCTATCAAATGTTGAAAATAAAATCTGTTCTAAGGTGCTAATGGAAAGAATGAAACCATACATGGACAACTTAATTTCCCCTAACTAGACAACTTTCATGAAAAATAAAGACATCTCTGATAATGTACTCTACCTCCTGGAAATGATTAAGTTCTTAGACAAGAAAAATTGGATACCAAACTGCATCTTAAAGTTAGACCTTAGAAAAGCTTTTGATAGAGTAAATTGGTAATTTCTGGAAAGGGTTCTTAGTAAATTTGGATTCACAGGGAGTTTTTTAAAAGCTGTAATGAACAACCTTTCTCAGGCTTATTTTTCTGTTCTTATAAATGGTAATCCGGTTGGATTTTTCAGAGCTACAAGGGGCATCAAACAAGGTGATCGTCTATCTCCTTTTCTTTTCAACATTTTCTCTGAAGCTTTCTCCAGAAGCTTATCTTTTATTTTCATGAATAAAAAGCTCAGTTACTATCAGCTCCCCACTGGTATCACACCTGCATCTCATCTGAGCTATGCTGATGATACTATCATTTTCATGCAAGCATCAAAGTCTAATCTGATCAGAATAAAATCCTTTTTAGAAACTTTTGAACTAACCTCTGGGCAAAAGATAAACTATGATAAATATGATTTCTATGCTAGCAAAAGAGCAACAACTGTTAAGATAAATCAGATAAAATCAATCTTAGGGATGAAGAAAGGAATCTTTCCATTTAAATACCTGGGATGTCCAATTTTCAAAGGTAGGACTTTAAATGTATATTTTGAACCTTTGTTGGAAGCTGTAGATAGAAAGCTCCTAAACTGGAAAAATAGGTGGTTAAGTTTGGTAGGCAAAATGGTGCTTATTGAATCTTGTTTATATTCCCTCCTACAGCATGTTTGGTCAGTCCTAAAGGCCTCTAAATAGATAATAAAAATACTAGAAAAGAAGATGACAAGGTTTTTCTGGGGGGAAATGGACGGAAAATTACACAAAGTGTGGAGGAAATGAACTGGCCTGTGTAAACATAAATACCACAATGGTTTAGGATTTAGATCTGTAAGAGCTATAATTGACTCATGCTCAGCCAAACTATGGTGGAAAAGCCAATTGGGTATAACCATGTGGTCAAAACTGCTATGGGCACTTCCACAGTCCCATAAGAAATCCCATTCCTAGAAAAGGATATGTAGTATTAACTCCTTTGTAGAAGTAATTGCTGGAATGCAAACTGGTGCCCAAATGGTCCGCTCTCTAAATATGTTCCACTCTAAGCCCTGTCACCCTTTTACTATCACACCATTGCTGACTTCATCCGAGAAAAAAAACTAGATACTGCAGAATATCTCACCTTATCTGGAACATGATACTTTGACTTTCTTGCAGGATGCACAACCTCACACAGAAAGGGAAGATAGACTAATATGGAAACTAGAAGACACAGGCATCTTCTCTTTCAAATCAGCATATAGAGGCCTTACTCAGCAATCAGGTAATTTTCCAGCCACTACATATATCTGGAACCCCAGACTACCGAAAAAGATTTCCATTTTCACATGGAAGCTGCTGAACACCCTTCCTCCTTTTGATGATGTCTTAGTCCAATGTGGTTTTAGCTTAGCCTCGAAATGTCCTACATGCAATCATCCTGATTCAATAGAGCATTTTTTCACCTCATGCCATTTAGCTCAAGCAGTTTGGGATAATACTTCTGACATTCTGGGGATACAAATGGATACATTAGACAGCTTAACCCTAAGGTTTTTTGCATACTGGAACAATACTGGACTCTCTAAGGTGCATAGAGATATTGGTAGAATGTTTCCATCTCTGATATGCTGGTCATTATGGAAAGCAAGAAATTCCTTCTTCTATGACAACAAAAAATTTTCACAAGCACTAATTATTAAAGAAGTGAGGGATCTTATCTTTCTGTCATTCTCAGCTAAACCTGCTCACTCCAATGTGTATCTTACCAGAAGCTATCCTATTTTCTCCCTAATTCCACCTCTGAGACCACCACCTAAGCCTTCGATATCCATTATCTCTTGGAAAAAGCCTTCACAAAACAGTATAATTGTGAATGTGGATGCATCATGGTCTCCCAACATGTCCACAATTGGCCTCATAGCTAGAGACTGGACTGGTGAGCCGTGCCTAATACAATCTTTCACTACCATTGCTAGTACACCTTTAGAGGCTGAAATGAAGGCCATCCAGGCAGCAGCTAGATGCTTCCCCAGTTTGGACCCCGGATGTTCCTATAGAGTGGAATCAAATGGCATGAGTGCAGTGAACATGATAAACAATCCTAGATATGCCAAATGGTCTCTATATGTCTTAGCTTTCCAAACTCACACTGAGCTTAACCAAGCTACTTTAAGACATATATATAGAGAATGTAATGCATTTGCTGATGCAATCTCAAAGCATAAACTGACCCACCCTTCCCAACATGACATTAGCATCTCTAACATTCCAGCTTTCATCAGAGGTCTTATCGAACTGGACAAAAATGATTTCCCTTACATCCGAACACAGAAGCATACTGGTAAATAATGAATACTGCCGAGTTTTTCCTTTCATTTTGTGCAGGGACACACCATTGAGCATAGACTACTTCTTCCTCGAGCCTGGAGCGTCGAACACTCGAATAGGGAGCCCTAGAGCCCTTGCACCCTTGAGCAATCAAGCTTTGGTGGCTTCGTGTATTGGAGCCCTCGAGCTACAGAGCACTCGAGAACTGGACACCTCGAAGGATATCAGTTTGAATCACGGCATTGTACATAGACTATTTTCTTCCTTGAGCCTGAAGCATCGAGCACTCGGGCCCGGGGCTTCGAGCACTCGGGCCCGGGGCTTCGAGCACTCGGGCCCGGGGCTTCGAGCACTCGGGCCCGGGGCTTCGAGCACTCGGGCCCGGGGCTTCGAGCACTCGGGCCCGGGGCTTCGAGCACTCGGGCCCGGGGCTTCGAGCACTCGGGCCCGGGGCTTCGAGCACTCGGGCCCGGGGCTTCGAGCACTCGGGACCGGAGCTTCGAGCACTCGGGACTGGAGCATCGAACAATCGAGACTGGAGCATCGAACAATCAAGACTGGAGTATCGAGCACTCATACTTGGAACCTGGAGCATTGAGCATGGAGCATGGAGTACTCGAGACTGGAACATCGAGCACTCATGCTTGGAACCTGGAGCATGGAGCATGAAGCACTCGAGATTGGAGCATCGAGCACTCGAGACTGGAACATCGAGCACTCAAGACTGGAGCCTGGAGCATCGCGCTCTCATTTTGGAGCCTAGAGCATCAAGCACCCGAGAATGGAGCATCGAGCACTCGAGACTGGAGATTCGAGCACTCGACAATGGAGCATCGAGCACTCGAGACTGGAGCATCGACCATTCGGGAATGGAGCATTGAGCACTGCTAGAGTCTGGATCATCGAGCACTCGAGCCTGGTGCATCGAGCACTCGAGCCACGTGCATTGAGCAATCGAGCACTTAAGCCTGGAGCATTGACCACTCGACCTTGGAGCATCGTGCACTCGAGCCAGGTGCATCGAGCACTCGAGCACGTGGAGCATCAAGCACTCGAGCACTCGAGCATCGAGCACTCGAGACTGAAGCACTCAAGACTGGAACATCAAGCACTCGAGATTGGAGAATCAAGCACTCGAGACTGACGCACTCGAGACTGGAACATCGAGAGCTCGAGACTGGAGCATTGAGCACGCGACCGAAAGACCTCGACCCATGGAGTCCTGACACCATGGAGCCCTCGAATCTTGAAGCCCTCGAACTATGGAGCCCTCGAACACGAGCACACCACCCCTCGAGAACTAAGGCACTCGACACCTCGAGCACACCACCCCTCGAGCACACCACTGGACCTCAACCCAGCAAGCTTTACTCCCTTCAGATTTCATCCACCAGTCCACTACCATTAGTTTATTCTTTTGAAGCCAACGAGGTTGCCTTACCGATGTAATTTCCCAAACATCTTTGTACATCTTTTGGTTCTACATAGGTTTGGGGAACCTAATACATATCCCCCACCTTAGGGTGCATTAAATTAAAAAAAAGTGCTACTGATACATTTTACGTTAGATTATACTCCCTCCATTCCAGATATTTTTGCACTTGTCAATATACATTTAGTCAAACTTTGTTACTTAAAAAAATAGAGAGAGAATCTACTCTACATTAGGCCTACTTCTATTCTACTTCCTAATCTACTTCCTCATAATTTAGTCAAAGAATAAGGCTCCTATACATAGTAGTAGGATATTCGGCCCAAGTATATGACCAAAATAGGCCAAAAATAGCAAAACTCTAGGTCAATTGCCAAGGTTTAATGGAACGACACGGATGTCACAGTCCGTAAAGAGTTCAAGCCCGAGGTTCCAGATCTAGCATGGTCCATGAACATTCATAGCTACGATCTGTGTGATCTGGCACGGTCCGTGAAGCAGGTCTCGTGCCACGGTCCATGAAGATTGTCACGGTCCGCGAATAGTACACGATTTTTGGTAGAGTTTTATCACGGTCAGTGGAGGTGTTCATGAACTGCAAGTAGCTTGTGGTTTTGCTCAGAAATATTCCCACGGTCCGTGAAGGTATTCCCGGACCGGCTCCATACATAGCTAAATCTTCAATTCTTCATCTTCAGGCTCCACCGTCTAGGGTCTTTGTCACAGCCCAACTCTTTGCGTCGTGAATGTCTTGTGCAGGTCTTCACGGATCCTCTGGTGTCCCTCGTGTAGTTCAGGCTGTGTGCTTTGTCACGGGCCTCTGGTGCTTGACCATGGGCAGTTCGTGACCGGCCGATGGTGCTTCATCGGCTGAACTTTATTTGCTTGCTACAGGTGAACCGTTAGTTCGAATAAGGAGTTTTAGTAGTCGATTTCATAGTACTTAAGAAGACGAATCCAATGGAACCATCCTGGAAGGCTAATTCTTCCTGGATTGTTCTAGGAATAAGGAAACACCCCTTGGACCTTGATTCACCATTTTCTCCTTTGGTCGCAATGAACTCCAAAGTCGCCTATCTTTGGCTTCAATCTCCTTCCACCACACATTGATGTTAGTGGCCTTTATCTACTACCATTCAAATATGAATGGCCTTCAAATTGTCTACCGTTAAAAACAAATGGCCTTCGCAAGAATGTAATGTAACAAATAGAAATCATGGGTGACCTACTAAGGTACTCAAAATGAAGACCAATGAGCCCATGAACACTATATGTCATCAATAACTAATTAAGCATACAAAATGTATAATTTAGAATATAAAACCAAACATGGTTGTCTAAATCCCTAGTCATTTAAACTCAACTAATATTGACAAACTACCAACTAAAAGTAACTGAAAAGTCAAATGCATTGGTTAAAGCATGTGTAATGGTGCATATCAAGAATGGAATTTTGAAAATTGCAAACTCGGGGACAATAGTACCAATCAATTAAATCACAAGGGATTTTGGAAGTACTATTTGCATTAAAAATTCCAATGAATTAGGGAATTTCAAAATTTATGAACCAAAAATGCATTTTTAGCTTAAAATTCAGAATTTTCAAAAATATGCATTTTTGAAAAAATTTGACAGCTCAAACGGGGTGATGACACGTATACCCTCGTGTTAGGGGTATTCACGTGGACTCCCTTGTGCTAAGGTCATCTGGCATGAACTGTATCACTTGGATCGGGCTGTGCCAAAACCTGGCATGATGTCCCTCGTGCCAATTCCTGGGGCACGAGCTGTATTGCTTGGAATGGCTCATGCAAGAATCCGGCACGAGGCTACCAAAATTCTAACCCTTTTTCTTTAGTTTTTCCCTCTTTTTTTTAAAAAACTATGTCACCCATCAAACCTAATTCAATCCAAGCAAAATCATGAGACTCGAACTCAAATTTACAAATCAATAAGAGTTTCATCTCAAAATCCTCATCTAAAACAAAAACATGCAAAATATATCTAATCACTACTCAAAATCACGAAATCAAAGAAAAAAGAAGCACCACATACTTATTGTCATTCTCAAGACTTATTTTCTTTTTCATGCATTTTAGTTAGAACAACCTACTGCTGGGTCTTCGAATCGGCTACTCCACTCATGATGACATCATTTTTGAAAGGTCTCCATAACGTGTCACCCTTACCTTTGGATGTCTTGTCTTCCATAGAAAATGAATCATCGTGCCTTGCTAAGGTTGAGTCCGTAAACATCACTTTGGGTGTGGGAGGAGGTAGAGGGTGTTTTAAGCCCTTGACATTTTTCCTTTTCCGCTGCAAGTTAGTTAGCATGGAAAATCAATCAAACATAGAGATATCATCACTAGAATCATGCAATGTAAAGGACTCGTCAACCCGATCATCATCAACAAGGGGTTCATCCAAACATTCCTTTTCATTTTTCATGGAAGAAGTTTCACATAGATCATGCTCATCACATAAGGTTACACCTTTTCACACAAAAGATGAATTAGTATAATCATGCGTAGACTTATAAATGTCAAATCCTACCTTGTCCGTACATCTTCTAGGGTTAGGGTTCCTAAATAGACATCAATTTTAGTCCTTGACATTTTAAGGAATGGTCTCCCCAATGGGATTGGGGGTGCATTTCCATCGTGCGCCATATCAAGGTCATAAAAGTCCGCTAGGAACACCAACTTGCAAACCCGTACCATCACATCCTTCACTAGCCCACGAGGGCTAGCTTGAGAGTGATCGAAAAGTTGGATAATCACCCTAGTGTCCCTAAGTTCACCTTCGGTTCATCCAAGACCTATGTTCATACAAGACCTTATCCCTTTACCGTGTGCCAAACTGTCGCATTCCATTGGCCATTTCTTCAAAGGAAGAAATCGCATCCTTAGGAATTTTGTTGGCAATTGATCCATTACTTACGGCATTCACCATCTGCATATCTTCATCACACAACCCTTCAAAAAAATAGTAAACTAGGCCTCTCTCCTTGAAAGAATTGTATGGACAGCTTGCTAGCAACCTCTTAAAACACTCCCAATAGTCATAAAGTGATTTTGTAGCTCCTTGGATAATATTATATAACTTCTTCTTCACTCCCGTGGATTTGGATGCCAGAAAGTGCTTCTCTAGAAATCTTCTTATCATATCCATCCAGGAGCTTATATAACCAAGGGGTAGATAGTACATGCAATCCTTAGCCCCATCTTGAAGAGATAATGGAAAAGCCCTTAGATTGTAATCATCCTTCAAAACACCTAGAGGCTTCATATTTGTCAAGACTAGGTGGAACTCCAAAGAGTGTTTGTTAGGATCTTCCTCTATCATACCATGGAAAGTTGGGAGACAGTGTATCATCTCGCTCTTCACCTCACAATTCACGTTCAGTGGCAATGGAGGGAACATAATACACAATGGATGGCTCCCTAAATTCAGAGCCATGAGCTCCCTCAATGTCCTATTATCCTCCGCCATCTCTCACGGCTATTCTACCACAAAAATGAACTAGGTTGAACCTTTACTCTAGTCCTTAGTTTCCGACTACCTGTGTGATCAGTCACATAATGCAAAACTCATAAGTTAGTTGTACAAGTATGTACCATAACTAGGAATTAACAGTACCTTACCTGAGGCAAGGCTAGCAAATAGATTTAAGGAAACAAGAGTAATAATAGAAAGATTCAATCAACAACAATAACCAATATAAACAAAGAAAAACGAAAGTGATACTAACTACTCAACTAACGCGTTATGCTAATTGACAATTAAACTTGCCTAGCATCCCCATAAATGATACAAAAATTTGACCCGACTCCACTCGGGTTGTTAATTGTAGCTAATTAACTCCTGCAGAAGGGTTATGAGAGGGTAACAGATAGAGATTTATAGTTCTGCACCCAACTCACTACTAAGCTACATATGGGGTAGTTAGTGGTAAGACCAGGTATGTCCACGAAAATGCTGGGGCCTAATAGTAAATCAAACAAAACCACAAACGAGTTAATAATCCGTCGTGTTGTTAAGAATAGATAGTATATTAAAAATGGGGGGTTTTCCTTTTCAATTAACAACTAAGAACAAGAAGGTAAAAAAGCACGTAAACTATAGCAATAGGCACTTGGGGAATATTTGCGTAACATGGTTGATTAAATGTTTCGATCCTCGATTCAATCACACATAAGACATTAACAACCTAATCTAGTGCTCTTAATACGTGGTGTGGTTGATGGTAATCACTTTCCATTACCTGTCACGTAAGGTACTCTAGCAAATCTTTCGTCGATACCGCCTCCGTAATTAGGAGAGTACAACGGTCCGACCATTACGCAGATCTGTTTCTCTCCCGTACGATTATGTCTCGGGCACTACACCACTGATGCTCTACCCCCTAATCTAGTGCTCATAATACGTGGTGTGGTTGATGGTAATCACTTCCCATTACCTGTCACGTAAGGTGCTCTAGCAAATCTTTCGTCGACACGGCCTCCGTAACTAGGAGAGTACAATAACGGTCCGACCATTACGCAGATCTGTTTCTCTCCCGTGCGATTATGTCTCGGGCACTACACCACTGATGCTCTACCCCCTAGGCTTATAATATGCACCATTATGCATGCTTAAACCAATGCATTTGACGTAGTTTTTATTTACTTTTGGTTGGCAATTTGGCAACATTAGTTGAGTTTACATGACAAGGGGTTTAGACAACCATGTTTGGTTTTCTATTCTAAATCAGAGGTTTTGTACACTTAATTAGTGATTATTGACATATCATGTTCATAGGCTCCTTGTTCTTTATTAGAAGTACATTTAGTAGGTCACCCATGAATGTTCTTTCTTACATTACATTCTTGTGAAGGCCGTTCGATTTTAACAGTAGAAGATTTAAAGTCCATTCGCATTGAATGGTAGTAGATGAAGGCCACCATCATCAATGCATGGTAGAAGGATATTGAAGCCAAGAATAGACATCTTTGAAGTTCAAGATCGAAAAAGGTGGAAATGGTGAATCGTGGTCCAAGGAGTGTTACCTTAGTTTGAGAATGATTCAGGAAGAATTATCCTTTAAGGCTAGTTCCATTGTATTTGTATTCTCGAGTACTACAAATTCTACAACTAGAATTCCCAATTAGGACTAACGATTCACCCGTGGTTAGCAAATGAATATTAGCCGATGAAGGACCAGCAGCCCGTGACAGCCGGCACTACACGAAGCATCAGCAGGCCATGAAGATGCCCATTGTCCACCCTACTCGAAGCAACAATGCCGGTCTATGAAAATGAAGCCGGGCCGTGAAGCATGGATGAGAAATATGGCTAAGTATGGAAGCCGGTCCATGAAAACCTTCACGAAGTTCTGAGCAAACACCCATGGTGCTTGCGGTCCATGAAAAGGAGGCTGGCCCATTAAAACTACTCAGTGGAAATCGTGGTGTTGCTCACGGTCCATGAAAACCTTCACGGGCCGTGGCACGAGCCCAGCTTCATGGACCGTGGCTTCCCACACCTATGAATCTTCACGAACCACGCAAAATCTGGCAGTCTATGCTTGAAGGCTTCACAGACCGTGGCATCTGAGCCAGTCTGTGAAAACTAGGTGGCTGACCTAGGGTTTTGGCATTTTAGCCCATTTTGGGCATATTTTTAGGCCCAGTCTTCTACTACTATATATAGGACCCTAGCCTACTCATTTTTATATACATTAGAAGAGAAGATTCATACCTTGTAACGTAAAGAGCATTTGGGAGAAGGAAGGAGTTCCTTAGTATGTTTTGTACTTTTTCCCTTTCTTTTCTTCTTGTTTCATTCCAAAGATATGGAATTCAAATCTATATTTGAATTTCATGTCTAGGGAGTAGTTAGATTAACTTTGGGACATATTTGACACATGTGTAGCTTTTGATGCTTTATGATATTCCTTAAATTCCATCCATCTTTGTGTTTATAATATTATTTTGATTGTTCTTGAATGTGATAATTGCATGGACACTACACCACATATGAGCACAAAATTTAAGCTATATTCATGTATGGTGCACTTATTGATGCCCCCTTGTCAATGTTTTAATGGGTGGAGGGGAACAATTCTGCATGAGTGTGTGCATGGGAAATTTAAGGTAACCCTAATCGGCATACCATCGCACCAGTCTTAGCTGATTATTTAACAATTTTTTAATAGGTTACAGGTAGAGATAGTTGATAGTATCAAACTAGGTGTTGTATTAAAACCCTAGTATCATAGATAATGTGCCTATGAACCTAAGGCCTCACATGTAGAGGACCACTAGGGATTAGTGCATCCCTGGTGGAAGCTCAAAACATAATAGCACATGGGAGAAACAGAACTGCAACATCGATCAGACCTTGTTGTGCTCCCCTAATTACGATGGCGGTGTCGATGGAGGGTTGCGAGCGCACCCACCATGATAGGGATGGGGAAGTGTATGCCATCGGCCACAGCATGTGTTGTGAACAAACTGATAGGTCTTTTGTACGTCTATATGTGAATCAATTGAGGTTTGAAGAGTTAGAACTACCATGTTGCTAAATTAGTCCCAAGTGACTTTTTTTGGATTGGGTAGGCCTAGAAGGTTTTCTTGATGTGCACTCGAAAACCTACATAAGGTGAACCTTAGTGTTTCTATCTACCAGTTGGAAGGTCATAGGTGAGGAGGGCCGCACGGCGATTAAGTTCAACTTGATTACAAGGAGTACCAAATAACCTATAGAGAGGTGACAATAGCTTTTAGGTGGAAGACTGGTCAGGACATTCCACGGAATCATCACCAAGGAATGACATTCTCTCTTGGGCTCGTTTGGGTGAAACTAACCAAGACTTATAGGAAGAATCTGAGCAAGAGCATGACTATAGTCTACCCCGCGATCCATTATTTTCATCGACTCTTTTCTATGGTCATTCTATGCCACGATTAATTGACGCATTGTCTGGGCTCCGATGTACACTTTCTTTGGGCAATGGAACCAAAGGGGAACATCTACCCGGACTTGGTTAGTGTTTTTTTTCAAGAATGTATAATGATGGGAGGGCAGAAAAGTGGGAAAATCTCATGGGAGGTATGGTTGGTCTTTTAGCAGATTATCTAGGTCACCCAGTTACACAAAGGGCTATAGCTAGCCTAGGAAGATCGGGCAAAAGGTACAATATTAAGAAGTTAGCTAAGGAACATATGGTGAGACCGGTGACAGCAGAGGGTAGATATGTATGGCTCTATGGCGGCACGAGCACATGTAATTTCATGATTCTTCCACAACTGGAACGCACTGCCATTGACCATAACACATGTTTGGATGACCTACTTATTTTTCTGGACCAGAAGTTTGAGAGAGAAGCCTACAACTTTATGGCCAACCAAGAGTTATACCTAGAAGAGGCCGAAGGGAAAACATCTTCGAGAGAACTTGTGAGCTGATCTCATCTTTCCACAACCATTATAGATAAAAAAAACCTACTTGGGGAGCAACTCTTGAGTTCTTCCCAAGTTCTTCAAGGGATAGTTCAAGCGATTTGAGGAGTGAAGGAACAAGTGGAGGAGCTCAACACGAGGGTGGATTTCCTTGAATCCACAATCTAAGCGACATGGTTCATAGAGAGGTGTTTCACTAGCCACGAAGGGGCCAACCCTTTGGGGTCGGAAGCATAGGTAGCACTAATCTCCAATCCTCACTTATGTTTTGACATTATTTTTGTGCATTGGATACTTTGCATCCGTAATGTGTGGGGAGGGAGTAGTGAGCACTTAGGAATTCTCATTCTTGGATATCTTCGTGCATGCATGTTTTGTTTGTTTTTCTTGATTATTGATAGTTTTAGTTCTTGTTTTTTGGGGATGATTTTGGATGAACATTTGGTGGAATGACATGTTGTGATAGGTTTCCTAGTTTGCATGGGATATGATGTTTTAGCTATTGGTGGAGTATTTTTGTGTGTTTGACTATCCTTGTAGTATTGTACCCACTTTTGGGGCACCTTTTGAAAATTTGAAAAAATGAAAAAAGATCAAAACCTGGAAAAGTTTAAAAACCTAAAAGAGCGACTTGGGTAACACTAGGAAAAGCCCGGATAGGTCGAAAGGCCTAGGTAAAAGTGAGAGGCTTGGCCCGGCTAGACTTACGAGCTTGGAAAAAATGAGAGGCCATGTGGAAAATTGTGAGAGGTGAGCATGTTTTGTGGGATAATGCTAGGTGAAAACTTGAATGGGCGCCTAGGAAAAATGAGAGGAATTAAGAGAAGAAAAAATAAAAAAGAAACAAGAAACTAGGTTGACGTTACATTGGACTCCTTTTTTTGCAGCTAGGTCAAGAATCTAGATTTGTCCCTATGTTCTAAGCAAGTCGATGGCTTTTAGATTTCCTTGGTGGATGTTTTTTACTTGAGGATTTCTCTTTGATTTCTTTTGGGACTTCTTTGGGGAATGTAGGCTTTATTCCGATCTTTTTTCACTTATCTTTTTCCATACACATTTACTTGCTTTGGGTGGTTTGGTTTCCTTAGGAACTTTGGGGAGTGTGAGAGTTGTGAGATTTTTATCTTCTTGGGAGAACTAGGGTTGCTTGGGAATAATTTGGATGCATTGGCTTTTTTTGCATGCTTCATGTCACTTGAACCTTTTTCTTTGATTTTATTTACTCGAGGACAAGTAAAGGTTTACTGGCTAAAGTATGCATAAATGAAGGTTTACTGGCTAAAGTATACCATTATGCATACTTTAACCAATGCATTTTCTGTAGTTTTTATTTACTTTTGGTTGGCGGTTTGGCAACATTAGTTGAGTTTACATGAAAAGGGGTTTAGACAACCATGTTCGGTTCTCTATTCTAAATTCCACCTTTTGTACACTTAATCAGTGATTATTGACATATTGTGTTTACTGGCTCCTTGGTCTTCATTATAAGTACCTTTAGTAGGTCACCTGTGAATGCTATTTGTTACATTACATTCTTGTGAAGACCATTTGCTTTTAATGGTAGAATATTTGAAGGTCATTTGCATTGAATGGTAGTAGATGAACACCACGAGCATCTACATGGTAGAAGGAGATTGAAGCCAAGGATAGGTGGCTTCGAAGTTTAAGATGGCAAAAGGTGGAAACCGTGAATCATCGTCCAAGGAGTGTTACCTTTGTTCGAGAATGATCCGAGAAGAATTAGCCTTCAAGGCTTGTTCCATTGGATTTTTCTTCTCGATTACTACATAATCGACTAATAGAATTCCTAATTAGAACTAACGGTTCACCCGTGGCAAGCAAACAAAGTTCATCCAACGAAGGACCAGCGACCCGTGAGAGTCCCGCTATACAAAGCATCAGCGGCTCCCTGAAGATGCCCACAGTCCACCCTTCATGAAGTAACATCGCCGGTCCGTGACAATGAAGCCAAAACATGAAGCATGGGAGTTGGTCTGTGAAAACATTCACGGATCGTGATGAGAGTTCTGATCAAACACATATGCTGCTCGCGGTCCGTGAAAAGGAGGTCGGGCCATGAAAACTCCTGATTGGAAATCGTGGTGCTGCTCGCGGTCCGTGAAAACCTTCACGGACTGTGGCACCAGCCCAGCCTCACAAACCATGGCCTCCCATAGCTATGAATATTCACGAATCGTGCCAGATCAGGCGGTCTATGCTTGAAGGCTTCACGGACCATGGCATCCGAGCCGGTCTGTGAAAACTAGGCAGATAACCTAGGGTTTTGGCACTTTTAGCTATTTTGGGAAAGTATTTAGGCCTTATCTCTTACTACTATATATAGGACCCTAGTCTACTCATTTTCATACACATTAGGAGAGAGAATTTATGTCTTGTAACTTTGAGAGCATTTGAGAGAAGGAAGGAGTTCCTTAGTAGGTTTTGTACTTTTTCCTTTTCTTTTCTTCTTGTCTCATCCCAAAGATGTGGAATTAAAATCTATATTTGAATTCCATTTCTAGGGAGTAGTTAGATTAAGCTTGGGAAATATCTGGCACATGTGTAGCTTTTTGGTAGGCCATTACCGTGCCTCTCAAAGTTAATATTTATAAGCCCTAAATGCTTACTATCTACAACTATGTAGATAGTGGCAAGTCGGGGTCATCCACAAAGAAAGGGGATTTTCTAATGTAGATCATTGAACCATTCACTCATCCTATCACAATTTTTATCTATGGGGAATGCCAATGGAAGATCAACATACATTCCTTCTTAAGAGTAATTTGCAAAGACAAACAACGACCATTTGCAAACCACATTGATGATCGCCCTAGACAAACAACGACCATAGGGGTATTTCATCAATGGAATTATACACGAAGGACCATAGATTTGACAATGACAAGCCTTCTACCAAAGACATAGCCATTTAACCAAACATAGCATTCATTAGGCTAAACCTAGAAAAAACCACATTCAAGGTTCAACCTTTCATTGCATCTATAGGATAAATATGAGAACAATCCACATTAATGTAATTATCTAGCAAGAATCACAACACATTATGCACAAGAAGTTCTAAGTTCACGTTCCTAGATTTTCATGCAAAGGAGCTAAGGAATTCATCACTTTCTAAACACCCTAACACTTCAATCACACAGACACTTCCTATTCTCAAAAAACACATGGCATAAATGAAGTGAAACATAGCATTAAGAACACATGAATGCTAAATAACAAAGGCTTCAGGAACAAATGACAAAATCCATTCACTACTTCCAGTAATCATGCATTTACTCAACATTAGCACAGAACAATTGACATTCATTGACTTCTATCATTTGCTACCTAAAACAAACATGAC
This sequence comes from Rubia yunnanensis, assembly GCA_037428765.1. Taxonomy (NCBI): domain Eukaryota; kingdom Viridiplantae; phylum Streptophyta; class Magnoliopsida; order Gentianales; family Rubiaceae; genus Rubia; species Rubia yunnanensis. Next base: position 54,083,920 of record CM075063.1, on the reverse strand, counting down.
AACAAATTCAACACCATCACATTCATCTTGCAATAATCAACACATCAACATCATTAAGAAGCTCTAACTCATGCTCTTGGATTCCACATTAAAAGAGGGGAGAATTAAATACTTTCTCCCAACCCTAACAAGTAATCATACAAGCAATTCATATATACTCAAGCTTCCAACAAAATCAATGCCATTAACAATTCATATTCAATGCTCAAAAAATGCACAATAACAAAAGCACCACATATATATATATATATATATATATATATATATATATGGTTCTTACTACATAGAAATGGAAGTTTCAATCCATTGCTCCCAAGATAAAACTAAGCTAGACAATTAAAAGACATGATTAACCTACAAAAACTAAGAAAAGAAAGAAAGAAAGAAAAACTAGGGTTTGAACCCAGAAAAATGCAAGAAGAAGAGGCTGGATTCGTGTTCTTGAAGAGGAGAGGATAAGGTGAGTATTTATAGTACAAAAAGCAAGAAGAGTTTCTGACCACTCGTCTGTCACGAGTCGCAACGTGCTCGCGACGACCTCGCGACGGACTCCAAGTCCAGCACCATTTCTTCTTTCTCCTTTATGTTTCATATCCTCCTCTTCTCTTCACTTCTTCAATTCTCCAAATCTTCAAAAGCTCAATTACAAGTCTTCAAACCTTTAAATCTTCAAAGGTATTCTTCAAAGTCTTCAAACAAATTACCTTGTCACACAAAATTCTCTAGAAAAGTAATAAAAGTGTAAAAGTCGCTTTTAACCCTCCTTAGAGAACTTCAAGGAAAAATGTCTCATTTAGAGCACAAAAGTATACAAAAGTGAATCCTAAAAGCCCTAATATAACCATATAAAATGGGCACATCAAACCTTCCCGCACTTAAACCTTACTCGTCCTCGAGTAAGAAAAGATTCAAGCACACGAAGGAATTCATATGTCCATATCCTAAACTAATATTCCCCCAATCAAAACCTCACAAAAAACTCTCAATATCATAAATCCAAAAATCAAAGCTCAAACGAGAATTTTTTCACACACACAACCCCAATTCCTAAATCTAAAAAAACCTACCACTTATCAATTCACTACCCATAAAAATGTTTCAAAGTCCCGAATTGATAATCCTAAAGTCTAATGACACAAAATGAAGTCAAAACCATAGAGGAAGTTTAAACACATACTTCACCTAATGCCAATATATCAACCAAAACAAAGTATAAAATAATCAAGAATTTCATACACATACTTCGTTTTTTCAACCCACTAAGTTACCCAATCCCAAGAGGTCTAAAGATGTTGAGCTACCCGATCCATCCATATGACAACCGCAACCATATGACTCCAACGCCGGCAAATGAGTGAAATCATAGCATTTTTTTCCTTTTTCTCTCTTTCTCTCATTTTGCCTAGGAGCCCTTTCGGGTTTTCATCCTAGCCACACATCATTTTTCTTTGGCTCACATCTCACATTTTTCCGCACATTTTGGCTTCTCATTTTTTCCTAGGTTACCCTCTTAGGTTTTCAACATATTCGGTCCCCCAATGTTGCCTAAGTTGCCCTCTTGGGGTTTCAACTTAGCAGGTTTTCTTTTCTTTCTCTATTTTTTTCTTTTTTTCATTTTCAATTTTTTTTTCAAAATTTTCAATTTTTTCTTTCTTTTTCTCATGTTTTTCCAATCAAAAGTAGCAAAAAACATTCCAAATGAAGCTAGCATGCATGTGAGTCCTCTAACCCCTCCTCGCATTTAAAACATTACATTGCTCTCAATGTAAACACGCAAGGCAAGAATAATAAAAATCAAGGTAAGAGGTAGAGTGACACCCCTTTCTCCACATAGTCGCTGGTGATATGGCACAATCCCATATACTTGTATAGAATCGGTCCCGAAACTGGTTTCAAAGACGGAAGGGGAAGCAAAAGTGCCGTTGAAGAACTCACCCCTCGAGCAAAACGTTGATCAAGACTAACACCACAAAGAACAACATCAAACTCACAAGTACATAAGGATTTGTAATACTAGGTTTTGCATCAAAAGTTAATAACCATAATATTATCAAAGAACAACCAATCCATTATGCAATCACCACTTATAAGATTGTCCCATAAAAATATCTAACATATATCGACACATATCCAAGCATCACTATAGAATATAGCGATTAAAGACTCAATGATATAGTCGACATACTACAATCAACAAATATACTATAAAGATGCAAGAATTTTCATATCTCAATATATGTGAGATGGTGGAAGAATGAGTGGATATGTGGTGGTTCTTGGGAGTATTTGGAGAAGAAGGACGGATTATGCAGTGTTGCTTAGTTGAATTTGGGATTTTTCATCGCGACTCGCGACAGCACTGGTCGTAACTCGCGATGCATTGTCTTGAGTCGAGGGCTTTCGGTCTCGAGCACTCGAGATCTCACGGGACCTAAGGTCCTGAGGGCTTCAACTCGAGTCTAGGGCTTTTGGCTTTGAGGACCCGAGGTCTTTGAGGGCTTACACTGTTGAGCTCAGCTCGAATTGAGGGCTTGCTGCCTCGAGGACCTGAGGTCTCAAGGGTATGATGCACTTTAAGGATCAACTCGATCCAAGGACTTTGCAGCATCGATGTCTCAAGGGGATGATGTTTCGAGAGCTGGTGTCGAGAACTGGCCTCGAGAGGGTGATGGACTATCAAGTTCTTCTCTAGTCGAGGGCTTGCTGCCTCGAGGTCTCGAGGGGATGATATTTTGAGGGTTGGTCTCGAGGACCTGAGGTCTCGACAGCTGATTGACTTTCAAGTTTTACTTGAGTCGAGGGCTTACTACCTCGAGGTCTCGAGGGGATGATGTCTCGAGGGTTGATCTTGAGGGCTGATGAACTTTCAAGTTCTGCTCAAGTCGAGGCCTTGTTGCCTCAAGGACTTGAGGTCTCGAGGGCTGATGGACCTTCAAGTTTTGCTTGAGTTGAGGCCTTGTTGTCTCGAGGACTTGAGGTCTCAAGGGCTGACTGGTCTTGAAGGACTGATCTCGAGGGATGATGGTCTCGAGACTCATGGCTTTTCGAAGGGCTAGTCTTGCGGCCTCGAGGACCCGAGGACTCGAGGGCTTTAACTCGAGTCGAGGGCTTTTGGCCTCAAGGACCCGAGGTCTCGAGGGAATGATGTCTTGAAGGTTTCAATTCAATTTGAGGGCCTGCAGCCTCGATGACTGATGGATTTTTGGGTTTGGCTCGACTCGAGGTATTGAGTGGATGCTGTCTTGAGGACCTATTGGTCGCGACTCCCGATGGCTCGTAACGACTCGCTAAAAGTGGTGGTTGGGGGCTGATTTTTTAGCACGAAACTTCTGATCACATCAAGACTCGTGATGGTCCATCGCGAGGTCATCGTGAGGTAGTCGTGACTAGCGATCACAAGACCTCCTAGCACTTAGAAAGAATTCAATCTTTTCTCACCAACATTCCAAGATTTCTTCCCTTTATCATGGATTTCCTTCCTTCATCTCCTCCAATGCAATGCACTTCACTTTGCTACAAAATCACAGAAAAACATACCATAAAAAGAACAAGACAAAATAACAAAAACTAAACAACAAAAACCAAAATAAAAGGCCGAGTTTATTTACGTCATCGGCATGACAAAGCTCCATATATTTAAGGTCATCGGCATGATCCTAATGTTATACATATGGAGAAGGCTTGAACCCCTTCATCATGAGTATCCAAAAGTAGAGAGGTGGGAGTACAAAACTTTCAAGAGGAAAGTCTTGTTCAGGTGGAGATGGTTTAAAGGGAGTTGGGTGGTAAAGAGGCTTGCGGTAGTCTTTTGGCTCCTCTCTTATCTCCCTCAAAACTTCCAAAAATTGTGGAGTTGGCTCAATAGGTAGGGGTAGGGGTAACGATGCTAATGAATGTAGCACAATTACCTCTTCCTCCTTTTTATCATCCTCAACAACCAACTCCTCATCCCCTTCGAACTCAAGATCATTTCTCATGGTGACCTCACTCACTGAATCCTCGAGTTTGATTTGGGATGGTGTATTTTCAGAATCACGAGCTTTCATTCAGGCTAACTCTTCTAATATACTCCTCGTATGCCCCTCAATAGCCTCAACACTAGAGGAGAGCTGGGTGTCTGGTTCTTCACTAGTAAAGTTGTTCAAGTTTTCCATTGTATTCATGACTTCCTCACGTGTAAAACTTGAACTTCCTTGTTGGGCTTGGTTTTAGGATATGGTATAAGGTTGTGATGGCCAACTATTTTGCTTGTATTGTTGGTTTTCTGGCTCATTCTCATACCACCAATCCGGATTACCACTCCATTCCGAATTGTAAGGATTGTGGTATGGATACCATTCTTGAGCCTCTTGCCCTTGAAACCCAACATCTCCTACCTCTTGGTAGCATAATACCCTTGGTTTTAGAAACCGAGGGTTCTTTCCCTCTCATAGTGCTCTTATCACAACAAAGAGCAAGACTCGGTAGGATGGTCGGAATGACACATCCTATAAAACCTTGCTTGTTGAGCCTCTCTTCTCATCATGAGTTCCCTAAAAGTGAGACGCTCCATTTTTTTATTTTTTTATTTTTAAATTTTCAAAAAGTCCAAAATCATATTGCAAGGATTCTCGATAAAAATTTACCCATAACTCAAGCAATGCCTACTCTGAACAAAAACAACCACCAAGGAGTGGAAAATAAAAACAACTAGCTAATATGCAACCAAATACACCTAAACACTGAAAAATAAATGCTTCTTCCCTGGCAGCGGCACCAAAATTTGGGAGTCCATTCCGCGCCTCTCAAAGTTAATATTAATAAGCCCTAAATGCTTACTATCTACAACTAAGTAGATAGTGGTAAGTCAGGGTCGTCCATAAAGAAGGGGGATTTTCTCAAGAGTTTAAACACAAAAGGTTGCTATTAGGCTAGGAATAGACATATATATATACATATAAAAGCATGTAAATAGGGGGGGGGGGTTGGTTGTTTGGTGGTCCTAAGTTCTGAAAGTTAAAAGACAAGACAACTAGCAAAGTCAAGCAACTATGCTAAATCATCAAACAAAACTAAGAAAAAGGGTTTTAAAACTACAGAAGATAAAGCCTTGGGGGTAATCGATATCCACTTCCAAATCTAATGTAGATTATTGAACCATTCACTCATCCTATCACAATTGTTATCTATGGGGAATGCCAATGGAAGACCAACATTCATTCCTTCTTAAGAGTAATTTGCAAAGACAAATAACGACTATTTTTAAACCTCATTGATGATCGCCCCAAACAAACAACGACCATAGGGGTATTTCATCAATGGAATTATACACAAAGGACCATAGATTTGACAATGACAAGCCTTCTACAAAAGACATATCCATTTAACCAAACATAGCATTCATTAGGCTAAACCTAGAACAAACCACATTCAAGGTTCAACCTTTCATTGCATATATAGGATAAATTTGAGAACAATCCACATTAACATACTTATCTAGCAAGAATCACAACACATTATGCACAAGAAGTTCTAAGTTCAAGCTCCTAGATTTTCATGCATAGGAGCTAAGGAATTCGTCACTTTCCTAACACCCTAACACTTTAATCATACAGACACTTCCTATTCTCAAACAACACATGGCATAAATGAAGTGAAACATAGCATTAAGAACACATAATTGCTAAATAACAAAGGCTTCAGGAATTAATGACAAAATCTATTCACTACTTCCACTAATCATGCATTTACACAATATTAGCCAAGAACAATCGACATTCATTGACTTCTCTCATTTTCTACCTAAAACAAACATGACAACGAATTCAACATCATCACATTCATCTAGCAATAATCAACACATCAACGTCATTAAGAAGCTCGAACTTATGCTCTTGGTTTCCATATTAGAAGAGGGAAGATTTAGCTACTTTCTCCCAACCCTAAAAAGTAATCATGCAAGGAATTCATATACTCAAGCTTCCAACAACATCAATACCATTAACAATTCACATTCAAAGCTTAATAGATGCACAATAACAAAAGCACCAAATAGATATATGTATATATATATGGTTCTTACAACATAGAAATGGAAGCTTCAATCCATTGCTCCCAAGATAAAACTAAGATAGACAATTAAAATACATGATTAACCTACAAAAACTAAGAAAAGAAAGAAATAAAAACTAGGGTTTGAACCCAGAAAAAGGCAAGAAGACGAGGCTGGATTCGTGTTCTTGAAGAGGAGAGGATAAAATGAGTATTTATAGTACAAAAAGCAAGAAGAGTTTCTGACCACTCATCCGTCGCGAGTCGCAACGTGCTCACGACGACCTCACGACAGACTCCAAGTCCAGCACCATTTCTTCTTTCTCCTTTTTGTTTCATATTCTTCTCTTCACTTCTTCAATTCTTAAAATCTTCAAAAGCTCAATTAAAAGTCTTCAAATTTTCAAATCTTCAAAGGTATTCTTCAAAGTCTTCAAACAAATTACCTTGTCACACAAAATTCTCTAGAAAAGTAATAAAAGCTTAAAAGTCACTTTTAACCCTCCTTAGAGAACTTCAAGGCAAAATGTCCCATTTAGAGCACAAAAGTATTCAAAAGTGAATCCTAAAAGTCCTAATATAACTGTATAAATTGGGCACATCACTCTTGTTGCTTTTATGAGATTCCTTCAATTCCATCTATCTTTGTGTTTATGATATTATTGTGATTGTTATTGGATGTGACAAATACATGAACAGTACACCACATATGAGCACACTTTGGGCTATGTTCATGTATGGTGCACTTATTGATGCCTCCTTGGGAAGAGAAACATGGATGTTTGAATGGGTGGAGGGGAAAGATTCTGCGTGAGTGTGTGTATGGGAAATTTGAGGTAACCTTAATCCACATACCATCGCACCAGTCTTAGCTGATTATTTAACCATTTTTCGATAGGTTACGGGTAGAGATAGTTGATAGTAGCAAGCTAGATGTTGTATTCAAACCCTAGTATCACAGATAAGGTGCCTATGAACCTAAGGCCTCGCGTATAGAGGACCACTGTGAATTAGTGTATTCGTGGTGAAAGGCCTGGACATAATAGCATGGGGGAGAAATAGAACCATAACAATGGTCGGACCTTGCTGTGCTTCCCTTATTACGATGGCCGTAACATGGATATGGAAGTGTATGCTATCGTCCAAATTGATAGGTCTTTTGTATGTCTATATGTGAATGAATTAAGGATTGAAGCATTATAACTACCATGTTGCTAAATTAGTCCCAAGTGCTTGGTATAAATAGTTTACTTGTTTGTTTATTCCATGTTTGTTGTTGTTAGTTGAAAATAACAACACCCCCCAGTTTGCATGTTTATATTAGTAGCTATTCCTTTCACTCGTGCAGATTGACGACCTACACGAGGCTGTGTTTTGACTTTTACTTATACCCTAGCATCTCTGTAGACAAACCCAGGGCTGGCCACTTACTACTCTTTAGTTGCACTAGTAGCGAGAACGGGTGCAGAATATAAATCTTGTCTTTGACCATCCCACGGGACCAGTGCCTCAGCTCGAGTTAATTGATTGTACTGCTGCGATTATGTTAACGACCCCGGGTCAAGGCCGGTCTGACTATAAATGATATAAAGGGAGTTAGGCACCTTATCGATGACACAAAGACCTCTTACAACCCTAGCTTACTACTATTTATTTTCTTTACTTGTAACCCTTCAGACCAACCTTTTAGCTAAGACTGGCGTGCTGTCATCATAACAGTAAAACTTGGAAAAACACCTACGTGCACACACCCACGTGGACCTGGTCCCTGCTACCCATATCACATCTAGGTTTCTCTTCCCTGTTAGGTATCAATATTTGCACCAGCATGAATGTAGACTAGAGTGTGTGCTAATGGAGTATATCATTCATGCAATTATAACATTTCAAGAGCAAGCCATCGTAATATGATAAGAAAATAGATTAGAAAGGTCTAAAGAATCTCCATAGCTTGGGGACAAATTTGTATTCGTGGTTAATTTATTTGTATGCTAGAAGCCCTTAGACCATCAAATTTGTATGCTAGAAGCCCTTAGCGCGGGCCATATGGCACGGCGTAGGCTGCTGGTGCTGGCCTTGAGCAGTTTGTGCCTTCCCGTTGATGCTTCTTCTGACTGAACTTCTTTGTTCCTCTACGAATGAACCGTTGGTCTGTTTTGAGGGTTCTTGTAGTCAATTTATAGCACTCAATAAGAAAAATCCAATGGATCCAACCTCAAGGGTTGATTCTTCTTGGATGATTCCCATAATTTGGCACAACTCTCGGATCACAATTCTCCGTTTCTTCCTTGGCCATTTTAAACTTCAATGCCGCCTATCTTTGGCTCCATTCTTCTACTACCACGATGTAATTTATGTGGCCTTCATCTACTACCATTCTAATATGAATGGCCTTAAACATCTTCTACCATCCTTGCAAACGGCCTTCAATATAAAATGTAATAAAAAGTACCCACGAGCAACCTACTAAGGATGATCACAGAGGAAGATCTAGGTGCCGTGGATGCAAGGCATCCATTAGTACCAATTAAGTCTACAAAATGGGGGATTCAGACAAGAAAACCAAACATGGCCGTCTAAACATAAACTCAACTAATACTAGAAATCCAACATATAAAACAAACCAATTATTACGATGAATGCATCAGTTAATGCCTGCATAATGATGCACATCAGACCCCCCACACTTAAACCTTTACTCGTCCTCGAGTAAATAAAAACAAGAAAGGTTTAAGCAATGTGTATAATGCGGGTATAAGTTAGCCGATACATTTGGCTTATTCCTAAGCTACCCTAGTTCCCCCCCAAAGACATAAGATTCTCGCGACTTTCATGCTCCCCAAGGTTCCAAAGGTAGCCTACCCACCAAAAACAAAGTGAATAAAAGGTAAGCAAATAAAGATAAGTGTTTAAGCTAGCTTACCTCCCAAAAAATTCCCAAAAACAATCAAAGAGTCATCTCCAAAAATAATCCACCAAGGAAATCCAAGAGTCGTCGACTTGGTTGTAACATAGGGATAACTCTAGATTCTCGACCTAGTTACAACCAAGGATGATGCAAATGTATCATCAACCTAGCTTTTTTTATGTTCTCTCAATTTCTTTCATTTTTCCTAGGAGCCCTTCCGGGTTTTCATCCTACCTTTCACACATATTGAGCCCACATTGTCATCTTTTTCTACATGGCCTCTCATTTTTTCCTAGGAGCCCTAATGCTTCCTATCTACAACTAAGTAGATAATGGCAAGTCAGGGCCGTCCACGAAGAAGAGGGATTTTCTTAAGCGTTTAAACATATAATGTTGATATTGTGCTAGAAGTAAAATATATATGTATAAGCAAGTAAATTGGGGGGGGGGTTTGGTTGGTTTTGGTCCTAAGTTATGAATTTAAAGACAAGATAACTAGCAAAGTTAAGTAACTATGCTAATTATCAAACCAACTAAGCAAAAGGGGTAAAAACTAAAAAAGACAAAGCCTCGGGGGCAATTGATATCAAATTCCAAACCTAATGTAGATCGTTGAACCATTCACTCATTTCATCACATTCATTACCTATGGGGAATGCTAATACTTCCTAATTGAAGATCAGTATTCCTTTCTTCTTAATAGTAATTCACAAAGACAAACAACGACCATTTGCAAACCTCATTGATAATCACTTTAGGCAAACCACACCATAAAGTTATTTCATCAACGGCATTATACACGAAGAACCATAGATTTGATAATAACAAGCCATCTACCAAAGACATAGTCATTTAACCAAATATAGCATTCATCAGGCTAAACCTAGAAAAAACCACATTCAAGATTCAACCTTTCATTGCTTCTATATGATAACCGTGAAAACAATCACTACTGGAAAACTGGTACATACGCACCGGTATAAATTCATGAATACAGATATACCGGTGTGTATGTAACCAATTGCACCGGTATTTATCATGTTAACATCAGTGCATGTGTAAATAATTACATACGCACCGGTATCCTGTCAACCGGTGTACAATTCACCTAACTTCACACCGTTGTTGGTTCTACCAGTGTACATTTTCAAAAGTTTTGCACCAGTATTATCTGTATAGGTGGTTATGACTGGTGCATTTGCTTACATGTGCACCGATAAATGATTATCGTTGTGTACATATATCCTTTTTTTAGTAATTTGGCACCAAGAGGACAAATTTTTGCACCGCTAACCAAAATTTACCGGTGCAGAAAAAAAAAGATAGGGAAAAGGCTGCATTCGTACACCGGTTACTATTAGAACCGGTGTAGGAATTACATATGCACCGGCATATTCTTAATACTGAACCTTGGAATTTGATATTTGCTTTGTGTACTGATGGTATGAACCTATTTGGGAATATGTACTCGAAACACAGTTCGTGGTTGGTTATGCTTGCCATTTACAATCTTCCCCCGTACTTTTGCATGAAGAGAAAACATGTGTTGATACCCATCATGATTTGAAGCGCAAAACAACCTGGAAATGACATAGACACTTATCTTGCCCCTTTGATAGAATATTTGAAAGTGCTTTGGTTCGTTGGCGCCTTAATGTTTGATGGTTTTAGTGGTGAAGAGTTTACATTGAAGGCGATGCTTTTTTGTACCATAAATGATTTCCCGGCACATGGTGACCTTTTTGGGTATATGGCCAAGGGTCACACGGCTTTCCCAATTTTTTAGGATGAGACAAATTACCATTACTTGGGAAATGGGCGTAAGAATTTTTATTTGGATCACCGTAAATTCTTGCCGGTGAAGCACAAGTTTCGAGATAACGTTGTTGCATTCATTGGTGGGAAGAAGAGGAGGAAGACACCCAAACCTTTGACCGGTTTAGTTATTCACAATACGGTGAAGAAGTTGAATGTTGTTCTTGTTAAGAAGTTATCAAAGGGTGGTGGGGTTGTAGATGGACCGTGGAAGAAATGACCCATTTTCTTTTATTTGTCGTACTGGGAAAATTTGGAGGCTCACCATTTTTTGGATGTTATGCATATCCAAAAGAATGTTTGTGAGAGTCTAATTTGAATGTTCTGAACATTCCTGGGAGGATAGCTTGAATGCGAGGAAAGATTTAGTGGATCTTGGTATACGGTTGGATATGGCACCAGGGTAAGAGGGAAGTGAACGTACCTGCCCCCCGCTCTTTAAAATCTGTTAATCTGTTAATTGATAAGTTGCATCTTAATTATTTGAAACCACGCGATTGTCATGTCCTTATGCAACAACTTTTTCCCATTGCAATCTGTGGGTGTTTGGAAGAGGAAGTTAGATTTTCAATTATGCGCTTGTGTTTTTTCTTCAATTCAATATGCAGGAAAAATATTAGCAGACAACAACTAGATGAACTGGATCGAGATGCTGTTGTTGTTCTATGCCATTTGGAGAAGCATTTTCCCCCGTAATTCTTTGACATCATGGTGAACCTAGTGGTACACTTTGTTAGGGAGATACTATTTCCGTGCCTGTTGGAATGCATTGGATGTACCTCTTTAAGCGTCACATGGCTGTTTTCAAGGGATATGTTCATAATCGCAGTCAGCCTGATGCCTCCATTATTCAGAGTAACGCACTAAGGAGATCATCGAGTATTATACAATGAACTTGGTTGGAAGAAGAGCAGTTGGTGTTCCAAGTGAACCCCCCTGCAGAAGGCAAAATGAGACTCCACTTTCTAAGGGTACGCTTCATACACCCTATCACACTGAGTTGATGACTTTTCACCTGTATGTATTACATAATAGTAGCAAGACCTTAACATATGTTCAAGAACATGTTTCCCTATTGGAAGACATTCATCCAGACTGGCCCTTGAATAAAATTCAGGTCGAGCATTCTTCAACGTTTGTTAACTGGCTTTACAATCATTAAAATGTCGAAGGGATGCCTAGTAAACTATGGCTGTTTGCAAGGAAGACAAACTACACCATTAGATAGTTCTCAACATTGGCGAAGGATGAGAAGAGCACCACTCAAAACAGTGGTGTTTATATTGAATCCAAATCCATGTGGCAGGCAAGCAAGAGAGATAAACATCCGATTGTTGCTGTGACGCCTTTCTATGGGGCGATTGAGGAAATTTGGGAGTTGGATTACATAGAGTTCAAGGTTGTTGTCTTCAAGTGTCATTGGGTGGAACACAGTTCCAGTGTTGTAGTTGAGAAGCCCATGGGGTTCACGATGGTTGACTTGAATCGTGTTGGATATGAAGATGACAAGTTCATCTTAGCTGCCCAAGCACGATAGGTTTTTTACATCAAGCACCCTTCCAATGACAAGTATCATGTGGTGTTGCATGGGAAGAAGTTTTACTTTGATGAGGGGATTGATCAGCTTGCCATAACTGATAGTCCTGAGTTTCCATTAGTATTTCCTGGTTTGGAAGATGTTGGGGAACACGTTGTTGGAAGGCGTCATCATGGTGATGGGTTGTGAGTTGGTGAGAGAGGTGAAATAGTAGGTGGTGACAATGTCTTGAAGCAGGAGCGATAGATAGGTCATTCCTGGCCATTGTTTTTCTGACCATGTTTTGTGAAATTTTTTTGATTATTAAGCGAATTAGCGTAAATTGTATTTAATTGACACTCTTTTATGAATTGGTTGGTGTGATTCGTGATTTCAATGGAGTGTTTATGAATTGAATTGGTGAAAATGTGTTATAATTTTACTTAAAATTTTATTAGATTTAGTTCATTTACACCGGTAAAGTATAAATTGCGGGTACAGAAAAACATGGGAGGTACTCTATTTGTATTTACGCACCGGAACTCTTACCGGTGCAGAATACTTAGAATTGTTTTGAATTTTGCTCTCGGGTATGATAGTGTTAATTTTTTTTACATTCAAAGCAGCATATAGCAGTTTCTTTTTTGTAGAATTTGCACCGGTAGAAGTACCGGTGCTGTATACTTAGAAAAGTTTTTTGATCTTTCATTTTTGGTCTGAATATGGAAAGTTTTTGGCATTCAAAGCAGCCTGAAGCAGCAATTTTTTGTATAATTTTCACCGGTAAATGTACTGGTGCTGGGTACTTATAAAAAAAATTATCTTTACTCTCAGGTCGGATTAGGTTGAGTTTTTTAAAAAATTTAAAGCACCGATATATGTAGAATACGGGTGTATAAAAAATTGTCAATTATTTAAAACCCTCTCAGATCCCCATTTTCATAGTAGGAAATTTATATCTCTCACTCAATACCATCTCCATCACTACCCATCTTTGTTGAAATCCTACGTAGGTGGCCATATAATCAGGTAAACCACTTCCATACCTTATCGGCATAATTAATTAACATTTGCATATGAAATATAATCATTCAGAATGTGATATCATGAATAGCTTGACTTGCAGGTGTTTGATGAAATGCTTCATTTTTTTTAGGAAATGCCCCCCAAATCCAATTTGAAAAGGATACGTCATTCACCGTATCGATCATTGCCGAAAGTATCGCCGTACACTTACTCAGATGGTACCTTTGTGTCCAAGGAGGCTACGTTGGTCCATGAATCAACAAAGGATCCCGTCATCACATAGAGATAAGAATTGGAGCATTTTCCCCATTCGAACAAACTATCCGGAAGCTTGGGTACAAAAATTCTGCAAGACTCTGTAACCATTCAACCTGACCATTGTAAATGAGTTTTATGCAAACTTGAAGTGTGGGCCGAGCTACGATCGCGTGTATTGTAGAGGTAAAACTGTCCCTATCACACCAGGATTTATCAATGGCTTGTTTGGGTTGCCCAATGTTCCAAACGATGAGGATGAGTTTTTCGTACTCCATTTTCTAGGTGATGACTGCTACATTCTACAACAACCAATTGAGAAGGAGATTGTTGGGACAGTAACTAGGCCATGTACGGACATAGATGAGTTGGTCAAACTAGGTTGGAGAAAAATACCTAAGAAAACTCTAACTCCATAAATGAATGGGTGGTACCACTTTGTGGTGTCTAGAATCCATCAAGTAACTGTGAACACACAAGTCCACAAATTTTGCCCCACCTTCTTGTATGAAATAAAGAAGGAGTTTCAATGGAATGTTAGACGTTGAATTTGTCCTATGTTGTAGAGGGAGCGGGATCATATGGGATCTTGTGCCTGTTGCAATATCATCTTTGTGTTTGTTTAAGAGCAGGAGTTAGTGCCCATGCACATAACGTTTATGGCCAACCAATGGGTAAGATTTGAGTGGACTCTTTCTACAGACAGACATTTGACATGCCTGTCGCTATTATTGGATCCTGAGTTGCTACCTTGGAGGTTGGTGTAGCAAACTTGCTTGAAAAATCAAAATATCAAATATCCTAGTACGAACATATAGCCAAGGTTATGACGTATCAATTTCCTAATTCCATGGAAGCAGTCAGAAATTTCCCTACCTTTTGCGAAGGCGATGTTGAGGACATGGATATTGGCACAAGCACCCATGATGGTGATGCAATAGGACCTACTGACGGGGTTGAACCATTTTCTCGTTATTATTTGTAGAAAACTTGTAGTAGCAATTTGAAAGAGTAGATTTTGTACTGAACATTGACAGTGTTGCACGTAGACCATTAGACATTTGTACTTTTGATAAACATGCATGATGATGGGTCGAATAAAAAATATTTACACAACGTGATTTGAAAATTTTCTGATCAATACACTCTTGATCCCAAAAATTATAGGCCGACCGTAGTTGGCCTAAGTGGTTACATCAGAACCGCTAAATTTGGTGAATTATATTCCAAGAATGGCTAGAATTAAAAATAAATTGTAGCATTAGGAGCTATGGAGGTTTCCCAAGTAAATTTTTGGGTAATAGTATAATTTTTTGGAAATATAGTGCAAACATTCACTGTTGGTTTTACAGGGCCTTCCGTCCACCCGTAGGGTTTACAAATGCATAAACACGATCATAGTGTATTGAATTGCATAAATGTGGAGCCAATTTTATATTTCGACCCTTCCAAGATTCTTGGAGGAACTAAATTTCAAAAAGTAAAAAAGTTTACTCGTAAATCAAAATTGAAATCCGATCGAACTGGATGGTCCACAAAACAACCCTTTTGTATTTTAAAGTTCCACATGCAAGGAAATGAATAGGTCCGAAATTTGTACTTAGTTTGGAAGATGTTCGGATTACACATAGAAACTATGAAGTAAACCCTTGTCATTCACTCCACAACACCTACTAACGCGTTAGGACAAATCACCACCCAGACACAAATATGTTGCAATTGTGATTTAAGCTAGAATATTAAATTTGGTAGTTTATATAGTGTCCTAACATGTCGAAATCCATGTCACAATTTAGGGAACCTAATTGCAATAAACGCATATAAGCAATTTTATGGGTTCCTTCATACCATTGAGGTACGAAAACATTACTTATTCAATATGGAGCCTCTTAAAATCATATTTGGGCTGATGAAAAAGTAGTTGACGGGGTGAATTGAATTGTTTGAGATCAAAATGAAAATTTTATAAAATTAAACAATGCTTAGTAACATCAACATACGGGGCCCATGCTTGGTCGATATTTGCATGAAACAACTAGTACAATGTCTATTTACAATAATTAAGCGTCAATTTGAATAGTTGGAGTTGTTGGAAAAATGCACGGGAGGTAAATGAAATAAGAGGGAATTTAAATTATTCAGAAAACTAAGTTTTACACCGGTAATATTAAGCAACTACTGATGTATGTGTTCAATTTTTTGGTGCGCATTGAAAAATTTTCAATTTCTTAATTTTTTTTCAAAGGCGTGAAAATTTTTACACTAGTACTTTTTTTTTTGCACCGGTACATGTACCAGTGTTGAATACTTAGTCTAAAATTTCTAAAGTTCCTCTCGGGTTAAACATATTTTTCCATAAAATATTTAAAGCAGCCGCACACAGCTGCTTTTAGTGTGATTTTACACCGATATCAATATTTTCTACACTAGTAATAATACCGGTGTACAACAGGTAGCCAAAATTTTCAATTGTTTCTCTCGGGTCAATGAAAAAATCATTTAAAACAACTGGACACACCTAATTTTCCCTACCGGTGCAGAACTGTTAGCCATTTTTCAAACCGGTTTTGAAAAAATTACATCGGTACTCTACAAATTACCGGTGTAAAAAAATGGCTTTATATATTTTTCAACCATTTCAAATGGATATAACTCCAAAAACTCCTCCTCTCCTCATCAAACACATTGAAATTCTCTTTGAAAATAGCTCTCCATCACTTGAACCATTCAATTCACACTAAATTGAACCATCATAACTTCTCATCAATCATTGTAACTCTCATAATCTTTCCTATAAATGGTGGAGAAACCCTTGAGAAACACAAGCAACCCTTCATCAACCCTTGAACAACACAAGAGAATAAAGTACTTGCATAGGTTCTTCCCATTCCGTTCTTGGCAAGTTCAAGCAAAGGGAGAAGCAACACAAACGTTCCATTGGTGAAGGTAAGTGTTGGTTTTTATGTAAGCTTGGGTTGCCATATCAATTTCTCTTCAAAAAACCATTCCAAACCTCACGCACAACACATGTTCGACTAAATGCCTCTACGAACAAAAACATGTAAATTGAAAAAAAAACTTCAAAGGGTAACTTTAATGGTATGGTTATACAATTGTGGGGTTAAAAAGTTTTGAGTTTTTTGTGGAGAAATGATGTAGTACTAGAGTTTCTTGGTTGGTTATAATGTTGATAGTCACATTAGGGGGGGAGTGATAATTGCTCAATTGTAGGCCTATTTTTTTAATCATAAGAGATTGGTATGGTTTTCGATCAACTTCTATAAGGTTCCATTTCATTTTATATCAAGTTTCATGCCTTATTTGTTCAAGTTCTATGCCATGTTATGAACTTTTATGCCATGCATAATGTAGTTTTATTTAGGTATTGTTCAATTTCTATGCCATGTTTTGCTCAAAAGTTTTATGAATTTGTTGTTCAAGTTCTACGCCACGTTCTATCAATGTTTTAAGTACCATTATTGTTTAGATTGAGAATTTTCTATTATACTGTTTTAGATGCCGCCGAAGAAGGGGAGATTTAACATGAATAGGAAGAGACCAGTTACGAAGAAAGAGGCAGAGGTGAAGAATGTGGTCGATGAGGAGGTTGATGTGGTGGACCAAGAACCACCTCCAAAAAGGATCATGTTGAAGATAAAATTTGAGGAAGAAGCAACGCAAACAAATAACCCGACTAGTGAAGAGAAAGAAGAAACCGCGAAACATGGTGATGTGATTATAGGGGATGTTGAAGAAGAAGACTCTGGTAAACTGTTGGCCAAAACACAAGTTTGCAAGGGAAAGGGAAAGAGCACCATCAAAGGAAGGCTAATTATTGATGAAGCATCTGACAACTTGACAAAGGCTGGAGGTAGTAATGGAGAAGGATGGGACAAGTTTGAGCTAAAATGTTATCTGAGGAGATGAGGAACTAGCACGTGCCAGTCCGTGATGTTGGAAGAGCGTAACACTCCAATTCCTATTGTGTTTGAGTTCCATGGGAATCAAGCAGTATGCATTAAGGATTGGTCAGTGTGGCATACTTATGGCAATTATGCTTTCCGGTGCCACATCAAATTTAGTGCATGGGAACACTGGATCGATGTCCCTAAAGATGTTAAGGAAGAGTCATAGAAGGATGTTCTGGTAAGACTCTCGACAATTGTCATTTAAAAATTGTATTTATGGTAAAGACTTAGTGAAGACATGATTAATGACATGCTTTTTCATATGATTCGTTCAAGGAGAGCTTCACAATTGAAACACCTGTGACAGACGGGCAACTAGAAATACTGAGGAATGAGGTTATAGAGAGGGTAAAAAACCAACATAGGAATTGGAAAATAAAGGTGGCAAACAGGTTTATTCATGACGTGGACAAATGTATCAATAAAATATGAATACCAGCATGGGAGAAGTACAAGTGTATGGATGAAGATGAATGTCACTTTGAAAAGAGGCGTTGGCATCCTGATTTTCAGGTATGATGAAAAATTTAATACTTGTGAAGAACTATGTTGCCCACAAATTCTATTCAACTAAAATTCTATTCATAACAATGGTATCAGAGGCTTAGGGTGAAATTATTGAACGTATCAAGGGCAGGGATTACACGCACCACACGGGCAGAAGGGGTAATCGATACATCCGTGACAAATTGACTAAGGAGCTGGAGGAGAAGGAGAGATTTAAGTTTGACCACCGAGGGAATCAGTGACAAGGAGATTGAGCAACAACTCAGTCAAAAGGATTTCACACCCGACAGATCTTATCTACCTTAAGGCAAACAAAGATAAGCAAGGGGCATACACATTAAAAATAGGTTGATAAAATTGCACCGGAAGTTGTAAGTTACGCAAAAATTGACCATTTAAATTATTTTTAAATGTATTTCACGTTATTCATACAAACAATTGCGTTCCTATGTATTTCTCAGTTGAAATTGAACGAGCTTAAGGAAAAAGGATCATTGGAACTACAGCCGGATGAAGACATCCTCATAAAAGTGACAAAGAAGAAGGGTCACCCAGGAATGTACAGTGGAACTTAGATGGGTCTAACCATAGCGGTGGGTGTTCCTTATCTTTCCCGCTGCAAGTGCGGTAGCAGTTCCTCAACAAAGCAGACATCCTAGAGGAGACCATCTAACGATCAACTGGTCGTTAAAGCCATGGTATCGTACCTCGATAAATTGGTGAATGTCTTAGCATCTGCAAGCGGTGTTCAGATTCCTCCAGGCCTTGACGATCCCAAGAAGTTTATAGAGAAGGCAATGGATGACATTGCTGCAGCTGCTACAAAGTCCGGTGAAGAGCCCAGCAGCGGAGAAGGAGATGAAGAGGTACGCCTTCATGAAACTATGAATGTCATATACATTAAATTACACATCTGAAATATCTCCATAACCATTTTATCTATTCATTAAACTTTTTTATAAACAAGATGGAGAACATGTGACTCTTTTCATTAAAGACATTTTTGGGAAGAAGAAAATGGTCTCCCATGGGTTGCGACAGATATCTTGTCGTCGGGATGTACAACAAGGAAGTGTAGCTCGTGTGAGAGTATGCGAGCTAGTCCTCCATCCTAGGGAGGGATTTCCCTCGGTGGACCACCACTTCGATAATGTTGGAGAGGCTCTCATAAGCATCGTGGATTAGCCGATGTCTTTAATACGAAAGGCAGATGAGCAACCAAGTGATATCGATGATGTCAATAATGAGGTACATTCTTGTAGAATATTATTTTTCAATTCCTCAAAGTACTTTTGCGTATCCGTATTCATTCATCCTTGTAACAGGATACTGGCGAGCGAAAATCCCAGTCGACGGCTAATTTCTGGCCATCTACAAGACCAAGATAAATAGGCTGCCCAAATAGGTAATGCACTAAAATGAGTACCTTTATTATTCATTGACAGAGATAGTTTAATACTACATACTCAAGTGATCATTTTGTATCATTTTACGTTCGCAGATTGTCAACAAATGAGACATGACAGATTGGCTTATCATGGTGCGATTCATAAAGGACGAAAATGTCATTATCCTCAAAATGATAAAGAAAAAGGTCCGCATGTTCTTCCCAGTGTTTTGACCATCGACATTCACACGCTATTATACCTCGGTGTTGGAATAGAAGTTTTGGTCGAGTTCTAGAAGAAAGTGGGGAACATTCTTTTGATGACCTTGATCGATAATGTACAGGTCGATGTGTGGATGGGGTGAGTTTCAAAACTTATAGCCTTAATGTTTTTAAAATTGATTAGGATTTCATTTTCAATATCATTAACATTACAGGCACTTGTGGGAGAAAATATGAGAAACTAATTCAGGACGCGTTCAATTCTGCCCATCTAACTGTGGCAACTTGAAAAACTTCAAGTAGGAGGTCAAACTCCTTGTCAAACTAATTTGGGAAACAATGAAGGCAACGGATGTTGAATTCTACATCGTCCCCTACATAAGAATGTACTTTTTTATTCCTGGAAATTACATTTACATTTCAAACCACTTCCATTTCATTAATTTGTTAACATAATTTTCCAACAGCGATCATTGGTACCTCATCATTATCCGTCCCAGAACTGAGGGGGTTTTCACTTTGGACAAATTTTCAGGGGGTATCAAACCAACAAACTTGATCTAGCTCAGGGTCATTTCAATCAATCAAATCATAGATCCTAGTTTGGTAATATACGGTAAGAAGTAACCATATTAATTTACTTTCTTGATAGGCTTTCATGCGCATACTAAAGGGAGAAAAGAAAGACAGAGCCAGAACCCGACTACACTTGGAAAATCAACAATATCATGGAGGTAAACCTTGCAGCTCCAAATTTCATATTATTAATTTCTAGTAAACACATTATTATTGACTAACAGTGTAAGTTTGAAATTAACATATCTTCCCAGAGGCCAAAGGGCCATACCATGTGTACGAAATTCAAGGTGTAGCGGAAAGATGGTGTGGGGCTTGGCTCGAAGACTACCAGTAGCATGCGAACACTATGTTGGAAGAACAACATAATAGGTTGATGGTTGATTTTCAATGGTTGATCATATTTGAATTCTATGGATGGTGTTTGGTTATAGTAAACTTGTGTGATTTTTTACTTTGTTTCAATCCATGCTTAAGATAGTTCTTCTATTTCATAGTTTGAATAATGTTCGTGTGTTTTGCGAGCAATATTTTTGTAAGAGTTGTTTCAAATATCTTACCGGTGCAAAGGTTTCAAATTTATAATAGTTCAGAAGTATCTCTTGTTGTTGTTGCCCCGAAAATGATCCTGTATGGATCATCAAAAAATAAATTGGGCATTGCAATTTTATCCAAATCATACACCGGTAGAAAATGAATGTACCGGTGTAAAAATCAATCACATTTACCAGTGTAAAAAAATACTGGTGTAAAACTATTCTAGTGCAAAAAAAACAATATTCCTATTACAAAAGAAATACCGGTGTTATATTTAATACCGGTGTACAAATTAAGGTTTTACACTGGTTCATATGTTATATACCGGTGCAAAATTTCCACCCCGGTGTTCCAAATATTACTGGTGTAGATACTCTGTGACCCCCCAAATTTTCAAAATTTATACACCGGTTTAAAATACATGTGCAAACGATTTTCTACACCGGTTAATTTTACCGGTGCAAATGTGTTGTGTTTTTACACCCCTGTACATGTGCACTGGTATTTTGGGGGGCAAAATGCCGATGCTATTGCCCTTAATTACTGGTGCAAATACCCCTATCCTACAGTAGTGAATCCACATTAACATACTTATCTAGTAAGAATTACAACACATTATACACTAGAAGTTCTAAGTCCATGCTCTTGGATTTTCATGCCAAATGAGTTATGAAATTTGCTACTTTCCTAACACCCTAACATTTTAATCATACAAACACTTCCTATTATCAAACAACCCATGATATAAATGAAGTAAAACATCACATTAAAACACATGAATGCTAAATAAAAAATGCTTCAAGTTCAAAAAAAGAAGAAAACTAGGGTTTTAAACCTAGAAAATCGCAGGAGAGGAAGAGATGAAGAGGAGACGATAGGATTTAGTATTTATAGTAAAAAAAGAAGAAAAAAATTGGCTACCCAAAGTTCGCGACGTGCGAACAAATCTTCGCCCATCACGAAGACTGCAGTCAGCCATCCTAAATTCTTTTCCTTCTTGGTTCGAATTCTCCTCTTCACCGTAATTTTCTTCCATTCTTCAAGTCATCAAATCTTCAAAGAAAGTCTTCAAATTCTTCAAAAGGTGATCTTACATGGCCTCCAGCCTTTAAGTCGTGATGTTATTTCCTTATCACAAAAATCAACTTATAAAAGGTAAAAGAGAGCAAAAGTCACTCTTACCTCTTCTAAGAGAATTTCCAGGAAAAACACAAGCTCCAGTTGACAAAAGAGTGCAAAAGTGATCCCAATAAGTCCCGAAAATATGCACATAAAATGGACACATCACCCGCTTCGACCCAGGGTCGTTGATTGTAGCTAATTAACCTGAGCCGAGGGTGGTGGTCAAAGATAAAATTTATAGTTCTGCACCCCGATCTCACTGCTATGCTACCTAGAGGGTAGTTAGTCGCAATCCCTGGGTTTGTCCACAGAGATGCTAGGTCTAATGTACCAACCTATAACACAACCTCGAATCTCCCGTGCACACACTCACACGGACTTGTTTTTCTCCACCCAAACAAACATCCTGGCTTCCCATCATAGAGGGGCATTGATATGTGTGCCTAGCATGAATACAACCGAAAGTGTGTGCTTATATGTGGTGTGATATGTATGCATTCAAACTCAAAAGTAAATCACGGTAATATTATGAACACAAAATTAAGATGAATTATAGAATCTCAAAAATCATAAAGAAATAACCAAGTCACAGCAAAGTATACCCAAGCTATAGAACCTATTCCCTTGACATGGAATTAAAATATAGATTTGAATTCCACATCTTAAGATCAAAGCAAAATGAAAAAGAAGAAAAAGATAAAGTTTCCTAAGGAGAGAATCCTCTACTCTTCTAAGAACAAAACTAAGCTATCAAAAAGTATAAAACCTAGTAGACTAAGATTCTATATGTAGTAGTAGGAGATTGGGTCTAAGAATAGGCCCAAAATAGGCAGAAATGGGGTAAACCCTAGCTCAGCCACCACCCGGAGCTGAGCATCATAGATGATGCTGCCCGTGGCATATACTTGGCACGGGACGCGAGGCCTAGTGTGGGTCATACTTCTTCATGGGTGAGGGGCACATGTTCATTAGCGTGGCATGGATCTACAATGTGGTGCAGGGCGTGAGGGTTGGTGCAGGTCACGCTGGCACTGGTGTGGACCACGTCGTATTGCGTGGGGCGCCATCAAAGTGTGAAATCTTGAGTTCTTAATCCACACCCATGGCAGTTGGCGTGGGCCGTGGTCAGGCTAGGTTTTTTTCTAAGAAACTTCAAGTGGGCCGTGTAGATTCCCACACCCCATCGGCTGGTCTTGACAAAATGGACTTGGAGCGGCATGGGATGCCTAAAATGGGACGTCCCGTGCCTAAACTTAGCCGCGTGGAGGGGTTTTTGACATTGTGCTGCGGGCCATCGTGTCTGGCGTGGGTCACGCCAATGGCTCACATTGGTCTCTTCGTTATGAGGCATCTCCTCTAGTATGGGCCATTGGTTCCAAACCATGCATTGCCTGTGCTGTCCTGTTTGTGCTTCAGCCGACTCTACTAGTTTCGTTCGCTACAGGAGAACCATTAGTCCGATTTGAGAGTTTTATTAATCGATTTTATAGAACTCAAGAAGACAAATCCAGTGGAACCAGCCTTGAAGGCTAATTCTTCTTGGATCGTTCTCTGACTTAGGCACAACTCATCGAACCATGATTTCCCATTTCTCGTTGGCCGCTATGAACTTCGTAGCCGCCTATCTTTTTCTTTAATCTCCTTCTACCATGCATTGATGATCGTGGCCTTCGTCTACTACAATTCTAGAGGTGAATAGCCTTCATCTGTACTACCGTCCTAGTGGACAGCCTTCAATATTTCTACCACCCTTACAAACGGCCTTCACATAGAATGTAAACAAAAAGTACCCACGGGCAACCTACTAAAGATGATCAAAAGGAAGATCAAGAAGCCCGTGGATACTATATGTTCATTAGTACCAATTAAGTCTATAAAATTCGAGATTTAGACAAGAAAACCAAACATGGCCGTCTAAACCCCTTGTCACGTAAACTCAACTAATACTAGCAATCCATAAAGGAAAAGTAACTAAAAAGTATGTCAAATGCGTCATTTAACGCACGTGAAATAAAGCAGATCAGACTCCCCACACTTAACTCTTTACTCGTCCTCAAGTAAATAGAAGACATGAAAAAGAATCAAACGAAATGCAACGTGGAAAAAGAAGTTAAACGAGGCATTAAACTTATTCCAATATTACCCTGTTTCCCCCAAAAAGAGTAAGAATCTCACAACTCTCACACTTCCCGAAAGACATAAGTAATCAAACCACCAAAAAGTAAAGTGTGGAAAAAGGTAAGCAAAAAAGGATAAGTGTCAAGATAGCTTACTTTTCCCTAAATGATTCAAAAGCAATCAAAGAGTAGTCTTAAAAAAAGATCCACCGCGGAAGCATGCATCAACCTAGAGTTTTGTTTTCTCTCAATTTCTCTCATTTTTTCTAGGAGTGCTTTTGGGTTTTTAACCTAGCTTTAACACAAAAAGGGTACTCACTTCTCACCTTTTTCCACCCGGCCTCTCATTTGTGCCTAGGCTCGTAAGCCGAGTTGGGCCTAGCCTCTCATTTTTACCTAGCCTTTCAACCTATCTGGGCTTTTCCTAATGTTACCCAAGTCGCCCTTTTGGGTTTTCGACTTGTGTATGTTTTTGTATTTTTTCCATTTTTTTATGTTTTTCAAAATTTTCTGGTGTAGCACAAAAATGTTTTGGTGTAGCACAAATTTTTGGTTGGCTTCATACTACAAAAGATAGTCACGCATAAAAAAATACACCACCAATTTCCTAAAACATCCTACCCCATGCCAACTATAAATCCCTAGCATAGCATGTCATACCACGAAATGTCTATCCAAAAATCATCCCTCAACAAACAAAAATCAAAATCACAAACTAACAAGACAAACTACCATAGAAAATCATGAAATGCACCGAGGAAATCCAAAATTAAAACTCCCTAAGTGTGCACTACTCTCTCCCCACACTTTGCCCATTCATTGTGTCCAATGCACAAAAATTCATATCAAAACATAGGTGATGTAGGAAGAATAGTGGTACTCACTCTCGCGGTCCCAAAGGGCCTTCGTCCTTGTGACTTGTGAAGCTCCTATCCATGTACCCGGTTGCCTGTAGTGTGGCCTCAATGCTATCCATTCACGAGCTAAGATCCTTGAGAGTGCATACCCCTAATACTTGAACTACCTCTTGCTACACTTGAGTAGAGCTAGAAAGCTTGTCCCCAAGTGAATGCAAGTGTTCAATGATGTTTGTAGATAAGCTTGAGCGACTAGGGGGTGTTCTCGGAGTGGACTCACTCTCAGCCTCCTCAACATCTAACTCCAGGTTGGCCATAACTTTATAGACTTCTCCCTAAAACCTCTGATCCGGTGAAATAAGTTGGTCATCCAAGCATGTGTCATGGTCAATAGCAGTGGACTCCGGCTGTGGAAAGATCATAAAGCTACACATGTTTGTTCCGCCATAAATACATACATATCTACCCTCTGATATCGTTGGTCCCATCATGGATGCCTTAGCTAACTTCTCGATGTTTTAACATGTTCCCGATCTCCCTAAGTTAGCTAGAGCCCTTTGTGTGACCGGTAGCCTAGATGCTCTGCCAAAAAACCAACCGTGCCTCCCATGGAAATTTTTCCACTTTTCTTGTCTCTCATCGCTAAGCATTCCTACACAAAGTACCCCACCAAGTTTGGGTAAAGGTTACCCTCGGGAGTCATTGCCTAAAGGCAATGAACATCCGAACCTGGGCATTGCATTAGCTCACCGTGGTAAAAGGCTCCCAAAATGGTGAACATAACTAAACACCAGATGAATGATGGCGGTACTCTTACATAGGTTCTTCCTAAATATCCATGTCAGTTGCACCCAAAAGCACCAAGGAGGGAAAGGTAACCCTTGTTGGTGTGTCTTCTGGATCTCCTTTCCATACCTCCACTCAAAGGCTCGCACAACCTTCTTGGGGGTCATCTTGTACTCTTTGTCGTCCAGGTTAAATTTGATCGTCTTATGTCCATCATCATCTATGATGGGCTATAGAGTAGCTAGGAACTCTAGGGTCCACCTAATGTACGTCTTGGAGTGTTTCTCGAGAAACCCCTCTAGACTTACTCGGCTCAACATGTAAGTGACCGGCTCGAGTAAACCTAGAGCCGCCAAGGTGTCCTTGCAAACAAACCCAATCTCTAAAATACTCCTCTCTGGCTCTCTCAAGTTCCCCCACCTCTGGGCTGCAGTCCCAGAAATATTTGATAAACCCATAACCTCCTCGGTCACAAATGCGTGGTTACGAAGAATGGAAGTTGTTAGCTCGGGGTTTGCACCCTTCATCGACTTCTTCATCTTCTCACCCCTAGTGGACTTGCCCTTCTCCGAGGCATTCTTATTGGGTATGATCCTAAAAAAAATTAGGGCAAGGTTGGTGTTATGATCATAAATAAAGCATGGCTTATAATTCAATAAGAAAACATTCTCCCGAAAAACCCAAACATTCATAACATGATATTCTAAGCATATGGCCTATTAAAACAAGAACATTCCTCATCAAACATCAATCTCATATAAGTTATCACCAACCCAATCAATTAAATCATGCAGCCAAGATTTACTCTCCCCCAAAACACCCAACATCAAAGATCATATCTTTCAATCACAATAGTACATTAATCCTCCCAATATCCTCATCAACACAAGATCATGCATACAAACTCGAACTCAAACACATATCTCACAACACACTCATTCAAGATTCATGCTTCAAATAACACTACCACAATGTCAAATAAAGAAAATAAATATAGAGTTCAATGGGTTACCTGGAACTTGAAGCTAAGATTTGCAAGATCTACAAAAGAAGAAGAAAAAATTGCCAACTTTTGGGAAAAAAAAGCTTCAATTTTTTGAGTTCGCTAAGAGTGTGTGAGAGTGAGTGTTTCTTGAAAAGAAAGATTGTGTCAAATGATAGAATTAGGTGAAGAAGTTCACTATGGAAATGGAATTTCAGCCTAGGTGACTAGGGTGAGACGTACAATTACGATAAGAATGGAATTTTAAAATGCTCAATTTAGGGGGGCGATAATACAAGCCAATTAATTCCAAGGGATTTGGAAATATTTTCAAAAATCCTAAGGAATTAAGGAATTCCAAAATTCTTGAACCAAAAATGTATTTTTGAATTTGAGAATCAAAATTTTCTAAAATGTGCATTATCGGAACAAAGAAATTGAAAATTTGGTGTAGTACACAAAACGGGTGCCTGGCGCGAAACATAGCTTCGTGCCAAACCTTCTGGAATGAGGCATAGCCTTGCGCAAAACCTTGGTACAAGGCATAGCCTCATCCCGTTCCAATCCCAACACGAAGGTTAGCCTCGCGCCGGCCTACTTGGTGCGAGACATGCACCAACCATTTCCCTAATCTTCGGTTTTTCCCTCTTTTTCAAAAGACTATGTCACCCATCCAATTTAATTCCATTCAAAACACAATCACGAGTCTCAAAATAAAATTTCCAAACCATCAAGAGTTTCATTTCAAAAATCCACATAACAAAACAAGATTCTTGCAAACACTATCTATTCACTAATCAAAAACACAAAAGCAAAATAAACACCGTATATTTATTGTGGTCCTCATGACTTATTTTCTTTCATACATTCTAGTCAAACACACATACCGGTGGGTCTCTGGAATCACCATCGGCGACTCCTCCCACGATGACATTGTAGTGGAGAGGTCTCGAAAACGAGCCATCCTTATCTTCGGACCTTTTTTCCACCAATAGGAATGAATCTCCATGTCTTGCCATCATTGAATCCTTGAATGTCATTTTGGGGATTAAGGGAGGTCAAGGAGGTTCTAAATCCTTGATTATCTCCCTTTCCCGCTGCAAATTGGTTAGCATAGAAAAAAAATCTAGCACAGATATATTATCCATTGCATCATTCAATTCATTGGATTCATCATCTTTATCATCAACATTGGATTCACTCAAACATTCATTCTCATTTTTCATGCAAGAAGTCTCATCATGCTCATTACATAAGGTTACACCTTTACACATCAAAGACGACCTCATTGAATCATGCCTAGACTTATAGATATCAAATTCCTCTGTATCCATGTCATCCTTTAGAGTTAAGGTTCCCAAGTGGACATCGATTTTATTCTTAGACGTATTGAGAAAAGGTCTACCCAAAAGTATTGAGGGTGCACTTCCGTCGTGCACCACGTCTAAGACATAAAAGTTTTCTAGAAAAACTAACTTGCCAACTGGCACCATCACATCTGTTACTAGTCCACGGGGACTAGCATGGGAATGATCAGCAAGTTGGACAATTACTCTAGTATCCCTAAGCTCACATATTTCTAGATGTTCATATAGACTAAATGGGATAACATTAATAGATGCACCTAGATCTATTATGGCATGTTCCACAAGTTTACCACCTAAAGAGATGGGGAAAGAAAACATTTCGGGATCATCTCATTTCTTAGGCAAGTTCCTATGATTTAAAATGGAGACACCTCTCATTTTCAAATGTCCTAATGTCTTAGTTGGCCTACGCCTTTCTTTGTGCATGCAACTCTAAGAAATTTAGCATAAGATTTCACATGTTTAATTAATTCCAAGATAGGGATGGTTACCTCGACCTTTTCAAAGACTTTTGAAATGTTTTCATCATCATCCACCACCTTTGGCTGTCTTCTCAAAGAATTTGGAAATGAAGGTGGAATAGTGACTTGTGCATTGGTCTCACGGACTTCATTCCCACTTCTCAATTTAAAAGCACTCACATTCCTCGGATTCACCTCCGGTTGGAAAGGTAGTTTACCAGACTCCTTGGCCTCAAGTCAGCTTATCGAGGTGGCAATTTTCCCAACTTGAACTTCAAGATTTTAGATACTTGAGAAAGCTTTATTGCCAAGCTCCCTAATTTTTCTCATTGTCCGCTCCGCGCAGATCTCATGTTTCTTCCCCAATTGGCAGATGGCTTCCATGACCTCATCCCTTTCTGACTTTTAAAGTGAAACATGATTGTTGGAAGGGTCTTCACCTCTAGGATACGATTGAGATGGAGCTTGTCCTCCCCGGTACCCTTGATCTTGGTTGTCCTCCCTTCATCGGAAATTGAGATGATCTCTATACCTCGGGTTAAATGAATTTGCATAGGGGTCATAGGGGTATGGCCTTGCATCTTCTTGGTTCCCTCGGAACCATTATGGTTGACCTCTAGAAAATTGAGGTATTTCCCAATTGTTGTAGACATTTTCCTTCACCTCTTGTAGATCATCTACGACTTCGGGGCAAACTTTGGAATTATGGTTGAGGTTGCAAACTCCACACACTTGGACTTGATGCACTTTTCCACTCAAAATCTCCTTCATCATGAAAGCAAGAGCTTAGACTTGCTCCTCCAACTTAAGTGAGTGTGTTGGTTCATCCAAAGCCTTTACCCTTGATCTAGAGCCAAATTTACGCATACCATTTACCATTTCTTCAAAAAGTGTCATTGCATCCTTGGGGCTTTTGTTAGCTAATGAACAGTTACATGTGGCATTTACCATCTGCATTTTTTCGTCGCACAATCCCACGAAGAAGTAGTACACCAAATCTCCTTCTTTAAATGGGTGGTAAAGACTACTTGCCAAAAGTCGCTAGAAGTGCTCCCAATAGGTGTACATACTCTCATTGGCACCTTAAGTTATGTTCAAAAATTACTTCTTCAACTCGGCCGACTTGGACAGTGGAAAGTATTTTTCTAAGGATATCCTCTTCATGTCCATCCACGATCCAATACACCCCGGTGATAGATAATAGATCCAATCCTTAACACTACTTTGTAGGGAGAATGGGAAGGCTCTTAGGTTCTAGTCATCTTTAGACACTCCCGGGGCCTTCATGTTCGTGCACACCAAATGGAACTCCGAAAGATGCTTGTTTGGATTCTCACCTGCCAATCTATGGAAAGTAAAAAACCAATGGATCCTACCACTCTTAAGCTCACAACTCACCTTGGCGGGTAATGGCGGGAAGGTGATGCATAGATATTGATTCTCCAAGTTAGGTTCCATGAGTTCCCGTAGGGTGCGGTTGTCTTCCACCATTTCTAACAGACCTTTTACTACTACTTCTTGCCTTGGTTGAACTTGTGCTCGAGCTCTTCGCCTCCTTTAACCCCGACCACCTGTGTTCTCAGTCATGTAGTGTAAGACGCCTAGATTATTAGAATGGGTGTGTACAATAAACTAGGGCCAACAATACCCTTCTGAATTCAAACACTAGAAAACAGATAAAAAAGTAAAGAAACAACTATAGCAACAGCTCCAACCAAGATTCAACAACAATCATAAAACCAACAAACAAATAAAAGCTACACTAACTACTCTACTAACTCGTTCGGCCAAAGTTGATACCTAGACTGATAGCAACCCCAGAAATGGCGCCAAAATTTGACCCACCTTGACCCGGGGTCATTAACTGTAGCTAATTAACTCGAGTCAAGGGCAATGGTCAGATAAAATTTATAGTTCTACACCCTGATCTCACTGCTATGCTACCTAGATGGTAGTTAGCGGTAAGCCTAGAGTTTGTCCACAGAGATGCTAGATCTAGTGTACCAACCCAAAACACAACCTCGTATGGGTCCTCAATCTGTACGAGTGAAAGGAATAACTAGTAAAGCAAACATGTAAAGGGGGCGGGAGGGTTTTGGATTTTTGATCTAGCAACTACAAAACATGCAAAGTAAAAGAACACAACTACAATATAAAGCTAGCACTTGGGGAAATCATTAAGTGACATGGTAAATCTAAGGCTTCTATCATCGATTCTTTCACATAGAGATCTAAGAAAACCTAATAATGTGTCCATAACACGTGGTGTGGCCGATGGCATACACTTCCCTGTCACGGAGGGTGCTCTCGCAACCCTCCATCGACACGCCATCATAATTAGGGGAATACAACAAGGTCCGACCATTTTTGTTGTCTAATTCTCCCTCGTGTGATTACGTCCTAGGCTTCCACCACGAATGCAACTACTCCCCTCGGATCCTATCAGTTAGGCCTAAGGATCGTAACCACCTTATCTATACTAGGGTTTCTTGTAAACCTATCTTGCTACTAATTAAGCTATCTCTACCCAAAACCCGTCGGACAAATTTACAAAGTAGGCTAAAACTGGTGCGATGGTAAGTGGATCAGGGTGACCTCCAATCTCCCGTGCATACACTCACACAGACCCATTCCCTTCTACCCATATAAACATCCAGGTTTCCCTTCCCAGAGGGGCATCGATATGTGCACCTAGCATGAATATAGCCCAAAGTGTGTGCTTATATATGGTGTGATATTCATGCATTCAAACTCAAAAGCAGATCACAATAATATTATGAAAACAAAATTAGAATAAACTACAGAATCTCAAAAAGCATAAAGAAATAACCAAGTCACTTCAACTTATCCCCATGCAATCAAACCTACTCCCTTGACATGGAATTCAAATATAGATTTGAATTCCACAAGTAGAATCAAAGAAAAATGAAAAGAAGAAAAACATAAAGTTCCCTAAGGATGGAATCTCCTCCACTCTTCTAAGAATAACTAAGCTATAAAAATGTATGAAAACCAAGTAGACTAAGGTTCTATATATAGTAGGAGGAGATTGGGCCTAAAAGTAGCCCCAAAATAGGGTAAATCATAGCTCAGCCGCCGCCCGGCGCGAGGCATAACGGATGACGCAGCCCGTGGCATGTATTTAGCAAGGGACGTGAGGCCTAGTGTGGGTCGTGCTTGTTCATGGGTGCAGGGTGCCTGTTCATCAGCGTGGTGCAGATCTTCAACATAGCATGAGGCGCAAGGGTTGGCGTGGATCGTGTTTGGCACTGGCGCAGACCGCATTGTCTCTAGTAGGGCGTAATCAAAGTACCGAATCTTGAGTTCCTGATCTGCGCCTGTGGTGCAAAACCACGCACGGGCTGTGCCGTCCCGTTGGTGCTTCGGCCAGTTGAACTAGTTTCCTTTGCTACCAGAGCGTTAGTCCAATTTGAGAGTTTTAGTAGTCGATTTTATAGCACTCAAGAAAACAAATCCAATGGAACCAGCCTTGGAGGATATTTGTTCTTAGATCGTTCTCGGACTGAGGCACAACTCATCGGACCATAATTCCCATTTCTCCACTGGCCGCTATGAACTCCGTAGCCACCTATCTTTGGCTTTAATCTCTTTCTTCCATGCATAAATGATAGTGGCATTCGTCTACTACCATTCTAAAGGTGAATGGCCTTTGTCTCTACTACTGTCCTTACAGACGGCCGTCAATATCTTCTACCGCCCTTACAAACGGCCTTAACATAGAATCTAAACAAAAAGTACACACAGGCAACCTACTAAAGATGATCGAAAGGAAGATCAAGGAGCCTGTGGATACGAGATGTCCATTAGTACCAATTAAGTCTACAAAATGTGGGATTTAGATAAGAAAACCAAACATGGGTAACAAAAACTCAAAAACACCAAATCAACATCCAAAACATCCCAAACAAGAAAACACCAAAATCACCAAACAAGTAACAAAAACTCAAAA
This sequence comes from Rubia yunnanensis, assembly GCA_037428765.1. Lineage (NCBI taxonomy): Eukaryota > Viridiplantae > Streptophyta > Magnoliopsida > Gentianales > Rubiaceae > Rubia > Rubia yunnanensis. Next base: position 54,051,511 of record CM075063.1, on the reverse strand, counting down.
GAAAAACACCAAAATGCACTGTAGAGTCCCAAGATGAAAACTCCCTAAGTGCTCATGACTCCCCCCCCCCTCTCACGCACACGCACACACATACACACACACACACTTAAAATATGCATTGTCCCCAATGCATAATTAGTAAAAGCACATAAATGAGGTTGGGAAGGTAGTACTTACACTTGTAACACCGAAGGGCCCTCCTTATCTTGCCTTACCTCATCATTCTGAATTGTTTCCTCCGTAGGCTCCAATCTAGCGCCAAAATCTTCCAATTGCAATCTCATGCTACTTACTGCGAGGAAGAATTATTGCATAGCTTGGTTAGAACTAACAAGTTGTTCCCCAAGCGTATGCGATCGGTCTAGGATGTTCACGAGTAGGGTAGCTTGGCTAGGAGATGCCCTAGAAGAAGTCTCACCATCGGCCACCTCTATCTCTATCTCTGGGTTAGACATAATTCTGTAGAATTCCTTCTCAAATCGTGGGTCGGGCTCAAGGAACAAGTCATCCAAACTCATGTCATAGGTAATAGCAGTATGCTCCGGCTGAGGAAGAATCATGAAACTACAAGTGCTCACCCCACCATATAGCCACACAAAATGGTCCTCAAAAGTCATAGTTGATATCCTGAAAGCCTTGGCCACTGATCTGCACCATTTCACATGCTTTAACCAATGCATTTGACATAGTTTTTAGTTACTTTTAGTTGATGGATTGCTAGTATTAGTTGAGTTTACGTGACAAGGGGTTTAGACAACCATGTTTGGTTTTCTTGTCTAATTCCTTCATTTTGTAGACTTAATTGGTATTAATGGACTTTTTGTATCCACGGGATCCTTGATCTTCCTTGTGATTATCTTTAGTAGGTCGTCCGTGGGTACTTTTTGATTACATTCTATGTAAAGGCCATTCACAAGGGAAGTAGAAGATTGAAGGCCGTTCGCAAGGATGGTAGAAGAGACGAAGGCCATTCACATTAGAATTGTAGAAGATGAGGACATGAACACCAATGCATGGTAGAAGGAGATTGAAGCCAAAGATAGGCGGCTTCGAAGTTCAAGAAGGGCAAAGGAGAAAATGGTGAATCGTGGTCCGAGGAGTGTTGCCTTAATCCGGGAATGATCTAGGAATAATTGGCCTCAAGGTTGGTTCCATTGGATTAATCTTCTAGAGTACTACAAAATCGACTACTAGAACTTACAATTTAGACTAACGGTTCACCCATAGAAAGCAAACAAAGTTCAGCCAATGAAGCACCAACGGAATTTCATGGACTGCGCATGGTAAAGCATCAGTAGCCCATGACAAAGCACACTGCCCACACTAAACAAGAGTTCTAGGGGATCCATAAAGACCTTCACGAGACAAAGGCGCCAGGCCGTGAAAAAAACACCGGGCCGTAAAGCTTGGAGTTGTAGAATTGATTATTTGGCTAAGTATGGAGTTGGGCAGTGAAAACCATCAAAAACCGTAAAGAAATTCCTGAACGAGACCATATATTGTTCGTGGTCGGTGAAAAAATTCACGGACCGTGAGAACTTCTGAAAAGAAACTGTGTACTGTACTGTTCGCGGTCCGTAAAAACCTTCGCTAACTGTGGCACAAGAGAAGCTTCACGGACCGTGCCAAATCTCAGGAACCAGGGATATGAATACTTCATGGTCTACACCATATCCCACACCCCGTGCTTGAAAGCTTCACGGATCGTGAAATCCGTACTGGTCCATGAAGCCTTGGTGGCTGACATAGGTTTTTGCCATTTTTGGCCTATTTTGGGCCTGTCTTTAGGCCCAATCTCCTACTCCTATATATAGGAGCCTAAGACTAAACTATTAGAGAGTATATTAGAAAGGAGAATAGAAGCTAGGTATAATGTAGAGTAGATTCTCTCTCTAGTTTAGAGAGAAGGAAGAGGAGAGTTCTTCTTCTCTTTCCTTCTCCTTTGTTTTCCTTTCCTTTTCTTTTCATCTTATTTTCTAGATCCATGGAATCTAACCTGATATTTTCCATGGATATAAATTTTCTAAACTAGATTTTTACCTTGGGATTCATTTTGGCACTTAGTATGTTCTAAATGCTTATTGAGATTCATTATATTCATCATATCTTTGTGTTTATGATATTATTGTGATTTTTCTTGAATGTTATAAATGCATGAATACTACACCACATATAAGCACACACTTTGGGCTATATTCATTTGTGGTGCAATTATTGATGCCCCCCTTGGAAAGAGAAACCTGGATGTTAGCATTTGTAGGGGAGAATGCGGCCGCGTAGGTGTGTGCATGGAGGATTCGAGAATGCTCTGACCTATTTGCCATTGCACCAGTATTAGCTGAATTTGTAACTATTGTCTGAGAAGTTGCAGGTAGATATAGTGAATAGTAGCAAGCTAGGTATTGTGTTGAAATCCTAATATCACAAATAAGGTGACTACAAACCTTGGGCCTAGCATATATAGGACCTGGGGGTAGTAGTTGCATTTGTGGTGGAAGCCCAGGACATAATAGCATAGGGGAGAAACAGACCTCCAATGATGTTCGGACCTTGTTGTACTCCCCTAATTATAATTGAGGTGTCAATGTAGGGTTACAAGCGCACCTACCATGACGGGGTTGGGGAAGTGTATGCCATCGGCCACACCACGTGTTGTGAACACACTGATAGGTATCTTGTATGTTTATATGTTAATGAATCGAGTATTGAAGCATTAGAACTATCGTGTTGCTAAATGATTCCCAAGTGCCTAGTATAAATAGTTTACTTGTTTGTCAATTGCATGCTTGTAGTTGTCAGTTGAAAACACCAAACTCCCCCCCCCCCAGTTGCATGTCTACACTACTAGTTGTTTCTTTCACTCATGCAGATTGATGACCCACACAAGGTTGTGTTTTAATTAGTACCTTGAGCCCTACAATCCTTGTGGACAAACCCAGGGCTTGCTTCCTACTACCCCTTGGTAGCTTAGTGGTAAGAATGGGTGCAGAATATAAATATCTATATTTGACCCGTAAGCTCCTTCGCTTGTGTTTTAACAACAACCAGGTTGGGGTAGGTCAGCCACTTCTCAATGGTGTACTTCATTCCCAATCGCCCAAAGGTTTCCAATGCACGTTGAATGACTGGATGTCCAAAATACTGCACCAAAAGCCCTACCATACCACCCATCAGAATCTTTCCACTTTTTCTATCCCCCATCCCCAAGCATTCTTGTATAAAATCCCCCACCAAGTTTGGTTAGAAGTTACCCTTAGGAGCCATTGCCCAAAGGAAATGAACATTTGAACCTAGCCATTACGTTAGTTTGTCGTGACAGAATACCCCCCTTAATAGCAACCTTTGAACATAGCGCAATGCCTGATGAACTATGGCAGTGTTTTTGCACAAGCTCTTCTGATTTGTCCCTGTCAGGTGGCTCCAAAAATTCCCAAGGGAGAATGACATCCCTTGTCGATGTGTTCTCAGAACGTCTCTAATGTACCTCCACCCAAAAGGATGAGCCACCTCCCCATGTGTCATTGTATACCCAAATGAAACTTTATTTCCCGATGTCCATCCTCATCTGTGACTTGCCATAGAGTAGCTAGGAACTCTAAAGTCTATCGGATGTAGGTCTTCGAGTGCTTGTCGAAGAAACCCTCTAGGTATACCCATCCTAATAGATAGGTAACGAGCTCGAGTAAGCCTAGAGCTTCCAAGGTGTCTTTGCACACGAATCCAATCTCCAATATTTTCCTCTTCGGCTCTCTTAATTACCTCCACCTCTGGGATGCAGTCCTGGAGATGTTAGTTGATCCCATGAATTCTTATTTCACGAACTCGGGGTTGTGGGAAGGGGAGTCACTATCTCATTATTTGCACCCTTTGTTGGTTTCTTTCTTTTCTCACTCCGTGAGGACTTCCCTTTCTCCGACACACTCTTTTTATCCTAACAAAATGAAGGAAAAAGTGAAAATGTGATCATAAAAAAGGGCATGCCCACAATATCATTCAACGAGACAACATCCTTTCTAAATAGCCTTGTCATTCAAATTATGATATTCTCAACATGAAAGCTATTCAAACAATAACATTTTCATTAAACAATAACTCATAGAAATTCATATCAACCCATCAACAAGATCATGCAATCAAGATTCATCCCTCCTAAATCATCCAACACATGAAGAACATATCATTCAAGCATAATAGCACATCCATCCACCCAAACTTTCTTTAACACAAGAGTATGCATACAATCTAAACTCATTTCTCAACAACATACACTCATTTAAGAATCATGCTTTACATAACACCACCACAATGTTAATAAATAAAATAAACAAGGAGTTCAATGGATTACCCAGAATTTGAAGCTAAGAGTTGCAAGATTGACACAAGAAGAAGCAAAAAATTGCTAATTTTTAGACAACAGCTTCAAATTTTCAAGTTAACCAAGAGTGTGTGTGTGAGTGAGTTTTTATTGAAAAGCTTGAATGTGTCAAAATGACTCAGTTAGGTGGAAGAATGTGCCAAGGATCTAAAATTTCAGCAAAGGTGATAAGGGGGAGAGGTAACAGTCCACCGGGAACATCAACTTTCCAACCCGCACTATCACATTCTTAACTAGCCCACGAGGGCTAGTTTGGGAGTGATCGGCGAGTTGGAAAATCACCCTAGTGTCCATAAGTTCACGTGTGTCTTGGCGTTCAAAAAGACTATATGGGATCACATTTATGGATGCTCTTAAGTCTATCATTGAATTCTCAGTTAGGGGATAGAGAACATTGTGGGGTCGTCACATGTCTTAGGCAAATTTTTGTGGTTCAAAATGGCTTCCCCCCCCCCCTCCCCAATTTTTAAATGTTTTACCTTCTTAGTTTGTCTACTTCTCTTTTTTGTGCATGCAACTTTAAGAAACTTAGTAGACGATGGCATATGTTCAATTAGCTCTAAGTTAAGGATTGATACCTCGACCTTTTCAAGATCCTTCAAATGCTTGCATCATTGGTTCCCACCTTCGGCCTCTGCCTCAAAGCATTTGGAAATGGCGGTGGGATCGTCTCTTGTGCCTCGGGTGGTGGTAACTCCTTGGAAGGATCTTCCTTGACCATAATTCCATTCTCCTCAAAATTTTCCTTGCTAGCCTCCAATACTATATCGTCTTCTTGCAACACCTTTTTCTTGGACTCACGAACTTCCTTCCCACTTCTCAACTTGAGTGTGCTCACATTCCTAGGATTGATCTCTGGTTTGGAAGGGATTTTGACGGACTCTTTAGCCTTAAGTTGGCTCACCGAGGTGACGAGTTGCTCGACTTGGACTTCAAGAATTTTTATGCTCAAAAAGGCCCTATTGCCAAGATCTTCAATTTTGCGCCTTGTCCTCTCCGTGAAAAATTCATGCTTTTTCCCCAATTCACCAATGGCTTCCAAAATATCTTTCCGGTCCGACTTTTATAGAGAGGTGTGGTTTTTGGAAGGGCCCTTACCCCTTGGATATGGTCGAGGTGGGGCTTGTCCGCCTTGATACCCTTAATCTTGGTTCTCCTCCCTCCAACGGAAACTTGGATGGTCTCGGTACCTTAGGTTGAACGAGTTTGCATAGGGATCTTTCCTTGCATCACCTTGGTTCCCTCTGAACCCTTGTTTTCGCCCCCTAACAAACTATAACCTATTCTTGTTGTTGTACTCCATGGCCTTCACCTCTTAAAATTCTTCCGCTAATTTGGGATATGCCTCGGTGTTGTGGTCAAGGTTGCATACCCCGCACAATTTCACTTGATGAACCTTCCCTCTTAAGAGCTCCTTCATCATGGAAGCAAGAGCTTGAACTTTCTCCTCTAACTTAGGGTACCAAGTTTGGGAGTGATCGGTTTGGCACACGGTCAAGGTTCATCCAAGACCCTAACCCTTGACCGTGTGCCAAACGGTTGCATTCCATTGGCCATTTCTTCAAAGAGAGCCATCACAGCATTTGGGCTTTTATTGAAGATTGATCCATTACATGCAACATTCACCATCTGCGTGTCTTCATCACACAACCCTTCAAAAAAGTAGTAAACTAGGTCTCCCCCCTTGAAAGGATGGTATGGACAGCTTGCTAGCAACTTTTTTAAATGCTCCCAATAGTCATAAAGTGATTCTCTAGCTCCTTGGGTGATATTAGATAGCTGTTTATTCAGTCTGGCAAATTTGGATGTCGGAATCTTCTCCTGAAATATTCTATTCATATCCATCCAGGAGCTTATACAATCGGGGGGGGGGGGGGAGATAGTACAGCCAATCCTTATCCCCATCTTGAAGAGAGAATGGAAAAGCCCATAGATTGTAATCATCCTCCAAAATACCCGGAGGCTTCATATTTTTGCAGTCTAGGCTGAACTCCGACATGCATTTTTTTTGGATCTTCCCCTGCCCTTCCGTGGAAAGTGGGGAGACAATGTATCATCTCAATCCCAACTCACAGTTCACATTAGGTGGGAATGGAGGGAATGTGAAACACAATGGCTAGCTATCTAATTTCGGATCCATAAGCTCCCTTAATGTTCTATTATCCTCTGTCATCTCTCGTAACTCTTCTACTACCAAAACCGTTCTAGGTTAAACCTATACTCTAGCTCTCCGCTTCCTTCATTTCTGAATAACTGCGTTATCAGTTGGGTAATGCAAAACTCCTAAGCAGCGGCGGAACCACCTTTAGGCGGGGGCAGGCGCGCGCCTGCCCTGAGCTCCGTCGGCCGGGCGGGAGCTACTGTTCCCGGCCGATGGATCGGTGGTTTCCACCTACGGTGGCGTAGGCGCGCCGCCCGATCGCCGGAGAAAGCTGCTGCTTCCCTTTTTTTCCCCAATCACGACGTCAAATGACGTCGTTTGATTAAATGTTTTTTTTTATTTTACAGATGTATGGGTGAGTTTTAAAAAAAACTTATAAAACCCAAACAAAGTCAAATGGCCCAACGCCCAAGCCATGACCCAAAGCCAAAGTCCCAATTCCCAAACCCAATCCTTCACTGCTCTCTTCTTCAGCTCCCTCTCCCAGTCTCCCTCTCGGCTCCTCTCTCAGTTCGCCACCGCCGCCAGTCGTCCGCCACCCGCCACCGCCGTCCGCCACCACCGGCACCGGCCACACCGCCAAGATCCACCGCCATTTAGGTATTTTAAAAATTCAAATTTCAATTTCAATTTAATTCAAACTCTTGAACTAAAATTGAAAGATTCAAAACATGAATTTAATTGTTTCTAGTTCAATTCCTTTTCAATTTTGATTTTAGTTGTGCAATATTGTTTTTATTCAATTCATTTTAATTTTCGTTTGAATTGTGATTTGTGAGATTTTGAAGAATTTGTGAATTGTGATTGTGAGGTTATTTAAATTCATTGTAATTTTCGTTTGAATTGTGGTTTGTGAGGTTATTTAAATTCATTGTGAATTTGTGATTGTGAGATTTTCGTTTTTATTCAATTCATTGTGATTTTCGTTTGAATTGTGATTTGTGGGATTTTGTGAATTAATAATTTAGGGTTTATCATGTATTCATGTTGATTTGATTTATTAATAATTTAGGCTTTATCATGTATTCATGTTGTAATATTCATATACTTTTGTAGATTTTATAATGAGTTGAATTTGGTGTTTGATAGGTTATGAAGAATTTAGTGCAACGGAGTATAGGATTTCCACCTTTGAAGAAGAGAGCTCTTGAATGTGATGAAGGTACCCAAGATAAGCATAATGAGGAGGGTGGTAGTGGTAGTAAGCAATCTCGTTTACAATTTTGTGCCAATGATGTTATAAGTGATCCCGCCTTAAGAAAACCTATAAATGAGTATGATGCTTCTATTATAGATAATGTGAGGTGTGAATATGTGAAAAGAGGGCCTTGTCAACCTAGGAACCATAATTTTCCCAAAACATTTTATTCAAGCGAATATAGAAAGTTTCAAAATAATTGGTTTGATATGTTTCCTTGGTTGGAGTATAGTGTGTCAAATGATGCCACATATTGTTTTCCTTGCTATCTTTTTAAGGATCCCACAAGTAATGATGACTATAGTGTGGATGGGGTGAAAACTTGGAAGAATGCCCTAAACTCTTTTAGGAAGCATCAAAAACATGTGGATGGTAAGCATCATATTGCCAATGGGAAATTGTCGGACTTTAGTAATCCAAACCAAAGAATCCCACATTTTTTGGAGGTTCATGGGCGTGAAGTAGAAGAGGCATACCGCATCCGTTTGAGTGGGATTTTGAATGTGATAAGATTCTTGTTAAAGCAAGGCTTGGCTTTCCGTGGTCATGACGAGAGTATTGATTCTCTCAACAAAGGTAATTTTCTTGAATTGGTTGATTGGTATTGCGATCGAAGTGAGTATATTGCTAAGGTAATGCATGATGCTCCGGGAAATAACAAGTTGACATCCCCCTTAATTCAAAAACAACTCTCACATGCTTGTGCCGAAGAGGTAAGTGATGCTATCATTAATGACATTGGAGACGGTGTATTTTCTATTCTTGTTGATGAGGCTAGAGATTGTTCAATAAAAGAGCAAATGGGAGTTGTTTTGCGATATGTCAAAAAACAAGGATGTGTTCTTGAGCGTTTTCTTAGTCTTGTGCATGTGAATGATACTAAGTCTACCACTTTGTTTCTTGCTCTCAAGACACTTATTGGAAATAAGAAATTGTCGTTGTCAAGGTGTAGGGGGCAAGGATATGATGGGGCTTCAAACATGCGAGGAGAGTTTAATGGGTTGAAAGCTTTGATGTTGAAAGAAAACTCTTCGGCAAGGTACATCCATTGCTTTTCTCACCAACTTCAATTGGTTGTTGTTAGTGTTGCAAATAGTACTCTATCAGTGTGTGAATTTTTTTCGTATCTTGTTGACATCGTGAATCTAGTTGGGGGTTCTTGTGTTAGAAAAGATATGCTTAATCGTTTAGAACATGATAGACTTGCGGAGGCACTGGAAAAAGGAGATAATGTTAGTGGAAGAGGCAAAAATCAGGAAATGAGTTTGAGACGGCCTGGTGATACCCGTTGGGGATCACACTACACTACTATTCTTCGTTTCGAGGTTATGTGGCCTTCCATTGATCAAGTGCTTCTTAATATATGTGAGTATGGCAATTCAGCTGAAAATGCCTCTAAAGCAAAGGGTTTGATGGATAGAATGGAGAGCTATGAATTTGTATTTTGTATGTTTTTGATGAAACATTTGTTGGGAGTTACAAGTCAGTTGTCTCTTGCCTTGCAACAAAGAGATCAAAATATTGTACAAGCTGTGCATTTGATGAATACAATGAAGCTTGAACTGAGAGAATTCAGAGCTGTGGGTTTTGAGGTATTGTTGAATAAAGTCGAGACCTTTTGTAAGAAACATGAGATCACAGTATGCCAGATGGAAGATCAACGGAAAATTCGTCACCGTTCTAGACGTCGTGGACAGATGGAAACCAATGGTGACTTTTATCGCGTTGACATTTTTCTTCAGGTAAACTTTAAAATTTATATACTTTAATATATTTTTTTAGACTATTTTACATGTATTTTTTATCTTGTTGATGTTTTTTTTCTTTTTTTTTTCTAGACCGTGGATAATATGATTGTTGAAATGAATGATCGATTTTCTGAAGCAAGCTCGGAGTTACTCACTTGTATTGCATGCCTTGATCCGAGAGATTCATTTTCCAGCTTTGATGTTGGTAAGTTGGTTCGCCTTGGTGAACTATATCCGAATGACTTCTCTCGAATTGATTGTCTTCAACTTGAGCAAGAACTTAACACTTTCATTCGTGATATGAGACATAATAATGCTTCTTGGCCAGTGATCAATGATCTAGCACGTTTTGCTCAGCATATGGTTGAATCACGTAGCCATGTCGTCTTTCCATTGCTATATCATCTTATTCAGTTGGCATTAGTTCTACCCGTTGCAACTGCTTCAGTTGAACGAGTTTTTTCTGCTATGAAAAAAATCAAGACTGATCTACGTAATAGAATGGGAGATGAATGGTTGAATGATATTATAAGGGTTTATGTTGAGAAAGGGGTTTTTGTTAAGATTGAGAATGAAGCAATCATGCAACGTTTTCAAAGCTCGGAGCCTCGTAGGATTAAATTGCCTCCACTTCCTAAATCTGCTTCTAGCATTAGAATGTAGTTTTTTTAGTAGTGAATTTGTAGGACTTATTGTATTGTACTCATCTTATTATATTATGTTAATCGATCATTTGTTTTTGAGTTGTACAAAAAAAATTTAAAAGTACAGTGCAATTTCAGCCTACCCTCACATTTTTTCCTGGTTCCGCCACTGCTCCTAAGTTTGGGGTATGAGTATGTACCATAAACTAGGGGTTAACAGTACCCTACCTGAGGTAACACCAGAAAATAGATTAAAGGCAACAAGAGTACTAACATACATATTCAATCAGCAACAATAACCAACATAAACAAAGAAAAATGAAAGTGATACTAACGACTCAACTAACGAGTTATACTAATTGACGATTAAACTTGACTAGCATCCCCGGAAATGGTGCCAAAATTTGACCCACCTCCTCTTAGGGTCGTTAATTTTAGCTAATTAACCTGATCGGAGAACTTATGAAAGGGTCAAAGATAGATATTTATAGTTCTGCACCCAACTCACTACTAAGCTACCTATGGGGTAGTTAGTGGTAAGCCTGGGTATGTCCACAGAAATGCTAGGGCCTAGAGGTAAATAAACACAACCACGAACGGGTCATCAATCCATCGTGTTGCTAGGAGTAGATACTATAGTAAGAATAGGGGTTTGGTTTTCAATTAACAACTACTAACATGAAGGTAAAAATGCACGCAAACTATATTAACAGACACTTAGGTCATATTTGTGTAACATGGTTGATTAACTGTTCCGATTCTCGATTCAATCACATATAATACTTCAACAACCTAATGTAGTGCTCATAGTACGTGGTGTGGTCGATGGTCATCACTTCCTCGTACCTGTCACACAGGGTGCTCTTGCAAATCTTTCATCAGCACCACCTCCATAATTAGGGGAGTGAAACAACGATCTAACCATTACGCAGATCTGTTTCTCTCCCATACGATTATGTCTCTGGCAGTACACCGAATGCTCTTCCCCCTAGGCCTATACATGAGGCAAAGGGAGGTAGGAACCTTATCGATGACACTAGGACCTCTTACAACCCTAACTTGATACTATTTACTATCTCTACTCGTAACCCTTCGGACCAACTTGCCAGCTAAAAATGGTGTGTTGTCATCATAATAGTAAAACTTGGAAAAGACATGCGTGCACACACCCACGTGGACCCCGGACCCTGCTACCAATATCACATCCAGGTTTCTCCTTCCCGAGGTCAGGGGGGTGGGTATCAATATTTGCACCAATACAAATGTTGACTAGAGTGTGTGTTAATGGAGTGTATCATTCATGCAATTATAACAATTCAAGAACAAGCCATCATAATGTCATAAGCAAATAGATTTGGAAGATCTAAAAAATGTCACAAGAACAAAATCAACCATGAATACAAATTTATCCCAAGCTATGGAAAACTACTCCCTAGACATGGAATTCAAGTATTTCCTTGAATTCTATATCCGTGGGCTAAAGCCAAATAAAAAGGAAAGAAAGAAAGAAGAGGAGAGAATGTTTCTCTCTCTAAGTTGCTCTCCAAACTACAAAAAAATATTAAAACATGATCCATGACCTCTAACCCTAGTAGACTAAGGCTATATTTATAGTAGTAGGGGATTGGGCCTAAAAATAGGCACAAAATAGGCCAAAATAAGTTAAAACCCTAGTCAGCCAACACAGACATGGACCGCCGCGGATGGCGCGGTCCGCACCGCTGGTGTGGCCTCGTGGTGGCTCAGTTCGCTAGATCAGGCATGGGTCGCATACCTCGTGCCGGCATGGCCCATCTTCAAGAAGATCATTTTTGCACTTCTGATCCATAGTTCGTGTCATTTGGCCCGAACCGTCATTAAAATCCTTGTTTTGCTCAGTCTTTTGGCACGAGCTTCTTCAGTCTTCACATCTCGCTTGCTGGTCTTGGCATTTTAGACTTGGAACAGTGCAGGCCGTGTAAAATGGGATGGTCTGCACCCATACTTAGCCATTTTAGAAGTGAAAAAGGGCTCTCAAGCACAAGGCCTGTATTGGTTGGCATGGCCCGTGCTGGGTTTTGGCATGGCTCGTGGCGTTTGGCGCGGCTCATTCCAGAAGCTCTTGGCATTGGTCGTATGGCGTGGAGTGGGTTACTGGTGCATGGTCTCGTGCCGGCCATGAGCGGTTTGTGCCAGCCTGTGGATGCGTCGCTCAGCTGAACTTTTTTTCTCCTCTACGTGTGAACTGTTGGTTCATTTTGAGAGTTCTTGTAGTCAATTTCATAGCGCTCAAGAAGACGAATCCAATGGAACCAACCTCAAGGGCTGATTCTTCTTGGATCGTTCCCAAAACTTGTCATGACTCTCGGATCACAATTCTTTGTTTCTTCATTGGCCTTTTTGAACTTCAATGTTGCGTATCTTTTTCTACATCTTTCTACTACCACGATGAAATTTCAATGGTCTTCATCTACTACCATTCTAACGTGAATGGCCTTCAACATCTTCTACTGTCCTTGCAAACGGCCTTCAATATAAAATGTAAGAAAAATACCCACGAGCAACCTATTAAGGATGATCACAGAGGAATATCCAGGTGCCCGTGGATACAAAGCGTCCACTAGTACCAATTAAGTCTACAAAACACATGATTTAGATAAGAAAATAAAACATGGCTGTCTAAACCCCTTGTCACGTAAACTCAACTGATACTAGCAATCTAACATATAAAACAAGCCAATTATTACACCAAATGCATCGGTTGACGCACGCGTAATAAGGCACATCAATTATGTAAAAATAAGTTTTAATAATATTATTTTATTAAAAATTGTACTCAAATATGAGAATCTAAGAATTTTTTTCCATTAAAACCCAGGTTAATGAGGGACGTAAATAAGACTCCCCAAGGTTTTGTAAAATCTAATAATATGGTTTTTTCTGAATGAAAACATTCAGTTCGCAGTGATGAATACAAAAGGCAAAAATACTCCCCAAAGGAAAGCTAGTTTTTAGAAAAAGTGTTGGTAGTGTTTCTGTTTGTGACATCTCCACCCCATGTGTTGATGTCAAACAAACGGCCGGACTTCCAATACCTTCCTAAAACTGAAAATTTGCAATTAGATTTTATAAAAAGACATCTTTTACTGATTTTAATAGAAATGCAGCAAGTGATGGTCCCAAAAACGGTTTTGGTCTACAACCATGTTTATGAAAATCTTCATTTGATGCGCTCGATTCCCTCTTGTTAGCCTGAGTGTGCCTTTTTCTTCCTCTCCTCTATTCTGATCCTTCCATTTCTCATTCTTGTACCTAAAATTCATAAAACAAGTTTTATCAGTGACATCAATTATGATCATCCAAGTAATCAAGTCTAAGTGCTCAAATGTTTAATCTATCCAAGTGTTGTAAACCTAAGTTCTGGAATGTTTAATCTATCCAAGTGAGCCTTTGAGTTGGTAAAATTACCAAAAAGGGAACGTTAATTAAATCTAAATTTTCCAGCGACAACATTCACTATTGCGGCCTTGCTAGTGTTGTCTTAAGATGGCGCGAGGGGCGGCGCCGCTGCTTGTCAGGGACTACGCCACCATCGCAGCCTCACCACGGGTCATCTCTAGGCAGAGAGGAGCAGTGCAATTGCGCCTCTTAGGGACAACATCCTTGTCCACCACCGCCGCCTGGCTTAGGTTGTCTCAAGGTGGCGCGAGGAGCGGCGCCTCAACTTGTGAGGGACTGCGGCCACCACCACGGCCTCACCGGGAGTCGTGTCTAGGCGGTGAGCTGCTAAACTGCGCTTCTCAAGGAAAAAATCCACATCCTACATTGTGGCCTTGATGGGTTCGTCTCAAGGTGGTGCGAGAAGCGGCGCTGCCACTTGTCGGGGACCGCGGCCTCGCTGAATTTGTCTCAAACAGTCTAAGATTGGCGCAACCATGCTTCTCATGGAAAACATCCCCATCCACCTCTGCGGCCTCGCCGGGGATTGTCTCAAGGCGGTGCAACCACACTTCTCAGGGACAGCATCCTGGTCTACCACCATGGGTCGGCCGGAAAGAACCTTAGAGGATTCATGCAATGTTTGAGGGTGGTGAGCATGAATATAAACCTTCATTGGTGATGTGCCCAATTTATATGGTTATATTAGGACTTTTAGGATTAAATTTTGTACACTTTTGTGCTCTAGATGTGGCATTTTGCCTTGAAATTCACTAAGGAGAGTTAAAAGTGACTTTTACTCTTGTATTACTTTTCTAGAGGATTTTCTGTGACAAGGCAATTTGTTTGAAGACTTTGAAGAATACCTCTGAATATTTGAAGACTTGCATTTGAGCTTTTGAATACTTGAAGAATTGAAGTGAAGTGAAGAAAAGGACTTGAAACAAAAAGAAGAAAGAAATCAAGATGCTGAAACTTGGCTTGGTCGCAACTCGCAATAGCGACTCGCGATGGATTGGTCACGAGTCACGATGGACGAGTGGTTAGAACCTTTCTTACTTTTTTGTACTATAAATACTAAATCGTATCCTCTCCTCTTTAGCTATCTTCTCCTTCTTGCAACTTTCTGGGTTCAAACCCTAGTTTTTCCTTTCCTTTTTTTCTTAGTTTTTGTATGTTGATCATTTCTTTTCATTAGCTTGGTTAGTTTAATCTTGGGAGAAATTGATTGAAGCTTCCATATCTATGTAGGAAGAACCTCTATTTGACTCTATCTTGAAGCATCTGTTATTTAGCATCCATGTGTTTTAATGTGATGTTTTACTTCACTTATATCATGGGTTGTTTCAGAATAGGAAGTGTTTGCATGATTGAAGTGTTAGGGTGTTAGGAAAGTTGCAAATTTCTTAACTCATTTGGCATGAAAATCCAAGAACATGGACTTAGAACTTCTAGTGTATAATGTGTTGTAATTCTTGCTAGATAAGTATGTTAATGTGGATTGTTCTCATATTTATCCTATAGATGCAATGAAAGGTTGAATCTTGAATGTGGTTTGTTCTTGGTTTAGCCTAATATTGAATGATATGTTTAGTTAAATGGCTATGTCTTTGGTAAAAGATTTGTTGTTATCAAATCTATGATTCTTCGTGTATAATGGCGTTGATGAAATACCTTTGCGGTGTGGTTTGCCTAAAGTGATTATCAATGAGGTTTGCAAATAGTCGTTTGTCTTTGCAAATTACTATAAAGAAGGAATGAATGTTGATCTTCGAATGAGAAGTTTTAGCATTCCCCATAGGTAACGAATGTGATAGAATGAGTGAATGATTCCATAATCTACATTAGGTTATGAAGTGGCTATTAATTGCCCCCAAGGCTTTCTCTTTTGTAGTTTTTACCCTTTGTCTTAGTTTGCTTGATTATTAGCATAAATACTTAACTTTGCTTGTTGTTTTGTATTTTACTTTCATAACTTAGGAAAACCAACCAACCAATCCCCCCCCCCTCCCATTTTACCTGTTTTTATATATCTATATATATTTACTTCTACTATAATATCAACCTTATATGTTTGAACGCTTAAGAATATCCTTCTTCTTCGTGGACGCCCCGACTTGCCACTATCTGCTTAGTTGTAGTTAGTAAGCATTAAGGGCTTATAAATATTAACTTTGAGAGGTACAGCGATGACCTTCCGATTGGCGCCACAGATAACCATATTTGAACGGGATGGTCACAGCAGGTCACTGGCACCGGCGGTTTATTAGCTGCGGCGTCAAATCTCTTGGGCACGATTCACCAGAGAACGGTAAAAATGCCATAAAATAAGGTGTTTGGGGAAGATGGAGAGTAAGATCGACGAAGATACAGGGGTCGAAACCCTCAGATCTAGGGTTGGACGTGGAAAAGAGAGCAACTGGGAGAGAAGATTCAAGAGATTGTGTGGGTGAAAGATAGTAAATGGGAGTGAATGAGAGAGAATCGGATAAATGGTTTGAAACCTTTAGATCCAGGGTTGGATGTGGAAAAAGAGAGCGGCTAGGAGAGAAGATTCGAGAGAGGGTGTGAGTGAAAAAGATTAAATGGGAGTGAATGAGAGAGAATAAAATAAATGGTAGAAATAGAAATTCAAATGTAAAAAATGCCAAATGATGTAAGTGTTTAAAATGTGCAAATTGATTTAGGCCAGACTATAAATGAAAGTGTGTAAAAATAATTGGGACGGAGTGGTGTACAAGTTTGAAAACAGTAAAAGAAGAAAAAAAAGTTGGTAGAGATATTAAAATGTGAATCGGTATACACATATCTATTTGACGTTGGCATCTAAAATTACAGTGGGTCTCCTTGAGGTCACTTACTTTTACCTTATACACTGTATTTGTTAAATTACGTACTAAAGTTAGAAATTTTTGTAAATATACATTTATATTTTCACATTCAAATACATATTATTTCTTGTTTTACCTTTTAAAATACAATATTTAAATTTTATTAAAAAAAATTACAGCATTTAAGTTACAAGCCACAGCCACCGTGGATTATCTATAAACTTCAGGAAAGGGTACAATTATACACACATCACACTAAAGCTTTGATGCCCGCACTGAACACATAATTTTAATTTTGGAGTCCGTCAATCATACGTGAAATTGATTGACTTCTACGAAAGTTCATGAAATATAGTGTTTAAAAGCGTAAGGCACACTAAAAGGCAAAAGAAAATCACATTCTTAAATGCAATATAGTTCATGATAAATTTCATCAGATAAAATCCATAGTACAGAGCAGATATGTGTTCTAAACAAAACATAAAATCACTTCCTCTTCTTTGATTTCACTGGAGGAATGTCAACATCGTCCTCTGACGAGATCTCCTCAGGTTCATCGGGAACATCATTCGGTACATTATTTTTGGTTATGTAGTCCTTCAACATGCTCATTGCCTGCTCCTTCATTGAAATCAATTGCTCAGAAAGAACTCCCTCGTTTGCAACTATAGAGTGCATCTCCGAGTCAAGTTGAAGTGTAGCTTTAACTAACGGCCGAGCAGATGCAGCATTTTGATCTTCCATACTGTGTATACTGAAATATCTGGAATTTATAGTTATCACTTCAACACAAAGACACATTTAATCAAGCTGGATAAATATTCTCTCATATGCTTCTGCTAAAACAACCATTAGTCCTTCAGATAATGATTTATTACAAGCACCAAATCCCGAAGAAAAGTTCTAAAGCATACATAAAACTCTTCAAATTTACATTTCCATTCTAAAAAAAATTGACTGAGGATTAACTTTTAACAAACAATTAAAAAGTGTATTGTAATATGGCATACCAATCAGCGAATCATGTCATAGTTTACAGTCCTTGAAATAGCAAAATACTTCAGAAGTTTTGATAACGTAAAACAAGAGAATAATGAAATGATTTTCCCTAGTTTACAGCTACACAGCCTTCAACCTGTTTTAACATTAAAACAATTAAACTGAATCACTTAACCTCACTAACGGTATCATTATCAAAGATTAGTCAGTTCTCTCTGCTTGTTAGTAGATGCAGTATACTAGTACAGTGTGATTTAATCATCTACATGACAGATTGTTATTCAAAATCAGAGAGGATAAGGTCAGTGCACAGCTTTAAACTTTCTTATTTTGGTTCCTGAAAATATATGTATGACATTATCTAGATAGAACTGTAGCATTAATCAGACAGGTGATTTTCTTAGCCAGACCTCCTACTCTTTTTGGTTTGACAATGAATCGTAAGTGAAATCCTTTCTCAAATTCATCCTCGGAGCTATTCTGTGACATTAACGAGGTTAGTCAAATTAACTTGAAGACCACCATAAACGTAAAACGCTATCAGTAGTTTGACAAGTCTCACAAGTGGTTATTGGGTGTAACATATGCAACAATAAAACATAAGGCACCAGAACAGCTCAAAGGCTTGATTAAATGTAGTATTTGCAAAGATCAATGATACTCTCATCAACTAAATGCAAACTGAGGTAATAGAAACATTCATCATGAAAGCGAGCGAGAATAGCATTCATCTACACAAAATTTTCCTCCATGAAAGAAACAGCTGTATTAATTAACTAGAGAATGAACCCGCAGACAGACTTTGTAGCCTTTACGAGATAACAGATGAGATATCTCTCTACCATCCTATAGTTCATTTCTCCTTAGCAAGAACATTTACATTAACCCTCTATTTGTTTGCATGAAATCCATGACCTAGAAATGAAATTGGGGTAGATCACTATTGAAATTTCTACTATCAGCAGATTCAATTCTTGTTTGCATGAAATCCATGACGTAGAAATGGAATTGAATTGGTAGATCACAGTTGAAATTTCTACTATGAGCAGACTCATTTTCATTTCCATACCCCGGATTCCATGCAAACAAAAAGACACTGATAAATGATACTCTCACAGGATTCAGAAAATTTACGATTAATATCACGGCCAAATTCAACCAACACAGTTTACATAAACAGAAAAATCTACCTCTGTACCATAATCTGGAACAAAAATGAATAGATACCATGGAACACATACACACAAGGCCAACTAATTTTACCGGTCCAAATCTGTAAAGGGTTATACATTTCTTTACTTTTCACCATTCAAAATTCACCTAATCATCAATTCCCTTTCACAACTGCTGCCTACACTATCATTTCGAAGCTAAATGAGCATAATCTCACAAGCTTATGATAAATCCTTAAACTAACAGCCAGTGTTAATCTCTAAAATCCAACAGCAGAAGACATTTTGTGCAATGAGCCATCTCGTGAGTACAACAAACTCTACCAATAAAAAGGAGCTAGAACTAAAAAGCAAACACCAAAGACGAAACTACAAACAGATTACCACTCAATATAAATAATCAACTGCCAGAGAGTCGGAAAAGTGGGACTCTGGACTCTAAAGGCAAGGTCATTAAATCAGACATCAAGAAGGTACCAAGTTAAAGTGTTAGAAAACAAAAATTCAGTCAGCAGCAGAAATATTATATCAATAATGAAACAACAGAAGATGATAATGTGTGGAATTTTGCTGGTTTAAAAAACAAGAGCGCCGCTATTAATTACCTGGTCTGTGAGGGATGACTGGCGAGGGGCGGCGGCGAAAAGTTCGGAAGGAGGACGGCGGTTGTAGGAGGCGGGACAAGGAAAGGGCAGGGCGGATGGTTGGGGAAGGAGGAACAGCGAGTATGTTTTGGGGGAGGTTTATCTTTAGTAGTTACTGTCAAATTACCAACGCATTCTGTGGGAGATAGATTTAATTTTAGGATTTGGGATTTGGCCTTTTGTGCAAATGATTAGTTTTTAGAGCTGTCAATATCATACTTGCACTGAAAATTCACTTCGGATCGATACAACCGAAATCTGATTCTAACTCGAGAGGTGTCTACACAAATTTGAACCCAGCACGACTGAACTCAACACGAAATTAGATTCTGATCCGAGGAATATGAACCCGAACTTGAACTTAACACAACTGAATTCAATTAGAAATCCAAATCTGACTCAATAATTAGGACCCAAACCTGACCTGAAGTTGAACCCGAGATCAACCCAATCTCATAAACAACCTGAATTCAATTCAACACGATAAATCAGCTATATAGTCGTACATGTAATCAACCAAAAACTTATTCAATTCGAGAACCAAGTAATCAAACAGATTTTGATATTCATAATTGATCAAATACATAATGATCACGATGTGATTTGGACTCCCAGAACAACAATGACATTGGGTTGCAAGAAGAGTTCCTGCAAGAATCTCTTGGATTGTATTCATGGGAAAATATCTGATGGTAAAGTCAGTATCTTTAGTTGAATGCTAGAATGCTATTGTAGTTACTTACGTTGGTTCTTTCACCTTGCCTCCATTTATAGGGTTAGTTTCCCTACATTCTTGGTCGTTCATGCCCACGTTGGACATGTCAACTGACCTGCCTCCCCCGGGGCGTTAAAACCGTAGCTTAGAATTCCCCGGTTGGAGGCGGTGTGGTCAAAAGATAGAAATTTATAGTTCTCCACCCTGTTCATACTGTTATGCTACCTATAGGGTAGTTAACGGTAAGCCATGGTTTGTCCACAGAGATGCTAGGTCTAATGTATCAACTCAAACACAACCTCGTACGGGTCGTCAATCCGTACAAGTGAAAGGAATAGCTAGCAAAGCAAACATGCAAATAAGAGGGGGAGGGGGTTTGGTTTTTCAATCTAACAACTACAAAATATGAAAAGTAAAACACACAAACACAATATTAAGCTAAGCACTTGAGGAAATCATTGAGCAACTTGGTCAATCTAATGTTTCTATCTTCGATTCATTCACATGGATATCTAAGCAAACCTAATAGAGTGTCCATAATAAGTGGTATGGCTGATGGCATACACTTCCACGTCCATGTCATAGTGGGTGCTCTCGCAACCCTCCATTGACGCCACCATCGTAATTAGAGGAGTACAACAAGGTTTGAACATTGTTGTAGGTCTGTTTCTCCCCGTGCAATTCCGTCCAGAGCTTCCACCACAAATGCACTACTTCCCTCAGGTCCTATCAATTAGGCACGAGGGTCGTAGGCACCTTATTTGTGATACTAGGGTTTCTTGTAACCCTAGCTTGCTACTATTTAGCTATCTCTACTTGTAACCTCTTGGACAACTTTACGAAGTCAGCTAAGACTGGTGTGATGGTAAGTAGATCAGAGTGACCTCAATTCCCCCATGCACACACCCACGCAGATGCATTCTCCTCTACCCATTCTAATAACCAGGTTTCTCTTCCAAATGGGGCATCGATATTTGCACCATGCATGAATATAGCCCAAAGTGTGTGCTTATATGTGGTGTACTATTCATGCATTTAAACTCAAGAGAAAATCACAATAATATCATGAACACAAAATTAGGATGAACTAAAGAATCTCAAATGGTATGTAGATTAGACCAAGTCACTACAATTTATCCCCAAGCTATAGAAACTACTCCCTCGACATGGAATTCAAATAAAGATTTCAATTCCACATCTTAGGATCAAAGCAAAATAAAGAAAAGAAAAAGATGAAGTTTCTACTAGGGAGAGAGTCTCCAAACTACTCTTGAAATCTAGTCTTTCTAATGTATTGTATGAGAACCTAGTAGGAAAAGGTTCTATATATAGTAGTAGGAGATTGGGCCTTAAAATAGGGTAAACCCTAGCTCAGCCGCCGCTCACCGTGTGGGACGTCTCGGATGATGCGGCCCATAGCGTGTCCTTGGCGCGGAGCGCGAGGACTAGCATGGGTCGTGTCCCTTCATGTACAAGGGGCACCGGATCTGGGGCATGGCATGGATGTTCATGTCATGTGGGGAGCGAGGCTTTGCGGGGTCCACGTCTAACCCCTTGTGCTTGTAGCATCGTCTTCTGTGCGGTGCCATCAGGGTGTTGAAAATTGAGGTTTTGATCCATGCTCGTGGTCATTGGCGTGGGTCGTGGTCAGGAAGGCTGATTGCTCAGGAACTTGGGGGTGGGCCGTGTGAATTCCCAGACCCCGCCGGCTGGTCTTGGTATATTGAGCTTGGAATGGCGCAAGACGTCAAAAACGAGACATCTCGCGCTTTTACTTAGCCGCATGGAGGGGTTCTTCAATTTGTGCTGGCGGCCCATGGCCTCTGGTGCGGGATGCGCCATAGCCTCACACTAGTCTTCTTGTGCGAGGCATCTCCTTTGGCACTGGCCATTGGTGCCAAACCATGCATGGCCTGCGCTGACCTGTTTGTGCCTTGGCCGGCTGAACTAGTTTCCTTCGATAAGGGTGAACTGTTAGTCCAATTTCATAGTTTTAGTAGTCAATTTTGTAGTACCCAAGAAGAAAAATCCAATGTAACCAGCCTTGAAGGATAATTCTTTTTGGACTGTTCTCGGACTTGAGCACAACTCATCGAACCACGATTCTCCGTTTCTTCTTTGGCTGCATTGAACTCTGTTGCCGCCTATATTTGGCTTCTACCATGCATTGTTGATCGTGGCCTTCGTTTAGTACCATTCTAATGTGAATGTCCTTTGTCTCTACTATCATCCTTGCGAACAGTCTTCAATATCTTCTACCACACTTACGAATGGCCTTCACATAGAATGTAAACAAAATGTACCCACGGGTGACCTACTAAAGATGATCACAATGAAGATAAAGGAGCTCGTGGATAAAAAATAATCATTAGAACCAATTAAGTCTACAAAACATCGGATTTAGACAAGAAAACCAAACATGGCTGTCTAAACCCCTTGTCATGTAAACTCAACTAATACTAGCAATCCACCAAATAAAACTAACTAAAAAGTATGCTAAATGCATTGGTTAATGCATGCGTAGTGAAGCAGGTCATCAACTTATCTTCTATTGTGGGCCACGATTCCTTATTCATGGCTATTGCATTAAGCTACACAAGGTTACCTCCTGCGAGCTCATGATCTTCGCGTTGTGTTATACGAAGTTATCACTTCGTGTTCTTTATACTAGTTCTCATGAGGCGGTCTCCTTGGTAAGCTATGTATGATGCCTAGCTTTTTGTCTTTCCCGCGTACTTACCTCTCTTATACCATAAGCTCCCTTCTAGTCGTGAAGGACGTA
This sequence comes from Rubia yunnanensis, assembly GCA_037428765.1. NCBI lineage: Eukaryota > Viridiplantae > Streptophyta > Magnoliopsida > Gentianales > Rubiaceae > Rubia > Rubia yunnanensis. The sequence continues at coordinate 54,028,825 of CM075063.1, read as the reverse complement.
AATTGTAAGAATAGGAAACACTGTGTGCTCCAAAGGGGCATGATCATCGCGTTTGGACCTTGATTATTGAAATTAATATAGGTGACATTCTTCGTGAGTTGAGATTTATGTATTTTGTCCCCGATGTGAATAACATGTTGTGCTCCCGACATTTTGGACACACGTTGACATTAAACACTATGGTAATTGCACCTCTTCCTCTTTTTATCCTATAAAAGCCTCTGACTTTCTCTATATGTGATATATGTGAGATTTATTCTTTGGATCTTGTGATTTGATATATCAACGGTAATCTTCTTAATATTTGTTTCTGTTGATCGAGGTATTTTTAATCTTCTCTGCCGTGAATTTCCATATGGATTCTACTTGTAAATTCCTGATTTAGTTTATCTTCCTCAAGAAATATGGGTCTTTCGAAGATATTTGTTTCTGTGCCGTCAATTTTTATCCCACTGTTTAAGGCCAAGATTGAGGCTGCAGTAATTCCTTAGAGCATAGGCCGAATAGAGAAATGTAATCTTCTATGAGAATGTGGTGATTCTTCTTCCGATAATGTCAGAAAGGTTGTGAAAAATTCTCGTACTTGATAAGACGTCAAATGCATGTATTTTCCAAAATGTTTAACATCTCATTTGTTATCTTTTTATCGTAGATTTCTAGATTTAGGTAGGTTTACATCATAAGGGGTTTAGATGACCGTTTTCAATTTTCATATCTAAGGCCTTCATTTTTTAACCTATGTTTAGTCTAATGGATTTTTGGTCCTTACGAGTGTCTAGATCCCTTTCTGTAAGGTTAATTTGTAGATTGCTCAAAAGCATTTCAGATGATTTGATGAAGGCCATTCACAAGATTGGTAGAATAAAGCCCAAATTTGAAGAACAAAGGCCAGCCGACCGATGCAAAAATCGCCCGGGTGATTGAATTTGGGCGCATGGGTAGGGCCCTTAATCTTGCGCCCGTGCGGTGGAAATTGCTCCTTGGTGCAAGTCCTCAGAACGGAAATGCACAGCAAGTGCCTGAGCTCACGCGCCCGAGTGCTGGCCCTTGGCAGCGCCCAGTAGCCATGTCTCCTATGCATCTATCCACGCGCCAACACGCAGTGAAATCAACCATGTTGCAAGGCTTCAATTCACTCTTGCGCGCCTCGTTTGTCAACCCGCGTGGTTGTGCACTACTTCAGCCAGCAGCAACCTGGTATGCTAGCCCCGATTGCGCACCAGTGCACCACAAAGAAAATCACGACGTAGCTCTTCAGTCTCTCAATGCACGCACGGCGTAGAGTCTTACGCACCCACGCACTGCATCTCGCGCCAACACCCTAGTACCTGCATCAACCTTGTGCTAGCACCCCAACGCACACATTAGCCTCGCGCCAGCACCCTAGCACCCGCATTAATGGGCACGCGGCTAGTGCATATTGCTGCTCCGTTTAACTTTTTTAACCTAGTTGGGCTATAAATAACCTCTCTCTTCCCCCATTTATGTGAGCCCAACTTGGGGGAATCCAAAACCTAGTTTTTCTTCATCATAGTTTTTAAAATTCTTCCACGAATTCTTGTCGATTTTTTAAGGGTTTTCATTATCTAGGCTAGATATCATCTTGGGAGCAATTGGAAAGCATTTCTAGTATGATATTGTGAGAATTGGTTTATTCTACTTTGTGTCATTGATTATCAATTATATTTATTCTTTGTTGTGTGATTAATGCATGATTTAGACTAGGATGATCAACTAGTTGATGATTGTGGGTTGATTATTTGCTAGGTTTTTTGTCAAACTCAGAAGACTTTGACTTTTTGTCGAAGTGATTATCGTTAGTCAATGTTAGGTTATAATTGGGTGTGACAACTAATTATGATTATTGATTGAGGAAGTTTCTTAGATTTGAGATGAATTTGAATGGGTTTGTCTAACTATCAATGTGGCTCACTAATAACGATAAGCATGAAGACCGATCCTCGTAGTCGTTATTAGTAGATTTACTTGTGTTATCTATATGTTTTTCGCTTGTAGGACAAAATGGTAGTTGTGTTGGGTCTCCATGTGCATTGCTATTCTCAGGGAAGTTTATGATGCCAATCGTCTAGAATGACTCGAGGGTAAGGGTTATAGTGTGGCGCTGATCGCTCACTTTAACTATAGCCGAGGAGAGGTGAGAAATGTCTTCACTCAAAAGGTGTGGACAAGTTCTCTACAATATGTGGTTGATGCATAAAAATAGGATAATTAGTCTATGATCAAAGGAAGACTAGAAATGTAAACCAATTGCGCCCAAGACTCGTTATAATCTTAGTTAAGTTATTTGCGTTATTTGTGATTGTATTTACATCGCTCTTTCTACTTGGTTGTTAATTTAGTAGTTTAAAGTAGTCGTAGTGTTTTTCAAAACCAAAACCCCCCTTACTTTGTTACCATACACTTAGAGTGACATCTTTGTGTGCTTTTTAACTTTGATTTAACACTCGATAAAATCCATTTTCCTCGTGGACGACCCCGTCTTACCACTAGCTACTATTTAGTAGTTAGCCGTAACTTGAGCACATCAATACTATCTTTGAGAGGCACGGTGATGACATTCCAAATTTTGGCGCCGCTGCCAAGGAAAAAGCTTATTTTGTTGAGTGTTAGTGTAGTTCTTTGTGTTTTTTGTTTCTCTTTGTGTGTTCTGGTTTGTTCATAGTTTATGCTTGTTTTGTTTCTTTTTTTTCGGAAGGACGTATTGCTTTTGTTCTTAGTTTATGGTACGTTCTCATTTCGAGAACCGAGAACCTTTGCACTACGACCCCAAATTTGTTATGCTTCTTTGTTTTTTTTTTGGTCTTGTTTGGAATGTGTATTGCTTGAGTTCTTGGTTTACTTCTACCAAGAATCCTTACACTACGATTCCAATTTTTTTTATAAAAAAAAAGAGGAAAAAAAAGAAAGATCTTACCTTGAGGGAACTCATGATGAGAAGAGAGGCTCAACAAAAAGGTTTTTGTAGGATTTATCATTCTAACCATCCTACCGATTCTTGTTATTGGTTGAGAGAGGAGCACTATGAGGAGAATAGAATCCTTTGTTTTCAAAACCAAGGGTATCATGAGGAGTGATATAAAGAGGTTGGAGTTGTTGGTTTCCAAGGTCAATAAGCTTAAGAGTGGTATACATACTATGATTCTTACAATTCAGAGTGGAGTGGTAATCCAGATTCGTGGTATGGGAATGCACCAGAATACGAACACTATAAGCAATCTGATTTGCATTCATCACCTTATGTCATGTCCCAAAACCATACTCAAGGAGAAGGTTTAAGCTCAAATGAGGAACTCATGCAAGCAATATCGAATATAGTTCAAGATTTGGAAGCTCGCACTTCCTCAAGATTTGAAAACTTGGAGACCCAAATTAGCCAACTTGCATCTTCTTTGAGTTGTTTGGAAGCTAGAGATTCTGGCAAGCTTTCATCACAACCAGAGGTGAGCCAGGAGCCAAGTTCTAATCCTTCTACCTTAATGGCCAAGATGGTGAAGGAAGTTGAAGATAAGGTCTAAGGGGATGAGGAGTTGGTTGTTTAAGACAAAGAAGTTGAGCAAAGGGTGATTGTCCTATGTTCACTATTCTTGCCATCATTACCCCTTCCTCCACCAATTGAACTCCACCATTTTTAAAATTTTTGGAGGAGACAATATGGGAGCCAAATGATTATGCCAAGCTTCCAAACCACACATCTCCTTTAAAACTATCTCCACCTCCACAAAAATTTCTTCTTGAAAGTTTTGTATCCCCACATCTCTACTGTTGGACGCTCATGGTGAAGGGGTTCAAGCCTTCACCATATGGATAACATTAGGGTCATGCCGATGACCTTAAATATACGGAGCTTCTCAGGAGGTAACCCGAGCTTTTAAGTTAGGCTAGTATTTTTTTGTTATGTTTTTGTCGTAGATTGCTAGATTTAGGTAGGTTTACATTATAAGGGGTTTAGATGACCACTTTTGGTTTTCATATCTAAATCCATCATTTTATAACCTATGTTTAGTCTAATGGATTTTTGGTCCTTACAAGCATCTAGATCCCTTCTTGTAAGCTTAATTTGTAGATAACTCATAAGCACTTTGGATGATTTGATGAAGGCCATTCACAAGAATGGTAGAAGAAAGTGATTTGAAGAATGAAGGCCAACCATCTGACACGAAGAAAGACTGGGTGATGAATGTTAGGCGCGCAGGCAGTGCTTTTAATCGCGCGCCCGCACGGAAGAAATTGCTCCTTGATGCAGATCTTCAGGCCATGAACGCATAACCAGTGCTTGAGCTCGTTCGTCTGCACACAGGGCCACTGCAGTGCCCAGAAACCGTGCCTCATACGCATCTATCTGCATGCTAGAATGCAAGGAAGGCAACCGTGGCGCAAAGCTTCATTCCGCTCTCACGCGCCCTGCTCGTCGTCCCGTGCGGCCACACGCTACCTTGGTCAGCGCCAATCGGGTGTGCTAGTCGGTGCACCATGCATGTCCAATCGTGTGCCATGAACAAAGCCACATCGCAACTCTTCAATCCCTCAATGCGCCCCGTCGCAAAGTCCCACGCACCCGCACGCTGCATCTTGCGCCTGCATCAGCCTCGCGCCAGCACGCCAGCACCCGCATCAGCCTCGCATGAGTAACCTAACACCCACATCAATGGGCACGTTGCCAGCGTGCCTTTCTGCTCTTTTGGACTTTTCTCTACCCACTTGGGCTATAAATAGCCCCTCTTCTTCCCCATTTGTGTGAGCCTGACTTGGGGACCTCCAAACCCTAGTTTTTCTTCATCTTTTCATAGTTTTTGCAATTCTTCCATGAATTCTTGTAGATTTGTTAAGGATTTTCATTATCTAGGCTAGATTTCATCATGGGAGCGATTGGTAAGCATTTCTAGTATGATATTGTGAGACTTGGTTTATTCTACTTTGTGTCATTGATTATCAATTGTATTTATGCTTTCTTATATGATTAATGCATGATTTAGACTAGGATTATCAAGTAGTTAATGATTGTGGGTTGATTATATGCTAGGTTTTTTGTCAAACCTGAAAGACTTTGACTATGTTAGGTTATAATTGGGTGTGACGACTAATTATGATTATTGATTGATGAAGTTCTTAGATATGAGATGAATTTGAATGGGTTTGTCTAATTATCAATGTGGCTCACTAATAACGATTAGAATGAAGGTCGATCCTCGTTGTCGTTATTAGTAGATATACTTGAGCTATCTGTATGTTTCTCGCTTGTAGGAAAAAATGGTAGTTGTGTTGGGTCTCCTTGTGTATTTCTATTCTCGGGGAAGTCTATGATGCCAATCGTCTAGAATAACTAAAGGGTAAGGGTTATAGCCTGGCGTTGATCGCTCACTCTAACTATAACCGATGAGAGGTTAGAAAAGTCTTCACTCGAAAGGTGTTGACAAGTTCTCCACAATATGTGGTTAATGTATAAAAATAGGATAATTAGTCGATGATTAAAGGATGACCAAAATTTTAAACCAACTACACCCAAGACTCATTATAATTTTAGTTAAGTTATTTGTGCTATTTGTGATCGTATATACATCACTCCTTCTACTTGGTTGTTAATTTAGTAGTTTAAATTAGTCGTAGTGTTTTTCAAAACCAACCCCCCCACGCTTTGTTACCACACACTTAGAGTGACATCTTTGTGTGTTTTTTAACTACACTTTAACACTGTATAAAACCCCCTTTTCCTCGTGGACAACGCCGTATTACCACTAGCTACTATTTAGTAGTTAGCTAGAATTTGGGCACATAAATACTATCTTTGAGAGGTACGGCGATGGCCTCCCTGTACCCTTTCTTCTTTCTAAGAGAGAGGTGAACCTGATGAGCGTGTGAGTGTCCACATTAATGAGTTTGCTCGTTATGCCATGGTATGTTGTCGTACAACATGCTTAAGATATATAGTTGTGAGCTTCGTGTAATGATGTTTCTCCTAGTTTGCCGGTTGTTGCGGATGCATCACCTCTTACTCATGAGCTTGGTAGTATAAAGGCTGAACTAGATTATACTTGTGAGCATCTTTGTATAACTGAAGAAGAGTTTTCACGACAGCATCATAAGGTCAAATGTTTAGGGTATGCAATGTATGCCAATAATGGTTATTCTAAGCTGTAGATCAACGGGTTTTACAGTCCTAAGGATTTTGCAAATTTATTTCTCAAATTGCGGATGCTGCTTATAATCTTGGTAGGTTTCTTTGTTATAAATCAACACGATCATGTAACCTCAGTAGTGTACGCAATCTTCCCCCTTGTGTCAGATATAAAACGAGTCTTAATTTACCGTCAGAATGAAGATGACTGACTATACTGAGCCAAGAGAGATTCTAGTGCTTTTTCATTTCCCCTTTTATATTTCTTCGAAGGGTTTCCTGAAATGATCAGTATGGAGGAATTACGTACCTATACTGTGGATGCACGAAGCCCTGAGTTTTTTTATTGTGAATGAGATAATTATTGGGAACAATAGGGCTTCATCCTTGATCAAGTTTGTGAATGATATTGTATCTGTTGTATGGATAATAGTTAAATTCTTGTTGTAGATATAGATAATTTAGGTTCAGTTTTTACCTTAGAGGATTTCTTTTCTTTCTCCTTGGATTCTTCATGTTTGTCCTTCTTCTGATTTGCTTCCTTAGGTGCAAAATCAACTAACTCTTTCACACTCATTAGGGTTACAATAGTTGCATTCTCTCTCTGATTTGGTTCCGTCTGGGAAGGAAGTTTTCCACTGATTAACTTCAACTTATTTCTCTCCACATAGTGTCATTTGTTACTCAATGTTTCCTATAGCAGCCCTTGTCTCTTGTTGAAAAGCATTCATGTTTTTGGCTAAATTTTGCACCACTTAACTATGTTGAGCAATACTCTTGAGAACATTATTCATGAAGATTTACAGATCATCTTGGGCGGGATGATTACCTCGACCAGCCTATGACTATCTCTGAGCATACATTCCTAGAGCTTTCTAGCTCCAACTGATGTTTGGGTGGTTCCTCCATCCTAGATTATATGTATCTAAAGATGGATCATACCTTCTTAGACTTGGTGGGCCATCTTCTGATCCATAGCAAGCTTGTTCATTGGAGAATCTCGAAGGGTAGGGCAAGCATCAGTGTAGTTTCCCATTTGTGAGAAAATTTTGCACTTAGCTCCTCGTGAAGTCTTCACAGCTAGCTCTTGTACCAAAGATGTGAGGTCATCAAACTTCTCATCCATTTGTGAAGTTCCGGCTACCTTGACTGGTCTCAATCTATCATTGTCTTCATTATACTCCTGGGTGACCATGTCAAGAATGATCTCCTTCACCTCATACATGGTTTTGTTTAGCACATTACCACCACAAATTGCATAAAAAAATTTCCTTTCTATCGAACACATTCCACCATAAAAATAATTAGTAATGAGCTATCAATAATTAGTGGTTAGGACATTTACAATATAATTGATTAAAACGATCACAATAACCAGCAAGACTCTCCCCATTCTTCTGTCTTATGCCACAAATTGCGGCTCTTAAATTAGCTGCTCTAGACTTGGGAATTTTTTTTGTAAATATTTTAGCTCAAGATCCTCCCATGTTCGAATTGAACCCAGGGGAAGTTCAAATAACCATTCACCGGCCTTTCCCTGCAAAGTGTGTGTAAGGGTGAGAAGTCTAATATGATCTTCAGAAAAACCTTCGGGTCGCAGAGTCACACATACAAGATTGAATTCATCAAAATGATTATGAGGATTCTCACCTAGAAAATCACAAACTTAGGTAATACTTGTATAAAACCTATTTTAATTTCAGAATTACGATTAATGTCAGGAAGTACAATGCATAGTGGACGATTGTTTTGGTAATGCTCAATGTCTCTTATCCGCTGAAGTGGTGGTTCTTCCTCATCCCTACTCATCGACCATGTTGAATTTTTCTTCGCTGGCAGTTGACTCATATGAGGAATATTTCTTCAAGGTGTTTCTCTACTTCATTAAAATTTGTGCAAGTTTCTCAATATTTGGAGTAAAGATTAATTTTCCTGTATGAGAAGAACAAGGCATAAACATGAAGGAAAAGAGAAGCAAATAAAATTTTAAAGAAAAATACTGCTTAAAACCAATCCCCGACAAGGGGCCAAAATTTGGTGTGTCGATTTACACCAAAGATAACTATGAGCTCTAAGCCAAATGTTTAATTTCACGATTTTGTATTCGAGATGATCATCTTGATCAATATAGCACCGAGCAAGTTCATTTTTCCAAGATATTGGCAATATATATCATTTATTCATAACCTGCAAAGTTGTAACTAGAACAATGATTTGATAGTGATGAATAATAAAAACCAAAAATTAAGAACAAATGAAATTGGAATATTGTTAATAATTACGAAAAGATTTGAACTATGATGAGAAAATTCCAATTCTGATCAATTCCATACTAAGTTTCTGTCTTGATCTTCGATGCAAAGACGAATTTAAATGCATGCACACAAATTAGTTATAGTTGCAAGCAACTAATCTTTCCTTACCTTGTTGATAATTAGGGGGATGTCTCGCAAACTATTTCTCTAATTAATATTTAACCTAAGAGATGCTCTATAGATTTAATATGCTAGCAACATTAACAATGAGAAAGACTCAATTCATAACCAACAAACTCTAACGCAAGATTATTAAATTAATATTGTTGATACCTTAAATTGCCACTGATTGAACTTAAATCACAATTAAAGTTGATTGGTTCAATTGACATTAAAATAACTAACATGCTTCAAGTATTGTGCACTACTCAAGAACATGAAAGCAATCATAAACATTATAATCAAGAACAACATATGCTAGCATGCAATCAGAGGAATAAAGCTAATTAGATCTCACGAGAATTGATTCCGGTACTTCCTTGATCTTTACCGAAAAAGAGGGATTTAGATAAAAGACATAATCAAATTAATCCTCAAAAACAGAAAAGAATGGAAGATGAAAATTATCTAAATAGAATAATGAAAAGCTCAAAATGTGTAGTCTCGGGAATACTATTTTTGCATCTCTGTGCATGCATGCCTATGAATGTAAAACAATGTACGAAAAATTACTACAGTCAAAAGATAGAATAAGGAATAAAATATGTCTTTACTTATCTAATAGAAATTCAAAAATATTAGGAAATATATTCTCCTAAAATTTAGGAGTCTTCAAACAATAAAATTCCAATTCTATATTGGACTTGCCAAAATTATTCCACCAAAATATTCCATCATAATATCCAAATTCTTTGCACAAGAATTTCTTTTTATTCCTTCTTATTCAATTCCCACCCATGTCCATGTATCCATACAAATTCATTTTCCATGTGTTCAGAAAATTGGTCGGTATGGCATACCGACCAACGAATTTCAGTACCTCGTCAATTCCATTCAAAACTTTCAAACTGCGATAAAATACCATCAAAACACGAGTTTCCATAGAACTTATCAGTGTAAATACAACCCAAAACACATGGTAATATTAGCCCAATCACTTGTTTTCTTTCCTACTAGGTGTTTTTAGATTCCTTGGACAATAGTCCAGTTTGTAACATCGACTTGACTGTTAGCTTGAGGGTATGCGATAGAGGTGAAATTTTGGGTTATGCCTAAATTATTCCACCTTTGATTGAATGCTCCACTTGCAACCTGTATTTCACTGTTCGAGACGATTGTCTTAGGTATGCCTGGTGTATAAGCAGGCCAGTGAACAAAAGGCTGATGGCCACTTGGCCCAACCCAATATCATCCTACAACGAGACAAACATGTTTCAGCCTAAGACGCGGATCAACTAAATGTGAGACTTCTGGTTATTGAAGAAAATATGGGCCAAGAAATACGGGATGAACAGCGAACATGAATGCCACGAATGCAGAACATGGTGATCATGGTGTGCCCACGATCTTAATCCCTAAAAGCAAGGAACTACAACTATGTTAGCCTATAAATACAACAAGCTCTTGAGAAGCTAAGGTAAGCATGAATAACTCAAGAAATTCCAGTTTTTAAGAGAGTCACTGACTTGATCGTTGGAGCATTTCTCCCCTACCTGATTGGACCACCACATCATTTGGTGCAGACTGTGGGGACGGAATTTTTTTTCGTTTTAAAGTCCTTCAGGTAAACAATAGTGTTCACCAGAAGTGCATAGAGTCATAATCACCAAACGTAGGAACAAACACCTGAATGCAGCAGGATAGTACATCTTACCCAAGAATAGGATTACATGCCCAGTAGAGAAATAGAACGTAGTAAGGAGAAAACGAAGAGGAAGAAGAAGTAGAGTCTCCCTACACAAACCAAGAAAAAGAAAGAAGGGTGTTCGCGACATTCCTAGAAGCAAACTGGGAAAATTTGAATGACCAGTTTCTAGCACCGCTCAAACCTTCACCCCCCAAGGTTAGAGAAAAAAGTAAATCTCGAGTGTGAGAATCTCAAGTATGAAGAAGAATTGCGAGATATCGTTGCATACGACGATGTAGATAAATCACCTCTAGCACCACATCAACGAGATTTTAGGATGCCAAAGGACTTCAAACACCCTTTACATGTTAAAATCAACTATGGAACTACAGATCCAAAAGAGTTCCTACACTTGTATAGGAACAACATGAGATTTCGCGATGTAAACATCGAATTAGTGTACAAAGCATTTCCTATATTCCTTACGAGGACAATGATAACTTGGTATGAGGATCTTCCAAAGGGAAGCATCAAATCTTGGGTGCAATTGTCATATCTATTTTTGGGACGCTTATATCAGAAGCAAAGATTTACAAAAACAATTGTAGATCTCAATAACATAGCACAAAAAAGTGATGAAAGATTGGCGGAGTATCATAATCGGTTCGTTACGGAAAGTTTGCAGGTTTGTGAATTTTCATTCGAATCGCATTGAGAGCGTCCACAGGGGGGCATGCAATCAGGTGAATTCTACAAAGAACTAACAAAGAACATGCTACCTAGAGAATTGCAAAATATGATTGAGGAACATGTAAGAACAAAGGAGGCAAACAACTGTAAAATTGAACGTTAGTGAGGCGAGAAGCGAATGATGGAGGATTTGTAAATGGGGTTTATGCAAAAAGGAAAGGGAAACGCCCCTCTCATAGGAAAAGAACCGGGCTTGCAAAGTGCACTGTTCCAAGATACTCGTCTGAAAAGAACAAGGAAAGATATATGGCACACAATCAAGGAGCTATTTCGAGAACCAGCGCCTATGTTAGCACCACCAGAAAAGAGATCAAGGGAGTATTATTGTGCCTTTCATAAAGACCACGGTCATGACATTGAGTATTGCAGAGACCTGAGAAGACATATTGAAGAAAATTTGAGGAATAACTACTTAGGCCAATATATATAATAAAAAAAGGAGGGCAGTATGGTGACACTACCAAAACAGCGAACCCCTTAGCAAGAAACCAAGGGACAGCGACCAAACTGGGGAAATAAATTTTAAAATAACTGTAGTAGTGGATTACAATAATGATACAGATGAAGAAGTACCGGGAACGGTCATCTTGTCCATACACGGATCCACGGAGTCACTGTCCAACAATGCTTGGAAGGCCATAGCAAGGTATTCTCCCCCGCAAGAGCCCGTTGACAAAAGATTGCGCTCGAATGAGGTAATCACATTTAGTGGGAAAGACGTGGTGCCAAACGATTGCCTCACAATGATCCCATGGTCATTATAGAAAAAATTAGAAATGCTACCGTTCACAGAGTCTTCGTGGACGAAGGAAGTGCATTCAAGATATTATTTGTAGACTATTTCGACTAGTTAGGTTTCAAGCGAACTGATCTTAAAAGGTTCACGTCTTAATTGGTAGGGTTCACAGGGCGAGCAGAAATGCCATTAGAGAATATACAGTTGGCCATCATTATTGGAAAGAGTGGGAAAATTGTACCATCATGTGCAAATCTGTAGTCATGAATGCTCCAAGTACGTTTGACGCCATCATGGGAAGGGCATGAATGAACAGAGCATAGGCAATATGGTCCCCTTACCACCTGGTAAAGAAATTCCCAACTCCGACAAGAATCGCGACTATAACAGGGAACCAACAAATGGCAAGGCAATGCATGGTTATCACAATGAAGGCAGGAAAAGTTAGAGAAATGGCGAAGATGGTTAACAGAATCTCAGATGGAGGATCACTAGAGCAGCTACAATCAGCAGTAAACCTGGGGGAAGAAACAGAGCTGGTTAGCCTAGATGACGAAGATAGTTCCAAATGCGTAAAAGTAGGAAAACATCTTCTGGACATGGAAAAGATAAGGGTTATAGAAATCCTGCAAAGCCATGAGGATACCTTCGCATGGGAAGTCAAAAACATGGGAGGAGTGGACCCAAGCATCGCTACACTTTCTTGAACATTAGCGATTTAGTCAAATTGGTTAAACAAATGCAACGTTGCTTTGCTTTGCGATAGGTAAAAGTCAATCATAGAGAAAGTCACAGTGCTGCTTCAAGCTGGAATATTGAAAGAGGTTACATGTGCAAAGTGGCTAGCGAACCAAGTCATGATGAAGAAATCAAACGCGGGATGGAGAATGTGCATTGATTTTACTGATCTTAATAAATCATGTCCAAAGGATTGTTATCCTTTGTTGAAATCGATTAGTTAGTTGAAGCGATTACAGGATATGAAGCCTTGGCATTTTTAGATACATATAAGGGATACCATCAAATATTAATAAAGTCGAAGGATGCAGGGAAAATGACCTTTATAATAAGATTTGGAAATTCTGTTACGTAAAAATTCCCATAGTCGATAATGCATTTCGTAATCAAACAGGATGAAATGTGGAAACCTATGTTGATGACATGGTCATCAAGAGGAAAAAAAGGTAGCTTTGTGGCAGATTTGAAAAGAAACCTTAAACACATAGCATACCATAGGGATGAAGCTCAACCCTAAGAAATGTGTAATTGGGGTAGGTGCAGGAAAGTTCCTGGGATACAAAGTATCTTGAAAAGGTATCGAAGCTAACCCAGAGAAAATCCAAGCTATAGTGAACCTTCTCCAACCGCGAACAGTAAAAAAAAGTGCAACTTCTAATGGGGTCGCTGGCAGCGCCTACAAGGTTCGTGTCAAAAGCGGCAGAGAAGCATTTTCTGCTCTTCGAAGTACTAAAGAAGGCCAAAAAGTTTAGCTGGAGTGAAGAATGTCAGAGGGCGTATGATCAGATCCTAACAATGGAGCCTACTCCTTCAGTTGGGAAGGTCTGTTCAATTGTCACAAAGGCTAAGAGTCAGAAATACACAATCAGTAGCTATGTGTCTTCAACTGAACATTCTGCTATGTTTGTTAGATCGAATTCTAAGATTGCACGTCACAATTATGGAGGAACAATTGGCAAAGGAAATTTCAAGAAGAAGGATTCTCAATACAAGAAGCTTTTGAAGTGTGATCAGTGCCACAAAACTGGACATATCAAGGATATGTGATTCAAAATCCATGGCTATCCTGATTGGTGACAGAAGGGAAGAACAAAATCTAAGAATGTTGTGGCTAATGTGGCTGTAGCACAGGAGCAGGATGAGACTCCATTTGATGTTTCTGACGTGAAGAATGGGAACAATATGCAAGCTATGTTTGCATCATTCATAAAGATGATGGAATTGAATGAACAACAGATTGGGAAAGGTGCAGAACCATCACCAGGACAGGTTGTCAACCTAGCTCACTTTTCTGATTTCTCAGGTAGTATTCTAACTCAGTTGGTAAATTTGGCTTTTCAACTTGATGATGATACATGGATTCAAGACAGTGGTGCATCAAGTCATGTGTGTAGCAACAAAAATCTTTTCAATATTACACTCCAAACTCAGTGCCTATACCGGTTCATTTACCAAACAATACATCACAATTTGTCACTGTCATAGCATAAGTTTATCTCACATCATCTCTCATTTCACATGACTGTTTATATGTTGATAGCTTCAAATACAATTTTCTTTTTGTTAGTAAGCTTGCTTTGTCAGGAGATGTCCATTTTAATTTCTATCCATCTATTTATTTCATTTAGGACCTCAGGACTAACAAAGTCATTAGGGTGGCTATAGCTAGCCGGGGGTTATATCTCATTACACCTGCATACTTTGATCAGAAATTTGTTTCATCTTGTATTCAGACTTTCAACTCTTGTTTTTGAAAAGGAAAGAAACATCTGTAGTTGCAAATAAGATTTCAGTGGATGATTCAAATATTTGGCATTTTAAACTTGGGCATGCATCTGATGTAATCATAAAACATCTTCATATCAATAATAAAGACAATTTTTAGTGTCATGTTTGTCCTTTAGCTAAACAAACTAGGCCCAGTTTTCCTTTATCTCAAATAAAAACATCTAGATCTTTTGAACTGCTTCATGTGGATCTCTGGGTTCCCATAAGGTGACATCTACAGGTGGATTCAAGTACTTTTTAACTATAGTAGATGATTTCAGTTTATCCACATGGACCATTATTTTAAAAACAAAAGATAGAGTATGTGATTCTTTGCAAAGTTTTATACAAATGAGAAAAACACAGTTTGAAAAATCAATTAAGATCATTAGAACATATAATAGAACAGAATTTGTGAATAGAAAATTTCATAATATTTTTGATAAACTGGGAATTGTACATCAAAAGAGTACCCCTCGGAAAAATGGAGTTGCTGAGAGGAAGCACATCCATTTGCTAGAAATGGCTAGAGCTTTTATGTTTCAATCTAGTTCGCCAAAGCATTTTTGGGCAGATGCTGTTTTAGCCTCTATATAGACAATAAACAAGTTGCCTTCATCAGTCTTAGGGTGGAAATCTCCATATAAGATCCCTTTTAACATAAAACCAAATTTAACAAACTTAAAGGTTTTTGGCTGCCTTGTTTTTGCTTCTAATCTGTCACCATATAGAGATAAATTTTCACAAAGAGCATTTCCTTGTGTATTTATAGTATATCCATCAAATAAGAAAGGATTTAAACTCTTTGATATAGTTAATAATAAAACAATTGTATCTAGAGATGTTTCTTTCCATGAGAAAGCTTTTCCATACAAAATGAATTCCGATTATGTTTTTCATAAGCTCTCAACAAAAGGTAATACTTCCAAGTCATCTCCCAATGCTTCTGTTTTCCATCAAACTGATAATCCTTATGAAACTATTCCTCAAAATATTCTGAGTGACACTACAACTTCTAATCACACACCTGATCCTGATCCTTTTCAAAGTTTTGATACTAATCCTATGCATGATTCTGACCCTGATTTGCATACTGGTCAATTTTATAATACTAAGAGTCCAAATCGTGTTTCTGAGTCTGAATCGAGGCCTATTATATCATCTCCTATTCATTCTTTTTCTCCTCAATCATCTCAACCAGTTCAGCCTAGACATAGTACTAGACCTAAGGTCAAACCAATCTGGTTGAAAGATTGTCACTAATAAGTTCATGATTTCATGATTCCACATACACTCTGCTACACGTATTGCTTTTCTCAATGCTATAGCTCATATTCTAGAACCATCTTCATACAGAGAAGCCATTCTTTACCCTGAATGGATCATTACTATGAATGAAGAGTTGCAGGCTTTGGAAGAGAATCAAACTTGGGAAATGGTTTCTTTACCACGAGGGAAAAGGGCAATAGGCAGTAAATGGGTGTACAAAATAAAGCGCAGTCTGGATGGATCAGTTAGCACATATAAGGCCAGATTAGTAGCTAAAGGTTACAGTCAAATTGAAGGTGAAGATTTCTCTGAGAGCTTCTCTCAAGTTGCAAAAACAGTGAGAGTAAGGTTGTTTCTTCCTTTAGCTGCTGATTATAACTGGTTTCTTCATCAATGTGATGTGAATAATGCCTTTCTACATGGCTATATTGATGAAGAGCTTTACATGTTGCCACCTGCTAGTTATCACTTGGCACAGAGAGGTACAGTTTGTAAACTACGAAAGTCCTTATATGGCCTTTAACAAGCCTCTAGGCAATGGAATCATGAGTTCACAGAGCACTTGAAGCATCTTGGATTTCATCAATCTTATAATTATTCATGCTTATTCCTCATATTCACTGGCTCCGTTATTCTAGCTCGTGTAGTTTATGTGTATGATGTTCTCATTGCTGGAAATTCATAGGTGGTTATTCAATCTGTGAAGGATTCTCTACACAAGGCTTGTACTATAAAAGATCTTGGTCCTGCTAAATACTTCTTAGGGATTGAAGTAGCCATGTCAAAAGGTGGTATGTTCCTCACTCAGAACAAGTATATTTCAAATCTGGTTTTAGACCTAAATCTTGATCAAGTCAGAGCTACTGCTTCTCCACTTCCTGTGGATTGGATTTGCATTGTTAAAAACTCTCCTATGTTACTGGAACCTGGTCCTTATCGCGGACTAATTGGCCGTTTGCTATATCTGAATTTCACCAGACCATATATCACATTTGCAGTGCATCAACAGAGTAAGTTTGTCCATCGTCCTACTGAGCAACATTGGCTCAGTGCTCCTCATGTTGTTAAATACCTAAAACATCATCTATCATTTGGTCTGCTCTATCCACCTCAATCACAACTCAATCTTCATTGTTACTGTGATGCTGACCGGGGTACTTGCAAGGAAACAAGAAGGTCAATGACTGATTTTTCTATTTTCCCAGGTTCATCCTTGATCTCTTGGAAATCGAAGAAACAGTCTAATGTGTCCAGGTCTTCTGCTGAATCTGAGTATCAAAGTTTGGCTATGACTCTTTGTGAGTTATAATGGGTTAGCTATCTTCTCAAGGATTTCAGATTGCAGCTTCCTCTTCCAATACTTGTTTATTGTGATAACAAAGATGCAATCCATATAACTGAGAATCCGGTCTTTCATGAACGGAATAAACACTTTTTTTTTTAAAATTTTAAAACCATCCTGGGATGGGGGGAATATATTGGCTCCCCAAACCTTTCAAATGAGCCAAAATAGGCGCTAACTGTCGTAGTACAACACAATTACTAAAGAAAAATCATCCTGTAGTTGGTCCCAGAGCTAAGTGAAACTCATGATGCAAAACAGATCCTAAACTCTTCCAAAAATAAAAGAACCTAGGTGATAATGAACCATCTAGCTAGAGCATCGCGAACATGTCGAAGAAGCGAATAAACGAGACTCCTATTTGTCAACGATGTGCCAGCCAAGATGATAGATTACTGAGTGGGGATCAATTCCGGAGTGGCCGTTTCAAAAGTCAGATGATGTACGATTGCTCAATCTCTGACCAATCCCTATGATTAGTCTCTATGTAGCCTTTGCATTCCTGTGTTCAGTCCTGAAGTGTAAGTTCAGTTCAGTCCTTTGCTTCAAGTGATCCTTCTTCCACTACCTTTGCAGTCCCTATTCCAGTTACTTCCACTGATCGGTTTCTCGTTCTAAAGATGCTATCCTTAGCTGAGTATCCACATGTCCACCTCATCTGCAAGAAAACAAATGGAAAGAGAGCAGTATCCCATTGAAAGAGAAGTAAACACAGTTGCTATTCTCTATTAGGTTCCTATTCTGATACCATATATCCCAGATTTATCCAACAATAGCAAGCCTCTAAGAAAAGGAGGTAAAGTTCTCAGTTCTAGATCTCCAGAAAGTTTATTTTCCTTAGCATGTTTAGCCATAAAATCTGCTGCTGAGTTAGCCTCCCTAGGGATATAATTAATCATTGCTCCCTTCTTCCATTCATTCAGAGTGCTACAGATTGAAAAGACTCTCCATGGGCTTCCTTTTGGATTCTGAATTCCTTTAACAGCTGTTAGGCAATCAGTCTCAATTGTGAATGGATTCAGATTAAGTTCTAAGCCTAATTGATAAGCAAGGTAGATACCAGTGAGTTCAGCATATAAAGGTGATTCAGCCTGGAAATGATTCACTCTTAACTTAATCACATCTCCCCTCCAATCCATAATTATAACCGCACATGTTGATTCACAGTTAGGATTCCATGTTGCATCTGTATTAAGTTTAAAACCAACAGTAGGTTTTACCCATCTAACTACTGAGATCAATTTCTTATTTTTCTGATGAGGTTGGGGAATGATTCCATTTTGGATTAAGTATCTATGTTTATCAAGTTTACCTTTTTGTGGATAGGCTTGAAAGATTTGGTAAACCTGATCTTTAATATTCAGAAAACATGAGTCCACAGAAAGAGATAAATTTTCAAAAAGTTTCTTGTTCCTAGATGTCCAAATTGACCAGGATGTGATCATTATATAAGCAATTATCAAGTTGGACCAGATCAAAGATTCAGCTCTTATGGACAAATAGAAGTCAATTCTATTCTTAAAACTCCCACAAGTTGGTTGATTAATATGCAGCAGAGAATTCACCTTATTCCAGATTGCAATAGCAAAAGGACATGAGTTAAAACAATGATTAATAGAATCAGAATGGTTCCTACACATAGGGCAAATTGAAGCCAGTGAAAAGCCTAGCTTACAAATGATATTATCAAAAGGTAGAATTCCATTTAATGCTCTCCAGACTACAACAGACATTTTTGCAGGAATAAAGTGTGACCATACCTTATGTAATTGTCTTACAGTTACAGCTTTCTGTCTGCAAATCTTGTAAGCAGAAGCAGTTGTGAATTCTCCATCAGTTGATGCTGTCCAAATCAGTCTGTCCTCATGTAAATGAGTGATTTTTGCTTCCTGCAAGATCAAGATTGTACTGGTAGCCAAATATGGCTCCAAAATATTCATGTAAGAGTTTTTATTCAATATAAAACAATTGAGAGATATATCAGGAAAAGGAACTTCATCTTCTATAGGCCATTCATAAATCAGTGCACCCTTTCCTGACCAGTTTGCATTCCAAAATGAACACTCTCCTTTTCCATAGATAACCTTTGAGAATCCATTAGCTATTTCAGTTATTTTACAGATTCTATTCCATACATTAGAATTCTTATAGGAATCTGGCAGTGTCCATAGATGGTGTGCCCAAAGGGTGTTATTAACTTGCAGCTTCCACCACAATTTACAAGAGAATGCATTAACTATGGCCTGTAGATCTCTGAAACCAGTACCATTCTCTTGAATTGGGTAGCTCATTCTATGCCATGACCTCCATCTTTTCCTGTTTTCAGTATTATCACTACCACCCCAGAAAAAACCAGAGGCCAAAGTCTCCATTTTCCTTAAGATTGCCTTAGGTGGATTCAAAACTGAAAACATATAAGTAGGGATTGAAAGAAAACAGTGGTTAATAAGAATGATTTTTCCTGAAGTATTTAACCACCTATTCTTCCAGTTACAGATTGCTTTTTCCATTCTTTCTAAGATAGGATAATAATAGATCTGTTTGTTCCTACCTGGAAAAATGGGAATTCCTAAATAAGTGAAAGGAAAACTACCCCTGGTCATACTTAAATTCCTGGTCAGAGCATGTATTCTATCCAAAGATGTATTGGGAGCCACAAAAAAATTTGATTTTGCAAAGTTTACTTTTTGTCCCGTTGTTTGTTCGTATGCTGTTAGAAACCTCTTAAACCTATCCAAGTTTTTTTTATGTCCATTAAGAAAAACAGCCGTATCATCCGCATACATTAGATGAGTAATCTGGGGGCAGTTATTAGGCAAGCTAAAATATTTTAGATAGCCTAAACTAAAAAGCTTCTTTAAACCTCGGGAGAAGGCCTCAGAAAGTATGTTGTACAAAAAAGGAGATAAAGGATCTCCCTGTTTGATACCTCTATTAGAGGCAAAAAATCCTGAAACTGATCCATTGATTAACACTGAAAAATGTGCTGAAGATATATTCTGCATAATTCTGTGAACAAAGGTGCCATGAAAACCAAATTTCAGAAGAATTGAGTTAAGAAAAGACCATGAGACCCTATCAAAAGCCTTCTGCATATCTAATTTAACAATAATATTTGAGGCTTTAGATTTTCTAGTTAACATTCTGGTCATTTCCTGCATCATTATGGTATTATCAGAAATATCTCTCCCTTGCATGAATGCACTCTGTTCCAGGGATATTATTTGTGCCATCAGTGGTTTAATTCTGTCCATTAGCATCTTTAAAAAAACCTTATTCACAAAATTTGAGAGACTGATTGGCCTGAAGTCAGAAAAATCTACTGGAACTAATTTTTTGGGTATTAAACATAGCCAAGTACTGGAAATAGCTTTGGGGATATTTCCATTATTTAAAAAGTCATTAGATGCATCCAGGAGATCATTTTTAATCGTATCCCAAAAAGTAGTGTAAAAAGAACTAGGAAATCCATCTGGACCTGGGGAACTATTTCTGTTTAGTTCAAAAACTGAACTTTGAAGTTCCTGAATTGTGAATGGAGACAGCAAAGATAAATTTTCCTGCTCAGTTATCACCTTTGGAATCTCATTAAGGAAGTGTTTAAAATAAGTTCCTTGTTTTTGGGACACATCCTCATTCAATAGTTCTGAGTAATATCTCACTGCCTCTTCTTTAATCAAGGAAGGCTCAGTGATCCAGTTTCCATGATTATCCCTGATTTTGCAAATTCTGGCCTTAGCTCTCTTCTCCTTAATAGCATGATGAAAGAATTTAGTATTAGCATCACCATATTTTAACCAATTTAACCTAGCTTTTTGCCTTAGGAATATATTTTTCTCTTTCTGAGCCATCATCAGCTTTTGTTTAGATCTATTAAGTTCTGCTAGGGTAGATTGATCATGGTTTTGCTGAAAAGCAATTTCCAATTCATTGACACTGCGTTCCTGTTGTGCCAAATTTTGGTCCACATTACCAAACTGTAATTTATTCCAGTTTTTGATATCCAGCTTAAGCCTCTTTAATTTAGCAACTAACCTACACATACCAGTAAAAGGGATATCTAAAGTCCAGTTAGAGACTACTAATTCCTGAAATTCCTTTCTATTTGACCACATTTCCTGATACCTAAAAGGCCTAGGAGCTTGTTCCTCAGAAGTTTGAACTGATAAGATAAGAGGAGCATGGTCTGAGGACATCCTATTTAAAACTTGAATAGAGCTGTTAGGAAACTGGTCTATCCAATCTAGAGTTACTACCCCCCTATCAAGCCTTTGAAACATTAGATCCTTACATCTATCTTTAAATCTGTTGTTACTCCAAGTGAAAGAGTTACCTACAGTTTGGATTTCATGCAAGTCCATATAGCAAATAAAATCATTAAACTGCTTCATGCTTTTTTTAGGAGTAGACTTTCTTCCTTTATATTCATTTACAGATGTTACAGTGTTAAAGTCCCCTATATATAATGAAAGACTGTCTTGTTTTGCTTTTAAATCCCTCCATAAAAGCTCCCTAAGTTGCCTGTGAACGCTAGCATAAATGAAGAAACAGTTCCAGGTGCAAGAAGAAACAGAATCAAAGATTTTAACATTTACAAATTGATCTGTTTCACCTAAAATTGTGATGTTAAATGCCTGATTCCATAATATCCATATTTTAGCATGCTGAGCTGGATATGCATTACTGTAACCGAGAGTATGTTTAAATTCAGATATTTTGAGTTTATCCTGCCAAGGCTCTATTAAACACATAATATCTAATTTATGTTTGTTTTTTAGGATCTTAAGCCTATCCACTGATGTACCTATTCCCCTAACATTCCAAACAAGTATGTTTCCTATTATTGTGTGTTTAATCATTTAAAAATTTTGGGAGTGGCTTTTTGTGTGGATCTAAGGTTCCTGCCAGTCCTTACAGCATTTTTATCTTTGTTCCCTGATTTACTAGAACTTTTTCCATTCTTCCCACTTACAGGGCTTAGATCCGAATCCTTGTACTGATTTCTTAAATTATCCTCTTCCAAAGTGCTATGATCAGGATCAACAAACCTCTGACTCAGATCTCGTACCATTTCTATGTCCTGATCATTTTCTACTTTATCTTTCTCAACATTTGACCCTGAGACTGTATTAATGTTAGTCTGCTCATCAGTATTTATAATTACTGAGGTATCATGAGTTTCCAAAGTGATCTGATCAGAAATAACATAACTCTTACTCAGATCTCGTACAATTCCAGTGACTATATCCTGATCATTCCCTATTATGTCTTTCTCAGCTTTTGACCCTGAAGCTGTATTAATGTGTGTCTGTTCATCAGCGTTTATAATTACAGGATTATCATGAGTTTCCAAAGTTTCATGAAAAATCTCTAAAATCTCCCCTTCCTGCTCCTCAATGAGGTTTTCTAATGAAGTGAAAGCATTAGATATTGACACCGTGTTGTTTTTAACAGTTTGTTCCTGAATTGGGACTATATCAGAATGTGTCTTTTTTTTTTCTCCAAAAGGTATTGGTTATTGGCTTAGAGATGTCATCAAGAGAGTAAAAAGAGGAACCTTTTTTCTTAGTATTCACTGTAGCAAAATCAGTGTTCAAGCCATTATTTCCCTCTGAGTTAAATTTCTGTTTCTGAACATCCTTTTCTTTTTGTGATACAGTTAAGGCAGAAGATCCTTCTAGGTTAAATAAGTCATTCTGAGTAACAGCTTCTAGACCTTTAGTCACCTTATGTTCTTTATCTTCAATCTTTTTCTCCATCTTTTTTCTTAGTTCAGGATGCAGGAAATTGCACCTATTGTTGCTATGGCCAATTATCTTACAATGTGAACAATATGTAGGCAGATCTTCGTATTCAATTGGATACTCAGCCACCTTGTTTCCGATTCCAACAACTATTGTACTAGGATGCGATGCCAACAGGTCAATTTCTAAACATACTTTAATAGCCGATGGCCTAGTTAAAGCAATTGTTGCTGCATCCATCTTAAGAAAACGACCTATCTGACTGCTAATTCCCATAATTGCTGAGTTATTATAAAACATAATAGGAAGTTTATGGAAAGTTACCCAAACCGGAGCTATTGATGATTCCACTGATGGTGAAAAGTCTTGAGTCCATTTTTGAACCTTCATGGTGAATCCGTTAATCATCCATTGCCCTTTGATCCAGCAACGTTGGTAATCTTCTTGTTCCTGAAAACGAATGAGCACATGTCGGTAATCGATGGAACCTAATTGAAATTTCGACTTAAAACCAATTGACTTAAAAGCTTTATGGAGAGCCTCCATGTTTGGCTTCCCGCGAAGAAATTTCCCAACAAGAGCATTCTGGTAATGCATTGCTAAAAGCTCTCCCTCTTCCTGGGGAAGAATATACGCCACTTTCCCTTTGAATTCCGTAACTGGGTGAAGATTGGGGGTATCGGGAAGTGTCGACAGAAGGGGCGATGGTTTGGAATTTAGAGCCTGAGCAAAGCTTTTTGGATTTTGGGGGTTAGATTGAAGATTAGGCATGGTATGCATATGATCAGTAGACAAGAGATGCGTCTGCGACGCCATGGTCGAACCACCGGAGGTGGCAACGGCCACCAACGAGTGCCAATATGACCGTTAACGAAGTAAGTGAAGCCTAAGAGAGATGAACAGTGTTAATAGTGTGTTTTTCGCACTATGAATCGCCCGCAGTATTTTCGCAACCTATTAAAATAAAATTCATGAACGGAATAAACACATCGAGATAGATTTCCACCTTGTTCGAGATGTATATAAGGTGGCTTTATTACTCTCATTCATGTAAATACTTCTTCCAAGCTTGCTGATGTTTTCACCAAGCTGCTATCTTGCATTCAATTTTTGCTTGTTTTGATGTAAATATTTCTTGCTTGTTCGAGATGTATATAAGGTGGCTGATGTTTTTGCGCGGTGTTTGTGATTAAAAAATTGAAATAAATTTTCATATTTTTTTAAGTATCACTTTGAATTTAAAGGAAATGATTTTTTTTTTAAATTCTAAAGTTTAATCATCTCAGAAAAATTTTACTCCCTCCATTTTATTTTAAGTAACATACTTTGATTTTCATCGTTAAGGTTAATTAAAACTTGTGAAAAGCTGATATTTTGAAATGAGTAATGATACTCTTAGTGAAAATTCATAGTGAAACATCAAAAGTGAAGGATGTAACATTATTGAAAAGACAAAATCACTAATCACATTCCTTAAAAGTGTAAGTAATAATGGATTTATTAGTCATTTTTCTAATGCCGCATCATTCACTTTGATATTTCACTATAAAGTTTCACTTAGAATATCATTACTCTATGTGAGTTTATAAGGAATCTAACAATGTATAACACGATAGAATTACCAATACATTTTAGCGTGACTAAATGAAGAGTCCGTCTCTTGAAAGACGGTCTTTCCATAAGTTATGGAAAGACCAAGGTTTAAAGTGTAAATTAGAAGAAATTAAGATAAAATTTTCGGGTTGCATGAACCGGGTTATAAATTTTATAACTACTACATGTTGCATACTAAAATTTTAATATTGCAACTAAGACCTTTTACTTTTTAATATTCTAATCAAACCCCGTCTTTCCATAAGCTTATGGAAAGACCGTCTTTCCCAAGACTTTGCCCTAAATGAATAGGTAAATTACAGTTTGAAATGGGAGGAGTGTGAATTATGAAGTGAAATAATCAATTTAGTTAGAAACCTTTACGTACATGAAAAAATTTTAAAAATTATTTATAATATTTTATCCAAACTGCTTTGTTGTTTAAAGTAAATATCATTTTTCTTATTTTCTTTTAGATTTTTCCAGTGACTCTTCAAGATATCTAATGTATATAAGAGAGTTACGATTTGAACCAAATAAGACTTTTCTTTTCTTGTGAATCTTATTAACAGTTTAGCTACTCTTAAAAGAGTGAACTTTTTGGAAGAACAAGATCATATGCAACTCATCCTAAGTATATCTCAATTTTTGTTTCCATAAAATTTCATTGTGTTCAAATGCTCCTGCAACTCTTAGGGAAACAAAAAACACCAAAAAAAATTTAAATTTAAGTATACAATTTAAAAATTAAGTAAACACCTGAACTTACCCCTAAAAAATAGAGGAGGTACACCACCGCCGCAGAAGAAGAAAGCACCGGAAGTGTACTCGAGCACGAGCTTCAGAAACAAATCATAACTTTATAGCTTCAAATTCTTGGTACGAGAATTTGAAATATCAGTTTCAGTAACTTCTCTGATAATCAGTTTCAGCCACTTTATCTGACGTTTGCTTATGAAGAATGACTGCGCAACATCCACTTTAGCAATGCATACTTCTCAATATTCTATGTTCATTCTTCAATATAGAGCTGGAAAATGAAGAAATTATTCTCAACCTTCTCCATGTGTGTTGGGTCATCTTCCGGCGGTCGAAATGTTCCAGATGATCTGCCAAAGATGATACAGTTTCAGAACTCAAAAACAAATTAGGACATCAGAATACAATGAATAACAGGTCTGAAATCTCACTTCCAAGTAATGCAACCCTTTGTGGTTTTCCTAATCAATTTGATTCCTTGAAGAACATTTGTAATATCATATAGTCTCCTCTTCGGTACCTGAAAACAAAAGATCAATCTTCAGAAATTATGTTGAAATAAAGAAAGATAATCATCGATAAAAAGTACTATTAAATGATAAGCCAAGCATGGGTGAAAAAAATAACAAAAACAGCACATCCTGAAGACAATGCGGTGTCACTGCATTACTTTTTCGCATAATAGCAGCTTCGTTACAATTAAGGTTTCCATTATTTCCTCGCATAAAGTTTACAAACTTTCCAGAACGATGCTACATGAAAACGATGCTACATGAAAAATACTTGAACTATACTACATGAAAAATACTTGTACCTAGATTGTCTTTTTTACTGCATTGGTTTTTACCGCATCGGCGCTATGGTTCAAGTTAGAATGGTCTGCCAAAACTGCATAGCCTGTAATCGATAGGATAAAAAATCAATTTGAGAAGCATGTATGTGCATCTGTTTATGAAGTTTATCTCAACAAGTAGAAGCATGAATGTGTATTATAATTATAAATCAGAATACACCTTCTAATCATCTTTAATCATTGTTATCATAACAAAAGCCACTTTTATGTTCGTTCAGTTACTAAATTGAAATCAAAGTCCGTTGAACTATTAAACTGACTGGTGAAAATGCATTTCTTTATGGTCACAAAGAACAGCGTAAAAGAGTTTCTATTCAGATTCAACTTTTTACTATACAAAAATAGCCTTTTAAAGAGGCAAGAAACAAGAATTAGTTAAAGCATACCACTCAAAAGATAACTGTACACATGTTCAGGCAACCAGTACTCAAGAAGCTAAGCCATTAAATTGGGAATAAATAATAACAGACTTTTTCATTGACCCAAGGATAAGTCTCATTCTTTGTAGCCATGTGCTATTAGAGATAATTGCAAAAAAAGACATGAAAATCAAGAGCGAAAAGAAAAGCTAAAACCGATTGTATTCATTCAAATCAGAATAAGATATATAGATTAGAGAGTCCATCAGTATTCCATAATCCATTAGAGACAAGATGGACATGAGAAGAAACAAAGCTTGTCAAAATGGAGCTATAAATAGTTGAATCCGAACACATAACTAAGGGTGACTGATTGATTGTATTTAATTAAACATATTATGTGCACTCACATTGAAGAGATCAGCCAAGAACATCAAACATCACTAAATGAAACTATAAAAAGTTTTAACTTTTTAACTTTACCTCTTCAATGCAAAACCCCTGAAACTCTGTTGTCATTTCATGAGCTAATATGCCACATTGCCTGTCTACGAACAACAGTCTCAGCATTTTTTAGGGACCTTCTTCTTTCAAGAGATATTCTATACTGGTCAACATGAATGTTGAGATTAGAACAACGGATTAATAACTTGGACAATCAGATTATTAAATTCCCTATGATACCAGATGAGTTGAATAAAGAGGATAAAAAACTAACTTATGGGGGGTATTGAGGTGTAACTTGAGCACTAACTCTATTAAAAGCACATCCATACTTACGACATTGATCAAGCAAAATTTTCAAGGTAATGCTGGATATTGAAATGAATTAGTTTACTCACTTTTAACTCCGGTAAGATTATTACATAGACTGGAAGTAGGAAGCAGAGATGGAATACCTACTTCCAGAAGGCGGCAATGCAAACCCAAAATCAGGCGCCGCCTCTCAACCCCATCTCCAGCACCCTCAAGGTTGACCCTTTATCATCTCCTTCGGCCACATTTTCGGGGGCCACTGTATCAACGCATGCATCTCCCTCCCCTTCCACCCCCCTTGCCGGAATTCTCCGCCGTCATCCCCATTCTCGCCCTCACAGCCGCCATCCTCAACTGGTGCAACACCACCCTCTTCAACCTCCATAAACCAATTCGCCCAAAGCCTCGTTCACGTGCTCGTGGCGTCATCTAAAGCCTCACCTGTGAGCTCTGAAGAATCTCGCGATTCTCGCCTGTGAGCTCTGAAGAATCTCGCGATTCTCGCCTGTGAGCTCTGAAGAATCAGCCATCGATGAAGAATTGGGAACAGAGAAGAAGAGGAAATCAGAAGGGTGATGAAGAAGAGGAACAGAGAAGGAACACTATTCGGCAAAATGGTAGCGTTTCAAGAAGTTTAAAATGATAAAATTATTCTTGGTTGAGAGATCCATCCAAAGAAAATAATTTTTATTATATTGTGATGGGACTATACAAAAACATTCAGTAATTCTTTTAAAAAAATATGGGATTTGAGGTTTTTTCTGAGGTTTGTACTAAGCAGTATGCAGTCATTGTAGTTAAAAATCAGAATTGTAGGCATGGTAAATCATTGTCTTTTAAACAAAATTCAACGCGGATATTTGTTCCTCAAGGTACCACAGGACCTCTATTTAACTCATGCGCTCAAGCAGCGAAGGAGGAACTCGAATTATGCTCAGAACTCAGAAGATAAGTTTAGAATAGAAGAGAAGCAAAGATGTGAAGTGTATGTTATGAACTAATCCTCACTAGCATTTTCATAGGCACTCCACCCAATGATCAAAGGAAAAAAAATTGGAGAATGTGCAAGTAGTTGCAGTGAAGAATCGGAACCACTTAAACCCAGCGATTGAAACTGTTAGCAACAATTAGATAGACTTTACCGAGTTAAAAAGCATGTGGAATTTTACCAAGTCAAGATTCAAAGTTTAAATGTATCATTTTAAAAATTACCATCGTGGTTTTAGAGATTAAGATTTGTAAGGAGAGAAAAAGTAGGGATTAAGTTTAAGACCAATTTCGATCATTTTGAAAAGTCTCATAAAATATAGAGAACTTTAGACTCCATAGTAAAGTTCTCTATAAACTCAGACTCCATAGTAAAGTTCTCTATAAACTCAGACTCCATAGTAAACCAAGCTATACAAGTCTATTTAGAAAACTTCCACGAGATAGCAACTCCTCCTAAGGTAAAAACATAATCGCTAGTGGAACTTACTTCATGTTATCGGTTACCCAGTTCACATCACTATACCCTTCAATAACAGCGGGGTATCCTACAAGATGCAGTCCTAAGTTCAATATACATGTTAGGTATTTTAGTAATCGTCTAAGGACAACCCAATGTTCTCTACTAGGATTGTGAGTGTACCTACTTAGTCTACTCACTACATATGCAATATTAGGGCGAGTGTAGCTCCTTAAGAACATTAAACTACCAATAACCTTTGCATATTCCTCTTGAGATACACTTCTTCCTTTATTTTTCTTTAAGTGAATGGTAGAGTCATAAGGAGTTCTTACTAGCACTCCATCAAAACTATTGAATTTTCTCAACACCTTTTCAATATAGTGAGCCTGGGATAAAATAAAACTATTATCTTTCTTAATAAAATTTACTCCCAAAATTACATCAACCTCTCCTAAATCTTTCATTTCAAATTTAGAGGACATGAATCTTTTAGTCTCATTAATAGCATCAATGTATGTTCCAAATAACAACATGTCATCTACGTAGAGACAAATAATAACACATTTAGAATCAAATATTTTTTAATACACACAAGCATCATATTCATTCACAATAAAACCAAAACTAAGAATCGTTTTATGAAACTTTTTATACCATTGTTTTGGTGATTTTTTAAAATCATACAATGACTTCTCAAGTTTACACACCTTATTTTCTTGGCATATTATGGTGTACCCAAGGTTTTGTATCAAATATATTTCGTCTTCTAGATCACCATTAAAGATAGCATTTTTTAACATCCATTTGATGTACTAGCATTTTTATGTATAGAGGCCAAGGCAAATAGTGCACGAATTGTGTCTATTTTAGTTACAGGTGAGTAAGTATAAAAGAAGTCCACACCAAACTTTTGGGTAAAGCCTTTAATCACAAGTCTTGCTGTAAATCTTTCTATTGAACCATCAGTTCTTAGTTTTCTTTTAAATATCCATTTGCAACCTAATGTGTTTGATCCCTTAGGCAAGTCTACCAAGTCCCATGTATGATTAATCATTATTGACTCAAGTTCATTGTTAGTTGCTTCTTTCCAAAAACTAGCATCTATAGATTTCATAGCATCTTTTTAAGTTTTAGGGTTCTTCTCAAAAAGGTGAAGAAAAATTAATGAATCATTTAATACATCTACATCTTCGAGTTCAGTCATAAAAGCAGTCACGAAATCAGGTCCAAAATCAGTTTCTTTTCTATGTCTCTTACTTCTCCGAATTTCATTATTACCATGTTCATGTACATTCACAAAAGAAGAACTTGTAGATACATGTGTCACATTGGGAGATACATTATTCATATTCTGTAAAGGAAATTTTCATTCAAAAAATTCAACATCTCTACATTTGCACATTGATTTATCATGTGATCGCATAAATCTGTAAGAAGTACTATTTTCAGCATATCCAACAAATATATCAACAGTTTTAGGACCAATAGTGTCACGTTTGAAAGTAGACAAAGCTACTTTCTCTAAACACCCACACACTTTTAAGTGTTTCAAGTTAGGGGTATATCCTTTCCACGGTTCACAGGGTGTTTTGTCTAATTTTTTAATAGGCACCTTATTAAGAATATGATTAGCGATAGGACAACTTCCCCCCATATTTCATTAGGTAATCCAGAACTTAAAAGCATTGAATTTATCATATCCTTTAAAGTCCTATTTTTTCTTTCAGCTAATCTGTTTTGTTGTGGAGTATAAGGTGATATAAACTCATGAATTATGCCATTCTTTTCACAAAATTATTTAAGGGAGTTTGTATTGTATTCTCCTCCCCTATCTAATCTAAGTCATTTTATTTTTTTGACCTAGTTGATTTTCTACTTCAGCTTTGTAGATTAGGAACTTTTGCTCTGCTTCATCTTTAGTTCTTAGAAGGTAAATTTTAGTATACCTTGATAATCATCTACAAAGTTTATGTAGTACCATTTTCCATGTTTACTTTCCAAGTTTCTATAATCAGCTAAGTTTGTGTGAACTAGCTCTAAAAGTTCAGTTACTTGTTGAGTTACTTGTTTAATTGGTTTCTTAGCGATTTTAGCTTCTACACAAGTTTGACATTATTCCAATTGATTTTCAGGAAGATTAGGTGTAAGTTCATGTGTTGCATTCGTTTAAGTAAATTTGTACTAACAAGTCCTAAACGTGCATGCCAAATATCAAAAGTTCAATGACCTAAGCAGAATTAAATGCTTCATTGCTAGTAGTGGTGTTCATAACGAATAGCCCCCAGACATATATCTCTTTCCCACAAATTGGTCATTTTTAGTTATAAGTAGGGGTGTTCAACCGGTCGGTTTGTCGGTTAGGTGGTTAATCGATTTTGGCTCCTAACAATTTATAAAATTTTAGAAGGAGCCAAATAACCGGCCGATAATGTTGTCGGTTTTACCGTTCGGCTAGTATTGGTTTCAGTGTCGGTTATTACCAATTACCATATCATTTATTTAAAATTATAAACATAAATCCATATTAATATTGATTAGTAGTTGCAGCCGCAAAACATTGAATAGAAAGTAAGAAATTTAGGAATTGGATTATTGTGTTGCATGGGAGTTGAATAATTTTTTGAATTAATATTAAAATTGTACCATGAGTTGCAGAGGGTAAGTCAATAATTACTAGTTATGGGCACAATTATTAGCTACACCAACTTTTGTTTGCATAATTATTTGCTTTAGGTATAATTATTATTTATCAAAAAAAATTTATGTGGAGGAAATGTATGTGGGGAGGTGAGGGCCAGTTTAACATGGACACGTGGCAAGTGAGTGAATAAAAAAATAGTAAAGGGCATAGAATTAAATTATGACCCCACTTACTTGTCACATGTCAGTGTTTAACTGGCTCCTCACTTCCCCATATACAATTCCCCCACAAACAAAAAATTCTAATTATTTTAAGATATATGTGCTATAATATAGAGTTTAAAGAATAAGTTAATGTGGGCTAGGAACCAAAATTTTTTTTATTTGGTTTGTGATCAAGCCCAAAGGTAAATGAATTATTTTTTGGGATTAAAATTAATTGATGTGTTATAAAATCTCTTGCCGGTTATCCGGTTAACTGAATATCATTTTCTTCATTAAATTTTGGTTCAGTTTTGACCGGTTATTGGTTATCCAGTTTTTTTGAACAACCCAAGTTATAAGTAGTTTGTCAGCTTCAAACACCAGTTTGAGGCCAACCTTGTTAAGAAAACCATCATATATTAAGTTTCTATGCAAGGAAGGAACATAGAGAAGATTTAAAAGAGATAAATTCTTTCCGAAAGTCAGTTGCGAACCAAGTGTTTGGAAGCTCAAGTGTCTACGATCCAGCTAGTCTTGTTTTCGACTAAGTTGACTTCTGAGACTACAACAGCAATGGTCTCCACTGTTCATCTTCGGCGAGATTGACTTGATATTTTTTGTTGATGTTTTGGTTAGGATTGTTGGCATCCTTGTGTTGGTAGCATTGATAAGCTCAATGATCGATTATGCCATAGACGTGGCTGGCTTATTTGGACTTCTTCTAAGTTGGCACAGTCTTCTTAGAAAGTGCTAACTTGTTTGACAGAGTTGGTTCCCTTCTTGAAGGTAGCAGATGACTTAGACCTATCAACATTTCCAGATTCCACAAGATTAGCTTTAACCAAATCAGAAAAGGAAGAGAGTCTCTTATATTTGAGGCGATTGGTGACAGGCGGGCGGTCGTCGCGCCCTCCGTGCAAAAGATAATTTATAAGCCCTTTTTGCTTACTTTCTACAACTAGGTAGATAGCGGCAAATCGGGGTCGTCCAAGGAGAAGAGGGATCTTCCTAAGCGTCTAAGCACACAATGGTTGATATTAGGCTAGGAGTAGATATATACACACACGTAAAAGCAGGTAAAATGGGGGGGGGTTGGTTGGTTTTCCTAAGTTACGAAAGTAAAAAGACAAGATAACTAGCAAGGTCAAGTGACTATGCTAATCATCAAACAAAACTAAAGAAAAGGGGTTTTAAACTACAAAGATAAAGCCTTGGGGGCAATGGATATCCACTTCCAAGTCTAATGTAGGTCATTGAATCATTCACTCATTCTATCATATAGCATTACATGACTCAACATCAACATACCCATCTAGCAAGAATCACAACACATAAATCACAAGAAGTTCTAAGTTCACGCTCATAGATTTTCATGCAAAGGAGCTACGAAATTCGTCACGTTCCTAACACCTAACCAATTCAATCATACAAGCACTCCCTATGCTCAAACAACTCATGGCACAAGTGAAATGAAACACACCATCAAGAATACACAAATGCTAAATAACAAATGCTTCAAGGATGAGTTAAAATCATCTATTCAATACTTCAACTACTTGTTGTGGAGACTAAACTCCTATCCTTCTTAGTTCGTAGTTTGCAAGAGTGAGTTCGACATCTCTCGTCAAACCTCACCAATGACTCCCGTTGTCGCGACCACGACTCAAGGTATCCCATTGGTGGCATTTAATCACGAAGAACCAACAAGCTTGGCAATGCTTATGACCACTACACCGTGACTAAGCATTTAACCAATTCATGCAATTACACGAGATTGGATGAACGTGCAACGCACATTCATCCAAGAGCATATAACTCTCTTGTTTGCTACACAAACGAACATGACGAAGAGTTCAACATCAATCACATTCATCTAGCACATTATCAATCCATCAACACAATCAAAAGCTCTAAATCATACTCATACATTCCTAACAAGAAAAGGGGGGAAATTAACCCAAATCCCCCAAACCCTAGCTAGCAATTCATACAAGTATTTCATTCAAGCTTTCAACAATATCAATGGCATCAACAATTAACATTCAAAGCACAATAAAAGCACAATAGCAAAAACACCAAATAGATAGATATAAATGCTCCTTACTACATAGAAATGGAAGCTTCAATCCTTGCTCCCAAGTACAAAAACTACTCTAGAACAACAAAAGACATAGAAACTAAGAAAGCAAGAAGAGAAAAGCTAGGGTTTTGGCCCAAAACAGGGGCCAAAAGCTGTGGAGAAGAAGGGGTGAAGAGGTATTTATAGTGGAAGAAAAAGGGGAGAAAAAATGCTGCTGCAGAGCTGGATTCGCGCTGTCGTCGCGACTCGCGACCAGTTCCATCGCGAGTCGCGACCAGCAGTGAAATCCAGCCCTGTTTTGTTTTTCTTCCTCCGGGTGAACCGTTGATCCGTTTCGGGAGTTCTTGTAGTCGATTTTATAGTGCTCGAGAAGAGGAATCCAATGGTGCCACTCTTGAGGGCTGATTCTTCTCGGAAAATTCTGAGAACCCTGGATCATCATTCATCCGTTGCTTTGCTCTCCTTTCTTCATCTCTTCACTTCTTCAAATCTTCACAAAGCTCAAATGTAAAGGTCTTCAAATCTTCAAATCTTCAAAGATAAATCTTCAAAGTCTTCAAATCTTCAAAGTCTTCGAACAAATCACCTTGTCACACAAAATCATCTAAAAAGTGATAAAACGTCAAAGCCGCCTTTATCCCTCCTTAGATGATTTCAAGGCAAAATGCCACATGTAGAGCACAAAATTGCACAAAACCTAATCCTAAAAAGCCTAAAATAACCATCTAAAATGGACACATCAAACCTCCCCACACTTAAACCTTACTCGCCCTTGAGTAAGAAAAGATTCAAGCACACGGAGGAAATGACATATCCACATCCTAAAAAGCCTAAAATAACCACATAAAATGGCCTCATCAAACCTCCTCACACTTAAACCTTACTCGCCCTCGAGTAAGAAAAGATCCAAGCACACGGAGGAATTCATATGGCCATATCCTAAACTAATCCCCCAAACAAAGCCTCACAAAAACTCTCAATATCATAAATCCCAAAATAAAAGCTCACATGAGAATTTTTCACACACACATCCCCAATCCTAAATCTAACCAAACCTATCACTTATCAATTCACTACCCATAAAAATATTTCAAAGCCCAGAATTGATATTCCCAAAGTCCAATGACACAAGATGAAGTTAAAACCATTTAAGAGGTTTAAGCACATACTTCACCTAATGCCAATATATCCACCAAAATCCAATGATATAAAATGAAGCTAAAGCCATATAAGAGGTTCAAACACATGCTTCCCCTAATGCCAATATATCAACCAAAAACGAAGTAGAAAGAGATAAGGAATTTCATAACCACACTTCGTTTCCTAACCCACTAAGCTACCCAATCCCAAGAGGTCTATAGATATTGAGCTACCCGATCCATTCATGTGACAACCGCAACCTTATGACTCCAACGCCGGCAAATGAGTGAAATCTTTGAATTTTTCTTTTTCTCTCTTTTTCTCTCATTTTGCCTAGGAGCTCTTTCGAGTTTTCATCCTAGCCACACATCATGTTTCTTTAGCTCACATCTCACCTTTTTCCGCACATTTTAGCCTCTCATTTTTGCCTAGGCCGCCCTTTCGGGTTTTCGACATATCCGGGCCCCCAATGTTGCCTAAGTTGCCCTCTCGGGTTTTCAACTTAGCGGGTTTTCTTTTTCTTTTTTTTTTCTTTTTCTTTTTCCATATTTTTTTTAATATTTTTTTTCCTTTTTTTTTCTATTTTTTTCATGTTTTTCCAATGAAAATTAGCAAAAAGCATTCCAAAACAAGCTAGCATGCATATGAATCCCCTAACCCCTCCCCACACTTAAAACATTACATTGCCCTCAATGTAAACATATAAGGCAAGAATAATAAAAATCAAGGTAAGGGGTAGAATGACACCCGTGTCTCCGCAATTCGCCGGTGATATGGCGCAATCCAAGCACTTGTATGGTCCCGAAATAGGTGTCAGAACCGGACGGGTGAGCAAAGATGCCGTAGAAGAACTCACCCCTCGAGAAAAGCATTGTCTCCATGGCGCCGTTTGATCAAGACTAACACCACGAAGAACACATTAAACTCACAAGTACATAAGGATATGTAATACTAGGTTTAGCATCAAGAGTTAATAACCATAGTATTTTCAAAGAACAACCAAATCACACTCAACCAACACTATAAGAATAATCATGAAAAATATCCAACATATATTGACATGTATACAAGCATCATTATAGGATATGCACTTACGATCACAATGACGTAGTCGGCATACTACAATCAACAAATGTACTATAAAGATGCAAGAATGTCCATATGCCAATATATGTAGGATGGTTGAGAATGAGTGGAGATGTGGTGGTTCTTGGGAGTGTTGGGTGGAGAAGAAGGAAGAATCATGCAATGTT
Organism: Rubia yunnanensis; assembly: GCA_037428765.1. Taxonomy (NCBI): domain Eukaryota; kingdom Viridiplantae; phylum Streptophyta; class Magnoliopsida; order Gentianales; family Rubiaceae; genus Rubia; species Rubia yunnanensis. The sequence continues at coordinate 53,993,158 of CM075063.1, read as the reverse complement.
TAAGATCAATTGAAAACTTGGAATTTTCATCGCGAGTCGCGACGGAAGTGGTCGCGAGTCGCGATGGAAGTCGTCGCGACTCGCGACGGGCCCATCGCGACTCGCGAAAAGTAGAGGCCGGGAGCATAATTGTTGGAAAAATTTTCTGATCACGTCGCGACTCGCGACCTCTTCGTCGCGACTCGCGATGGCCCATCGCGAGTCTGTCTCGACTCGCGGAAAGTTGGTTCCGAGAGCCCAAAAATTCTGAGCTCATCGCGACTCACGACGAGCATCGCGAGGTCATCGCGACTCGCGGAAAGTTGGTGCTGGGGGTGGATTTTTCTCCCCTGTTCATCGCGACTCGCGACGAAGATCATCGCGACTCGCGACGGCAGGGTATCCCAGGCTTAAAATTTTTTCGTTTTCTTACCAACTGTCCAAGCTTTCTTCCCTCATTCATTGATCTCATTCCTTCATCTCCTTCATTGCAATGCACTTCATGTTGCTACAAAATCACAGAAAAACATGCCATAAAAAGAACAAAACAAAACAAAAACAAAAACAAACTAAGAAACACAAACTAAGAAACAAAAACTAAAAGAAATGCCGAATTTATTTAACGTCGTCGGCACGACGAAGCTCCGTATTTTTAAGGTCGTCGGCACGACCTTAATGTTATCCGTATGGTGAAGGCTTGAACCCCTTCACCATGAGCTTCCAAAAGTCGAGAGGTGGGGGTACAAAACTTTCAAGAGGAAAGTTTTGTGGAGGTGGAGATGGTTCAAAGGGAATTGAGTGGTTAGGGAGCTTGGGATAATCTTTCGGCTCCTCTCTCGTTTCCCTCAAAACTTCCAAAAATGGTGGAGTTGGTTCACTAGGTGGGAGAAGGGGTGACGATGCTAATGGATGTAGCACTATCACCTCTTCCTCCATTTTTCTATCCTCTACAACCAACTCCTCATCCCTTTCAAAATCAAAATCATTTTTATTGGTGACCTCACTCACCGAGTCATCGAGATCAAGTTGGGATGGTTTATTTTCGGAATCACGAGCTTCCATGCGGGCCAATACCTCTAATATGTTCCTCGCATGCCCCTCAATGGCCTCAACACTAGAGGAGAGCTGGGTATCCGGCTCCTCACTAGTAAAGGAGTTCAAGTTTGCTATGGTATTTAAGACATCCTCACGTGTCAAACTTGAACTTCCTTGTTGGGCTTGGTTTTGGGGTATGGTATAGGGTGGTGATGGCCAACTAGGTTGCTTGTAGTGTTGGTTTTCCGGCTCATTCTCATACCACCAATCCGGACTACCACTCCATTCCGGATTGTAAGAGTCGTGGTATGGATAGCATTCATGAGCTTCTTGCCCTTGAAAACCAACATCTCCAACCTCTTGATAGCACTCTTCATAGTACCCATGGTTTTGAAAACCAAGGGTTCTTTCTCGGTTATCGTGCTTTTCCCACAACAAAGGGCAAGATTCGGTAGGATGGTCGGAACGACACATCCTACAAAACCTTGCTTGTTGAGCCTCTCTTCTCATCATGAGTTCCCTCAAGGTGAGACGATCCATTAAATTTTTTTTTTTTCAAAAGTTCGAAATCATAGTGCAAGGATTCTCGATAAAATAAATTACCAAGAACTCAAGCAATACCTACTCCGAACAAAAACAACCACCAAGTAGTGGAAAATAAAAACAACTAGCCAATACACAACCAAATACACCTAAATACTTAAAAATAAATGCCTCTTCCCCGGCAACGGCGCCATTTTGACAGGCGGGCAGTCGTCGCGCCCTCTGTGCAAAAGATAATTTATAAGCCCTTTTTGCTTACTTTCTACAACTAGGTAGATAGCAGCAAATCGGGGTCGTCCAAGGAGAAGAGGGATCTTCCTAAGCGTCTAAGCACACAATGGTTGATATTAGGCTAGGAGTAGATATATACACACACGTAAAAGCAGGTAAAATGGGGGGGGTGGTTGGTTGGTTTTCCTAAGTTACGAAAGTAAAAAGACAAGATAACTAGCAAGGTCAAGTGACTATGCTAATCATCAAACAAAACTAAAGAAAAGGGGTTTTAAACTACAAAGATAAAGCCTTGGGGGCAATGGATATCCACTTCCAAGTCTAATGTAGGTCATTGAATCATTCACTCATTCTATCATATAGCATTACATGACTCAACATCAACATACCCATCTAGCAAGAATCACAACACATAAATCACAAGAAGTTCTAAGTTCACGCTCATAGATTTTCATGCAAAGGAGCTACGGAATTCGTCACGTTCCTAACACCTAACCAATTCAATCATACAAGCACTCCCTATGCTCAAACAACTCATGGCACAAGTGAAATGAAACACACCATCAAGAATTCACAAATGCTAAATAACAAATGCTTCAAGGATGAGTTAAAATCATCTATTCAATACTTCAACTACTTGTTGTGGAGACTAAACTCCTATCCTTCTTAGTTCGTAGTTTGCAAGAGTGAGTTCGACATCTCTCGTCAAACCTCACCAATGACTCCCGTTGTCGCGACCACGACTCAAGGTATCCCATTGGTAGCATTTAATCACGAAGAACCAACAAGCTTGGCAATGCTTATGACCACTACACCGTGACTAAGCATTTAACCAATTCATGCAATTACACGAGATTGGATGAACGTGCAACGCACATTCATCCAAGAGCATATAACTCTCTTGTTTGCTACACAAACGAACATGACGAAGAGTTCAACATCAATCACATTCATCTAGCACATTATCAATCCATCAACACAATCAAAAGCTCTAAATCATACTCATACATTCCTAACAAGAAAAGGGGGGAAATTAACCCAAATCCCCCAAACCCTAGCTAGCAATTCATACAAGTATTTCATTCAAGCTTTCAACAATATCAATGGCATCAACAATTAACATTCAAAGCACAATAAAAGCACAATAGCAAAAATACCAAATAGATAGATATAAATGCTCCTTACTACATAGAAATGGAAGCTTCAATCCTTGCTCCCAAGTACAAAAACTACTCTAGAACAACAAAAGACATAGAAACTAAGAAAACAAGAAGAGAAAAGCTAGGGTTTTGGCCCAAAACAGGGGCCAAAAGCTGTGGAGAAGAAGGGGTGAAGAGGTATTTATAGTGGAAGAAAAAGGGGAGAAAAAATGCTGTTGCAGAGCTGGATTCGAGCTGTCGTCGCGACTCGTGACCAGTTCCATCGCGAGTCGCGACCAGCAGTGAAATCCAACCCTGTTTTGTTTTTCTTCCTCCGGGTGAACCGTTGATCCGTTTCGGGATTTCTTGTAGTCGATTTTATAGTGCTCGAGAAGAGGAATCCAATGGTGCCACTCTTGAGGGCTGATTCTTCTCGGAAAATTCTGAGAACCCTGGATCATCATTCATCCGTTGCTTTGCTCTCCTTTCTTCATCTCTTCACTTCTTCAAATCTTCACAAAGCTCAAATGTAAAGGTCTTCAAATCTTCAAATCTTCAAAGATAAATCTTCAAAGTCTTCAAATCTTCAAAGTCTTCAAACAAATCACCTTGTCACACAAAATCATCTAAAAAGTGATAAAAACGTCAAAGCCGCCTTTATCCCTCCTTAGATGATTTCAAGGCAAAATGCCACATGTAGAGCACAAAATTGCACAAAACCTAATCCTAAAAAGCCTAAAATAACCATCTAAGATGGACACATCAATTGGCTTCCTCAAGTTTCACGTGGTTGACTAGTTCCTCCAGAGTCATATCTCGTTTCTTATGCTTAAGGTGGTTGCGATAGTCGGACCAAGAATTAGGAAGCTTCTCGATGAGTACATTAGCACGAAGGATGTTGCTCAACGCCATGCCTTCTGTGAGTACTTCGGCAGTCAGATTTTCGTACTCATGGATCTGATCAATAATGGGCTTGTTATCCTCAATTTGAAACTTAGGCCAGTTCCCAACTCCACACTTTTTCTTCCCTGCATCATCAGCACCATATTTCTTCTCCAACGTCAACCATGTTGACTTAGCAGATTTGTTAGTGATGAATAAGTCAAATATGGGATTCGTCATGTTGTTGAAAAGATGGCCCCTGGCGGTTTTGTTGTCTTTCTCATGTTTGAGAATCAACTCAGAAGTTTCCTTTGAGGGATCTTAGGGGCCATTTCTAGAGTTTGATTGGTGGTGGGTGTAGTGGTAGAGATTTTGGGAGGATCAGTAAATAAGACTTAATCAACTTCCAGTTGTTCAAGAAAAACTAGGGTCCTTTGAGATCAGCGCTTGTTGTCAACACCGTCTGATGAGGTATTTTCATAAATTCATTCAAAAATATTGCCTGACCAAATATATATTTTTTAATACAAATAAAAAATAATTCAAAATTGCTGGTTAAAATTTCTATAGCAATGTAAGAAACGGAATGTATGGTCACTGGTCTTATGAAAACTTGTTTTCAAAAAAAATTGTACGGAAAAAGATTTTTGGTTTACAAAAGAGAATTTCGAAAAATATGATTTTAGAAATAAGAACTGTGGGTGTGATAAATCACTGCCTTTAAAATGAAATTTGCTCAACCCCGTAGTGCAAGGTTCAATGCGGACATTCGTTGCCCAAGGTACCATAGGATCTCCGTTTAACTCGTGCACTTAAGCAGCAAATGAGGAACTTGAAGTATGCTCAACACTCAGAAAAGAAATTTAGAATAGAAGAGAATAGAAGATGTTAAGTGATATTACAGACTGCTCCTCACTGGCCTTTTTCTAGGCACTCCAACGATCAGAGGCAAAAAATCTGGAGAACGTGCAAGTAGTTGCAGGTAAGAATCGGAACCACTTCAACCTAGAGATCGGAACAGTTTGCAACAACTGGATAGACTTTACCAAGTCAAAAAGGCATGTGAAATTTTACCAAGTGAAAATTTGGAGTTTAAATGTATTAGTATAATAATTACCATCGCAATTTTACCGAGTAAGATTGTAAGGAGAGAAAAAATAGGAATTAAGTTTAAGACCAGGATCGATCATTTTGAGAAGTCTCATAATGTTGGACTCTCAAACTAACCTGGACAAAAAAATTAAGATGGGCTAAAGATGACCCTACCTGCTCGCCTCATCACATCTAGGCAGTACAGTCGACGGCGGCAGCATGCACGAGGGGTTTTATTCCTCTTGCTCACTCGTAGTGGTAGTGAAACATTTCCCCATATAAACAAGAAATCTGTCCCTTAAACTTTCCACGTGGGTCAATGAGTAAAAGACAACTTTTTTCTTTAGTCTCAGGAAAGGCGGTCTGTTCATAAGTTTATGGACATTCCGCTGTATTTTTTATCTTAAATGTTGTAATTTTTAATAAGATTTAAATATTATATTTTAAAAGATAAAAGAAGTAATTATGTGTATTTGAATGTGAAAATATAAAGGGCAAAGTCTTGGGAAAAACGATTTTTCCATTGGCTTATGGAAAGACGGGGTTTAATTCGAATAATAAAAGGTAAAAGGTCTTAGTTGCAACATTAAAAATTTAGTATGCAACATGTAGTAGTTATAAAATTTATAACCCGGTTCATGCAACCCAAAAATTTTATCTAATTTACACTTTAAACCTTGGTTTTTCCATGACTTATGGAAAGACTGCCTTTCAAGAGACGCACTCAATATAAAGAATATTTTTAAATTTCTAAATTGAGTTCGTCTCTTGAAAGACGGCATTTTCATAATTTATGGAAAGACCGAGGTTTAAAAAGCAATTTAGAAGAAATGAAAATAAATTTTTCGGGTTGCATAAATCGGGTTAAACTTTATAACTACTACACGTTACATAATAAATTTTTAATATTGCACCTAAGATTTTTTACCTTTTATTATTCTAATTAAACCTCATTTTTTCATGGGCTTATGGAAAGACGGTCTTTCCCAAGACTTTGCCTTCTAAATTTACTATAAAATTTAACAAATATTATTTATAAGTAAAAAAAATACAATAAACTGTCCATAAGCATATGGACATATGCCGTCGGTCAAGAAACACACTTTTTTTTATTTCCTTAAAAATAAATTTTGGACTGAAATAGCCATTTACATTACTAACCGTCCAAAAGATGGTAATGTTTAAGCAGGTGGCTATACTGTTAATAAGAAGAAGAAAGTCAACAAAATTTTATACTTGACTGTACAAAAACGTTAAAAAACGTTTCCTACTCTGTCGTTTCACCAATTTCCTTCTTCCTCATTATCAGTCATCAACTGATAACGGTCACTTTCCACCGCCGCTATGGCGGCTTCTGGCCGTGGTAACTACGGTGGAGGAAAATCCTTCCTTCAGGCCCTCGCTAACCGTCCTCCTCCTCTCTCTGAATCCCTCCCTTCCAACCCAGAGATCATCCCCAAAACTCAATATAAAGGGGATATAGCTTGTTTAGTTAGCCGTAGAGATGCTGACACCCTTTCTTCTCACTACCAAAACGCTCTCGTCGGAAAATTTGCCAGGGGTAAGCCAACAATGACCCAGCTCAATGACTCTTTCGTCTCAGTGGGCTTCAAAGGAAAATTCTAGCTCGGATCAATCGACTTCCGGCATGTGCTTATTCGGTTTGAGGAGAAAGAGGACTACCATATATTTTGGCTAAAAGGTCAATGGAGCTTCAACAATACACAAATGAAGGTACTTAAATGGACATCGAATTTCTCCCCGATGGCAGAATCATCTATTGTTCCGGTATGGGTTTCTATTCCATATGTCCCTATATACTTCTATAATACTTCTATGCTTCAAATCATGGGGAATCAAATTGGAAATTTTATCAAAGTAGATGCTGCAACTGCAGCACTCTCCAGGCCTTCATGTGTTAAAATGTGTGTTGAGGTTGATCTGAAAAAAAAAAGCTTCCTTCATTTATTAGAGTTGGTATTGAGGAAGATGGGAACGAATATAATGTGGTCAAACTTCCACTAGAATTTGAAAATATCCCTCCTTAGTGTCATCACTGTAAATGTATTGGACATGATGATAACTGCTGTATCTATTTGCATCCGGAGCTAAAAAGAAATAGGTCACAGAGAAATGATAAAGTGGCTATAAATCTAGTGGAGCAATCAGATAATCAACAAGTAAGCAAACAGGCTCATGAATATGGCAATTCTAATCTTAACCAGATTGTTAATACTAAAGCTGGGAGCTCAGGAGTTTCTGCGATGGAAAAACAAAAAACCTTTTATGCTCAGAAATTTAAATATGTCCCTAAGAAACAGAATGTAAATGTCCCAGTTAATGATCAAGAACTAAATAAGACCACCTTAACCGAGGATAACCTTCTGATTGATAATGTGACTCCTGAGATTATATGTGAACAACTTCAGGTCGAAACAATTAAGGAAGATGATCCTTTCTCCTGTGATAACCAAAATATTCCCCAAAAGGTTAGTCACAAGGAGGATGTTTTTCAACTCCAATCACAGTCACCTGACTCTGATCAAAACTGTCCCATAGCATTGACCTCCCATACACCTTCTCCTGATCTTGGTGTCTCAGTACGATTGAATAGTCATTCACTATCTGCCCCTCCATTGCTTAGACCAGTTCTTGCTAAAGATGATTTACATAGCAAAAGGGGCAGGTCTTTCTCACCTCTCCATTCCATTATTGCTGCAAAAAACTTTATCTTCTCTCAGCAGAAAAACAAAGGTAATCGCTTTCTACTTCTGGCGGACGATGAAGCATCAAGTGAGGAAGCCTCCCATGGTCACTTTCCAAGACTCCCTGTACCTTCTGATCTCCAAGGCACCTTGGTTATCCAGGATTTTGCTGATAATGGTGCTAAACAGGTAAGCAAGGTTAGTTCCCCTGTCTCATCTCTTAGTCCTAGCAATCAGAAAAAAGACAAGGAACTAAGGAATAAATCTAAACAGAAAAATGAGTCTTTTTTCTCACAGAAAAATACTATCATGACTAGATCAAAAAGCTCTAGCAATGTTTCCTTATGAATAATACAACAGTTAAGATTAAAATGCTGGTTTGGAACATCAGGGGTATGGACACATCCATGTTAAGACTCAGTGATTTGATCAAAAGACATAATCTTGAGCTTATCTGCCTAATTGAACCTAAACATGATAACTTGCAGTGTGATTCATATAGGAAAATGTTGAAATATGATAACTGCATCTCAGCAAGTAATGGTCAAATTTGGCTCTTCTGGAACTCTAACTTACTCTTAACTGTTAAACATGATAATTTACAGTTCCTTGGAATCCAACTGAATTGTATTAATCTCCTTAAGTCCATGGATGTCTTCTTTGTTTATGGTCTCCGGACTAGGAATGGTAGAAAATCTCTCTGGTCTGATCTCAGCTCTTTTACTCACTCTGAATCCCTTTTCATTGGAGACTTTAATTGCATCACTACTATAAATGAGTACAAGGGTCCTTCTTCACCCAAACTGGGAAGTATTAAAGACTTTAATGATTTTATTCATTCAATGGCTTTAGAGGAACTTAACACTGTAGGTAACCTGTTCACATGGACTAATAATAGGTTAAGGACTCCAACAGTTAAAAGATTAGATAGGGGATTATGTACTTCCTCTTGGTCTCTATCATTTCCTGCCTCATCAGTCCAGATATTAAATAGGGTCAGCTCTGATCATAATCCTATGCTATTAACTGTTGGTAGTGCTATTCCATCTAATCCTAGGCCATTTAGATTTCTGAATACATGGTACAAAAGGAAAGATTTTACTGAAGTAATTAAACAAAACCGGGAAATTCCTTTGGATAAATCAGGGATGCTATCTTTCTACCTTAAATTGGTTAGACTGAAGAAAGAATTAAAAATTTGGAATAAAGAAAAATTTGGCAATGTGCATGACAATGTAGTGCAAGCTGAATTGGCTCCACAGGCTCAGGAATTAATATCTTATCAGTCTGATTCTCAGGCTGAATTGGTAAAACTCAAAGAGGCTAAAGCTAGGTTAGTTAGGGCATTGTCTGAACAAAAACATTTTTGGAAACATAAGGCTAAGATGAAATGGCTTAGGGAAGGGGATACTAACACTAAATTCTTCCATAATACTGTTAAGGAAAGAACTAACAGGCTGAAGATCACAAAAGTTAAAAGTGTTAATGGTCAGTGGTTAGATGATATAAAAGATATCGAAAGGGAAGCTATACAGTACTACCATGATCTTCTAAATGATGATACCTCCCCTTATAGTTCTCTCTTTCAATCTCATTTCTTAAATCACATTCCTAAGCTGGTTAATCAGAATGATAATGATAAACTTCTTCAACCAGTTACATTAACTGAGCTCAAAGATATTATTTTTAGTCTTAATAAATCAAGTACACCAGGTCCGGATGGCTTTACAGCCAAATTCTACATAAAATCATGGGATATTATTGCTAAAGATCTACTTCTGGCTGTTCATGACTTCCTTTCTGCTAACAATATGCCTAGGGGTATTGGTAGTACTTGGATCACTATAATCCCTAAAAAGAAGACCCCCATCTCATTTGATGATTATAGACCTATAAGCCTATCTAATGTGATTAACAAAATATGCTCTAAAGTGCTAATGGAAAGATTGAAGTCTCTGATGCCTAGGATCATCTCCCCTAATCAAAAAGCTTTCTTACATGGTAGAGACATCTCAGATAATGTAATTTATTTACAGGAAATGGTTCGGATCTGAACCGAAAACAGAGAGACACTAATTGTACAGTTAAACTGGACCTTCAAAAGGCATTTGATAGAGTTAGGTGGTCTTTTTTATATAATGTCTTAGCTAAATTCAGTTTCCATGCTAGATTCATATTTTCCATCATGAAAAATCTGTCACAGGCCTGGTTTTCTGTTCTTATTAATGGTAAGCCTGTGGGATTTTTTCAAGCTACTCGAGGTATTAAGCAGGGGGATCCTTTATCTCCTTTCTTGTTTAACATCTTTTCTGAGGCCTTTTCTAGGAGCTTGGCTTTCATTTTTTATAGTGGCAAGCTGTCATATTTTCACCTTCCAGGTAATCCTCCTAGAATCTCTCATCTATCATATGCGGATGATACTGTTGTTTTCTTTAAGGCAACTAGACTAACTTTGATTAGATTAAAAGCTTTCCTGTCTACTTTTGAGGAAGTCTCTGGACAAATGATTAATTACAATAAAAGTGATTTCTTCATAAGTAAGCATGCTTCTGTCCAAAGAGTTAACTACATTAAAAGGATTTTGGGGATGAAACTTGGGATTTTTCCATTCACATACCTAGGGGTGCCTATATTTACAGGGAAAGCAAAGAGAATCTATTTCCAACCTCTTCTTGAACAGATAGAGAGTAGGTTAGGAAACTGGAAAAATAGGTGGATTTCAAAGGGAGGCAAAATTACACTAATTGAGTCATGTATCTATTCTTTACCACAGCACATTTGGTCAGTTATATGCCCTAATAAAATGATCATCAGGACCATAGAAAAGAAAATGAGTAATTTCTTTTGGGGTCTGAACTGAAACCTAAAAGAGCTTGGAGAAAATGGTCAGCTCTATGTTTACCAACTGATCAAAATGGGCTTGGGTTTAGATCTGTTACCACTATAATTGAAACTTGTTCAGTTAAATTGTGGTGGAAGTTCCAGTTAGCTGAAGCTCAGTGGACTCACTTACTGGCAGCCCTCCCTCCCTCATACAAGACTTCTTCTAACTGGAAAAGAATATGTCAAGTTAATACTTGGGCAGAAGAAAACTCTAGAGTTATCATAGGTAGAGGGGATTGTAATTTCTGGACATCCAACTGGCTAGATATAGGTTGCCTTTGTGATCTTTGTGATCAGAACTTGGTGGAGATTGATGGAGACTGTACAGTGTCTGATTTCATATACAATAAATCCATTCTAATCTCCAAAATTTCTCCTTTTCTGTCACCTGAGGCTACTTCTCTCTTGCAGGAAGCCAAGCTGGCACCACACAGAGAAGACAGGCTAATATGGAAGCCGGGTATTTCAGGTGATTTCTCTTTCAAATCAACATACCTTAAGCTCAGTTGCAATACAGGTACTATTGCTTCCTTAAAACATTTTTGGAACTCTAGAATTGATAAGAAAATATCAGTCTTCATGTGGAAGATGACTAATTCTCTCTTACCCTTTGATAACATACTCAGAAAGTTGAGATACTGTTTAGTTTCCAAATGTTGTATGTGCAATGTACATGAAGACTCCATAGACCATTTTTTTAATTCCTGTGATTTTGCTGTTGAGGTCTGGAAAGTAGTGCATCAGTTCATGGGTATTAGGGACAGAACTTTTCCATCTATTTGGGAGAGATTATCATGCTACACTACCTTCCCTAGCCTAAGTTTATTACATTCAACTATTATCATAACTGCTTCAGTAATCACTTGTTGGAATTTATGGAAGATGAGAAATAAGTTCCTATTTGATTCTATTAAACCTTCCATAGCTCTTGTCCTAAATCAAATCAGAGACCAGATTTTTCAATCTTTATGTGCTAAACCTGTTTTTATAACATCTACTATTGACTTGAGTATTGCTGATCACTCATTCTTGCCTCTGATTAAATCTCATCCTAAACCAAAAATTTTGAAGATTGCTTGGCAAAGGCCTCTCTCAGGTCTTAAGCTTAACATAGATGCTTCATGGTGCTGCAATATAAATATGTGTGGTATTGGACTGATAATTAGAGACAGTAGAGGCAGTTTCAGGGGGGCATATACTGAATATACAAATGCCTTATTCCCTCTTGAAGCTGAATTGAAGGCAATTAAGTTTGCTATTCTACAATCTAATGATTTCTCCTCTCCTATCCAACTTGAATCTGGCTGCCTAAATGCTGTTAATTTTTCGAAAGATCCGCAAAGATCTCACTAGCATTTGACACTCTATCTGATGAGATTCACCAATCCTTGGACCCTTATAATTTGGTACACATCTACAGGCAGGCTAACTTGGTGGCTCACACCCTTGCTAAAAATTGTCTGCAGTCTAAGCTTAACTCTACCTTCCACAGATTTTCTGAGCTCTCTTGCTCGGTCCAGGGACTTATTAGGCTAGACCAAATTGGTACTCCATCCTTACGGATGGTTACCTAGTTCGGATGCTACTGATATTAACTCCTTTTTGTGCAGGTTACACAGGATCCTCAACATAGTACTACTACAGTTTTTTCATGATACTTTGGGAGCTTTTCTAAACTCCAGTTTTTACAAGATGGATGGCCTCAATTTCAGTTTGCTCAGTTTTAGCATCAAGTTCATGCCTCACTAGAAGATAGTGCACGGATACTGATCAGGTTTTGGATTGTATATGAGCAAATTATGCTTAGCTTCTCTGATTCAGCTGTTTCAAAGGGCTACTCTTTGCAAACTATTAGTTTTCGATTATTAGCGTGGATTAACTCCATTAGCTTTGGGGAAGACTCTGACTGCCCTGTGTTTCGTTAATTCGATTCACTAACAAGTTCGGGGATTCCTTCCACTGCCTAATGGTGTTTTTAATCCTCAACCAATCATCCATATAGTTGCTCATTCTTTTGGAAGCAACCATTGTTGCTTCAAGAGCGTAATGCTCAATCTTGTATATATCAACTAAGCGACGGCTTCTCCTTTTTTATTTTCTGTCCGTTTTCTTTCATGGCTCGGGAAGGCCTAATATAATTTCCCTCAGTTCATTTAAAAAAAAGACTGTACAAAAACGTTAGCTTGTTCTTTAATTAACCCTATCGGTGGGAGAAGTAAGCTGAACATTTCTTATAATCCCACCAGGTACAGAAACATAAAACTGTTATGAAAATCCGTTAATAACTGTCAGCATATATTACAATTACGTATACAGCAGTCATTCAGATAGCTAGGGGCCATCTGGGAGAGCAATAAGGGGGGAGAGTTTGACAAAATTATAAATAAACATGATGTATGTGTTACGCTTCTATGGTTTTAGGTCATAGAAAACTGGATTGGCTTCAAGCTGCTCTGCAAAATTCTCAAGAATATCTTTCAGCAGAATTAGGATATGATTATCTGATACAGACGTACTCTCCTTGTCCCCGATGTCAGAAAAAACCGCATCATATAGGGCAACTACCATCTCATCAGCTTTTATAGGTGGCAACCCCAAATCTTGGTAATTTTCGTCGAGGAAAGACTTAATGATCTCTTTTATCGTCTTACCCTCTTGCTCTTGTAGTTTCAGCATCAACATCTTTACAATATCATCTAAGTGCTTCTGATCAGCTAGTACCTGCAGAACCAACCAGAAAATATATTGGAAGCTTAATTTAGTGGAGGGGTAACTTTGTAGCTCTTCCAATACTGTCCAACAGAAGACCTAAAAACCAGTCCTAGTTTGTTAGATTGATCGAGCCAATCAGCTTCATGGTGAGCAAACAGCTAATTTTCAGCTAAAACTAACATCTTTCCGTTAGCGTTCCTAGTGATGCATAAGATTTCGAGTTCCTTTCAAGTCACAAATCATCGAAGCCTCCAAGTAGACCAAAATTACCTTTACTCAGAATGAATCACTGATATATAAAGGAAAATGCCAACTGATACATAGGAAAGACGAATGAAGTACAGAAAAAACAATCAGTTTGCATTACTAAAATCTCAGGAGCCAACATACTATTTTAGTTGGTAGATACTTCCCATTATCATATACTAGATGAAGATTCAGCCAGTGCAGCTATATTAAGGCACATGATTCATCAAGCCAGCGATAAAAATGGATTACTGATTTCTACCGTTGCTTCCAAATTTTGCTTACTAGGTTGTACATTAACATATTTGGGCAGCGATTACATACGATATCATGCAGTTAAGCCTCCACATGCTTACCACTACAATTCATCAATTCACTAAGGCCAACTTTAGAAAGTTGGTAATCTTACAGGCGGAATCCCCACACATATATCTGCTGACTCATATTCCACTAGCTCTTTCCGCTCATGTTCTTTTATTTTCTATGCAATATTCTTCACTAGTTTTGATCCCATTACATGTCCTGCACATTCAGTAGCTAACCAGGATATGTGATATGTAGCTTTGCTGCAAGCAATGAGTGTCCCACAAACAAAGCAATAAGAAAGAGAAGCGAATTTATCTATTTATGCTTTTTTTTTCCTTTGAAAACTGGCAGGTCGAAACAGGCCTTTGACTTAGTAATGTATCATATCTTGGAATCAAAAGTCAAATTTCATTAGTTTTTGAACAATCTATTTATCTTCTTCATTGAATTTCAAGTCGAAACAGGTCCTAGGAGTCAATCTTCTAGTGACAACTTTTCTTTTCATACACATACACTTGTCTATTAAACAAAGAATGCAATAAGTCAGATTTCCAATTTTTTTCAGCTACAAAAATCAAAGAAATAAGGGAAGGAGTCTACCTTTCTGATCTTAAAACCATTAATGATCTTTACATTTCGTATAACCACCGTATTTCTTTCAGCAAGAGCATTTGCCAGATCTTGGAGCACTGGCTGCAAGAGCTTGGCAAATTGTGCTTGGCCCAGTTCTTCTTCAGCTACAGCTTCATGCTTTTTCAAGATTACACTTAAAAGAGGAAACTCTGCAAAAAGAGCCTGTCAGTCTCAGTAAACTGCATTCCATACTAAAATACAAACATATAGATGGGGCAATAACTTAGCATACTGTAATCTGTAACAAAGAAATAAACAGATATAGGTTTTAAATTAGAGAACGCATAACGGATCGCTCTTAAGCCACAAATGGAAGTATAAGCCTCGTATCACCTTGGCAAATGGATGCATCAGCACACTAGATTAGATAAAAATAAATAGCAAGTACTAAGTGCAAGAAGGCAGGGGTTACAAGAGAAGAAATGAATGCATACAGTTGAGGCTAATTTTCTCACAAGCATCGTCACTTTATTGTTTAATATGATACTTTCGCAACATCAAGTATTGTTAGTAAAGAAGAGCTGAGAACTGTAGTATTTGGTGTGGATGGGGATTCTGCTCTGGGAAGTGATGGCTTCTATGGTCAGTTATACAAGTCCTGCGGTGATATTTTGAAAGGGTGTTTATTTGGATAAGCAACTGGCAGGAAAGTTTCTGATTTAGTGGCTGATTTCTGCAAGGAAGTTATGCAGGTTTTGGAAGAAGAAGTTCAATTATTTGATGGAGCTGAATGGTATGGATACCTTCCGTTTCTGGCAGATTCTCCATTTCTTCAGCTTATAAATTGCTCAGGCCAAAAATAAAAAATAAACAAATAAATACTTTTAAAAATCCCATTGGAACTATTCTATAATATTGCTCTCAGTGGCATGATGTCTCAGCTCTTTAGAATTTGTATAGCTTCAGTGTGTTCTTACTACTTTCCGGAGATGGAATGTGGAGCATAATTTTCAGTCCTGTCATGCTATTTCTGGACTTTGGTCTTACTTTTTCTCAGTTTCTGGGACAGTTAATTCTACCTACCTCTCTTTGGAATAAGCCAACTTATTTCAGGGATTATACTCGTCTATATTTTTTTCCCACCATCCATGATTACTAGTTTGGAAAGGTAGAAATTAATACATGTTTGAGCATAAAACACCTTCTTCAAGCAGATTGCAAACCTATAACCACTGTGTCACCGGGGCCTAACGTTTAACTGGTGTTGAAATAGGATAGGGGGGTTTAGTGGTTTACAATAATATGTATAATCCATTGAGAAAAAAATCATCAGCATATTGCTTCATTTTTCTTTAAAATGAAGGCCATCATCACATTGTGAAGTTTTTCAAGCTTGACCAGGTCACCAGAAGATATCAATGCAGATGAAGTGTTTCACAGTTATCACCAAATTCCTATACACTCTCTACATCACAGGCAAACCAAAATATGTTCAACTTTATCGAACATGCCAAAGACTCAAAACATTATGTGCCAATAACATAAATATCAGAGCATTTTAATGACAAAAGAAAATAATACTGCATTCTGGAAGCAGTAATCTAGAGCATTTCCTAAAGATTGTACACATAACCACCTGGAATATATATTGGTTCTCATAAAGTATACAGATACAGCATACTAGAGAGGAAGAGAAGAGATGAACCTGACTGGGAAGGAACTCCCATTTCAATTCCCATGAGAACAGGAGCTTTATGTATCTCAGTTTTCTTAATCTTTCCTCTATCTTCAGTGTCCAGCTCAGTGAAAAGATCTTCGGCTAACATCGCAAAATCATCTTCATCATCCAAGATTAATCGGAGAGTCTTCCCATCCAAAATTGACAAAACAATTGGATCAGCTGGTACAAAACAAATTTAAAAAATCATAAGCACGCTCTAAACAGTATTCTAATCCGAATAAAGCAAAGAAAGAAGAGGTATGTCTACTTCGTGAACTAGGTTTAAAAAGATAGACTATATGCTGATAGAAGTAAAACAAATTTGGAAGTAACAAGAACGCAACCAAAATGTTGGTACAGTATCTTCAATGTTCGTTGAAAAAATAGATTTGGTGAAATATCTTAGTGCATATATTTGGTAGTCATTTCTATACATCTCTGTTTACATTTGTCCCTATTCACACACCAACGTACATATACACCTGCAACACTCCGCCTCAACTCTTAATTTGGGTGTCATTAGTTATGAATGTGTTGAGGCAATTTTGAATCATGAATGATTGGATACTATGGTAATGGAAGGAGATTGCCTAATGCCAGTTCAATGGATAGAGAACTGATATACTATGGCTTTATGTTGAGGCGTGGTTGTTGGTTTTTATTCGAGTTACTGTTATTCACCTGACAGAATACTCACAAGTTTTCTACTATTCCATCATTAATAGATGAACCATAAGAAGCTTCAACAATATAGAAGGGTCTGTACTGTTTTTTTTGTTTTTTCTGGTGGAGCAATTTTTAAATTCCAAACTGGCCTGCTTATGGGAGCACTAGTATTTAAGTATTGCCTCTTATGTGACTGCAATGTCATTGGACAGAAGCTCATAACTAGGTATACAGAAAGGAAGGTAAAGTTAGAGGTTGTCCAAGTGATGAAGTGGGTATGTACAATTTCAAGATTAGTTGACAAAAGAAATGCTGGCTGTGTTTATTGGACCCATACTGGAGTTCATAAAAGCTAAAACTACCATCAGCAACGGACATTGATTGGTTTAACCACCCGGTCCAACATTTTGATGTCTATGTGCAAAAACAAACAATTATATTAAATATGCATTGAATGGTTGAATTAATCTTACAAGAAAAAGAAATACAAAAACCCTAACCCAATAGTAATAAGTAAACCCTACAGGGCACTTATAACTAAATAAACACATAATAAGCCTAAAAAATGCATAAAAGTTGCACAAAATGAAGGGCGTTTTTCCGCCCGGACAAGCCAATCATTTTCCCACCCTAAATGAGTCCAATGCCTGGCTTGCTAGTAGTTTCATCATTTTCACACCCTAAAGAGGAATTTGGGTCAACATGAAGTTGTTTCTGGGCATGAGACACATGATAAAATGTCATTAATTACAAGAGGTGTAACTAGTGACCCAGTGATAACTCTGTAATCATGAGACAGTTAGACCAACAAAACCTAGATTTTACATTGGAATCTTATACAAAGGGCTTCCCTTTAAATTCGTAGCCGGGCTACTATTTACTCAATCTTTGAAATGAAATCTCATGGTAAAACATTATGTTTGGCCTTTTTGGCAAAACAACGTTAGGGACAAGTTTGAACCTCCAGTGCTATAGTCAACAGTTCTTCACTCCAACCAAGCGTATACCAGCAGCTTCTTTTTAATAAATCCCATGAAGTCACTAGTATCCTTCCACTGATAACAAATACCTCCCAGAGACAGATAATATGCCTAGTTAACTGAACAACTTTAACGCATCAGAGGCCAGCTTTGAGATCCTCAAATCTTAAAACTAGAAAGGAAAAAGGTTCCTCCACTATCTTATAAAGTCCTCCCGCACACTTATACAAAATCCTATGGTTTCATCTAGCATAATGGTTCCTTCATATTAGCGAACAAAGAAGCTAACATGCAGAATAAAAAAAAAATTCAAAAGCACTGCAGTTGATAAGAAAGTCCCATGATCGCTTTACTAAAAGGAAAATAGCAGTAAGAAATTCCACGCGTCCAAAGTCAATTAGTACCTTTAAGTTCATCAGCAGTAATCGAGACGTAATCCCGAAGAAAATGAGAGGCAGTCTCATGATCGAGCTCGTAGAGTCTGAAACCACTGAGATCGTCGAATACACCGCAGCGTCGGAGCACGGCGGACTTGAGATTTTCCGGCAATTGAAGGCCGAAGAGCGACTTGGAGACTCTCGATTCCGCCAACTCCAACAGCTGGTCACCGGTAACGACACCTCCAGATGAAGGTAGAGTTAAGTCGATGGCTAGCAGTTGCGTTCCATCCAATATCGTTGACCCTGCGTCTGCCATTCTGCTTCTCTTTCCGGGAGTTTCCTAAGACAAGGTGAAGAGCCAATTTGAAATGTGTGCCGCCTAACCATGTGCATCAGCCTATCACGGATTCGTGGGTCAAACTGGTATTTAAAAATATAAAACGCGTTTACTTTCTACTCCTATTTTACTACTTCCTCCCTCACAATTCAAATTAAGGGGGTTCAAATCATCCTACCTGAACCAGTTGAGTTGGTTTGGGTTAATATTACATTTAGGTCAAGTGAACCAATTAAATTTGGATAGATCGGGTATAAATTGAATTGGATCTTAATCCCAAATCGATCCAAATTGACTCATTTATTATTTTATTCTGTCTATGATTCGGAGGGTTTTAGGCATGAGGGCAATAAGGTTTCTTATCCTATGTTGAATGTGGGGGTGGAAAAGGTGACCCGTTGGGTGGAGGAAGAGATTAACAATCCTATTAGCCTGGCTCTAACTAATGCGAGGGACTCTCCGGCGATGTTTGGCTTAGTGGCTCTAGTATGGGGTTGGGTTTATGTGTGTTGGTTTTTATTTTATTGTAACATTTGCTGAAAATAGTTTTTATATTTCTCAGTTGAGCGGTGCCATGACAGCTATGGCTGAACGCATCTCTAGTAATGCCAACGTGACGAAGGGATTGTAGAAGCGAATGGTCGATTTAGAGGGGGAAAGTGAATCACTATGAGGAGAAGTGTATTGAGTTGAAGACAACGGTAGCGACAACACAGAGTTTGAGTGATCAGAAAGACGGAGTGAACGTCATGCTGTTTGAGCAACTCACTAAGTTGTGGCGTAGGGGTCCTGCAGATCCTAAGTATCTTCAGGTTTTGCTAAATATGTTGCTAAAGATGGAGAGTTCTTACAACTACTTTGCCAAAAATGTACAGTAAGATAGCAAATATGGAGTGGTGCAGTATGTGGGCAGACATTCGTGCCCCAAACCCTAGTTTGGCTATTACGGGGTTGGAGGGTGCTAGTACTATAACTGAGTCTGAGGTGGTCCCTAAGCGGGAATTGAATGAGACTTATAGCCGGAAGGTTGGGGATAACGGTTACTATTTCTGCCTCCTCAAGGAATTAGGGAAGATGACCTTGCTGCCCTCGCTCAATGAGCTTGAGAGGTACAAGATTGTTAAGTACGAAGACAATGACGTTGAAGAAGTGAGTGTTCCAACCAATGTGGGTACTTAGACTCCGCAACAACATGTCTAGCCTTCGAGAGTGTCAGGGTACATTAGTGTGCCGAGGAGGAGTGATGCGGAGAGGGTTGATAACATTGCCACCAGGTTGGGTAGTAGGGAGCAATAAAACATTCAGACTTAAAAATCGTACTGCAAGGATCCTCGCCGAATTGGCGATGTTTTAATTTTAATGGATTTTTTTATCAAGACTCTATGTGTTGTTTTGTATTATGTATTTCGGTGTGGTTTGTGTTTCCTATGTTTCTTTGT
The DNA here is from genome assembly GCA_037428765.1 of Rubia yunnanensis. Classification (NCBI taxonomy): domain Eukaryota; kingdom Viridiplantae; phylum Streptophyta; class Magnoliopsida; order Gentianales; family Rubiaceae; genus Rubia; species Rubia yunnanensis. The sequence goes on along the minus strand of CM075063.1, from coordinate 53,973,310 downwards.
AACACTTTATAGTGTTTCTATTCCTCGAGGTTGGTATTTCTTAGTGGCTGATAACTGAGCTTTTTCTTCTGGGATGGGTTGCTCAGTTGAGACTATTAGTTAATAGAGTGATGATGATGGGATATGCTTTAGAGCTTTGTGGTTTGGAGGTTGGTAGTTGTGCACTTATGTCACTCACTGGTGATTTTTCAAGTGTATACGAAGCCGTGTACACTTTCCCATAACCGTGCCGATGTAGGTTGCATTGGGCACAACCCGCAAATTATTTTTTGCCTATGTTTGCATTATGGCTAAATATTTGTGGGTTTAGGCTAGATTGGTCCATAGAGAATGATAGTTGGATTTTTTCATGGGAAGGCCATGAGATAAAGAGTTGTCACTTGTGTCATTGGATGGAATTCCCTTGGCGTATGCAAAGTCGTGTTTTATCTTCCTGTTCTGATTGCAAGTTTGGATTGATCTTTATGAATAACTGATAGAGTTTGTAGGTGTGTGGCCCGCTTATGTCATATCAAGTGAAAAAAATGGTGTTCAAGAGGCTTATTGGGTGTGAACTGTAATGTTTATGTGGGTTGGGCTTGGGCTTATGAATATGAATGCCACATATGAATGAACTACTTTGAGTATTTCGAGAATAATTCATCATTCCATTTTCCTATACTAATAATCCAGGTAGTCAATTTTTATGAGAATGTGTGAGCGTGTCTTTTAAATATTTAAATTATAAAGTTATTTCAAATGCCCAAGGCCAGGTTGTACTTGTATAAGGGGTCATCATTCAAGGGTTGTAAGGTAAGGTGATACTTTAGAGGTGTAGCTTTTAGTAGTTTCTTGGTTAACGGAATGGATTGTGTGTTTCAAGATTCTGATTCGTTCGATTGGGATGTCAACATTGTCCTTCCTTTTGGTTGGGCACATTACCGTTTATGTGGTGGTCTGGGCTGACAGGAGCATCTGCTCCACTTAGTTGGGGTGCAAGCCCAGTTGTATGTGTGTTGGCCTAAGGCTATTAAGACATGCAGTACGTGTCATTTATTGTTGATTTACTTAGTATGAATGTGTTTATGTGTTTTGACGTATGTGTTTTATAGCTTTTCCTAGGATTGGCGAATGGGATTAGCAAATGTGGACGCGATGTGGATGGTGTTGTCTTGACATCATCCGGGAAGCCCTTTAGATGGGAGCGAGAAAGAATTCCTCGGGTTGTGGACCGGGGGGTAAGATGTGTAGTGAGGGTGACGTCCCTATCTCGTAAATCCGCTGCCTATAGTATGCAATGGCAGGTTTAACATGAAAGCAGAGCGATCTCGTCATATTGTCTGGCACACTTTACCTACCAGATTGGGGGGATAGTGCCCTATCACTGGGGGCACTAGGAGAGGGAGAATAAGCTATCATCTTATTCCTCTCAGGGGCCCTTGTGGCCTTGCTAGCATGTAGTTAGGGTTTTAAGCTGGATTTCTATGTAATGGGTTTGTAGTTTTGTAATTTTTGGTGGGAATAGTTTTATGTGTTTTAGGAAGGAGTTTTTCATTGTAACAGTTGTATAGATTGAGACCTTTTATTTTTAAAATGTTTTTTTATTCGAACCTTCATTATGTTTCGTCTTAGCACTTTACCATGGATATTGCATTGTTAGTATCTGATCTGCGTGTTGATATGGGCATAAATTTTTCGGATATCCCTCCTTCATTTTTATTTGTGTATTAATAGTGCGCCTATTTTCGTATCTATATGATGTTTATCACTACACCATCTAATATAGGGGCAGGTATACCATATCATTTTATATCATGAATGGATATGCAGTTATACGAAGTGGTTGTAGCATAGAGGCTTACCTTTCAGTCAACGTAACTTAACTACGTGTGGTTTTCTGTGACTCCTATCCATTTTACGTGTCACATTTGTTTTTATCATGTCCTTGACTGGTGGAATTTCCATTTTTTCCTTTGTTCAACTTCTTTGACTTAGCATGCTAGGCTTCTCACTTCTACTTGTAGGCAATGGATTACGATTCTATCGTATGTTTTCCTTCGAAGACAAGTTGGTGTGGACTTGATTCATTCCTGTTGTCGATCTCAGTCTGGTTGTGGAGCTCGTCACCTTATGGTTGTTTCCTTCCTCTGGTGTGTGCTTGTGCGATGGTTTGGTATGACTTCCAACCTTTCTTGGGATTTGTCAAAACCTAGAAAGAAAAAATTGCCCCACAGATAGCACCACTGATGTAGGGAATTCCTTCCGGGTAGAGACAAACCAAGGGGTTAATCGATGGAGCTATACAAGTCCGTATGCTTACAAGGGAATCCTCGGGAAGCCCTCGGGGAGAAGTTCTCACGCTCAAGTCAATCTAGGGATATTTATTGAGTGAGATCTAATGAAAGAAGGTTACCTTCTTCTATGTTCCGTATCGCTATATATAAGCTCTTTGATCGTGTCATCGTGGTCTGTCTTGTGTCTCCATCCTCTACTATATCGTGCCCTAGTAGGGGGATGTCATGGGAGATGGCACATCTGCGTCCTCTTTGGGCTTTTGTTTGCTTGCCATTGGATTGGGAAATGTTCTCTCTATTTGTGGGGCAGACCAGTTGTAACGAACCAAGCTCTAAGTTTGGGATTTGGTTCTAGTTGGATTGATGTTGTGCAATAGCCATCTGGGTAGGGTAAAATGACATTAGTGGACATTTTTATATTGCTTTATATTCCGACTGTATAAATCGGGAATTTTTCTGGACTTTAACATTTTCTAGGACTTTATCTTCTTCTGGACTTCATCTTTTTCTGGACTTTAACATTTTTGAGACTTTCTTATTTTCTAGACTGGTATTTTTCATATATAGTTATTTTTATGGAAATGTAATATGTATTAAGATCAAAACCAACAATATTAGGCTTTCTCCCTTAGCCCATTTGCATAAGTTCATGTTACAACCCAATACATTTTAATGAAAATCAGCTCAAGTCTACTCAAATACATTTCTCTCTTTCATCATCTTCTAATTTGCCATCTTTCCTGCTTCTTCTTCTAGCCTCTCTTTCCATGTTGATAATTGTCTCCACCTACATTATGATTCAATTTGTACTGCAACGGTCTCTGCCTTTAGTTCTTCTTTCTTGAGTATCCTTTTGTTTCTCTCGTTCCATACCCTACAGAAATACGATGTCATCATCATTAGTTTCTGGTCTTGGTTCTTTCTTGCTGCAATCAGTAAGTTTGTCATCAAATTCCTCGTATTACCTGCTTCATTCATCCCCAGCTTTCTCTATATTTCCTTCAGATAGTTACATGTTGTAAATAGGTGACTTGGATCTTCATCATCCTAATCACCTAACATTATCTATTGATCACCTAGGATTCCAAGAGCTTGCAGTTTGTCACTGTAAGTATGCAATTTTATTAATAAATTATAATTATTTATAGACTGTCATAAATTTTGGACTGTAATAATTTGAGAATGTTATTATTTCTTTACTATTATTAATTCTAGACTATAATTATTTTTGGATTTTTATTAATTTTGGAGTGTTATTAAAAAATAGATTGTTATTATTTTTGTAATTTTAAATTTCTAAACTATTATTAAATCTAGACTGTTCTTATTTCTGAACTTTTATTAATTCTCGATTATTATTCATTTCTGGAATGCTTTAATATTTGGAACGTTCTAAATTCTTGAATTGTTGTTATTTTGTGAAATGTTTATAATTTATGGACTGTTAGGTATGGGGGAGGAGCATTGAGGAGAATACAAGAACATTTACTAGGTAATAAATAGAGCTATGCAGTTTTGTCCTTAGTCATTACTGAACTTAGCAGGGCATTATAATTTATTCACATGCATGCATGTAAGTGTTGGGTGGGGGTCCTAATAAGTGTCCAATCGATGATGAAGTTGTGAGTATGAGGTTACCTTTATGCATCCATACACTTCTGTTCTTAAACTGATTTGAACTTGGTGGGACATTTAAATTATTCGAAAAACAATCAGAGATTAATTATATAGATGGTTCAATTCCTAGAAGCAGAGCTTGTAATAGTGATAATTTATTATTACTGCATAGATGCAACCATGTTTTGATTTTCAAAACATTAGAAGGGCATCTAAAATTTATTGTGGGTAGATATTATTGTGTGCAAAACCAGTTGTTGAAGTTGTTTACAGATTGCTTTCATAATATGGACTTGGGGCTTTTAACAAATTATTTGAACTACATGTAAATTGTTTTTCAAAAGCTGCATTAAAACATTTCATGAAAGTGTTTTACAGATTATACAAAAGAGAAACTAATCCCTAGTTTTCAAGGTTTCCCCATATAATATCTATGAAAAACAAAAATGAATGTTAACCATAGAAAACCTTTTCTAGAAGTACAACCCTACAAAATACTTTGAAGCGTCATTTTTTAACCCATCTCCATGTTGAGCAGCAGTTCCCAAACATTTTTTTGTTCTCCCAATTGCTACTAGATACTCCAAGAAACCCCTAACTATTTTCGAATCTGCAATCATGTTATGTGATAGAAGCTCTAGTCTTCTTAGTCTATCTTTCTTCATGTGTGGCAACTTGAAATTATCCCCCATACATTTCATGATTTTAATCATAACATTTTGTAGTGATAGGAAAATTATGGCTCTGTTTGGCAGAGTTTATAAGCTATTTTGCTTATAAGCAAATTACTTTTTAGTGTTTGGTAAAATGAAAGAAATTAGATTATTTTGAAAACAAGAGCTATTTTTGTGGGAAAAGTAGAAGCTGGTCTCTCTCTGCTTTCAAAATGAGCTTGTTTTGCTTATAAGCACAGCTCTGCCAAACAAAGTCTATGTTTATTTTTTCTGGTCTTCTCCAACAAATGCATTTATTACAGCTTGTAAAAGGCCATCTAAGGTAGTGCTAGAATTTTAATGTTGTCATATTTGAATAGATGCAAAACCCCCCCAAATTTAACATGTTAAAATCAGGTGACTTAGTTGGTTGGCACACTAGGGTTATGTTAAAACCACCTGAATGGGTTGCCACTAGGAATTCAATACTATTTGTCAATGTGTGGGTTGGGGCATTATCTTATTGAATTGAGATGTTCTTGCTAGCCCAATGTGACCACTTAGCTTTTATGGTTGGGATACCTCAAAAATCAATTTATTTTTTATGCATTCCCTATGAATTTTCTTAATAGGTGTTAAAACTATGGTTCCCCTAGGCCTATCCATGCTACTATGCTTGGATCATATGTATTCTGTGTAAAGGAATACTCATATTTTACCATCAAACATGACATTTCCCTTATAATAAAACATTGGCCTACGAACAGCCTATAGGAACATCAACTTGGGTATATAATGTTTATTATGACTGGTCCTATATGGTTCTTATTCATTAGCGGTTAGTAAGTACCTTGATGCTGCCTTCGTAAGGTAGAACCACTTCACGTCGATGTGGATTACATTGTGCATGTATTTCAATTGTATGTTGCATTCTAGTTTTAATAGACACCATTCCAACCTTGTTAGCTTGCATTCAACTGATAAAACCAGATGAACTGCATTTGTATGGCTTCTAATCTCCTTATTGATAACAACTTTATGCACCAAATTTTTTCTTATTTGCAGCCCAACAACTGTACTTTTGCATGTCCGCCTTGTGCTCAGAGTTAATTGATGTGCCCCAATTTGCCGTTGCTGCCGCATCGCCGTGGGTGATCGGAATATGCAATGACAAAGCCCCCGGAGTTTCCGGGAGGAAGAGGCTCCAACGGCCAAGTAAGAAAACAGGCTACTCAAATGTAATTAGGAATTAATAGTTGAGTTGTGTAGGTTTACCTTTGGCCTTTATATAGGTAGGCAAGTAGGAAACTGTTTTGTTTACTTGTGGAGCAAGTACTCTCACCTTAGGCCAGCCCAAAAGGCTTTACCCAAAAGGCAAAGCTATGAACTTAAGGTCGGCCGCATGGGTATTTTAGGCCCATACAGATTTACATATTATCAAGAAGCCTCTAGAAATCTTAGGGTTCAGCCTTCGAATTCCTCCCGGGGTCATGGGATCAAATCTGTGTCTGAGTCTGCAGGTTCGTCACGACTCCTCTTGATGGGAGCTTCGATCTGACATCCGAGCAAGGATTTACCCTCCAAAATCCTTTAACACATCCTAGGGGTATGATGATAATACCCCTAGCGATTCTTTTGAGGGTTCATTCCGGGTTGAGGCTTCGAACTTACCGTTTGAGCCAAATAATGTGTCGGGGGTTCGACCTTTAGCTTTCTAGTTTGTGTTAGCACCCAATCACACCTTTCTTTATCTCCCCAGGAGCTTTTGGGTCCCTGATGATACTTCCCAAGGGATCCAGTCTTTGGGTCTTCTAATCTCTGTTAAAGACCCATGGAACTTCGAGCCCCAAGAATGGAAACACGAAGTTCGGTTTTCCGTTTTCTATTCTGAATTAGGAGACATGAAACTTCAAATTCTGTTGTATGTAGGAAATGATAAGGCGCCTCAAAATCTGGGGCTTCTAATCTGCGCTAGAGCCCGATATTATGCCAGTCTTATCTTTTCATCCCCAGGGGGTACGACCTTCAGGTCTCTAATTCTGTGTCAGAGCCCATGGTCACTCGAATTCCTGGAGCCCAGGATAGATTCAAACATTGACCTTCCAATCTTTTTTAGAAGTTTGGTACGTCCGAATATGAGTTTCTTGATTGTATAGGGTTCGAATTCCCACTTTTTGAACTGTGCCAAAATCTTAGAATTCTGCATCTTTGGTACAGTGTGTTCATCCTTCAAGCATCTGGTTTGCGCTAGAGTTCTGAGGGTGTGAACTTGCATATTTAAGCATAGACGTTTCGGGATTTCAGGGTTCTAATATGTGCCAGCGTCCCCGGAGCTCGAATCCACTTGTTTAATCTTAGAGGCTCTAGGCTTCCAAGGTTCTAATATGTGTTAGCATCCCCAGGGCATGAATCCACGTGTTTAATCATAGAGGCTCCGAGGTTTGAACTCATAGCGGGAAGTGGAAAAGTCACGTGGGATTTCCTCGATTTCTGCAATTTAAATTTAAAGCAGGAAGCAGAGGAGTCGCAGGTGTGGAGTTAACTTTATGCTTTTGGGGTGCATGAAGCCTTTGTTGGATAACACGCGTGCATCATTTTCCCTATAAATGCCTTGGGTTTAGCTCCCCCACGCAATCCGTTTACCCATAAATTTACATTTTGCGTGGTGGCCTAAGGTAATGATTACCTTTTAATATCCTCTATATAAAAGTAGGGGACTCCACTATTCATGCTTTACTCTTTTCTCCCAAATTACTTCCCAAGTCTCAGAAACCCTCTCTTTTCCCTTTGCGCAATTTTCCAACGATCTTTCTCACAAACATTCAAGTTCTTAACCTCTCATTTCAATTTTATAATGTCGTAAACACCGTCATCGGGGAGAAACTCTATTTCGGCCTATTTCCCAAACATTTTTACAACCGAGGGCGTAGAGAGTTCTAGCCTTCAGGACTCCGGCGCCATTCCTTCATCAGTGGCCGGTTCCTTTCTAGCAGGTTTGGAGGCTGGGGGAATTCTACCAGGTGCTCGGTGCTGCCTTAGGGTTATCATCGGAAGTGAGTCTCTTTGAGGTCCCGGGATCAGAGTTGGGCCAAGGTTCAGGAAGACAAGGATGGTCGTCCCTATTTCTTCGAGAAGATTCTAACTCCCGTCCTTGAAAGCCGTCCATACCCTGTGGATCTGGAAGTCGCTGAGCTGTTGAAGATGCTTCCTCAAAGGATTTATGCTTTCTCAAAAGATGCATCCTTGTGGGTCCGGCTCCCAAAGGATTTATGGTTGGAAGTGCTTCGAGAAGATCAAAATCTGAGGGATACAAGGCCCAGCCGATGCACAGTTTATGACCATCACCTTCAATTTGGCTTGTGTTTTCCTCTGCCCCCCATTCTCTCTCATTTTCTAGCGGACGGATCAGCCTAGCCCAAGTGCGTTCGAACATCATCCTACTCATTATAGCCTTCCTGACTCGATGTAACAGCACGGATATCAAACCCCTCTATGAGGTCTTTCGATCTCTGTATTATCTCTCTGGGAGTAGAGCTGTGGTGAATTTAGACAGGGGTCAAGATACGAAGCTCGGAGGGATCGTAACCCTGTGCAATAGGTTTCTAGACCATCCTGTAAAGCTTTCTTCTAATTGTAAAGGGTGTCATCTATCCCCCATTTACACATTTGAGAAAGAGGCCGAGGAGTACTATGTATCCGATTGGAATCTGAAGCCCAAGTTTGAGAACCCTTCCGTCTATGTTGCTCCGGAGGATGTCATAGCTGATAGAGATCGGCTGCTGAGTGAGCCCCTGGACGTTTCGAGGAACTTTGACTTTGTCTGGCCGGAGGAGGTATATGACTGGATCTATCAACAGAAGCCAGTCCTGATAGAACTCCTTCCTCCGGCGGAGACCATGAAGCCTCCTTCTAGCAAAGGGAAGAAGAAGAGTTGTTTGAAGGGGAAAGCATCTGGAGGCGTCCAACCTAAGAAGACAAAGGCAAAGAGGAAGACCTCTTTGATGGCGGTGAAGAGGCTATGAAAAAGGCAAAAAACCAAAAAAGAAGATTGATAGATTGAAAACTTTTGGGCCTGCTTCGAAGCCCATGAGGGCGGAACCGAAACCCACCTGGGCAATAAATTTTGGGGAGTTACTCAATGGGACTTCTTCTTCCCATTCTGAAGGTGTTTGCGGCACCCTTAGTTTTTACCTGCCCTTACTTTTTATTTAGTCTTCTTTTTTCTTTCTTTATGTTGGCTAATTCACGTTTTTCCCCTTTTCCTTTTGCTCAGTGGATTTTGCTGCAACTCTTAGCTTCAAAAACGAGATGAGGCCGAGGCAGTTTTTGTAGAGGCCTATTTAGAGGCCAAGACAGTTTTCATAGAGGCCTCTCACAGTCGCCCCACTTCCATCCCCTTTCAACTGGAAGCTCAATCTGAGGTTCAGTCGGAGTTCCAAGGTGAAGATGGTAGGAGCGAACGGTGCCATGATAGTGCCTTGACACCCCAGCCTTCTCCTCAAAGGCCAAGAACCGATACGGCCCCCCCTCCATTCAACCTACTTGGTCCCCCGGGAACACCTGCTCGGAGACTGGCCCCCTCTCAGGGAGGAGCAGCTTGCCTCCTCCGAGTGGGGAGGGTTGCTTAACCCTTGTCCCGGAGGCACCTTTCTCCGTTGCCTTGGGCTCTGTCGTCCAGGCCTATTTGATGAAGGTTTAGGAGGCTAAGGAAGCTATTTCTAAGTCTAAAAAGCTCAAAGTGGTGCGTGAGGCTGCTTCCCATTACAAGGAAGATCTGAAGAAGGTGACCTCTGATTACGAGACTGAGCGTGCTATCGTTGCCATTGCCCATTAGGTGGAGCTGGAGAAATAAGCTCTTGTTTACAAAGAAGAGCTCAAGAAACATTCCCTTGTTCATAAGGGGAAGCTCGAGACACAGGCCACCGAGAAAAATAACCTTTTGAAAGGGCTTGAGCTGAAACTCTCAGAGGCCTCAGCAAAAATTTCAAGATTGCCTGGCCTTTGCTCTCCCGAGCAACATGCGTCCACTTTTGAGGCCTATAGCAATATTGCAGTGAAGACCCAGAGGCTCCAGGATTTTTTCTCTTCTCTCTCCACGGTTTTGGTTGGGGTTACCCATAACAATTTGGCTCATTCCATTTTGAAGGACCTACCAGGTGAGTATGCTACTATGTTGGATGTTTACAAGAACAATTCGAAGCCCAGACAACTGAGCCATATCTAGTGTAAGTCCATCCAATAAGGGGAGGATTAAACTCCCCTTGCTCGACCATTTGAATGCATCCAGTAAGTATTTATCATCGGAGGAGATTCGTGGCCTGGAGGTGGATGAAGACACCGAGTGGAAAGAGCTGGATCCATTCATTGCTCCGAGGTCTCGCACAGGCTTGCCCCTTCGAGTTCTTCTAAGAAGACATCTAGCGTAGGAAAAAATGTATAAAGGAGACATCTTCGATTTCTTCTCATGATTCTTGTCTTTCGTAGACTTTAGACTTGGTACCCTTTCGCCCCCATCTGCAAAAGGGTACTTCCTTCGATTTCTTCTTTCAAATCATGAAGGAGTGGTATCACCAAATCGAGGAATGGGCTTGGGAGCATCGAATCGAGGCATCCCGATTTTGGTACAAGTCTGTCCGACTCAAAGAGGAGCTTCGAATAGCCTACGAGGAACTGGACTTATGGCCCAGTGTTCTTCATAATAGGCAACAGGAACTCCTCGAAGCATTGAGCAGTTTGAGAGAGGAAATGATTTCTTAGTTGTTGCTAAGGATGAAATTTTGGGATATCTTCGATGCATAAATACCTTTTGGCTGCATAAATTCCTTACCTCAATGCATAAATGTCTTTTGGGTACTAAAGCCTACAAAGCCACTGGGGAAGCATCCATTTCTCAACCGAATGAGTCCATTGAAAGCTATCGTGCCAGGCTCAGGTGGCCTAAGAAAATGTAAAGGTGGCTTGAGTATCCCTAACAACTACTACCGAAAAACTCAAGTAGTGGAAAGAAGAAGTCTGGACCTATCAGCTAGACCTGGTTCCTTCCTTGGAGTGAACCATTAAGGAAAATCAGGCCCTCGTTGCTGCTGTTTGTAAGGACAAAGAGAAGGTTGATAAAGAGCTTATCGAACTATATACAACATACGAGGCAACGACCAACAACCTTCGAGCGTACGAGCTTTGACTTGGGATAGTTGAAGCTCAATTGATTGAAGATTTCAAAGGCTTTCTTCAGGACACTATCAATATCATGGAACAAAAACACATTACTCAGAATCCCAAGTATTGCGAAGCATATAAAGAGGCTCGGAGGTGGCTAGACAGAGTACATAAAGTGAAAGTGGGAGCTTCAAGTTCCCATACCGCCCCTAGGAGAAACGAGACTTCTGGATTGGGTGAAACCCTTTCTCTTGTGGTTTTAACTCAAAGAACTATCACGACTCGAAGCCACTACACTGTGGCCGAGGAAGAGGTTCTTCATCTACTACTGGTCGAAGCTGACCGCGGTCCTTTGACGACGATGAAGAAGAACCTTTAGTTAGGAGACCCCGACGCTAAGCCTTAAGGTTCCCTACTTTGTAAAATAGTTGTAATTTATTTCTATGTACTTGTAAGCTGTGCTGGCTCAATAATAATACGTTCTTCTCTTTGCCGTTGTCAAAGCAATTTTTCCTTTTTTTAGGCAGGGCCATTACCCCCAAGCTAAATTTCTTTAACTTGTTTCTCTAACTTTTTTGAGCGACTTACAAGGTCTGTTCATTGTGCGCTTGCTGAGCGTTCGATAGAGCTTTGTTAGCCCTCCGAATATTTTTCAAGGTTCATTCCTTGGGTGCTTATTGCACGTTTGATAGGGCTTTGTTAGCCCTTCTGTCGCGACTCGCGACGAGCCTCGCGAAGTCATCGCGACTCGCGGAAAGTTGGCGCTGGGAGTGATTTTTGCTCCCCTGTTCGTCGCGACTCGCGACGAAGCCCATCGCGACTCGCGACGGCAGGGTATCCCAGGCTTAAATTTTTTTCGTTTTCTTACCAACTGTCCAAGCTTTCTTCCCTCGTTCATTGATCTCGTTCCTTCATCTCCTTCATTGCAATGCACTTCACTTTGCTACTAAATCACAGAAAAACAAGCCATAAAAAGAACAAAACAAAACAACAACAAAAACAAACTAAGAAACACAAACTAAGAAACACAAACTAAAAGAAATGCCGAATTTATTTAACGTCGTCGGCACGACGAAGCTCCGTATTTTTAAGGTCGTCGGCACGACCCTAATGTTATCCGTATGGTGAAGGCTTGAAGCTCTTCACCATGAGCATCCAAAATAAGAGAGGTGGGGGCACAAAACTTCCAAGAGGAAAGTCTTGTGGAGGTGGAGATGGTTCAAAGGGAATTGAGTGGTTAGGGACCTTGGGATAAACTTTTGGCTCCTCTCTTGTTTCCCTCAAAACTTCCGAAAATATTAGAGTTGGTTCACTAGGTGGGAGAAGGGGTGACGATGCTAATGGATGTAGCACTATGACCTCTTCCTCCATTTTTCTATCCTCTACAACCAACTCCTCATCCCTTTCAAACTCAAAATCATTTTTATTGGTGACCTCACTCACCGAGTCATCGAGTTCAAGTTGGGATGGTGTATTTTCAGAATCACGAGCTTCCATGCGGGCCAATACCTCTAATATGTTCCTCGCATGCCCCTCAATGGCCTCAACACTAGAGGAGAGCTGGCTATCCGGCTCCTCACTAGTAAAGGAGTTCAAGTTTGCTATGGTATTTAAGACATCCTCACGTGTCAAACTTGAACTTCCTTGTTGGGCTTGGTTTTGGGGTATGGTATAGGGTGGTGATGGCCAACTAGGTTGCTCGTAATGTTGGTTTTCCGGCTCATTCTCATACCACCAATCCGGACTACCACTCCATTCCGGATTGTAAGAGTCGTGGTATGGATAGCATTCATGAGCTTCTTGCCCTTGAAAACCAACATCTCCTACCTCTTGGTAGCACTCTTCATAGTACCCATGGTTTTGGAAACCATGGGTTCTTTCTCGGTCATAGTGCTCTTCCCACAACAAATGGCAAGATTCGGTAGGATGGTCGAAATGACACATCCTACAAAACCTTGCTTGTTGAGCCTCTCTTCTCATCATGAGTTCCCTCAAGGTGAGACGCTCCATTAAAATTTTTTTTATTTTTTTATTTTTCAAAAGTTCGGAATCATAATGCAAGGATTCTCGATAAAATAAATTACCAAGAACTCAAGCAATACCTACTCCGAACAAAAACAACCACCAAGTAGTGGAAAATAAAAACAACTAGCCAATACACAACCAAATACACCTAAATACTTAAGAATAAACGCCTCGTCCCCGGCAACGGCGCCATTTTGACGGGCGGGCGGTCGTCGCGCCCGCCGTGCAAAAGATAATTTATAAGCCCTAAATGCTTACTTTCTACAACTAGGTAGATAGTGGCAAATCGGGGTCGTCCAATGAGAAGAGGGATCTTCCTAAGCGTCTAAGCACACAAATGGTTGATATTAGGCTAGGAGTAACTATATATACACACACATAAAAGCATGTAAATGGGGGGGTTGGTTGGTTGGTTTCCTAAATTAACAAAGATAAAAAGACACGATAACTAGCAAGGTCAAGTGACTATGCTAATCATCAAACGAAACTAAAGAAAAGGGGTTTTAAACTACAAAGATAAAATACCTTGGGGGCAACGGATATCCACTTCCACATCTAATGTAGTTCATCGAATCATTCACACATTCCATCATATAGCATTCAGGACCCAACACTCACATACCCATCTAGCAAGTATCACAACACACACATCACAAGGAGTTCTAAGTTCATGCTCATAGATCTTCATGCAAAGGCGCTACGGAATTCGTCACATTCCTACACCTAAACAATTCAACCACACAAACACTACCTATGCTCAAACAACTCATGGCACACATGCAGTGAAACACACCGTCAAGAATACATAAACGCCAAATAACAAATGCTTCAAGAATGAATTTAAATCATCTATTCAATACTTCAACTACTTGTCATGGAGACTAAACTCCTATCCTTCTTAGTTCGTAGTTTGCGAGAGTGAGTTCCACATCTCTCGTCAAACCTCACCAATGACTCCCGAGTCGCGACCACGACTCAAGGTGTCATTGGTGACATTTAGCACGAAGGACCAACAAGCTTGGCAATGCCTATGACCACTACACCGTGACTAAGCATTTAACCAATTCATGCAATTACACGAGATTAGTCAAGAGCGACCACTCATAGACCACGAGCATATAACTCTTCTCGTTTGCTACACAAACGAACATGACGAAGAGTTCAACATCAATCACATTCGTCTAGCACATTGTTAACACACTAACACAATCAAAAGCTCTAAATCATACTCTCACATTACTAACAAGAACAGGGGGGAAATTAACCCAAATCCCCCAAACCCTAGCTAGCAATTGATCCAAGCATTTCATATCATCAAGCTCTCAACAACATTAATAGAATCAACAATTAACATTCAAAGCACAATAAAAGCACAATAGCAAAAACACCAAATAGATAGATAGAAATGAGTTCTTGCTACATAGATAATGGAAGCTTCAATCCTTTGCTCCCAAGAACAAAAACTACTCTAGATAAACAAAACCCATAGCAAAGAACTAAAAGCTACAAAGAAAGAAGAAGAAATGGAAGAAAATCTAGAGTTTTGGAGCCCTAAAACCCAGAGAAAAACGGGCTGAGCAAAGCTGGAGAAGAGGAGGAAAGAGAGGGTATTTATAGTGCAAAGAAAATAAAATAGATTTCTGGCCGCCTTTTGGTCGCGACTCGCGACGAGTTCATCGCGACTCGCGACGGTGTTGGTCGCGACTCGCGATGGTGTCGCGACGGGGTCGCGACGGGAGCCAGAGTTTTGCATTGTTTCTTTGTCTTCTTCATAGCCATCCCTCTCAATCTTCAAGTCTTCAACGGCTCCAAAAATGGTCTTCAACGGCCTCCGGTCTTCATATCTTCGAAGTGAGTATCCAAAAGTCTTCGAAAGTATAGTCTTCAATGTCTTCCGGTCTTCGTTGCTTCCGTGTTCTTCCCTTGTCACACAAAATCCACTTAGAAGAGGTAAAAGAGTACAAAGTTGCTTTTGCCTCTCCTAAGTGAATTTCAAGGTAAAACACAAGCTCTCGATAATAAAAGAGCACAAAAGTGATCCTAAATACTACTAAATAAAGCATATAAAATGGACACATCACCTTCGAATATTTTTCAAGGTCTGTACCTTGAGCGCTAGTTGTGCGTTCGATAGGGCTTTGTTAGCCCTACAAATATTTTTCAAGGTATGTGCCTTGGGTGCTTATTGCGTGTTCGATAGGGCTTTGTTGGTCCTTTGAATATTTTTTGAGGTGTGTGCCTTGGGCGCTTGTTGCGTGTTCGATGGGGCTTTATTGGCCCTTCGAATATTTTTCAAGGTTTGTGCCTTGGGAACTTGTGTGTTTGATAGGGGTTTGGTGGCCCTTCGATTATTTTTCAAGGTATGTGCCTTGGGTGCTAGTTGCACATTCAAGTATCAGTTTCTCTGATTTTAGGAGAGTGGGAATGAAGAACTTGTTTGAAGGTAACACGTTCCGATACAAGATTGTCAAAGGCAGAGGAATCCTCTCAGGTTACAATGCTATTGGGCCGAGGGCGTTCTCCAACCCAAAGATACATCTAAGCAGGCCTTTTTTTTACCTTCCTGAGTCTATTGGGTTTTTGGAGAATAATACCTCCTAAGGTTGGAGACGTTCCATCTGCGTGGAATCGATTTGCCTTGGAGGGTTTCTAACACATAACTGCCCCCTGGGCTAGCTTCCAAAACTCGGTAGGGTCCCTCCCAGTTTACTATAACTCTCCTCTGGCTCTCTATGAATTTTCTCATTTCTCCTCATTGCGAGGTTTCTAGGGGAAAACTAGACCTTTCGAAGCCTCCGGTCGTGATACCACTTCACCCTTTCGTTAACCCTGGCTCTAGAGGTTTTCCTTCTCTCTTTTCTCTTTGAGGAGGCCCAGGTCCAAGCAGCGCTGCTCGTGATTGTCTTCATGTCGTCTGTTTCTTATAGCAAACCTTAGTCTTATCTCCGCTAGAATGACCGCCTCCGAACCATAAACCAGGCCATGTGGGGTTTCTCCCGTATTAGGAATGACCAAAGTACACTAGGTAATTCATTGATCCAGCTCTTGTGTGCTCCTTTGAGCCTAGATTGAATGCCATTGACAATGGTTCGATTGGTGACCTCCACCTACCCATTGGCCTGGAGGTGGTAAATGCTGGTGACCCTTTGGCGGATCTTATACTCCTTGCACTAGCTTTTGAATGGGTCATTGACAAACTGAGCGAAATTGTCAATTATTATCGTTCTAGGGATCCCAAATCTTCATATGATATTCTTCCAGCAAAACCCAATCACCGCCTCCCCTTTTACACCCGTCAGGGCTTCAGGCTCGACCCACTTTGTAAAGTAGTCTATAGCCACAATCAGGTACCGAAAGTGCCCAGAGGCCTTCGATAAAGGTCCCACCAAGTCGATCCCCCATTTTTCAAATGGCCAGGAACTGTTAATGTTCATCATTTCCTCCTGGGAGACTTAGGTGATTGGTGCATGCCTTTGGCATTGGTGGAAAGCTTAGATGTGTTTGTTTACCTCTTCAAACATCTTTGGGGAATAATATCTAGCCAGAACAAGCTTCTTAGCTACCGATCGAGCCACATGATGACTTTCGCAGACTCTTTCATGGGTTTCGTGGATCAAGTAATCAGCTTAATAGGGGGCTACACATCGGAAGAGTGGTTGGAGATGGCATCGGTGATATAAGATGTCTTCATGGATCACATATTTAGGCGCCTTTAACCTGACCTTCCTTGCTTCGATGGGGTCCACTAGGAGAGTTCCATCTCGAAGGTAGCTCATAATTAGAGTCATCCACGGCTTTTGTTCCTCAACCACCATCACCGTTGCCTCCTCCTCAAAGCTACGCTTACTTAGCGTCTCCACCATTCAATGCCCCTGAGATTGCAAGTCCAAATCTGACGAGGTCAATTTGCTTAAGGCAACAGCCTTATGATTCTTTTCTCGAGGGACTTGATTGAGGGTATAATGGTGTAAATGTTCGAGGAGGGGTTTTACCACTTCCAAATAGCGTTGAAAACTTCTCTCCTTAGCCTCATATTCCCCCTTAACTTGAAGGGCCATGATTTGGGAATCACTAAAGATGTCGAGTGTTTGAACTCCCAAATATTTCGCAATTCGAATGCCTTTGATTAGTGCTTCGTATTCTGCTTCATTATTTGTGGCCTTGAAGTCAAAGTGTACGGCATAGGGGTAATCTTTCTGATTGGGGCTCGTGAGCAGAACTCCAGCCCCACTACCTCCGGAGTGAGGGAACCGGTCAACGTACAACTGCCATGTCTCGTCTAGTTCATTGTTGCCCTCGATCACTATCGATTTGGTGATTTTGACAAAGAAGTCTGCTAATGCTTGGCCATTGATAGTTGTTCTTGGGCGGAACTGGATGTCGTGTTCACCTAGTTCGATAACCCATTTCATTATTATTCATGAGGCCTATGGCTTTAAAAGCACCTGCCTGATTGGATGACTGGTAAGCAGGATTATCCTGTGGCTTTGGAAGTATGGTTGGAGGCATCTTGCAGCATAAACAAGGGCCAAGATAAGTTTCTCAAGGGTAGTGTAGGGATCTCCGGGCCATGCAGTGCCCTGCTTGCGAAGTATATTAGGAACTGAGATTTTTCCTTCTATTTTACTAGAACGGCGCTTATCGCCAAGGGGGATGCGGAGATGTATATATACAGATCTTTCCCCTTTTCGGGTTTCATGAGGGTGGGAAAACTTCGTAAGTGCTGTTTCAGCTCCTGGAAGGCTTTGTCACAGTCATTTTTCCATTCAAATTTCTTTGCTTTTCGAAGCACATCAAAGAATGACAGGTGTTTTCCAGCCCCCTTCGAGAGGAATCGACTGAGTGCCGCCAACAATCATGTGAGCCTTTGGACATTTTTTTACTGTTTTTGGGGGCTACATGTTGACCAATGCTTTGAGTTTCTCCGGGTTGACCTTGATCTCTCTCTCCAAAACCATAAATCCTAGGAATTTACTTGCTCCGACTTCGATGATGCACTTAGTAGGATTTAGCTTCAAATTAGCTTCTCGGAGCTTTCAGAAGGTCTCTTCGAGGTCAAGAAGAAATTGGTCGAAGCCCTTACTTTTAACCACCATATCATTAACATATATCTCAATGTTTCTGCCAATTTGTTTTTTGAAAAGCTTATCAACCAACCTTTGATAGGTAGCCCCTGCGGCCTTTAATCCGAATGGCATTTTTTGTAGTAGAATGTTCCCCGTCAATTATGAAAGACATTTTTTGCTTGTCCTCTTCTTCCATGAGTATTTTGTGATAGCCCTTATGGGCATCGAAAAAGGCTAGGACATCATATCCTTTTATGGCTTTGACCAGCACATCAATGGAAGGAAGGGGATAGTTGTCCTTGGGGAAACATTTGTTGAGATCCATGAAATTGATACACATCTTCCAAGTACCATTGTGCTTGGGGACCATCACCAGATTCGCTATCCATTCAGGGTAGAACACCTCTTCAATAACCTCAGCTTTGAGAAATTTTTGGACCTCTTCCTTTATGGCCTCAGTCCTTTTGGGAACGAAAGATCTACACTTCTATTTGATTTTCTTTTGGAAGGGGTCCACATTCAGCCTATGGACCATCAATTGCTTAGGTACCCTTGTGAGGTCGAAGGTGTCCCATGAAAACACGTCGATGAAATTATCTAAGTGGTCATTCAGTTGTTGCTTTGTTGCGGGTGGAACGATTTTTCCTATGGGCACCGTTCCCTTGTCTCGAACGGCCATTGGCTTGGTGTCCCTAGGCTTAATTGTTCCCTCAATTAAAGCCAATATGTTCTCCTTTTAGGGCTAGAGCTAAGCAGCTTCTGGCCGCTGGTTGATCTCCTCTAATAACTGTTATATCCCATTTCGTGGGGAACTTCATGGTCAAATGATAGGGGGACCATACCGCTCTCACCTGGCACATCTACGACCTTCTAAGGATCACACTATATGGGGACACAGTGTCAACTACTGTGAAGCTACAGTCGATTGTGATTTTCCTTATCCCACTAAGCTACTTTAACCGAGAGGGTAATCACCCCTAAGGGTAGCACCGTTTTCCCGGTGAAGCCAGATAAGGAAGAGGTTATTCTTCTTAGGCTTTCACGTTCGAGCTCTAACTGGTCAAAACAGTTTGCAAACATTACTTCAACTGCGTTGTCATCGTCCACGAACACCTTTTGACATAACAATCTTATATGGTTGCATTGATCATGAACGGATCCGTGTGAGGGGTTCGGCTGGGCACCGGGTCAGCCTCCGAGAAGGTAATTGCTTCTTCGAGGTTGGAAATATTTTTGGGAAGGTTCTCTGGGGGGTACATATCATGACTGGGCTTTAATGATTATGTTCGAAGCTTGATCTCCTACAACTCCGTTGGCTTCGGCTTGGACCCCTACTTTGTTTCCAAATTGGTCAGCGTTGTTCACCTACTATTGTCTGCCTTTTCGGTTGTCTCTCTTTTTACCTTTCCAACTGTGTTTCGCTCAGCCTTTTGAAGAGGATTCTCTTTTCGGACCCTCGACGCAGTTAGGGAGTAACCCCTCCCTTACATATATTTCCACTTCCTGTCTCAGTTGGGTACACTTATTTGTGTCACAGCCACATTCTTTGTGGTGATCAAAAAATTTGGGGGACTCTTTCTTCCCATGGTATTATTTTTTGAGAGAAGAGCTTCGAAACATCCCTTTATGGATGGAGTGTATCTCCATCAGGGACTTGGATAAGGGAATAAAGCTTTCGAACCTTTTTTTGGGTGGTTGAGCCTTTTTGACCCAGAATTAGAGTGTTTAGGTCCCTTTTCGAGCCATCTATCTCCCTCCCATTTTCTCTTCATGGCCTCTTCAATTTTTGAATACTACTCTACGATTTCCTGCAATTGCTGTAGGGTATTTGGTTTCTTCGATACTAGCTTCTTGTACAGGTCGAGGTTTGACATTCCATTCATATATCC
This sequence comes from Rubia yunnanensis, assembly GCA_037428765.1. Classification (NCBI taxonomy): domain Eukaryota; kingdom Viridiplantae; phylum Streptophyta; class Magnoliopsida; order Gentianales; family Rubiaceae; genus Rubia; species Rubia yunnanensis. Next base: position 53,953,631 of record CM075063.1, on the reverse strand, counting down.
AAGAATTACCCTTTCCTTGGTCCGATTAATTACGCCAAGACTCTTATCCATATATCAATGGTAGAACGCCTCTGTCGAATCTCCCGACCTCAGCTTGCTTTGGCACAACTCTATTAAGGTTTTTGTGAACCCTTTCTTTTGGACTTAGAAGGGCCTTTCCAAAGTCTCTATACGAGTTTAGTGTTCCTCTGCCCAGCTTGTTGAACCATTCTTGGGCTTTCCCTTGAAGGTAACTTTCGAATAACTTGCATTTTAGGTGTTCGTTGAAGTTCCTTGAGTTCATCAGCCTAAGGAACGTCTGTATGAACTCACGAGGGCTCGAGTCTCCACTGTATGTGGGGAGCTCTTCAGGTGGTTTCATTTTTCTAGGCTATAGGGCGGTCATTATCATAGGACTGAAAGGGGGCATTGCGATATGACCCAAATGCTCGATCAGCCAATCGAGTTCTCTTGTCAAAGAGTCGCTCGGTCCCCTTCCCATCCACGGGTCTCCGTATGAGCTGGGATAAATTGAGGTATCAAAGCTTTGGGGCGTAGGGAGGAGATTATTGGAAGCCATGTACCCTGAGTGCGGCCCTCCCCATGCTGAGCCATGCTATAACCCTGGCCGGTAAGGGTCGTAAGGGGGGACCTTCGGACAGAGTCTTGAATATTTTTGGCTTTCAAAACCCGAAAAAGCTCTCATCGGCCCTACCATCGAACGTGGAATAGTCTGTCTCAGAGCTAAGAGCATCGAAGTCGGCGCAGAGTATACTATTATTTGTGGAATGCTTGGGAGTGTCAGATGGGGCCGTGTAAGGGCACCAACATCAGCTTGATATGACACTCCGAGGGAAGGGGGGGGGGTGTAATACTAGAATCCTAGTTGCAACACCAGGGGCATCAAAGGTTGGGGCCCCATCTGCTGTTATATCCCCCTATGGTAGAGCATCAGAGACTCCACTTGATAGCCAGCAGATCTTAGGGCTTGAGCCCACAATGCTAGATCTTGCTGCGATGGGGTGCCCTCCTTGATCTTAACCCTTGATGCTCGAGCAGTCCCTCTTAAGATTTTTGTTTGCGAATCCGATGTAGCCTTTGTAAATTGTGGTTTGTTTTTCCTTAGTCGACGCGCCTGACTTTGCAAGGTGGAAGCTTTAGCTCCACCTAACCAAGGTTCGATGCTAACCTCCGTGGTTCGTGGGAGCGCATCAACATCTTCGCGAAGAGCTTCCGGACCCCCACCTTCCTGGACCTGGTCCTGGCTAGATTTTGGAGGCTCAATACCGGAGCTAGAGGGAGTGAGACCCAGAGGCATATTGGATCTACAACCTCTCATTTTCCAGTACGGGGATGGTACCTCGTCGTCGATGCCTAAAGCTTTGTCTTTTAAGCGTTCACTCCTACGGAAGGCGCTTGTTGTATATGTGGATATAAACAGCAAGTATTTGATCGCAGATCTGACTGACGGTCCCACCGGGTGTGCCACTTGATGTGCCTGAATTTGCCACTGCTGCCACATCGCCGTGGGTGATCAGAATCTGTAAAGACAAAGCCCCCGGGGTTTCCGGGGGGAAGAGGCTCCAGCGTCCAAGTAAGCAAACAGGCTACCCAAATGTAATTAGGAATGAATAGTTAAATTGTGTAGTTTTACCTTTGGCCTTTATATAGGTAGGCAAGTAGGGCAACTGTTTTGTTTACTTGTGGAGCAAGAACTCTCACCTTGGGCCAGCCCAAAAGGCTTTATCCAAAGGGCAAAGCTATAGACTTAAGGTCGGCCACATGGATATTTTATGCCTATACAGATTTACACATTATCAGCAATGCCAGCAAAGCCTCGACGTTGATGGGTTTTTTACCCGCACTAGATTGCCATGTCGCCTGGACCATCACTCACAGTTTCACCATTAGCAATCAACTGCTTTACTCTTACTCATATGAGGCTTCAAAACTACAGTTTTGCTGCTTCTGGCCGCTTGTTGTGGCAAAGAATGCCATTTTGGTGATTTTGAATGAGGAACTGTGCAACTTGTAGCCTCTCTTCATTGGTTAAATTCCAGCCGACTATCATAGTTATTCCAGCAATAAAGGCTCAATGAAGAACAAAACGAGGAATCCAGATTCTAAAAGGCCATTTCTGCAAAGAAATGACTAGTATGTTAAAGGTGAGAGCCTTTATTTATGGTATTTATGATAAGGAGTGAAATGTTTTTTTGTGCTTTCATAAATGTGTGGGTACTGCAATCCAGGTACTTTTTGTACTTTATTTCCCAGATTTTTGGCTTGAAAATTTAAATATTGGAGACATATTTTGTAAATTTGGAGGGAATTGTTACATGCTAATTGGCCCTTTAATTTTTTTCAATTTACTGTTCAGAACTACTGTTCACATTAGACAAATCCTTACTTTTCAGTCACTTCACTTTAGCTTTTTGCCAACTTTTTGTCAACTTTTCAATACTAATTCTATGGTAGAAAAATACCACTTCTTTTTTCTTTCTGCAATTTGACGTAGGATTAAGAGAGTACCATTTTATAGTGTGCCATACCTAGTTGATGAGAGAGAGTACATGATTTTCTATGAATAAAATCAACAAACTGCAAGACCAATCAAATAAGTTAGACCTCCTAATGTGTGAGGCGACTATACAACCACTCCCGATTCATTAGCAAGAGTCAGCATCCCAAGGACATATAGAACATCAGATAATGCTCTATCTCTAATGTTGAGGACTGGTCTCAGTAAATCCCAAATTCCCAATCTTAGCAACCAAAGCCGAGGCAACACCATTAGTCTTACCACAAATGTTAGAACATCACAAGTGAAAGACTTGCAGCCTCCTTCCAAGCTAGTACTCCCTCCGAACTTTTAGCAATGAGCCCATTTTTTGATTTTTTTTCAATGTATGTTAGGCCACCGATAACTTTAATACCGTACAATAATGGACTATAAAATTTTACTTTATAGAAATTACACATTACAGAAAATTCAAATATCTTACTTGATGTCTATTATTATATGCAATTAAAGTTATGATGATTAAACATTCCTTAAAAATTTTTACAGTTAAATGGAACCATTATTAATAAAGCGGAGGGAGTATATGTACAATGGTATAATCATGACTCGGAAGTAAGAAAACAAATAATTGTCAAAATTGCGAGAGCATAAACAACAAAGTTATTCATGTTGAGATTACACAGTCCACCTCAACAAACGTTAGTATGATATTGTTCGTTTTGGGGTCAAGGCCGCACAGTTTTGATATTAGGTCCAACCCCAAAAAACCTCATACTAATGTGGTGTGACTATCACTCGCCATGCCTACGGGACACATCACCTGACAACCACCTTGGTCAGACAGACTTTCGACACAAGGGCACCTCTACATTGGGCACATATGCAATCCTCGTCCCTAGCACAACCATAACTCTTATATGTCCACTTTAGGTCAAACCCGCACGGTAATGATATTAAACCTAGTACCAAAAGATATCGCACTGATGTGGTGGGACTATCACTAGTAGATTGATCGATTACTCTCCCCACTTCCAAAACTTGAGTTGAACACACTCAATTCCTTCTTACATCTGAGAAACCGTCACACAATTTGAGTTTTACAAGATAGTTTCATAGCTCCCAAAGATCAGCATAACAAGCCCCCGCAATGAGCTCCCAAATAAAAGGGCAGCTTACCTCTTGCATCTCAATTCAAGTTAGAAATGTAATCATCACTGTACACCAACTTAGAGAGACAGAAGGCAATCACCCAAACACAAGGATTTCAGGTATACTGTTACTTGCATTGCAAAAAAAGAGAGAAAATATGTTATCAACAAATACAAATGAAATCATGAATTGGTGAATGCAGCTTCAATCTTGTCGCGAATGAGGTGAGGTTTGAGACGAGGAGACAATCTGGGGAGGAGGTGCTCGGTGCCATCGTGATGGAGCGCGGCCAACACAGGGATCTCGTACTGGTAAGCATTCTTCCACAGGGGATTGCTGGTGATATCCCGTATCTCCAATTCCAGGGCGTCCGGGAAGGGGAAAGCAGCATCCAGCTTTTCTTTCAGGCCATCGCACAAACAGCATCCCGGCTTCGAATATAGGATCAGTTTTCTTGGTCCTGCGGGTGATGATGATGATGATGATGATGGATTGTTGGCAAAAAGCCGCGGCCTCATGTTCCACCGCCCTCCTATTCCGCCACTCACCTTCAATCTCACGGCGGTCGATGATGCCAGCGCCGCAATTCCGGTGGCCATTCTTCCCTAACGCTACCAATGTGGATAACCAACTTATCTGATATGCGTGTCAATCGATTGGGACATGTTGGGCAATTGGTAAAGACAGATCACAGAGCCCATTTGAAAACCGTTTTGGGCTTTTCACTAGATTTTGATAGAGTATTGGGTATTTATTATGGAATTAGAGTTTTTTTTCTCGAAAGACTGTCTTTTCATGAAAAGATCAAACTTTAAAGTACAAATTAGAAGAAATGAAAATAATTTTTTTGGGTTGGATGAATCTGGTTATAAACTTTAGAACTACTACACGTAGTATAATAAATTTTTAATATTGCAATTAAAATCTTTTACCCGTTATTATTCTAATTAAATCTCGTCTTTCCTTAAGCTTATGAAAATACGGTCTTTCCCAAAAATTTGTCATAGAATTAAAATAGAAAAAAATATAAATTAAAGAAGAATACATACTCCCCCCGGCTCTTTAAAATTGACTCACTTACTATATTAGTAAGGTTTTATAACATTGGCTCACTTACAATATACCTTATTTTGGAGGGGGGCAACAAAGTAAAACCCAAAGCTACTCTTCACCTTTTTAACATAATTTTCAGTTTGAGGGATAAGTTAGTAGCTTTTCCCCTTAAAATAAGCCTGCCCATTCTCACCATCAGTCAACATATCCCTTCAGTCATCAAAATCATGTTCTCCTACATCCGTCTGCCAAAAGTAATGGAGTCAATCTTAAAGAACCGAAGGGAGTAAGAAATCCTCACTTCGTCCTCATAAAATATCTTAAGTTAAGAGCTAAAACGACCTTATGCTTTGGTCAAAAGTGGCAATCTAACCCTGTAAAATCTGAAAGTGCAATTCTAACCCTATTATTTAGACGAAAGGTCAATCCAACCTTGACAACCTGAAATTGACCAAAATTTAGTAAAATTATCACTGTACCCCTGATTAAAAAATATAAAAAAAAAGTAAGAAAGCCCCACCTGTGACAAAGCTTAATTTTTCTCAATTTTCAATTTTGAAAGCCTCACTAGAGCTTCCTTTTTCTTTTCTTTGCTTCGGACCTGGTACTTTGCCCCACCGACGAAGCAAATCTGCGGCAGACCTGGTAATGCAAACCTGCGATGGAGTGAATCGAGGCGGTAACCCACGACGAAGCAAAATTGAGGAACGCCAAAGGTCACCAATGTTAAAGGGCTATTAGCTTGCGTTTTAAAGGTAACCAATGCCTCATGATTGAAAATATAAAATTTGAGAGGAGATGGTCGATATGGAAACTCCGCGGCGGTGGTGGTGCTGGGTGGCGGCGGGTCTGGGCTGGGCGGGTGGAGGTGGTGTTGGGCAGGCGTGGTGAGGTGGTGAGGCAGCGAAACTCAAGATTTTGGCTTGCACCGCGGTGCTGGTGGTGTCTGCGTGACTGAAACAGAGGCGACATAGGTGGCAGAGTGGTGGAGCAGTGATGGTTATGGAGATGAAGAAGAAGAACCTAGGGGTATTTTTATCATTACATTTTTAGATTTAAGACTAGGGATATTTTAGTATTTTTAGGTTTGGAAATGCTGGAATTTGCCTAGCCAATGCCTGAATAGTGTGAAAATGTTATATCGGCACATTTACTGAAAAAACTTAGGGTTATAATCGCACTTTCAGATTTTATATGGTTACATTGGCACTTTCAGAAAATAATAGGGTTAGATTTGTATTTTACCCAAATATCTTACTCACTCCCTCCATCCCAACTGAAGTTCCAGCAAGAGAAAGATGAAGTATTTTATGGTGGAATTTGTTTATTATTTAATGGGGCATGTGGCATGTTAAAAACTTAAAAGTGGAAGAATGATTGAAGAGTAAATTTTTAAAGAAAAGGAAAAAAAGCTTCAGATTTAGACGAGAAAGTAGTACTAAATAAAGATGAGAAAGAAAGCCAATTTGATACGAGTTTTTCCACTATGATTTTCGATGCCTAACCTTTCTAGTTCCATCAATATTTAAACATCTCTATCTGTAGCTGTTATTTGTCATTTTCCTTTAATTTCATTAGCACCGAATCGAGAGATGAAAAGTTCTACAAAAATTTCCCAAGAAACTAGACCTCTTACAATTTGAACGGCTTCGAACCAAGTTGCTGCTCGCTCTTCAAATAGGGTTCCACCAGCTTCAGTCTTTGAGCCTCTGGGGTCAAATTCACTGAGAATAATTGATTGAAATTTTCCATCCAAACCCTTGGGTTCTTTCCACAGAAATAGGTGGGAATTCTCAACCAGTTCGGATTTGAAACACTCATATGCCATTTCTTCAAGAACTAGAATAATCACAGGCCAAGAATTGACCGGCTCTGATACCAATTGTTACAAACTCAAAAGTGGAAGAAGGATTGAAGAGTAAATTTGTATAGAAAAGGAAGCAAAACTTCAGATTTAGACGAGAAGGCAGTACATAATAGAGATGAGAAAGAAAGCCAATTTCATATGAGTTTTTCCACTGTGATTTCAGATGCCTAACCTCTCTAGTTCCATCACTATTTAAACATCTCTAACTAGCTAACAAAATCAATATAGCAGTTGGAGAGTAGCAATTTGTGGTTATGAAGCTTTTGAGGTGTTTTGTTGTTAAAACTGATTCATCCGCTAAGGCCATGGGCCGTGGTAATGACCGCTAGCAGTCTCTTACCAATTAAATATATTATTTTTATCTCTCTCTCTTCCACCTCACCTTAAGAGAACACTTAAGAGACAACCCCTTTTTTTCTCTTCACAGTGGCAAGAGACCACTCTGTACTATTCATAAAACCTACTTGATTTTCTCTATCCTACTCATTAATTCGACCATTAAATTTTATTTTAAATAAATTTTCCCACTCAAAATAAGTTGAATGTGAAATTTAATATAATTTTTAATATATAAAATATAATTTCTTTGTTTTAAAATATGCTAAATAATTTGTTTTTCTAGTTCTTGTCAATACCATGCTTCAGTGTAAAAAAATAAAATTAATTTCAAAATAGGCAAAAAGTGAGTTGAAATCATCTATATTTATAGGCAAAAAATGGAGGAAGATGGAATAAAAAAAATTAAAATTAAAATTTTAAAAAAATAAAAAAGTTTGGAAAAAATTTCAAAAAAATACGGTAGGGACACGTGTCGCCACCAGAATGGGACATGTGTCCCATTAAAAAAAGGCCGTTAACAACCATTGCAGGGGACATGTGTCACCTTCTGATTGGTCCACGTGTCCCCTGATTTAAATTTCAACCCCAACATCAGAAAAGAGCGGTTGCGGATACATGACCGAATCCCTGGGTGACACGTGTCCATACAAGAAATTTTTTTAAAAAAATTGTAGCAACTTAGTGGGACACGTGGCCTGCTCAGAGGGCAACACGTGTCCCTAACGGAAAACAATGGGTAACTTTTCAGCGGCCCTGGACCATGTGGCTTGGTCAAATTTTGACCCCACTCTCGGTCTCTTAAATGGCCTCTTAGCAAGACACTCTTGAGTGGTATCTTGTTAAGAGACCACTCTAAAGACCACCACTGTGGTGGTTTTTGGTCTCTAAAGTGGTCTTTTAATTTTAAGAGACCACCACTGCCTATGCATTAAGCTTCTTGCTAAAAGGCTACCCTTATTAATATATTAGTATTATGACACATGTGGGGGTTTGTCTAATACTTTGTGGGGCATGTGGCATATGGCCCAAATTGATTTTTTTTTTTAAAAAAAATTTGACCCAATCCGAAAAGAAGTTTGAGAGTTCAAATTAGCGAGGGACGTCGCAAAAAGGAAATAGTGCAATTTCAAGTGGAATGGGGGGAGTACAATATTTGGTGTTCCCAATTCAGTGCTTTACTTTCCTTTCTTTCAATTTTTGGCAAGATAAGTGAATGACCAAAATACCCTTAAGATGCAAGTCATATGTGTTAACTACATGTTAGGACCTTTCTTTAAGTGTAGTGAATAATGAATGAATCATGGATGAATAGGTTTCCTACGTCTTGTTTATATATGGCTGCCCTCTGTAGGTAGAGTTAGGTAGGGTTGAAGTTTTTTTTCTCGTGGAGCAAGCACTAGTGTTTCCATTGTGATAGGCATTGCCCAATATGTATTAACTAAAGGGTAAAACATGCTGGGCCAAGCCATTACCCATTGGGTAATTCCTATTTTGGCTTACTATTGATAACACATTATCAATAAGCCCCCAGAAAGTTAAGGGGCTTACCCAGAAGCCCCTGAGCTTCGACCATTCAAACATTCACACAATCCCTTGAGCTTTGACTCACAGTTATTTGCACAAGCCCTCGAGCTTTGACTGAGGGTTCGACGGTGGTGGTGGCCTTTGGCTTTCTTCTAACTAAAGTGGGGAGTATTGATAAGCCGAAGTAGGGAGCATGGACTATAGATGTGGAAGAGGCATCTGGTGCATATCACGCACTTGCCCGAGTGATGAGGTGCATTAAATTAGGGTGTCATGTGGGCGTCTAATTGCGTTAAACAAGGGAAAACATTCTCTAAAGCGGGTGCACTTTCCCATGGTTTCACGTTTTCCCAATTTCTCTCTCTGACTGCCCTAGGCAATCATTACCCTTCCTTTCCTTCCTGGTGTACACCTAGCCCAAAAATTAGAGGTTTCTGGCCATTAGGTCCAGCCCAAGACTAAAAAATAAATAGGGCTAACCAGAGCCACGACCAAGAGCCACGAACCAAGAAAGGCGGAGTCATGTCTGAAAGACTCAGCCACAAACCAATAAAGGCCGAACCACATTCAAGGTTTTATCCATGAACCGAGATTGTAGGAACCACGACGTAACCCATAATCTCAGACGATGAATATCAATTGACCCGACATCACTTGAGGTCGTTAAGTAGCTAACCCGAGTAAAGGCTATGGTAAGGTCAAAGATAAAATTTATATTCTGCACCCAACTCACTACTAAGCTACTTATGGGGTAGTTAGTGGCAAGCCTGGGTATGTCCACAGAGATGCTAGGGCCTAATAGTCAATTAAAACATAACCACGTACGAGTTGTCAATCCGTCCGTGTGCTAGGAATAACCAATATAGTAAAATTTGGGGGAAGGGAGGTGGGTTTTTCAATTAACAACTACAAACATAAAGCTAAAATAAAAGAAAACTATATGGATAGAAACTTGGGGAATATTTGCATAACATGGTTGATTTAATGTTTCAATCCTCGATTCAATTATATATAAGACATCAAGAACCTAATCTAGTGCTCATAACACATGGTGTGGTCGATGGTCAACACTTCCTCATACCTGTCTCGTAGGGTGCTCCTGCAATCTTCCATAGGCACCGCCTCCATAATTAGGGGAGTCCAACAATGGTCCGACCATTGCATATATCTATTTCTCTTCCATACGAATACATCCCGGGCACTACACTATGGATGCTCTACCCCTAAATAAAGAGGCAAAGAGAGGTAGGCACCTTATCAATGACACTGGGACCTCTTACAACCCTAGCTTGCTACTATTTCATATGTCTACCCGTAAGCCCTTCGGACCAACTCGCCAGCTCAGACTGGTGTGCTGTTATCGTAACTGTAAAACTCGAAAAAGACCTACGTGCACACACCCACGTGGACCTGGACCCCGCTACCCATATCACATCCAGGTTTCTCTTCCCTCAGGGGGGGTATCAATATTTGCACCAACATAAATATAAACTAGAGTGTGTACTAATGGAGTGTATCATTCATTCAATTATAAAAATTCAAGAACAAGCCATCATAATATCACAAGCACATACAATTTGGAAGATTTAATGAATCTCACAAAAATATTAATCATCACATGAATACAAATTTATCCCCAAGCTATAAAAATACTCCCTAGACATGGAATTCAAGTATTTCATTGAATTCCACATCTTTGGGAAAAAGAAAAATTAAAAGGAAAAGAGAAAGAGAACCTGGAGAGAAGAGAGAGAGTGTTTCTCTCTCTAAGTTGTTCTTCAAATCTACAAATTTAACTAAGAAAAATGATCCATGACTCTTAACCCTAATAGACTAAAGCTATATCTATAGTAGTAGAGAATTGAGCCTAAAAATAGGCAAAAACCCTAATTAGCCACTGCTGACATGAACCGCAGCGGATGACACGACCCGTGCCGCTGATGTGGCCTCGTGCTGGCATAGTCCATCAGATTTGGCACAAATCATATGCCTCATGCTGGTGCGGGGCGCAGGATCTGGCACGACCATGTTAGGCATGGTCTGCGTCGTTTGGTGCGGCCTATCACCCGGAGCTTTGTTTTTGCACCTCTGATCCACATCCCGTGTCATTTGGTGCGGGTCATCAATCGGCTCTTTATTTTGCTCAGTTTCTTGGCACATGTGATGTGTCCATTTTATGGGCATATTTTAGTGCTTTTTGGATCACTTTTGTGCTCTTTTGTTATCTAGAATTTGTGTTTTACCTTGAAATTCTCATAGAAGAGGTAAGAGCGACTTTCGGCTCTTTTACCTCTTTCTAAGTGTATTTTGTGTGACCAAGGAAGAACATCGAGACTTGAAGACCGGAGACCATTGATGATCACCTTTTGAAGATTTGAAGACTAGCTTTGAAGATTGAAGACAAAAAAAGAATTGGGGATTTGAAGGCAAGGCGACGCAAGGGTGAAAATGGTCATTCCCGCCCGGGCGGTAGCCTGCCACACTTTTACTTTTGGCTTTTCTTTTCCTCCTTCTTGCACTATAAAAGGGATTTTTGGCCACCTACTTTATATCTTATCATCTTTGGCCGAAATTCCTCCTCTCCCAACCCTAGGTTCTTCATCTTTTCCATCTTTTCTCTCTTCATTTCTCTATGCATTTGTTTATAGATGTTAGTATGATTTGTATTAGCTAAATCTATCTCTTGGTAGCAATTGACTAAGGCTTCCAAGCCCATGTCTTAAGAACAATTTGTAGCTTATTTATTTCTCTTACTATTGTGCATTTATGGAGCATTGAATGTGTTTGTTGATATCATTAATGTTGTTGAAAGCTTGAGTATATGAAATACTTGTATGAATTGCTTGCTAGGGTTTGGGGGAGGCGGGTTGATTCCCCCCCTTTCTTGATAGGAATCCATGAGTATGATTTAGAGCTTTTGATTGTGTTGATGGATTGATAGTTGCTAGGTGAATATGATAATGTCGAACTCTTTGTCATGGTTGTCGCTTGTAGCAAATGAGAGAAGTCTATGAATGTTGATCGTTCTTGACCAATCTTGTGTAAATGCATAAATCGGTTAAATGCTTAGACACAGTGTAGTGTTTATAAGTGTTGCCGAGCTTGTTGATTCTTCGTGCTAAATGCCATCAATGGGATACCTTGAGTCGTGTTTCGACAACGGGAGTCATTGGTGAGGTTTGACAAGAGATGTCGAATTCACTCTTGCAAACTACTATCTAAGAAGGATAGAAGTTTAGCCTTCACAACAAGTAGTGAAAGTAGTAAATAAGTTGCATGTTCAATGATGGATAAGAGGTTTGGAAGTGGAAGTCAATTGCACCCAAGGTTCCGTAAATTGTTATTTTCATCCTATCTTTAGTTGTATTGCATGATTAGCATCGTTCTCTTGCTTTGCTAGTTGTTGTACTTTAATTTGTTATCTTAGGATCAAACCAACCAAAACCCCCCTTGTTTACATGCTTTTATATGTATCTATGTATGTATGTGCTTAGTATGTTTTCTCCTATATATGTTTAAAACACTTAAAAAGATCCCTCTTCTCGTGGACGACCCCGACTTGCCATTATCTACTTAATTGTAGATAGGAAGCATTTAGGGCTTAAAAGTATTAACTTTGAGAGGTACGGCGATGACCTCCCAACATACCGCTTCATTCTTCTATCCCGTTGGCTGGTCTTGATATTTTGAACTTGGAACGGCGCATGCCGTGTGAAGCGGAATGGTCCGCGCCCATGCTTAGCCATTTTTGGAGTGAAAAAGGCAACTTGGAGACACGGTCTGCCGAGGTGGACACGTCCCATGTCAGGATATGACACGACTGTGTTGCTTGGCATAACTCGTGCCAAAGGCCCCTGGAACGGGCCGTATAGCATGGCGCGGGCCATTTGTGCTTAGTGTAGTTCCGGCCATGAGTGGCCTGTGCCACCCGTTGCTGTTTTGGCCGACTAACTTTTTTGCTCCACTATAGATTAACTGTTAGTCCGATTTGAGAGTTTTTGTAGTTAATTTTATAGCACTCAAGAAGGAAAATCCAATGAAACCAACCTCAAAGTTTGATTCTTTTCAGACCATTCCCAGAACTTAGCGCAACTCTCTGACAACAATCCTCAGTTTCTTCCTTGGCCGTTTTGAACTTCAATGCCGCCTATCTTTAGCTCAATATTTATACTACCATGATGTTGTGTCCATGACCTTCATCTACTACCATTCTAATGTTAATAACCTTCGAAATCTTCTACCATCCTTGCGAACGAACTTCAATACAAAATGTGATGAGAAGTACTCACGAGCGACCTAATAATGATGATCACAAGGGAAGATCTAGGTGCCCATGGATACAAGGTGTCCATTAGTACCAATTAAGTCTACAAAACATGGGATTTAGAGAAGTAAACCAAACATGACCGTCTAAACTCCTTGCCATGTAAACTCAACTAATACTAGCAATCCAACATGAAAAACAAGCCAATTATTACACTGAATGCATCGATTGACGCACGCATAATGACACACATCAGACCCCCACACTTAATCCTTTACTTATCCTCAATTAAATAAGAAAAAGAAAATGATTAAGCAAAGTGTAGCGTGCAGGTATAAGTTAGCCGATGCATTTAAATTTTTCCTAGATTACCCTACTTCCCCAAAGAAGCAAGAATCTCAACTCTCACACTCCCTGAAGAACCTAAAGTAATCTAACCACCCAAAATAAAATGAAGAAAAAGGTAAGCAAAGAAAGATAAGTGTTAAGCCAGCTTACTTTTCCACAAAGTTCCCCAAAAGCAATTAAAGAGCCATCACCAAAAACAATCTACCATAGGAATCTAAGAGCCGCCGACTTGGTTGTAACTATGGATAACTATAGATTCTCAAATTAGTTACAACCAAGGATGATGCAAATGTATCATCAATCTAGTTTCTATTTTCTCTCAATGTCTCTCATTTTGCCTAGGAGCCCTTTCGGGTTTTCATCATAGCTTTCACACATGTTGAGCTCACATTCTCACCTTTATCCACACAACCTCTCATTTTCCCTAGGTTCATAAACGTAGCTGGGTCTAGCCTCTCATTTTATCTAGGCATTTCGACCTATTCGGGCTTTTCCCAATGTTGCCTAAAATGATCTTCCGGGTTTCCAACTTAGCCGAGTATATACATATTTTTATTTTCTTTTTAATTTTTTTCAAATATTTTTTGGTGTAGCACAAAATGGCCAAAAGTTGGGATTCATACTATATAAAGATAATGAAACAAAAAAAAATTTACACCACAAAATTTTTCTAAAACAATTACCCACAGAAAAGTTATGAATGCTATCAAGCAAGTCACACCACCTAATAAGCATCCAAAACTATCCCACAAAAAAGCAATCACCAAAAATACCAAAGAAACAACAAAAATCAAAATAAAACATAAATGCACAGAGGAATCCCAAGATGAAAACTCCGTAAGTGCTCACTTCTCCCTTCCCACACGTAAACTACGCATTGTCCCCCATGCACAAAAAGTAGATACACATAAGTGCGGTTGGGAAAGTAGTAACACTTACACTTGCATCCCTGAAGGGCCCTCATTCTCTTGCCTTGCCTTGTCATTCTCAAAGTACCCCATCGATTGAATCTTGGCCTTCATGAATTCCAATCTAGCACCAAACTCTTCCAATAGCGATTTCATGCTACCTACTGCGAGAACAAATTCTTGCATAGCTTGGGTAGAACTCGAAAGTTATTCCCTAAGCGTATGCAATCAGTGTAGGATGTTCGCGGGTAGGTGAGCTTGGCTAGGCGGTGCCCTAGAAGAAGTCTAGCCATCCACATCATTGATCTCTATCTCTGAGTTGGACATCTCGAATCATGAGTTGGGCTCAAGAAACAAATTATCCAAAATCATCTCATGGGTAATGGCAGTACACTCCGGCTGAGGAAGGATCATGAAACTACAAGTGGTCGCCTTTCCAAATAACCAAATGAATCAGTCCCCCGATGTCTTAGGTGCTATCATAGAAGCTTTAGCCAACTTCTCAATAGTGTACTTCGTTCTCGATCTCCCAAAGCTAGCCAATTCAAACTGAGTGATTGGATGTCCCAAATATTGCGCTAAAAGCCCTACCATGCCACCCATCAAAATCTTTCCACCTTTTCTCTCCCCCATCGCTAAGCATTCTTGTACAAAAGCTCCTACTAAGTTCAGGTAGAAGTTACCCTCAGGAATGATTGCCTAAAGGTAATGCACATTTGAACTCGGACACTTCACTAGTTCTCCATGACAAAATACACCCATCGCTAGCAACCGTTAAACATAACACAGTGCCGGATTAACTATAGCAGTGCTTTTGCACAAGTTCTCCCTCTATGTGCCTGTCAACTGCCTTGACCCGCCTCTACCCGAGGTCCTTAATTTTAGCTAATTAACCCAAGCAAAGGCTAAGTAAGGTCAAAGATAAAATTTATAGTTCTGCACCCAACTCACTACTATGCTACCAATAGGGTAGTTAGCGGTAAGCCCTAGCTATCTCCACACTATGTGACTTGAGCATAAGATAGGTTTATATGTCTATATGTGAATGAATCGAGGGTAGAAGTCATTTATCAAGCATGTTACGCGAATACCCCCAAGTGCCTATTTATATAGTTTACGTTCATTTTTTACTTTCATGTTTTGTAGTTGTTAATTGAAAAACCAAACCCCCTTTTTACTAAACTAGCTATTCCTATCGACACGTACAGATTCAAAACCCATACATGATTGTGTTTAATTGATTTTTAGGCCCTAGCATCTCTGTTGACATACCCAGGGCTTACCGCTAACTAGCTTATCGATAGAATTGTAGTGAGTTGGGTGAAGAACTATAAATTTTATCTTTGCCCTTACTCAACCTTTGCTCGGGTTAATTAGCTACAATTAACGACCCCAAGTGGAGGTGGGTCAAATTTTGGCACCATTTTCGGGGATGCTAATTAGTCTAATTGTCAATTAGCATAACGTGTTAGTTGAGTAGCTAGTATTGTTCTTTTGTTTGTTGTTTTAAGGAGTATTTATTACTTTACTTCTTGGTGCAAACCAAGAACCCTTGCACTACTATTCCAAATTTTATGTGTTTCCTTTGTTTGTGTTTAATTAAAAAGAAAAAAATGTGGAGAAGAGAGGCTCAACGTGTTAGATTTTGTAGGATATGTCTTTGTGACCACCCTATGGAGTCTTGCTCTTTGATGAGCGAATATGAGAGAGAGGAAGGAGTTGTTGGTTCCTAAGGCTGATGGGATCGAGATTGTTACCTATACCACGATTATCTAAATTCAAGGTTTAGTGGTAACTCGAATTTGTGGTATGGATATGCATTGGAAAACCAACACTCTAGGTTAGATGGAAATTCACCAACTTATATAATGCCCGAAAACCAATCCCTAGGATTGGTTCCCAAATTGGATTATGGATAAATTTTGCAAGCTATAGCTAATGTGACCAAGAGTAGCGATTTACTCATATTACAAATCCTTAGCGAGATTAGCGATTAGGGAACTCAACTTTTCTCAAACATTGAGAGAGTTGAAGGGTAAGTGAGTGATTTGATGAAAAGAGTGAGCCAACTTGAAACCCAATATTCTGAAATTGAATCATCCAACGACGCCAAAATGTGACCCACATCAACTCAGGATCATTAATCGTAGCTAATTAACCCGAGCAAAGGATGAGTAAGGTCAAAGATAAAATTTATAATTCTACACCCAACTCACTACTATGCTACCAATAGGGTAGTTAATGGTAAGCCCTGGGTATGTCCACAGAGATGCTAAGGCCTAAAAAACAATTAAACAAAACCATGTACGGGTTGTCAATTCATACGTGTCAATAGGAATAGCTAGTATAGTAAACAAGAGGGGGTGGTTTTTTGACCAACAACTACTGATCATAAAAGCAAAAATTAAATAAACTATATAACCATGAACTTGGGGGTAAGAATCTTCCAAGAGGTAGATATAGTAAAGGAGGAGTCAACCTTAGAGGAAAAGGTGGTTTGGAAGCATATCATATTCATTTGGCTTCTCTATGGTTTCCTCTAAGGGTTCCAAAAATGTAGGAGTTGGTTCTATAGGTGGAGGTATGGGTGAAAATAGGTAATACAGAAAATTAAGTAAAATCACCCTTCCTCGATTTCTTCACTCTCATCAAACCAGTCCTCATCCACTTTTGATTCATTTAGCAAAGATTCACATTCAACTAAAGATGATTCATTTTCAGAATATTGGGTTTCAAGTTGGCTCACTCTTTTCATCAAATCACTCACTTGCCCTTCAACTCTCTCAATGTTTGAGAAAAGTTGAGTTCCCAAATAGCTAATCTCACTAAGCATTTGTGATTGGAGTAAATCGCTACTCTAGGTCACATTAGCTATAGCTTGCAAAATTTCTCCGTAATCCAATTTGGGAACCAATCCTAGGGATTGGTTTTGGGGCATTGTATAAGTTGGTGAATTTCCAAAAATCTAACCCAAACGTGTTGGTTTCCCGATGCATATCCATACCACAAATTTGAGTTACCACTAAACCTCAAATTTAGAGATCTGTGGTATGGGTAACAATCTCGATCCCATCGGCTTTGGGAACCAGCAACTCCTACCTCTCTCTCTCTCTCATGTTCGCTCATCAAAAAGCAAGACTCCGTAGGGTGGTCGCAATGACATATTCTACAAAATCCCACTTGTTGAGCCTCTCTTCTCCACATTTTTTCTTTTCAATTAAGCACAATTAAAAAAACACACAAAATTTGGAATCGTAGTACAAGGATCCTCGGTTTGCACCAAGAACTCAAGAAATACCTACTCCAGAAAATAACAAACAAAAGAACAATACTAGCTACTCAACTAACGCGTTATACTAATTGAAAATTAGGTAGATTAGCATCCCTGACAACGGTGCCAAAATTTGACCGCCTCTACCCAGGGTCGTTAATTGTAGCTAATTAAACGGAGCTAAGGCTGAGTAAGGTCGAAGATAAAATTTATAGTTCTGCACCCAACTCATTACTATGCTACCGATATGGTAGTTAGAGGTAAGTCATGGGTATATCCACATAGATTCTAGGGCTTAAAAATTAATTAAACACAACCATGTACGGGTTGTCAATCCGTACGTGTCGTTAGGAATAACTAGTATAGTAAAAAGGGGGAGGGGGGTTGGTTTTTCAATTAACAACTACAAAACATGAAAGTAAAAATGAACGTAAAATATATAGGTAGGCACTTGGGGGTATTTGCGTTACATACTTTATAAATAACTTCTTTCCTCGATTCATTCACATATAGACTTATAAACCTATCTTATGCTTATGTCACATAGTGTGGAGATAACTAGGTATTTCCCCCCATATGTAACACATGGTACTTACCACAATGCCCATATCTCTCCGTCTCCATAATTTAGGGAATGCGCTCTAGTCCACCAATGTCGCAGACCATTCCCCACCACTTCACTCCCACGACCAATACGCCCCCGCTTAGAAGAATCCAAAGCCCGCCTAAAAGGGCAATGCCTCGTGTAGGTCGCAACCATTGGATATGTAGTGAAGTGCATTACATCCTACACACTCCACTATGGATCTCAATGCCTAGGCCAAGAGAGGCTAAGGAAAAGACAGCTTGTGATGACTCTAGAGTCAGCAAAACTCTAGTCGCTACAAACAACATGCTAATCTATCAGGTTAAGCCATCGGCTTTCCCCCATTGGGATTTGCCAAATCGACCACCCAAAATGTTAATTTCTCACACAACTAGCCAATCAGAATCATGGTGTAATACATATAATGATTTTGTCTCAAAGGATATGAATTCTCTTATCTCCCCGGCGTTCTTTTCCTACTCCACAATACCAACACTTTCCAAAATTGCAATGAAATCTAGCACAATTTTATACTACCACACATGCATGAGTGCATCATCATAATGACATAGAATAAATCATAATTCTTATAAAGCACAAGTTCAAGCACAAATATTCATGAAACAATAGGATAGGAAAATCTAAATCTCAAAAAGTCATCATCAAAGCATGAATACAAATAAACCCAAGCTACTAATCTTACTCCCTAGACATAGAATTCAAATAAAGATTTGAATTGCACATCATAGGATGAAAGAAAAATAAAAAGGAAAGAAAGAAAGAGAAGAGAATGTTTCTCTTTCTAGGATGCCCTCTAAATTACAAGAGTAGAAAATGAAAATAAGATGCTAGATGATAAAATCCTAGTAGACTAAGGCTATATTTATAGTGGTAGGAGATTGGGCCTAAAAATAGGACAAAAAGTGTGAAACCCTAGTTCAACCACTGCTTAGTGCAGACTATCGTGGATGGCGTTGTCCGCACCGTGTACTGGGTCAATGTTGGCGCGGGGCACCAAATCTGGCTCAAATTTCACTGACTTTTTTTGACCATGGCACCTGGCATAGTTCGCATCATCTCCTATTGCATAGACCGTGGCATTTGGCGCGGGTTGCCAACAACATGCTTATTGTTGCACTTCTGATTAGTAGGATGCGACATTTGGCATGGACCGTCATCAGAAACCTCATTTTTCTCAGTATGTTGGCACATGCCATTCAATTCTTCACCTCACCGGCTGTTCTTGACATTTTGTACTTGGAACAGTGCGGGCCATCGAAAATGGGATGGACCGCGCCAATACTTAGCCCCTTTTTAGTGAAACTTGGAACTTGCAAACGTGGCCCGTTGAGTTTGGCGCGGTCTATGCTGGGTCTTGGCACGGTTTGTGCCAGAGACATTTGGTGCATACCACATTGTCTGGTGCGGGCTGTTGGTGCCATCCACGAGCGGCCCACGCCGACCCATTTGTACCTTGGCCGGTTGAACTTTTTTCCTTCGCTACGAATGAACCGTTAGTCCGATTTGAGAGTTCTAGTAGTCAATTTTACGGCGCCTGAGAACAAGAATCCAATGAAATAAACTTTGAAGGCTAATTCTTCTCGGATCATTCTCATAATTTGGCGCAACTCATTGGATCACGATTCCCCGTTTCTTCATTTGCCGCCTTGAACTCCAATGCCACCTACCTTTGGCTCTAATCTCCTTCTACCTCGATTTGATGTCTGTGGCCTTCATTTACTATCATTATAGTGTGAATGGCCATTGATATCTTCTACCTTCCTTGCGAACGGCCTTCACATAGAATGTGATGAAAGTATCCACGGGCAACCTACTAAGGATGATCACAAGGAAGATATAGGTGCCCGTGGATACAAGATGCCCATTAGTACCAATTAAGTCTACAAAACGTTGGATTTAAACAAGAAAACTAAACATATCTGTCTAAACCCCTTGTCACGTAAACTCAACTAATACTAGAAATCCAACATATAAAACAAGCTAATTATTACGACGAATGCAATGGTTAACGTACACATAATGAATCACATCATGCCTCCAAAAATCCCAAGGGAGAATGGAAAACTTTGTCTATTTATCCTTGGAATGTCACATCCATATCTCCACCCGAAAGTATGAGCCACCTCCCCGTGTGTCATTGTATACTCTTTGTCGTCCAGGTGAAACTTGATTGCCTGATGTTTATCTGCATCTGTATGCCCTAGAGTAGCTAGAAACTCCAAAGTACACTGAATGTAGATCTTTGAGTGCTTCTCCAGGAAACCTTCTAGGCTTACCCATCCTAATAAATAGGTAACAAGCTCAAGTATGCCTAGAGCCTCCCCTGTATTTTTGCACGCAAATCCTGTCTCCAAGATGGTCCTCTTTGGCTCCTTCAAGTACCTCCACCTCCAGGATGGAGTCCTGGACATGTTGGCGAATCCCATGAATTCCTCCGTCATGAATGTGGGGTTGTGAGGAAGGGGAGTCACTGTTTCATGGTTCACACCCTTAGCTGGTTTCTTCCTTTTGTCACCCCGTGAAGACTTCCCTTTCTCTGACACACTTTTTTGGAGGCATCCTAACACAATGAAGGAAAAATTGGCGATGTGATAGTAAACAAGGGCCTGCCCAAAATATCATTCAACAAGAAAATTCCTCCTAAATAGTATAATCATTTCAAATCATGATATTCTCAACATAAATGCTATTCAAACAAGAACACTCTCATTAAACAATAGATTCATGGCTATTCATATCAACCCATCAACAAGATTATGCAATCAAGATTCATCCCTCATAAATCACCTAACACATGAAGATCATATCATTCAAGCATAATAGCACATCAATCCACCCAAACTTTCTTCAACACAAGATTATGCATATAACCCAAACAATTTTCTCAACAACATACACTCAATTTTCTCAACAACATACACTCTTTCAAGAATTATGCTTTAATAACACCACCAAAATGTTAAATAAAGCAAATAAACAAGATGTTCAAAGGATTACCCGTAATTTGAACCTAAGAGTTGCAAGATCTACACAAGAAGAAGTAAAAATGCTAATTTTTGAGATAAAAGATTCAAATTTTCAAGTTCACCAAGAGTGTGTGTGAGTGAGCATTTCTTGAAAAGCTTGAATGTGTTAATTGACTCAATTAGGTGGAAGAATGTACCAAGGATCTAAAAATTCAGCAAAGGTGATAAAGAGGAGAGGTACAATTAAGATAAGGATGGAATTTTGAAAATTGCAATTTAGGGGACAATAGTACCAATCAATTTAATCACAAGGGATATTTGAAGGACTACTTACTTAAAAAAATCTAAGGAATAAGAGAGTTTCAAAATTTATGAACCAAAAATGCATTTTTTAGCTTAAAATTCAGATTTTTTGAAAATTTGCATTTTTGGAACAATCTGACAGCTCAAATGAGGTGACGACACGTATACCCTCGTGTTAAGGATTCCCGTACAGACACCCTCGTTCCAAGGTTGTCTGTCATGGATCATATCGCTTGGAATGGGCCGTGCCAAAACCTGGCACGAGGCCCCACATGCCAACATGCTATGACACGAGCTGTATTGCGTGGAATGGCTCGTGCCAATTCTGGCATGAGGCTGCCAAAATTTTGACCGTTTTCCTTAGTTTCCCCCTTTTTTCAAAAAATAATAGTCGCCCATCAAGTCCTAATTCTATCCAAATAAAATTACGAGACTCGAACTTAAATTTACAAATCAACAAGAGTTTTATCTCAAAATTCCTCATCACAAACATGCAAAATCTATCTAATCACTCAACATCACAAAAACCAAAGCAAGATGAAACACCGTATATTTATTGTCGTTCTCACTACTTATTTCTTTTTCATGCATCTTAGTTAGAACAATATACCTTTGGGTCCCTAGAATCGCCATTGGTGACTCCACCCACGATGACATCGTTATGGAGAGGTCTCCAGAATGTGTCACCCTTACCTTTAGATGCCTTGTTCGCCAAAGAAAATGAATTCCCGAGACTTGCAGAGGTTGAGTCCGTAGTCATCACTTTGGGTTTAGGAGGAGGTCTAGGGGATTTTATGCCCTCGACACTCTTCCTTTCCCATGGCAAGTTAGTTAGCATGGAAAAGAATTCTAAGACAGAGATGTCGTCACTTGAAAAATAGGGTTTTGAAACCCCAAAATTCACATACGATGACACATGTTCGATTAGCTCTAAGATAGGAATTGTTACCTCCACATTTTCGAAGATTCGTCGAATGCTTGCATCATAGGTCACCACCTTTGGCATTCCCCTTAAAGTATCTGGAAGTGGTGGTGGTATAGTCACTTGTGCCGCAGGCGGTGGTCACTCCTTGGAAGGCACTTCCTCAACAAAAATTTCGTTCTCTTAGAAATTTGCCTCATTAGCCTCCAATACCCTATCATCTTCTTGCAACACCTTCTTCTCGGACTCACGAACTTCCTTCCCACTTCTTAAATTGAGTGTGCTCACATTTCTTGGATTGATCTCCGATTGGGAAGGGAGTTTTTCGGACTCTTTGGCCTCAAGTTGGCTCACCGAGGTGGTGAGTTTCCCGACTTGGACTTCGACATTTTTGACACTCGAAAAGGCCCTACTGCCAAGATCTTCAATTTTGCGCCTTGTCCATTCTGTGAATAGCTTATTATTCTTTTGCAATTGACCGATGGCTTCCAAAATACTTTCTGGTCCGACTTGTAGAGAGATGTGTAGTTGTTGGAAAGACCCTTGCATCTTGGATATGGTTGAGGTGGATCTTGTTTGCCTCGATACCCTTGAGCTTGGTTCTCCTCCCTCCAACTGAAATTTGGATGGTCCCGGTACCTTTGGTTGAACAAGTTTGCGTAGGGATTTTGTCTTGCATCACCTTGGTTTCCCCAGAACCCTTGTTATCATTGCCTCCTAGAAACAATTTTCCTATTCCCATTGTTGTACTCCATGGCTTTCACCTCTTCTAAGTCCTCTGTTACTTGTGGACAATCCTCAGAGTTGTGGTCAAGATTGCATAAGCCACAAACCCTGACTTGGTGAGCCTTACCCCTCAAAAGTTCCTTCATCATTGAAGTAAGAGCTTAGACTTTCTCATCTAACTTAGGAGACTGGGATAGTTCATCCAAGACCTTAACCCTTGACCTTGTTCCAAACTGTCTGATGTGTCCATTTTATGTGCATATTTTGGGACTTTTAGGGACCACTTTTGCAATCTTTGGTAATTTTATGTACCCACCTCCACTCATGGTTATTATGTAGATAAACCGAGCGAAGGCTATGGTAAGGTCAAAGATAAAATTTCTATTTTGCACCCAACTCATTACTAAGCTACTTATAGGGTAGTTAGTGGAAAGCTCGAGTATGTCCACGGAGATTCTAGGGCCTAATAGTTAATTAAAGCATAACCATAACCATGTATGGGTTTTCAATCTTTCAGTGTGCTAGGAATAGCTAATATATTAAAATGGGGGGGGGGGGGGGTGGGTTTTTCAATTAACAACTACGAACATAAATCTATAGCACAAGAAAACTATATAGATAGAAAACTAGGTAATATTTTTGTAACATGGTTTAGTATTTTGATCCTCTGATCAATCACATATAAGACATCAACAACCTAATCTAGTGCTCATAACACATGGTGTGGTCGATGGTCATCTCTTCCCCATACCTGTCAGGTAGGGTGCTCTTGCAATCTTCCATTGAAATCACCTCCGTAATTAGGGGAGTGCAACGATAGTTCGACCATTGCACAGATCTATTTCTCCACCGTATGATTACGTCTCAGGCACTACACCACGAATGCTATACCCTTAGGCCTGTAAAGAGGCAAAGGGATGTAGGCACCTTATCAATAATACTAGGACCTCTTACAACCCTAGCTTGCTACTATTTGCTATCTTTACCCGTAACCCTTTGGACCAACTTTCCAGCTAAAGTTTGTGTTCTTTCATCATATCAGTAAAACTTAGAAAAGACCTACGTGCACACACCCACCTAGACCCAGACCCCACTACCCATATCACATACAGGTTTCTTTTCCCCGGGGGATATCAATATCTGCATCAACATGAATGTAGATGAGAGCGTGTGATAATGGACTGTATCATTCATGCAATTATAACAATTCAAGAACAAGCCATCATAATATGACAAGCACATAGAATTAGGAAGATCTAAGGAATCTCACAAAAACATTAATCAACACATGAATACAAATTTATCCCCAAGCTATAAAAATACTCATTAGACATGGAATTCAAGTATTTCATTAAAACCACATCTTTGGGTGAAAGCAAAATAAAAAGGAAAAGACAAAGAACCTAGAGAGAAGAGAGAATGTTTCTCTCTCTAAGTTCTTTTCAAATCTCTAAATTGAACTAGTAAAAAAGATCCATGAAGCTTAACCCTAGTGGACTAGGGATAAATTTATAGTAGTAGGGATGAAGCCTAAAAATAGGCCCATAATAGGCCAAAACCCTAATAAGCCACTGCTGACACGGATCACCATAGATGGCATGGCCCGTGCCGTTGACATAGCCTCGAGTTGGCGTGGGGCGTGGGATCTGGCATGAATGTGCTGGGTGCGGTCCTCATTGTCTGGCATGACCCATCGTCTTAAGCTTTAATTTTGCACCTCCGATCCTCATCTCGTGTGGTTTGGCATGGACCGTCATCCGACTATTCATTTTGCTCAGTTTCTTGGCACGAGCCACTTCATTGTTCACATCCCGTTGGTTGTTCTTGACATTTTAGACTTGGAACGGCGTGAGCCGTGAGAAACGGAATGGTCTACGTCCATACTTAGCCATTTTTGGAGTGAAAAAGGCAACTTGGAGACATAACCTACCAAGGTTAGCACGACCCATGCCGGGATTTCGCACGGCTCATGCTGATTGGCATAGCTCGTGCCAAAGGCCACTTGCATGGGCCATATGGCATGGAACTAGCCGTTTGTGCTTGGTCTCGTGCCGGGCATCAGTGGTCTGTTCCACCTGATGCTACTTCGCCCGACAGACTTCTTTGCTCCGCTACGGAAGAACCATTGGTCCAATTTGAGAGTTCTTATATTCGATTTCATAGAGCTTGAGAAGGTGAATCCAATGGAACTAATCTCAAGGACTTATTCTTCTCAGAACCATTCTCAATACTTGGCGCAGCTGTCAGACAAGAATCCTCCATTTTTTCCTTGGCCGTTTTGAACTTCAATGTTGCCTATCTTTAGCTTAATCCTTTTACTACCATGATGTAGTATCCATAGCCTTAATCTACTACCATTCTAATGTGAATGGACTTCAAAATCTTCTACCATCCTTGTGAACAGCCTTCAATACAAAATGTGACAAGTACCCACGAGCAACATAATAACAATGATCACAAGGGAATATCTAGGTGCTCGTGGAAACGAGGTGTCCATTAGTACCCATTAAGTCTGCCAAATGCAGGATTTAGACAAGAAAACCAAACATGGCCGTCCAAACCCCTTGTCACGTAAACTCAACTAATACTAGCAATCCAACATGAAAAATAAGCCAATTATTCTGCCGAATGCATCGGTTAACGCACGCATAATGACGTGCATCATCTATAAATACAAGGAGAGTAACATTGACTCAGGTAAGCAATACTAAAATGAGAAATAACGATTCTCTTAAGAAAGGAGCTGACTTGATTATCGGAGTTGTTTCCTCGGAATCACTTCTGGGAATTTTCTTGCAGGTTTACCCTAATCACTGGGTAAGATCAACCATTTGGCCTGACTGAAAAACCACACCATTGGCGCCGTGTGTGGGGATAAAAAAATTACCTTTTTGGAGGTCGTTTATTCCCTTCAGGGTAACTATGGTTTTTACCAGAAGCGAGAGAAGCCAGCATCACCATACGAAAGAACGAACAACTGAGCGTAACAAGAGTATGCATTCCAACCAAGACTAAGAGTGTGTGAGAGTGAGTGTTTCTTGAGAAAAAAGAATGTGTCAAATGATAGAATTAGGTGGAGATATGCACTATGGGATTAGAATTTCAGCCTAGGTGACTAGGGGGAGAGGTACAATTAGGATAAGAATGGAATTTTAAAATGCTCAATTTAGGGGACAATAGTACAAATAAATTAATTCCAATGGATATTGAAATTATTTTAAAAAAATCCTAAGGAATTAGGGAATTCCAAAATTCTTGAACCAAAAATGCATTTTTTAAAGTCTGAGAATCAGAATTTCAAAAATTTGCATTGTTGGAAAAAAGAAAATTTGGTTTTATGCACAAAATATGCCTGACGTGAACCATAGGCTCACGCCAAACATCATGGCATGAAGCATTGCCTCGTGCCAAACTTTTTGCACGAGACAGAGCCTTGCACCAAACACTTGGGCACAAACCATAGCCTCGCAGCAAGCACTTGGGCACGAAGCATAGCCTCGTGCCAAGCACTTCAGCATGAGGCATCCACCAATATTTTCCGTAATCCTTGGTTTTCCCCATTTTTTAAAAGAGTAAGTCACCCATCCAATTTAATTCCATTCAAACACAATCACGAGCCTCAAATTCAAATTTCAAACCAACAAGAGTTTCATCTTAAAAATCCACATAGCAAAACAAGATTCATGCAAAAAATACCTAATCAAAACAAGAAAACAAAAGAAACATCGTATATTTATTGTTGTCCTCATGAATTATTTCCTTTCTCATGCATTCTAGTTAGAACCACTTACCCGCGGGTCTCCGAAATTGCCATCAGCGACTCCACCTATGATGACATTGTCCTGGAGAGGTCTCCACAACGAGCCATCATTACTTTTGCCCACCAATAGGAATGAATCTCCATGTCCTGCTATCATTGAGTTCATGAATGTTACTTTGGGATTGGAGGGAGGTCGAGGATATTTTAAATCTCAACTATCTCCCTTTCCCGCTGTACATTGGATATCATAGAAAAACAATCTAGCACCGACATATCATCCATTGCATCATTTAATTCATCAGCATCATTGTCATTGTCATCAACATGGGATTCACTCAAACATTCATGCTCATTTGTCACACAAGAAGACTCACCATACTCATCCAATAAGGTTACACCTTTGCACATCGAAGAAGACATTGTCGAACCATGCCTAGGTTTATAGATATCAAATTTCACTTTATCCATGTTATCTTCGAGAGTTAAGGTTCCGAAGTGGACATTGATTTTTGTCCTAGACATTTTAAGAAAAGGTCTCCCCAAAAGTATTGGGGGTGCACTTCTATCTTGCACCACGTCTAAGATATAAAAGTCCGTTGGAAAAACCAATTTTCCAACTCGCACCATCACATCCTTTACTAGTCCACGACTACTAGGTTAGGAATGATCGGCAAGTTGGAAAATTACTCTAATATCCCTAAGCTCACCTATTTCTACAAGCTAATATATACTAAATAGGATAACATTAATGGATGCACCTAGATCTATCAAGGCATGCTCCACAAGTTTACTACCTAAAGAGATAGGATAGAAAACATTCTAGGGTTATCACATTTCTCAGGTAAGTTCTTATGGTTCAAAATGGTGACTCCTCCCATTTTCAAATGTCATAACCTCTTAGTTGACCTATGCCTTTTCTTTGTGCATACAACTCTAAGAAATGTAGCATATGATGGCACATGTTTAATTAATTCTGAGATAGGGATGGTTACCTTGACCTTTTCAAAGACTTTTTGAATGTTTGCATCATCAGTCACCACCTTTGGCAGTCCCTTCAAAGCATTTGGAAATGGAGGTGGAATAGTGACTTGTGCTTCGGGCGGTGGAAGTTCCTTGGAGGGTGCTTCTTTGACCACAATTTCCTCCTCTTCGAAGTGTGCTTTAGTAGCCTCCACCATCTTGTCATCTTCTTTCATTACCTTCTTCTTGGTCTCACGAACTTCCTTCCCACTTCTCAATTTAAGTGTGCTCACATTCCTCGGATTGATCTCCGGTTGGGAAGGTAGTTTTCCAAAGTCCTTGGCTTCAAGTCAGCTTACCGAGGTGGTAAGTTTCTTGACTTTAACTTCAAGATTTTTGATACTCGAGAAAGCTCTATTGCCAAGGCTCTCAATCTCTCTCCCTGTCCTCTCCGCGAAGACTTCATATTTCTTCCCCAATTCACCGATGACTTCCAAGATCTCATCTCATTCCAAATTTTAGAGTGAAGCATCCCCCGGGGTTGTTAAAATCGTAGCTTAGAATTAACCCGGTTGGAGGCAGTGTGGTCAGAAGATAGAAATTTATAGTTCTGCACCCTATTCCTACTGTTATGCTACCTAGCAATGAGCCCTAGGTTTGTTCACAGAGATGCTAGGTCTAATGTATCAACTCAAAATCAACCTCGTACGGGTTATCAATCCGTACGAGTTAAAGGAATAACTAGAAAAGCAAACATGCAAATAGGGGAAGGGTTGGTTTTTCAATCTAACAACTACAAAAAATGAAAAGTAAAAAACATAACTACAATATTAAGCTAAGCATTTGGGGAAATCATTGAGCTACTCGGTTAATATAATGTTTCTATCCTTGATTCATTCACATAGAGACCTAGGCAAACCTAATAGAGTGTCCATAATATGTGGTGTGGCCGATGTCATACACTTCCCCATCCTTATCATGATGGGTGCTCTCACAACCCTCCATCGATGTAGACATCATAATTAGGGGATTACAACAAGGTCTGACCATTGTTGTAGGTCTGTTTCTCCCCCGTGTAATTACGTCCCGGGGTTCCACCACAAATGCACTACTTCCCTCGGGTCCTATCAATCATGCCCAAGAGTCGTAGGCACCATCTTAATGATACTAGGGTTTCTTGTAACTCTAGTTTGCTACTATTTAACTATCTCTACTTGGAACCTCTCGGACAACTTTATGAAGTGAGCTAAGACTGGTGCGGTGGTAAGTAGATCAGAGTGACCTAGAATCCCTTATGCACATACCCACGCAGACATGTTCTTCTCTACCCATTCAAACAACTAGGTTTCTCTTCCCAAGGGGGCATCGATATTTGCACCATTAATGAATATAGCACAAAGTGTGGGATTATATGTGGTGTACTATTCATGCATTTAAACTCAAGAACTAATCAAAATAATATCATGAACACAAAATTAGGATGAACTAAAGAATCTAAAAAAGAATGCAGATTAAACCAAGTCACTATAATTTATCCCCAAGCTATAGAGACTACTCCCTTGACATGAAATTCAACAAAAAGTTGAATTCCACATCTTAGGATCAAAGAAAAATAAAATGAAGAAAAATATAAAGTTTCTCTACTATTCTAACCCATCTAATGTGTGGGATATGGTATGAAAACCTAGTAGAAAAAGGTTCTATATATAGTAGTATGAGATTGGGCCTAAAAATAGGCCCAAAATAGCGTAAACCATAGCTCAGCTGCCGCCCAGCACAGGGCAACACAAATGATGTGACCCTTGGCTTGTCCTTGGTGGGGGACGCGATGACTAGCACATGCCGTGTCCTTTCATCTGCACGGGGCACCGGATCTGGGGTGTGGCACGAATCTTCATGTTGTGCAGGGTGTGAGGCTTCACATGGGTCGCATCTAACCCTTGGTGCATGCCGCATCGTCTCCTGCGGGGCACCGCCAGAACCTGAGGTTCTGATCCGTGCCTGTGGCCATTGGCGCGGGGCATTGTTAGGAAGGCTACTTGCTCAGGAACTTTGGTGCATGCCATGTGATTTCTCGAACCCCATCAGATGGTCTTGGCATATTGATCTAGGAATGGCACGGGCACCGAAAATGAGACATCCCACACCTATACTTAGCCACGTGGAGGGTTTTTCACTTTGTGATGGTGACCCGTGGCCTCTGGCATGGGCTACGCCATAGCCTCACGCTAGTCTTCTTGGCGTGGGGCATCTCTTTTGGCGCAGACCATTGGTGTCAAACCATGCATGGCCTGTACCAACCTGTTGGTGCCTTGGCAGGCTAAACTAGTTTCCTTTGCTACGGGAGAACCGTTAGTCCGATTTTATAGTTTTAGAAGTCAATTTTGTAGAACTCGAGAAGACGAACCCAATGGAACCATCCTTGAAGGTTAATTCTTCTTGGAACATTCTTGGACTTGAGCACAACTCATTTGACCATAATTCCCTGTTTCTTTGTTGGCCGCTTTGAACTCCGTTGCCATCTATCTTTGGCTTCAATCTCTTTTTACCACACATTTATGATCGTGGCATTTGTCTACTACTATTCTAATGTGAATGGCCTTCTTCTCTAATACAGTCCTTACGAACGACCTTCAATATCTTCTACTGCCTTATGAACGGCATTCACATAGAACGTATGCAAAAAGTACCCACGTGCAACCTACTAAAGGTGATCACAAGGAAAATCAAGGAGCCCGTGGATACAAGATGTCCATTAGTACCAATTGAATCTACAAAACATGGGATTTAGACAAGAAAACCTAACATGGCCACCTAAAACCCCTTGTCACGTAAACTTAACTAATACTAGAAATCCACCCTAGCTCAGCTGCCGCCCAGCACAGGGCAACAATCCTTGGTGGGGGACGCGATGACTAGCACATGCCGTGTCCTTTCATCTGCACGGGGCACCGGATCTGGGGTGTGGCACGAATCTTCATGTCGTGCAGGGTGTGAGGTTTCACATGGGTCGCATCTAACCCTTGGTGCATACCGCATCGTCTCCTACGGGGCACCACCAGAACCTGAGGTTCTGATCTGCGCCCGTGGCTGTTGGCGCGGGGCATTGTTAGGAAGGCTACTTGCTCAAGAACTTTGGTGCATGCCATGTGATTTCTCAAACCCCATCAGATGGTCTTGGCATATTGATCTAGGAATGGCACGGGCACCGGAAATGAGACATCCCACACCTATACTTAGCCACGTGGAGGGTTTTTCACTTTTTGATGGTGACCCGTGGCCTCTAGCATGGGCTACGCCATAGCCTCACGCTAGTCTTCTTGGCGTGGGGCATCTCTTTTGGCGCAGGCCATTGGTGTCAAACCATGCATGGCCTGCACCAACCCGTTGGTGCCTTGGCAGGCTGAACTAGTTTCCTTTGCTACGGGAGAACCGTTAGTCCGATTTTATAGTTTTAGAAGTCAATTTTGTAGAACTCGAGAAGACGAACCCAATGGAACCATCCTTGAAGGTTAATTCTTCTTGGAACATTCTTGGACTTGAGCACAACTCATTTGACCATAATTCCCTGTTTCTTTGTTGGCCGCTTTGAACTCCGTTGCCATCTATCTTTGGCTTCAATATCTTTTTACCACACATTTATGATCGTGGCATTTGTCTACTACTATTCTAATGTGAATGGCCTTCTTCTCTAATACAGTCCTTACGAACGACCTTCAATATCTTCTACTGCCTTATGAACGGCATTCACATAGAACGTATGCAAAAAGTACTCACGTGTAACCTACTAAAGGTGATCACAAGGAAAATCAAGGAGCCCGTGGATACAAGATGTCCATTAGTACCAATTGAATCTAAAAAACATGGTATTTAGACAAGAAAACCTAACATGGCCATCTAAAACCCCTTGTCACGTAAACTCAACTAATACTAGAAATCCACCATGCAAAACTAACTAAAAAGTATGCCAAATGCATCGGTTAAAGCATGCGTAACGTAGCAGATCAGATCCACAAAGAGGTTTTGTTAAAAAGGGTAAAGAAAGTATCCCTTTTAAAGGAAAGTAATCGGGGGCACAAATGAAACCATTTCCAGAAACTCTTTTGATGAAGTCACAAAAGGAAATTCGTAGGCGAACATAGAATTGTTCCGCAAACCCATGCCGACGATATCACCACAAGATAAGTGGTCCAGGGAATACTATTGTACCTTTCACAAGGACCATGTGCATGTCATCGAATTTTGCGGAGACTTGAAAAGGAAAATAGATGAGAATTTGAGAAATGGTTATTTGGGCCAATACATAAAGGAGGATTGAGGAAATCGATACTATGAAGCTAACAAAGCAGAAAACTCCATGGGAAAAAACCAGGGTGCAGTGAATACACAGAGCGAGAATTAGAAAATGATAGCGAAGGTGGATTATGAAGAAAACTTGGCCAACGATGTCCCAGAGAAAATAATCCTATCCAATCATGGATCAACCGAGTCTCTTTCTAACAATGTCTGGAAAGCCAAGGCTAGGTACTCTCCACTATACGAACCTACTTATAAAAGGCTTCACCGTGATGAGATGATAAAACTTATCAAAGAGGTTGCGGGTCCCAATGCCTCACCTCATAATGACCCTATGGTTGTTATTGCTAAGATTGGAAATGCCATAGTCCATAAGGTATTTGTGGACAATGGGATAACAGTCAAAATCCTATTTGTCGATTGCTTTGATAAATCGGGATTCAAGCAAACTGATTTGAAGAAATCTACATCTTCGTGGGTTTCACAGAACGAGCGAAGACACCTTTGTGTAGCATATATTCCTGTTACCATAGGTGAGAATGACAAAAGTTGCACCATCATGTTTGACTTTGCTGTCATGGATGCACAAAGCCCATTCAACGCCATCATTGGGTGACCTTGGATGAATACAACAAAAGTGATATGGTCCCTATATCACTTGGTGAAGAAATTACCAACTCCAGCAGGAATCACAAGGATAAGGGGAAATTATCAAACAACTAGATAATGCATAGTTCTCGGGATGAAGGCAGGAAGAAGTGATTGACAAACAAAAATGGCCAGCACCATCTCAAACAATGAATTACTCAAGCAAGAGGAATCTCAAGTGGATTTAGGAGAAAAAACACAAGTTGTCATTTTGGGTGACAAAGACACCTCCAAGTGCACCAGTAGGAAAATATCTTCCAATCAAAGTGAAAGTAAAGGTAACAGAAATCCTGTAAAGTTACAAAGACACATTCACATAGACTGTGTAGAACATGGGAGGGGTCGATCCGAAAATTGGTACCCACTCTCTATATATCAATGATTCGATCATGCCAGTCAAGCAAAATCAATGAAGCTTTGCTAGCGATAGACAGAAAGTAATTAAAGAGGAGGTTAAAACATTTCTTCATGCCGGTATCCTGAAGGAATTGACTTACCTGGAAGTGGATTGCAAACCCAGTGATGGTAGAAAAAGGAAGATGCAGGATGGAGGATGTGCATAGACTTCACTAATCTAAACAAAACGTCCAAAAGATTGCTATCTGTTACCCAAAATTGATCAGTTGGTGGAAGCAATATCAGGATGTGAAGTCCTAGCATTCTTGGATGCGTTCAAAGGATAACACAAAATACTGATAAACCTAGAAGATGTGGAAAATACAGCTTTTATAACAAGCTTCAAAGTGTTTTGCTATGTGAAAATGCCATTTGGCCTGAAGAATGCTGGAGCAATGTATCAAAGAGTTATCAACACTACATTTCACAATCAGATGAAATGTAGAAGCATATGTTGATGACGTGGTGATTAAAAGAAAAAGGGTATGTTAGTTCTCACAAGACTTAAAAGAGACCCTGGATATGCTAAGTGCATTTGGCATGAAAATAAACCCTAAGAAATGTAAAATTGGAGTAGTTGCAGGAATGTTTTTGGGGTATAAAGTATCCTCCAAAGGAATTGATGCTAATCCAGAAAGGATAAAAGTAATAGTCAACCTCCTTCAACCGCGAAGAGTCAAAGAAGTGCAGGCGTTGATGGGATCCCTAGAATCACTTAGTAGGTTCATTTCAAAAGCTGATAAAAAATATTTTCCACTGTTCAAAATCCTTGAAAAGGCCAACAAGTTCAACTGGAATGAGAAAAGTCAGAAAGTGCATGAGCCATTGAAGGAACAACTCAAAGCGTTGCCAATGCTGAAGTCGCCAATACTAGGAGAGACTTTATACCTATACCTAACAATTTTAGAACAAGGTGCAAGTTCAATATTGGCGTGTCAAGAAGGACAAACACAAGTGCCAGTATACTACATTAGTTATCTCCTGCAAAATGCAAAAATGGCGTACATTCAAATATAATGATTGACTCTTACATTAGTATACTCTGCAAGGAGATTGTGAAGCTATTTTCAAAGTCATAGCATTGTTGTGTATACTGACTACCCAATCAAGAATATTTTGAGTAAGCCAGAATTGTCCATCAGGATGACTAAATGGGCTCTTGAATTAGGGCAGTATGAGATCCAGTTTCAGCCGTGAACTGCAATAAAGGTGCAAGCCTTAGTAGATTTAATTGCAGAAATGACAAGTGCATATGCACAAGTGGCAACTGGACAAGAAAATATTGGAATAGATCTGTAAATCAAAGTAGAAGGACATCACATGGAAATTGTTTGTAAATGGAGTGTCTAGCAAAGAAGGTTATGGTGCATGTTTGCTATTGGTAAATCCAGATGAGGGAGAATACATATACTCTCTTCATTTCAATTTAGCACTCGCCAACAACAAAGCTGAATTCGAAGCACTAATACGCAGATTAGATCTTACAATTAAGATGAAGGTCAATATCATTAAGGGATTCAATGATTCACACATAGTAGTCCAGGAAGTGCGTGAAGATTATGAGGTACGAGGTGAGCAGTTGGTGAAGTATCTTAGAAGAGTTCGTTAAATCATTGGCCAACTTAAATACTTTGATATTCAACACGTACCAAGGAGTGAAAATACCAAGGCAGACGCTTTAAGTAAATTGGCAACATCAGGCTTTGATTCTTTGCTGGGACAGAACGATGTGAATGTAGAAGTTATACCAGTTAGAAGTACAATAAAAACATATGTGTCAACGGTCTAGACAGAAGAAGCAAACTAGATGACATCGTTAAAGGACTACTTTGAAATGGGAAAGTTGACACGACACATGCCAAGAAGTTGGAATTGCGATCTCACAGCTATGCTTATGATGAGGGAATCTTATACAAAAAAGGTTTCCTATCTCCATGGATAAAATGTGTGGGGCCATCCCAAGCAAGGGACATCATGAAAGAAGTTCATGAGGTATTATGTGGGACACTTCAAGGATCTCGAACAATCAGGAAGAAGATAATTCGAGCAAGGTAATACTGGCCAACCATATTCAATGATGCTCACAACGTCATGCTAAAGTGCAAGAGCTACCAAATTAACGTCCCGAAATCTCATAAGCCACAGGCTGTTTTAACAAGGATATATGAAGCTTGGCCATTTGACAAATAGGGAATTGACTTGGTTGGACCATTCCCTAAAGGAGATGGCAATGCGAAGTTCTTAATTTTTGCAATTGACTACATCACAAGATTGGTAGAAGCGAAGCCATTGGGAAGAGTCATGAAATAGGTAACAAGAAAGTTTGTTTGGCAGAATATAGTTTGTCGCTTTGACATGCGCCAACCCATCGTCACTGATAATAGTACGCAGTTCACAAGTGGGACATTTACCGAATGGTGCTTGAAGTTAGGGATTGTGCAGAAATTCACGTTTGTAGCTCATTCCCAGTCTAACAGCCAGGCGAAGGTAACTAACAAAATGATAGTTCAAGGAATTCAAAAAATAATAGAGGGGAAGAGAGCTGGTTGGGTAGATTAGATACCCAACACACTGTGGTCATACAACACAATAGTACGAGAACTAACTTGAGAGACACCGTACATCTTAGTTTATGGTTATGAGGTAGTAATACAAGTTGAAATTGGGAACTCAAGCCTTAGAGTGGAGGATTAGAATGAAAGTGATAATCCCAAAATGATGATATTGGATTTGGATGAACTAGAGGAGAAAAGGCAACATGCAACGATCACAGAGGCAGAGTACAAGGAGAAGATCACTCGAACATATAATGAGAAGGTCAAGAAGACACAATTTTGAATTGGCGATTTTGTGCTGCGGAAGAATGAGGAAAGTCTAGCAGAAGAAAAAGGGAAACTATGCCCAAAATGGAAGGCTCGTACAGGGCAACGAAAGCATACCAATCCAACTGCTACGAGCTAGAAAGGTTGGATGGCAGCAGCGTCCTAAAACTTGGCATGTTATCAACCTAAGGAAGTTTAATGTTTGGATCCTTATTAGGTGATAGGAAAAACTCAGTTTTACAGGAGCCATTATATGATCATTGACGGCTTTTTTTTTATTGTTGGCTTCATCATATGGATACCATTGCGATGCCATCGCGACCGTATACTATCAATATAAGAAAGAGTATTTTAGGGAAAATCTTTTATATTATTGTTCAATTACGTTTTTACGCAATACTTTCAAAAATTAGTAAGCTATGGCACATCGCGAAAGGAACCAAATATCATACCTTGCAGTTGCAGATAAGATACAACGAACTACAAACACTATCTAAATGAAAACAACAAAATCAGAAAATCGACAAAATAAAGCAATAGATCTTGCGGCTTTGCAAACTCAATTCGGCAAGCTATATATCTTGCAAAAAGGCACATATGCTTACAAAAACAG
Source organism: Rubia yunnanensis (assembly GCA_037428765.1). Classification (NCBI taxonomy): domain Eukaryota; kingdom Viridiplantae; phylum Streptophyta; class Magnoliopsida; order Gentianales; family Rubiaceae; genus Rubia; species Rubia yunnanensis. The sequence continues at coordinate 53,917,389 of CM075063.1, read as the reverse complement.
CGACAAAATCAAGCAATAGATCTTGCATCTTCGCAAAATCAATTCGGCAAGCTATAGATCTTGTAAAAAAAGGCACATATGCCTACAAAAACAATGACAAAAGCAAGTAATTGATCTTGTGGATTCACACAAAATAATTTCAAATTTTCCAAGCTATAGATCTTGTAAAAAGGTACATATGCCTACGAATACAGCGATACAAGCAAGCAATAGATCTTGCGGCTTCGCACAATATAGACTTACGAAGTCAAATTTCCAAGCTATATATCTTGAAAAAACAAACACACAGGCAAACATGCCTACGAAATTAGCAACAAAAGCGAGCAATAGATATTTCGGATTCGCAGAACAAGTGCAAACACAGTGAAAACATAAATATGACATTTTATTGAAAATAAAAAGGTAGCACAAAACAGAATTACTTAGATAGTACTCAAAAATTTTGGAGAAGGGATTATTATTACATTGAACAAAAACAAGTTATCCAGTTCTCAGTGCGCGAGATGGCCCAGCAGAAGAAAAACTACCAGAGCGGCGAGATTGCTCAGCTTTATATTCCTCAGCTAAAATATGATCATACAGCCATTTTAAAGTATAAGTAAGCATGATGGCGGGTTAGACCCCTTCACTACATACGATCAAGATGATTCGCATAATATGTATTAAAGTCTGTTATAGGACCAATTCTTTGTGATCAAGTTGAACACTCATCACATTCACGCTGGCTGAAAAACTTTTATTCAAAATTTCTAAGTTACGTATCTCCTCCTACAGCTAACAAATATGTAACCTAACAGACTCAGACAAATTAAACCTCAGACCGCCAATATTCACAGTTAAATCCCTTCGAATTCATAGATCTGAAGAGCATGCCGCAACAAATAGATGGTCCCTTACGCATTTTATTTTTTCCAGAAGGGGAAAAAGTACCCGGTCCAACTCCTTTAGGAAAAAGTGTTCCATCCCGGCCAAACCATGCATGCATGGGTCTTCCCTTATTTTGGGAAAGCTGGTGGCTACGCGTGAATTCTTTCTCCGGTCTGGGAGACCGGCCATCCTCTAGCCGGTGACTAGCTCCGTAATGGAGCTAGATGTACACCGCCACGTCGAGACTCTCTTTCAAAAGTGAGATCACCACCGGCTTGTTGGGACCTCCCTTGAAGCTGGAAGGGGTTCTTTCTTTTCTTACTAGTGGAACTACGAGGCTCTGCAGAAACAACTCTCAGTTTATCTTTGTAATCGACACAGGCTTGCTCAAGCTGATGTACACATGAGTCAAGGAGTTCGCACTGAGCACAAAGGTGATCATTATCACTACGAAATCGTGTATTCAAAGTGAACTGTTTGTCAAACCTGAAGTGCCACCTTGCGGAACATGTAGAAAAATGGTCGTATTCATCCTTCTTCTTTTTAAGATGATCTAATAATTTTTCAATACGAGAACACTCCTTATCTATGATGCCAGTTTTTTGATAAGCCTCACGTGCCTTACTTGCGGAAACGTCTTCTTGCTGACCAATCATTTTAACTAAGCTTAGCTGCTGCCGCTGAATAGGGTTATTTTGTTCGGCGCAAAATATTTTTAAATAGATCATTGACACTAAGAATCATATATTTGAGACAAACGCCTAGCGACATTGCCCTTTCTTGAACGCAACTGGGAAGCTTGAGGGACCAAATATACACGCCAACATATTCAAGATCAACTAAGCTGCGAACAATATCTTTATCAAGGCATTCAAGATTGTAATAATCAGGAGAAAAATTACTACATGGGCGATTCACAAGAGAAGATGAAGATGATGAAGAAGTAGAAACGTTTCATCCAAGGCATAATGAGATAGATTCTAAATCAGAATTCCCAACATGTGAAAAATGACCACCAAAAAGCAGCTTAAGATCTTCCATGGATGTGGCACTAGTAGTTGCAACCAGCCTACTAGGACAACAAGAATTGGAAGATATAACTTCAAAATAATGCTCAGAGCGAACACTAGATCCCAGTGAGTAAAGAAGATTTAAAAACTTATGGTCGATCAAAATATCAAAATCCTATATACGAATAAATACGAATGTAAATATACAATTAGAGCAGGAACACCATATTCGAATCAAAGACAATGCACAAAGTACGAACATACACAAAAGTACCATTATATGTTATAGACATAAGTTCATATAGTATTAAATCAAATCACATCTCTAAAAATTAACTTACATCGTTATGAGAAGCAGACGCATTCTGGACAACAAGAGTAGAATTTTCCTTGTTCGGGTCCTGGGCGAAATTCTCCACATGTGTTTCAATCTCTGGGTTAGGAGTTGTCGAATTAGGAGAAGCGAACGAGAGGCTTCCAAGATAATCAACTTTCCCCGCCGACGAGCAGCGTGCTAGTCAACCCGAGAAAATGACTGTCTAACTAGATACTCGATTCGGTCGAACCAAAATTTTAAACCAGGGTCTGGATGCATTGGAGCCCAATCTAGAACCAAGGGAAATTTCAAAAGAAATAAAATTTTAATTGATTTTTTAAAAAATTTGTAAAATTACAAAAATACCCCTGGATATATAGGAAAATAATTCCAATTTACTTGAAAATCACCTTCGGAGACCAAATAAATCATTTTGTATTTGTTGGTTACTGAACAAACGCGGTATTGGCCTTGGGGATCAAAAGATAGTATTGCGAGATATATTGGGAACCAGAAAAATAATTTAGTCAAAGAAAAACTAAGAGTGAGGGGCTTGAAGACTCTCAACTTACACATGAAAAACCTTTTTTTTTTTACACAATAACACCTAAATTTTAGTTATAATAGAGTCTTTTGCTTTTAACTTTTACTCATAGTTCATTAACGTGTAAGGTTAAGATCATGCGCAATGGTAAACTCTTAATTTAAGACTTTTGCACTATCTATCCTCTCAACATCCTCAAATTCCACAACCATTCAGTCTTGTCCACATCATGCAGTCTCTTTCACATCTTGCAGATTGATCCCAATACCTTTTAATTATTTCTAACTCACTTAATTATTTTTTTGATGAATGATAGTATATTAAATCAGACCAAAAAGTTCACACTTTGGGCCATCTCCCTCAACCCGTTTCAAACCCATTACAACCCACCAATTAAGTAAAACTTAAAACAAATTTACGGAAAATCAGACTTCTGTTTCTGATCATTCCATTAGCATATCCACCAGAGAACCTGAGATCCCCATGATTTCAAAAACAATCCTGATCTATCTTCATAGCAACCATATTCCTCCATCATCATTCTGTTATATTAGCTCCAATCCTGGGCCTCAACTTCGTTACTTTCTATCTGATTCTCCCCTTGCTTCAGATTTTCAGCTCAAAGTTCCTCCATTCTTCTTCCATTTTAATCTGATGAACAATTGTTGCTGCCTTCAATTCTTCCCCTTTGAATATTTAGCCATTTCTTTCCATCCATATACCATACAACCAGCCACAAACATCCACAAACAGCCACAAACAACCACAACTTCCTTTTTTTCTTCCTCCTGATAATCACAAATAAGACTTTCTTCAAGTTCCTCAAGACTCCTGAACACTGGCATCTGTAAGAGATTCATTACTTCATTCTCAAATTGACATTCAACAAACAAATGTTGGAATTTTTCTGTTTTTTTTTACAGTAAATGCATTCTGTTTGGTCATTTTTCAAAACCCCAAAGCTATGCAGCCTGTCCTTAGTGGCTAGTTTCCCATTAAGTACTAACCACAGAAAAAATCTATGTTTAGGCTGAATGCTTTTGCTCCAGATCACCCTTTCAATAAATATCCTTTTGAGTTCTACCTTTCATTATATCATAAACTTTAGAAATTCTCAGCTCACCAACCCTGTTAACACATCTTTCAAGCTCAGGATAAATTTCCTCCTTCAACTTCATGAGGGTCCTCCAAGGCCAATTGTGTGTATAGGAGTGTTGACATTCCTCCAGCTCCTTACCTTTCATATAATATTCTGGAATCCACTTCACCCATAGAACGTCCTTTTTCTGACTCACATTCCAAAGATGTCTACTCAATGCTGCTTTGTTCCAGGTACTCGAGTCTTTCACCCCCAGTCCCCCAGTTTTCTTGCTGTTACATAGAGAATTCCATGCCTCGGCTGAAAATACTCTTGTTCCTTCATCTCTGTCCCATAAATAACTCATGAAAATCTGAGTTATTCTTTTATGGACATTCTCAGGAATGCTTAACACATCACTCCAGTACCATGCAAGGCTGAACAACACTCCATTTATCAACTGAAGCTTACCTGCATGAGATATGTATTTTGAACTCCATCCACGAATCCTTTTCTTGATTTTAAAAAATGAGAATTTCACAATCTTCCTTACCCCATTTCACTGATGATAAGGGGAATCCCAGATACTTCATTGGAAACTCTCCTCTTGTAACTCCCAGAATTGAAGCCAATAAAATCCTGTCTGATTCTTCCATCTTCGAGAAATAGATTTTAGATTTCTTCTTATTCATAGTTAGACCAGCTGTACCACTGAATCTCTTCATAACATCCTTCCCTCCATTCATAGATTTTTCATTTGCTCTACAAAATAACAAAAGATCATTCGCAAACAGTAAAGTATGCACTCCAGCTTTCCTGGATTTTGATGATCAACTTTTCCTTGCTGTATTTCCTGCAACATTAATCTGGTGAAGTATTCCATACACAAAAATTAGCAATGGGGACACATGGTCACCCTGTTTGACCCCTCTCCTGGCCACAAAGGTCTTTGTGTACCTGCCATTAAGAAACAAACAGAGTTCAGAGCACATAGTACTATATTTTAGCTAGTCCAGCATTAGCTCCGGGAATCTAAGTAACTTCGGCCATTCCATTATGAACTTCCAGTTGATGCTATCAAACGCTTTTCTCAGATCAATTTGAGTTACACAACTTGATATCATCGTTTGAACCCTATACCTGTTCAATAGCTCCTGAGCCAGCAGCATATTATGACAGATATGCCTACCTCTCACAAATGTGCTTTGATTGTTGCTTATCAAATCAGGTAATACTTCCCCAATTCTGGCACTCAGAATCTTGGTGATGATTTTATAAACAACAGAGCAGCAAACTATAGGTCTGTAATCAGATGGTTCTTGAGGCTGTTCTACTTTTGGTATCAAAGTGATGCCTGCGTTCCTGAATATTTCTGGAATTTCCCCTCCTTCAAAGAATTTCTGAACTGCAATTGTAACATCATCCCCAATCAGGTCCCATGCATCTCTGAAAAAATGACTTGAATAGCCATCTTTGTCTGGACTCTTTGTTGTTTTAATCCCCACACAAAGATTTTTTGACCTCAGCTTTATCTACTCCTTTTATCGGTCCAACTTGCAGCTCTATACTCAGAACCCTCCCATACTTGATAACCCCTTCTTCAATCTTTTCAGCATTTCTTTCCACTCCCAGTATCTTACTGAAGTGTTCTATCAGCCCTTCTTCAATTTTCTCCTGATCCGAGACGAACCTTTCACCAATTTTCAGTGTAACGATTCTGTTCAAACATTTTCTTCTCTTCATTGAATCATAGAAGACCCTAGTTGGCCCATCTCCTTCCATCAACCATCTCAGTTTCATTTTTTGCTGAAAAAAACTGTTCTCGTCATCCTTGATTTTTTTCAGCTGCCTTTCTGCTCATTTTCTCCTTTTCTTGCATTACTAGAGAGTCAGGTGCCCCATTAAGTTCAATACGAGCTTCTTCCCAGTTTTTTTGTGCTCGTGCTGCTTTTTTACTGATATCATCAAAATCCATTTTATTCAGCCTTTGCAGTGGTTTCTCCAAAATTTTCAAGATTTTGGCAATATCCTCCAGTGTGCTTACATTTTTCATTCCCCCGACTCTTCTGATCATCACCTGGTAGCTTTGAGACTTGCTCCACATGTTAAAGTACCTAAATGGTTTGGCAGACAGTTTTATCAACTGATTAAATCTAATCACAAAAGGAAAGTGGTCAGATATCAGCTCATTTTTTTATCTCACATACAGTCCCCTGATAGGTACTCATCCACTCAGAGTTAATCAGACTTCTATCAATCATGCTAAACACTCCTTCTTCCCCTTCTCTTCTATTACTCCATGTGTATTTAGAGCCAATTGTTCTCATATCATATAATTTCAACTCCTCCACAACTTCTTTGAAGTTCTCTTTCTTTCTCCTCAATTTGATCCTTACTTATTTTGTCCACCGGGCTCAAAGGAGAATTGAAATCCCCAGATATTATCCATGGGTGATGCCTCAGTCCTCTTTGCTTCACAAATTCCCACAAACTCTTCCTTCTTAATACTGTATTAAATCCATAAACCATGGTACGGTAGAACAAATCATTGCTAGACTTCATTGCACCCATTGCTCCTCCATTTGTAGAACTCTGATATAAAAGATATAAGGTCTCCAGGCAATCCATATTCTCCCTCTTTTTTCCCCAGTACTATTTGTTAACAAATTCCATCCCAGCCCAATTCTTCACCATACACCCAGTTCATTCTTTTTATAATTTTCATTTCAAATAAGCCCAGAAAACCAGCTTGGTTTCAAAGACAAAAATTCCTCACCTCACTACGCTTAGCTCTTTTATTAAACCCCATAATATTCCAAGATACGATGCTATACATTAGGTGGTTTTGCCTTCCTCCCCCCACCCCCCCTTTCTTGTTTCTACTGTCACCTTACTAACTTCAGTTTCCTGAGTTTTCTGTACTTTACTGCCATTCTCTTCTTTCTGGCTTTTTCCCTTCTGCATCTTGTCTTTTCTCAGTACTGGAATGAACACCTGAATCTCATTCTTCTGTTCAGTTTTTTTCCAGCACTCAGATTCTTGATGGCCATACATTCTTCATCCATTACAAATCACAGGCTTCTATTCAAATATTAATTTTTGTTGTTACAATGATTTTTCGTTCATTGATATACAAAACTTTTTCAGGCATATTGTAAAGTTCTCGGGAGTTGGACTTGATTTATGGCAAATTGTGAATTGTGGAAATCTGGTGTTTAAACACCGTTTTGCAGGTTTTAGAGATTTCCGGAAACACAGATTTTTATCCACGGAATTATGGAGTATATTGATGTGATCAAATCAGAATATTGTGAAAGATATTATCTTAGTTCGTGGAAGATTAATTCTGGTAAACGAATATTCCTGTAATAGTTGGGAATTGATTTAGTAGTTTAATTATGGTACAAGTCCTATTGTTAACAGGATTGTCCATTTAAGTACCAGATTAGAATCAGAGGTTTCCTTAGTCTAGGAGTCTATTCATGGTAGAGTTAGACAAGGAAAGAAGTTGATTCAAGGCAGGATTGCGATGGAATAAATAGAAGAAAAATAAAACGCAATCATTTGCGCGTCCAGTACTATTCTCTACGTTGAGAACTTTGGAGCGATCTGCCGTGCTGTTTGGAGGTTCGTAAATCAACTGACCAAGTTCGTAAAGATCAGAAACAAGGAAGTCTTAATTCCTCGGGAGGAGGAGATCCAGGAAGACGTGTTGATCGTGAGGGTTCAACGACGTAGGATCGACAGTGAGGGGAGCTCACAACATTCACTCTGTAGGTTAGCAATGGATTAGTATTTAAGTTAAGCTTCTTGTACTAAAGACTGTTTTCTAGTGAATGGTTTCTGATCTGGGCAAGGCCCCGCAGACGTAGGTGTATTTGCACCGAACTGCGTAACCAAGCTGTGTGTGCGCTGCGTACTTCGTTTTGCTTTTAAAACAAAACTAATCTTGGTGTTCCAACACCACACTGTTAAACAACTTGGTATAAAGGTTTAGAAATCAGGTGAAACAGAATTTCAATTGGTATCAGAGCTTGGCACTTGCTAACCCCTACATAGGGAGAGTGAGATCAGGTTTCACCATGGCACCAAAGGAGGGGGCCTCTGTCACGCGACCACCACTGTTGGAACAAGGCAATTACGCCTACTGGAAGGCACGTATGAAAGTATTCATTGGAGCATTAGATGATCAAGCATGGAACTATGTTGTAAATCAGTACATTCCACCTCCCAGTGACAAAACTAAAGAATCGAGCTCATCAACGATCAAACCGTATTCTGAATACTCTACTGAGGAGCATAGAGCTTACATGTCCAACTCAAAGGCATTGAATGCTATCTTTACAGCAGTAGATGAAGATCAATTTAAGATGATTTCAAACTGTGAGACTGCAAAGGAAGCATGGGATGTGTTACAGACGTATCATGAGGGAACAAGCTCAGTCAGAGATTCAAAGTTGCAATACTATACATCGAAATTTGAGGAATTGAAGATGCGGGAAGATGAAACTATCTCCGAGTTTAATGGACGAGTCCGAGATATTGCAAACAAGGCTTTTCAGTTTGGCAAAAAGTACAAAGATCAAAAACTTGTAAGGAAAGTGTTGAGGGCATTACCCCCACGGTTCAACATGAAGGTCACGGCAATAAATGAAAATGGAAGGATCGGAACAATGACACTTGATGAACTTATGGGATCTCTGGAATCGTATGAAATGGAGATGTTGCAAACTAAAACGGGGAAGAAAGAAATGGCGTTTTCAAGCACAAACACTGGAAAGGTTGATGATTCTACAGATAATGAAGAGACGGATGAGATTGCAAACATAACCAGGAATTTCTCCAGATTTATGAAGAAGATAAGCAGGAAACCACAAGATAAGTCAAGTGGGAGCAAAAATCTGAATGCAAACTCCACTCCACGATTTGGTCAATCTACTGGTGTTGAAACACCAAAATTCAAATCGGTAAATCTGAACCTGAACAGGAGAATCCAGTGCAGAGAGTGTGAAGGTTTTGGACACATACAAGCTGAGTGTGCCAATACACTCAAAAGACAAGGAAAGTCATATGCCACAACCTGGAGTGATGATGATGGAGGAGATGATGTTAAGGATGAAGATGAGTATACAAATCATGTTGCTTTCGGCGTGTCAATGGTGGAGGTAGAAGACTTTTGTAAGGAAAGTCTCAGTGTGCTGAACGAAGAAGAGATCTGTAGCTCAGATGAAGAGAGTAGAAGCGTTAGTGATGAAGACATTCGCAAAGAAAGCATGGAGATGTACAAGATGTGGTTAAAAGTGGCAGAAGAAAACAAAGAACTCAAGGCTGAAAACAAGAGGTTAAGTGAGAATGCTAAAGTGTATGAATGCGAAAAGGAAGAGGCAACTCGAGATCTGGAAAAACTCAAGAAGGAATTTGCTGTAGTGGTGCAACGAGCAGAGGAAGCAGAACAATCCATTAGACGCCTCAATACTGGGAAAGCTAAACTCGAAGAATGTCTAAGGATGGGACAGACGAGCAAATTTGGCATTGGCTATGAAAGGACAGTGAAAGAAGGAAATCATCAGACAGATCAAAATGCACCAGCTCCAAGAATAATTGAGAAGAATGGTCCCACAAAAAGGGTCAGATGATGCGGATACTGTGGAGTTCAAGGTCATGTGATAAACAGATGTTTTAGACTGATGAAAACCCTGTCTGTCAACACAGAATATCGGGGCATGCACACCAACCTATATCGATGTTTCAACACCAATCCAGTTCGAGGTTTCAACACCAACTTAGAACATAAAACGCACAAATTCAACACTGGAGGATACAGAACTGGATCTCTCAACACACGGGTTAATCAGAATCCACAACAAGTCACTCGACCAGTACGCCAGGTATGGGTTCGAAAATCTCAAGATGTTTGTTTTTCTAGTTTTGTATGTTTTGGGGCACATACAGGAACCTCGTGGTATTTTGATAGTGCGTGCTCAAGGCACATGACTGGAGTTCCTGAATTCTTGCAAAAATTCAAACCTGGATTTGGTGGACATGTTAAATTTGGTGATGGAAAACGGAGCAGAATAATTGGCAAGGGTGAGTTAGCAATTAAAGGACTCCCCGTGTTTCAAGATGTATTGCTTGTGGAAGGTCTGAAGGCTAATCTATTGAGCATTAGCCATCTATGTGACAATGATATGACAGTTAACTTTGACAAAGGAAAATGTATTGTTAACCATGGGACTGGAGTATTCACTGGAACAAGGTCAATAGATAATTGTTATTTGCTCGATCAAGATGTCACATGCTTGAGCTCGAAGAAGGAAGTTAGCACTCTATGGCACAGAAAATTGGGACATATAAATTACAAATCCCTGGCCCGTATTTCCAGACTGAATGCAGTCAGAGGTATTCCTGAAATCGGTGAAAGCAAGGAGGTTGTGTGTGGCTCATGTAAAGAAGGAAAGCAAATTCGGATCCCACACCATGCTGTTCATGATGTTTCAACGTCAAGACTTTTGGAGCTTCTACATATGGACTTAATGGGGCCGATCAATACACCCAGTGTTGCAGGGAAGAAGTACATTTTTGTGTGTGTAGACGATTTCTCGAGATATACTTGGGTATCTTTTCTCAAAGAGAAGTCAGAGGCAGCTGAAGTTTTCGAGACCTTGGTGTACAAATTACACGTAGAAAAAGGAACTACTCAGGCAAGAATTGCACGTATCAGAAGCGATCATGGAAAGGAGTTTGATAACTCTAGATTTAATGACATCTGTGAGACACTTGGTATACACCACGAGTTCTCTGCTCCCATCACACCGCAACAAAATGGTATAGTTGAAAGGAAGAATCGAACACTGCAGGAAATGGCCAGAGCAATGTTAGCCGAAAAGAAAATTCATTCTAAATACTGGGCTGAGGCGCTTCATACAGCATGCTACACCATCAACAGAGTATATCTGCGTCCATTTACTGAGAAGACACCGTATGAGATTTGGAAAGGGAAGAAACCTGATGTGTCGTACTTTCATGTTTTTGGCAGTAAGTGTTATATTCTAAAAGATCGTGCGCCGTTAGCTAAGTTTGAATCTAGAAGTGATGTCGGGATATTCTTGGGTTATTCTCCCACCAGTCGAGCATACCGAGTGCTTAATCAACGTACTGGAACGGTCATGGAGTCTATTAATGTGGTGGTAGATGATTCTGAGGACGACAAGGTTGGAGAAGGTGACGTGCTTGAACCAGTGTTCCCTACCGGTGTTGAAACACCAACAGCGTCAACCGGTGTTGAAACACCAGAAACCGAGACACCTGAATCTGAACAGCATCCGTCCAGACATATGCAACTTCGGGATCAACCTCGTGTAAATTACAGGGAATTGGCAGGATTATCTTGTTTCATATCACTCACGGAGCCGAAGAATTATAAAGAGGCTTTGCTCGATGAATATTGGATTTCTGCTATGCAAGAAGAATTACAGCAATTCGAAAGAAACAATGTTTGGGTTCTTACCCAACGACCTGCAAATGTCAATGTGATCGGTACCAAGTGGATTTTCAAGAATAAATCTGATGCAGATGGTAATATCACAAGGAATAAAGCACGCCTCGTTGCTCAAGGGTACACGCAAGTAGAAGGAATAGATTTTGATGAGACTTTTGCGCCTGTTGCCAGATTGGAGTCGATCAGACTTTTGTTGGCTGTGTCGTGCATTCTGGACTTTACTCTTTTCCAGATGGATGTCAAGAGTGCATTCTTGAATGGGGTCGTGAAGGAGGAGGTGTATGTGGAGCAACCTAAGGGGTTTGAAGATCCACAGTTTCCTGATTTTGTCTATCGGTTGAATAAGGCACTATATGGCCTCAAGCAGGCACCCCGAGCATGGTATGAGCGACTGACAACCTTTCTGATTAAAAAGGGCTATCGTCGAGGGGGAGTAGATCGGACTCTGTTCGTACTACACAAAGGTTCAAATATTCTGATTGCACAGATTTATGTAGATGATATTGTGTTTGGATCCACCTCTTCAGTCTTGATAAAGGAGTTTGTTAACTTAATGACTAATGAGTTCGAAATGAGCATGGTAGGAAAACTGTCATATTTTCTGGGATTGCAAGTTATTCAGGAGAAGAATGGTCTCTTCATCAATCAGCAGAAGTATGCTGAAAACTTGATCAAGAGATTTGGACTTACAAGCGCAAAGGCAATACGCACTCCAATGGCTACTACTGATAAACTGACAAAAGATGAGCAGGGACAAAGTGTTGATCAGAAAATGTACAGGAGTATGATTGGGAGCCTGTTGTACTTAACCGCAAGTAGACCAGACATTTGTTTGAGTGTTGGTATTTGTGCTCGCTATCAAGCAGATCCAAAGGAATCACATATGTCAGCAGTGAAGAGGATTATTCGGTATATAAGTGGAACAGTAGAGTATGGAGTATGGTTTTCTCGAAACAAGGATTCACAGTTAGTAGGGTTCAGTGATTCAGACTGGGCTGGGAATGCTGATGATCGTAAGAGTACTACAGGTGGATGCTTCTTTGCTGGATCAAATCTAGTCAGCTGGTATAGCAAAAAGCAGAACTCCATATCTTTGTCTACGGCTGAAGCAGAGTATTTAGCTGCTGGGAGTTGTTGTGCACAACTATTGTGGATGAAGCAGATGATGAGAGATTATGGGTTTGATGATGTGAGTCTGACAGTGCTGTGTGATAATAAAAGCGCTATTGATATTTCCAGGAATCCTGTGCAACATTCGAGGACGAAGCACATTGATATTCGTCATCATTTTATTAGGGACTTGGTTGAAAAAGAAGAAGTTACAGTCCAGTATGTGCCAACAGCTGAACAACTGGCCGATATTTTTACAAAACCTCTGGATGGTGAGACGTTTGAAGTACTTAGACAGCACTTGGGTGTCTGTCGAATGTAAGGTACTGAGGCTTGTACTTTCTATTGTATTATTTACTGCTCTGTTTTCTTTATATCGTGAAAAAGAAAAAAAAATGAATGAAAAATCGAAAATACCAAAAATATGTGAAGTGGTGTTTAAACACCAAGGATTTCAGAGGCAAGTAATTCAGACGGGCTGAATATGTGGGCCAGACAATTATGTTGGGCCTAAGATGTGCGTGTGACAGTCTGAAGAAAGGAGTAAGGAGATGGTCTTTTGGGTGTCAAAAAGGGGGGAAAGAGAAAGTAGATTCCCACACAAACTCAAACTATTGACTGTTCATCTTCTTCCTCAGTTCGCAACACTCTGTTCCTCAAGTTTTTTTTTCCACAACCCCCGGTTATTGTTGCTCACCCAGAAATCTGATAACAATGGCGAGCTCCGTGTTCAAGAAGATGGTCGGAGATTCAGTCAGGGTTCGGGTGCCTGAGAATCCGAGGATTGAAGAGCTCGATGATGACACAGATTTGAACGAGATGGGTGGAGATCGAGTACGGACAGTAGGAGCTTGGTATGGACAAAATCAGAGGAGACGGAAAGCCAGCTTTGATTGTTCCTTCGTCCGTGATGGTATGTTTTTTAGCTCTGTTCTTGAATTCATAGAATGGATGGTGCAAAATAGGGACTATGTAGACCTCAGGAAATATAAAAATTTGCATGGCAAGATAAATAGGGTTAAGCTGGATGAGTTGTTGACTGGGAGAATAGGAGACATTAAGGAGATCAGCGACTATGATGCTAAGTTAGTTGGGGTTGGTTTTGGAGAAACTTATAAAGTAGAATATGAAGAGGGTCAGTTCGAGAGTCAGTTCTTTACAATCTATACACGGATAGCATCATTGCATAGGCCCAGTATCAAAAATTTGGGAGATAATGCTTTTGTGCAGCCTTGGATAAAAGTGGTTAAATCCACTAATGTTGCTAGGGAGATGGTGTGTGTTGATGAGTCTCTGAATCAGACTCAAATATCTCTGAGAAGGTTATCGATTCCAGTTGTGGAGATTTCTGACAGTGAGGAAGAAGCTGGAAGTGTTGGAAGAGTTAATACAGAGGAAACCCCGATGAATGTAACTGAAGAGGCCACTTTGCTGGATGAAGCTCTGGCAGCTTTTATGAGATCTGAATCGGCTCTGGCAGCATTTATGGGATCAGATTCTGAGAAGGATGCGGTTGGAACTCTGGCTGAGGAAAAGAGTGAAAATGCTGAGATGCCAGAAGAAGAGAAATCAGAAGGAGTGAAAATGCTGAGTACTGCTGTGGAAGAAGATACTGCAATGCTGGATTCTAGTGTTCCAACACCAGGAGAGGATTTGACTGAGGAGCAGCAAATCTCTGAGATGTTTGGAAGTGGTGTTGAAACACCACCAGAGACAAGTCCAGTTCAGGGACTTAGGAGGAAAAGAAAGGAAGTTGGTGTTCAAACACCAGCTGAAGGAAGTTCGGCCTCAGCCTCCAAGAAAATTCGGAGATCAAAACGCTGCAGAGATAGGAGTGGAGTTGAAAGTGAAGACAGTGATGAACCCATTGGGCAGAAGCTGAAGAGATTAAGGGCAGAACAGCTGAAGCAGTCAGCTAAGAAAATGAAGCCCAAAGTCATGCCTGCACCTGAAGTCAGTCAAGCCATTTGCAGTGAATGGTATGATAATGATAGTCAAGACAAGTTTGAATTCATCAGTGGGAGAAGAATCCTAGCAGAGAGACCGGCTGATGCTGAAAAGTATGAAGATTGTGGATTTACTGCGTTTCTCAAATACCTTAAGGTGCTTAGAGCTGCCACTTGCTTTGCAGAATTCAATAAACAGATGGTGCTGGAATTTTATTCCAATTTGAAGGAAGACTTTGAAGATGAAGACTCTCGGTGGTTTCACAGAGTCTATGTGAGAGGGAAAGTAGTTGTTTTCTCCCCTGAGGCTGTGAGTAGATGTTTGCAGCATGGCAATTTCAAGAATTCTCAGTCGGTGTTTCAACACCAAGTTCCAGAAAACTTTGATGAGGTAGCAGTTGAGTTGACAGGAGGAGTGGAAAGTAGTTGGCCACTTGCTGGGAGACAACAAATACCAGCATCAAACCTGACTTCCAGGTATTACTGTCTATATGTGGTCGCGGTGCATAACTGGATTCCTTCGGTGAACAACACTATGGTTACAAAAGAAATGGCAACTTTGCTTTACAGTCTGGGTGCTAGGCATCGAGTGAATCTGGGTAGACTGATATTCAATGACATTCTGGATTGTGCCCGTAAAACTAGGAAGGAATCTCTAGTCCATCCGTGTGTTATTTCCATGGTACTGCTGAAAGGGGGAGCAGTTGCAAGGGAGACAGATGAGATAATATCTACACATGCTTTAAGGCCAACCCTCAGGACTTTGAGTGGCCGTATAGTGAAGGACCTACCCTGGACGCCTCCGGCGACTACTGGCTTGGATGGAGGAGCAGCTCGGCTGAGAGCAATTGAGGCGAGAGCAGTTGTGTGTCACGAACTACTTAGTCGTCATCAGGCTACTATTGCAAAGATTCAGGGGGAGATTGCAGCTTTGGAGGCTGAGAGAGAAGCATTATTGGCAGAAACTCAAGACGGGTCCAATGTTGGTACTTCAGAAGAATCGGACGACAGTTTGGCTTAATTGATTTTAGTGGTTTTTCTTGGCCTTCTTGTCATATTACTGAATTCAGGGGGAGAAGTTTTGGAAGTTTTATATTGTTGATTGATTCTAAATTCTGATTTGATTTTGAATAATTCGGTCTGGATTCTGGATATGTGTGCTAGCTGGTTTTCTGCTGATCTATGATGGTTGTGCTAGCTGTTATTCTGGTATTCTGGTGTTCTGTTTTGTGTGTATTAATGAATTCACCAATATGCCAAGGGGGAGATTGTAAAGTCCTCGGGAGTTGGACTTGATTTATGGCAAATTGTGAATTGTGGAAATCTGGTGTTTAAACACCGTTTTGCAGGTTTTAGAGATTTCCGGAAACACAGATTTTTATCCACGGAATTATGGAGTATATTGATGTGATCAAATCAGAATATTGTGAAAGATATTATCTTAGTTCGTGGAAGATTAATTCTGGTAAACGAATATTCCTGTAATAGTTGGGAATTGATTTAGTAGTTTAATTATGGTACAAGTCCTATTGTTAACAGGATTGTCCATTTAAGTACCAGATTAGAATCAGAGGTTTCCTTAGTCTAGAAGTCTATTTATGGTAGAGTTAGACAAGGAAAGAAGTTGATTCAAGGCAGGATTGCGATGGAATAAATAGAAGAAAAATAAAACGCAATCATTTGCGCGTCCAGTACTATTCTCTACGTTGAGAACTTTGGAGCGATCTGCCGTGCTGTTTGGAGGTTCTTAAATCAACTGACCAAGTTCGTAAAGATCAGAAACAAGGAAGTCTTAATTCCTCGGGAGGAGGAGATCCAGGAAGACGTGTTGATCGTGAGGGTTCAACGACGTAGGATCGACAGTGAGGGGAGCTCACAACATTCACTCTGTAGGTTAGCAATGGATTAGTATTTAAGTTAAGCTTCTTGTACTAAAGACTGCTTTCTAGTGAATGGTTTCTGATCTGGGCAAGGCCCCGCAGACGTAGGTGTATTTGCACCGAACTGCGTAACCAAGCTGTGTGTGCGCTGCGTACTTCGTTTTGCTTTTAAAACAAAACTAATCTTGGTGTTCCAACACCACACTGTTAAACAACTTGGTATAAAGGTTTAGAAATCAGGTGAAACAGAATTTCACATATAATATCCTATCTTCACCTCCATTTGAACTCTGGCATAAGCTAACCTCTCCTTTTCTGCCGTAGCTCTGTCTAAACGGGTTGGTTCACCTATTGGACTCATTATTTTGCTAATGGTTTTAGGTTTCCAATATACCAAAGTAAGATCAGGAAGCTCTATCCATACTGGCACATATTCAGGTTCACTTAAATCCAAATATTTTCCCCATTTTTTAACAATCATTGGCTTTCCATAAAAAAGAACCATTCCCAGTTCCACAATTTCATCACAAACAGTTTTGGAGGCTAATTTCACCATAAATATACCTCTATTCAGTTGCTAAATTTTAACTACTTCCTTACTCTATATCCTGAACAGAAATCCCTCAAGTACCTTGAATGGAGAATTACATCCCATTGTTTTGCCGACTACACAATTCTCCCATTGCTTCTCACCTTCTTCCACATCTTCATCCGTTATCTCCCCCAACTCTATTCCGTCAATGTTTACGGTATCGTATTTCTTCTCTCTTTTTTTGATTATCGAAAAGAGTTGACCAGTTTTTTGCTTCTTCCTCCTCTACATGTTCACCCCATGATAGCCGTTTCCTAGCTGTGGTTCCCACCACTTGAACCTTTTGATCTTCTCCTTCCAGGGTTCCAGATTGAGTCGAGCGTTGAACACTATTCTTTACCTCGGGTTTCTCCATTTCATCAATCCCCGCCATCTGTTCTCCTTTCTGCTCCTCTTTCCCCTTTGTAGAACTTCTATTTTTCCCCACGTTTTATTTGTTTACCCCTTTCACAAGCTGGACTAGTACCTTCTTCCTTCCCCGCTTGTTCCCTGATCTGCCCATGGCGGCGGTTGATCGCCGATCAGTGATTTAGTGAAGAAAAAAAAGTACACATAGTAGCTCACTCTATTTTGCCCACAGTTGATCTCACTTAATTTTAAACTAGAAATAAATTAATTTTAAAGGCTTTAATTTTAAAAATTATTTAAATAAAATCTTTTATGATTGATCTAACATTTAGTCGATCTATTAAGGAATAGCAGTATTATGTGAATGTTACTTCGGTATATAATAGAATCATTTTCCCATCCTTTTCCTTTTATGATTCTGTATAAGTCTCTTGTACCTCTAAATGTTGTAACCTAGATCGTTAATACAAATATAACATTATTCCCTTACTTTCTACATGGTATTAGAGCCTAAAATCTCGAGACCTCTTAAAATTTCCCGATCTGAAACCTTCCTGCGGCCACCGTCAACTGCGTGTAATTCTCACGCACCGCTATAATTATCGTCGTTCCCACCGACCGTCACCGCTCAGACCATGCCGCACCGATATTCTATTGCCGCTGCACTCTCCGATCGTCATTGATCCTCCATGCCCCATTGCTGACCACCACACGTGATTTGTCCATTTTATTTGCATATTTTGGGACTTTTTGGGATCACTTTTGCGCTCTTTTGTCAACTAGAACTTGTGTTTTGCCTTGAAATTCTCTTAGGAGAGGTAAGAGCGACTTTTACGCTCTTTTACCTTTTGTAAGTGGCTTTTGTGTGACGAGGAAATACCATCATGACTTGAAGACCGGAGGCCATTGAATATCACATTTTGAAGACTTTGAAGACTTGCTTTGAAGATTTGAAGACTTGAAGAATGGAAGAAAATTGAAGTAAAAAGGAGAATTCGAACCAAGAAGGAAAATAATTTAGGATTGCTGGCTACAGTCTTCACGACAGTAAAAAATTAGTTCGCGCATCGCGAACTTTTGGTGGCCAGAAATCCTCTTTGCATTTTTTGTACTATAAATACTAAATCATATCCTCTCTCTGGCATTCTCTTCCAACCCGTTTTTCCCTCTTTCAAAGCCTAGTTTCTCACCATTTTCATCCTTGTTTTAGTTTGATTAATTTTTGAATTGTTGTTGTTAATAAGTATGAATTGTAGTAGCCAAATCTAGTTCTTGGGAGTAATTGATTGAAGCTTCCAAACTTATGTGGTGAGATTCTCTATTTGCTCATTTATGAACATTTATTGGAGAGCATTTATTATGCCATTAATGTTGTGTTTTGCCTCATTTATACCATGTGTTGTTTGATTATATGAAATGTTTGTATGATTGAAGTGTTAGGGTGTTAAGAAAGTTGCATAATAAATCCATCTTCTTTGTGGACGACCCCGACTTGTCATTATCTACTTAGTTGTAAATAGGAAGCATTAGGGCTTATAAATTTAACTTTGAGAGGTATGATGACGACCTCCCAATTTTGGTGCCATTTTCGGGGAAGAGGCGTTTATTTTTAAGTGTTTGGGCATATTATGTGTGATTATGTGCTAGTTGTAAATATTTGTTAATTTGCTTTTATTTTGTTTTCTTAGTTGACTTGCCATTTTTGCTTGTCTTGGAGATATATTGTTCAAGTTAATGGTGTATGGTTTGTACGCGATTCTCTTCACAAGAACCCCTACACTACGACCTCGAGTTACAGTTGAATTTAAGACGGCTAGGGGGCTCTCTTTGTAAAGTGTGAATAATACCTCTCCTAGTGACCATTTTGCGGACACTTCTACATCCATGGAACATCAAGATGAGCATGAAGGTGACATTTCGGGAGGAGGACCTCAACACCCCCCTCTCAAAGGAAGGGAGATTCCTTTGGGGCAAGCCTTATTGAGGGACATTATGGCCCCCAACCTTGACCAACAACTGATGTGCATTGAGTATCCTTTGGTTGGACCGAATGGGCATTTCGAGCTTACGACTGGTTTTATAAACTTGCTACCTATCTTCCTCGGTAGGTAAGGGAAAATGCCAACAAGCATCTCATCGAGTTTCACTTTTTATGTGGTCGTACGATTCCCCACGGAGTAGATGAAAACTTCTACAACTTGAAGGTGTTCTCATTCACATTGAGGGATAGTACAAGGGATTGGCTCCACTACCTACCACCCAAGATCACCAAAAGTTGGCTTGACATGAAGACGAAATTTCTTGCCAAGTATTTCCCAGCCTCAAGGTCCGCTGCTTTGAAGAAGGACAATAACAACATCCTTCAATGGAACGAAGAGTCATTTTTTTTACTATTGGGAGAGGTTCAAGAAACTTCTCTCAAGTTGCCCTTACCATGGCTATTCAGAGGGAGATTTAGTTTATTATTTTTACAATGGATGATGAGGCTTCAAATGCATGTATTTTTCAAAGCATTTAACACATCTTTTGTCATATTTTTGCTGTAAGATTGTTAGATTTAGGTATAAGGGGTTTAGATAGTCATTTTCGGTTTTTATATCTAAATCCTTCATTTTGTAACCTATGTTTAGTCTAATGGACTTTTGGTCCTTATGAGCATCTAGATTTCTTTTTGTAAGATTAATTTGTAGATTTCTCATGAGCAATTAGGAGTGTTTTAGTGAAGGCCATTCGAAAGGATGGTAGAAGATGGAAGGTCACTCACAAAGTGGTAGAAGATAAAGTGAAGAAAGGAGAGCAAAGCAAAGGGTGAAGAATGATCTATGTTTTGAAGCAGAGTTTTGAAAATTTTCTGAGAAGAATCAGCCTCCAATAGTGGTACCATTGGATTCCTCTTCTCGAGTACTATAAAATTGACTACAAGAACTCCCAAAACGGATCAACGGTTCACCCGGAGGAAGCAAAACAAAACGGGACTTTTTTCCGCCGTGACTCGCGACGAGTGTGTCGCGACTCGCAAAATGTTGACTTGAGAGCTCAAAATTTTACTGATCTGGTCGCGACTCGTGATGGAGGCATCGCGACTCGCGATAATTGCCATGCAACTTGCTTTTTACTCCCTTTTTTCCTGTACTATAAATAGCTTTTCACCCCCTCCTTCTCCAACTCTAAAAGCTCGACTTGGGGGCTCCAAAACCCTAGTTTTTCACCATTTTCTTCCATTTATTCTTCTTTCTTTGTAGATCTTTGTTCTATGTTATGGGTTTTGATTATCTAGCTTAGTTTTGTACTCGGGAGCAATTGATTGAAACTTCCTTGCTAATGTCTTGAGAATTATTTCTATCTATCTATTGCTTTCTCTATTGTGCATTTATTGAGCTTTGAATGTGGATTGTTAATGGCATTATTGTTGTTGGAAGTTTGAGTATATGAATTTCTTGTATGATTACTTGTTAGGGTTGGGAGAAAGTAGCTAATTCTTCCCTCTTTTAATGTGGAATCTAAAAGCATGAGTTAGAGCTTCTTAATGATGTTTGTGTGTTGATAATTGCTAGATGAGTGTGATGATGTCAAACTCGTTGTCATGTTTGTTTCAGGTAGCAAATGAGAGGAGTCTATGAATGTCGATCGTTCTTGACTAATCTTGTGTAAATGCATGAATTGGTTAAATTCTTAGACACGGTGTAGTGTTTATAAGTGTTTCCAAGCTTGTTGGTTCTTCATGCTCAATGCCATTAATGGGATACTTTTAGTTGTGTTTCGGCTAAGGGATTCATTGGTGAGGTTTGACAAGAGATGTTGAATTCACTCTTGTAAACTACTATCTAAGAAGGATGGAAGATTTATCTTCACAATAAGTAGTCGAAGTAGTGAATAGATTGTTTCACTCATTCTTGAAGCCTTTATTATTTAGCATTCATGTGTTCTTAATGCTATGTTTCACTTCATTTATACCATGGGTTGTTTGAGAATAGGAAGTGTTTGTATGACTTAAGTGTTCGGGAGTTAGGAAAGTGACGAATTCTTTAGCTCCTTTGCATGAAAAATCTAAGAACATGGACTTAGAACTTCTTGTGCATAATGTGTTGTGATTCTTGCTAGATAAGTATGTTAATGTGGATTGTTCTCATATTTATCCCATAGATGCAATGAAAGGTTGGACCTTTAATGTGGTTTGTTCTAGGATTAGCCTAATGAGTGCTATGTTTGGTTAAATGGTTATATCTTTAGTAGAAGGCTAGTTGTTGTCAGATCTATGGTCTTTTATCCATAGGTAACAATTGTGATAGGATGAGTGAATGGTTCAATGATCTACAATAGGTTTGGAAGTGGATATCAATTGCCCCCAAGGCTTTGTTTTTGTAATTTTAAAACCCTTTTTCTTAGTTTGTTTGGTGATTAGCCTAGTTACTTGACTTTGCTAGTTATCTTGTCTTTTCATTTTCATAACTTAGGACAACCAACCAAACCCCCCTTTTTACTTGCTTTTATATGTGTATATATATCTACTCCTTGCATAATATCAACCATTTACGTTTAAACGCTTGAGAAAATCCCTCTTCTTCGTGGACGACCCCGACTTGCCAATATCTACTTAGTTGTAGATAGTAAGCATTTAGGGCTTATAAATATTAACTTTGAGAGGTACGACGAAGACCTCCCAGTGGCATTCTTGATGAGGACCAAAAACTAGTGAGGAGTTCTTGTGGTGGTACCCTTGGGAACAAGACTTCAGAGGAGGCTTTGAAGTTATATTAGGAGCTAGCCAAGGAGTCAAGAAATTTTAGCTCGAAGACCGATTTCAGAAGAAGATATCAAATGCCCAAAAGTAACCTTCCAATAGTGGAAAGCTCGAGGACCAAGTCTCAACCCTTACTTTTATGGTGAAATCCTTGATGACCAAACCCGAAAATGTGCCACATGTTAAATCTTGTGAAATTTGTTTATCAGAGCATCCTACAAACGCTTGCCCTACTTTGCAAGATGATTATGTCAAGAAAGAGAATGCCATGGGGTATCAAGCTGGGCAATGCTATCAAGGCAACAAAGACCACCAAGACAACAAAAGCTATCAAGGTTATTAAGGCTATCAAGGTAATCAAGGGTACCAAAATCGGCCGTACAATTCGGGTAATCGTGATAACCCAAATCTTTGGTATGGAAACCCTCAAGGAGGTCAAAATACTCAACCATGTCGCCCTCCTCAACAACAATATCGGCCACCTCAACAACAATACCAGAGGCTTCAAGATAAGCCCCGAAACTGAGGGGAGAGCTCGGGCTTGACAAAAGATTAGGTGATGTAAGCCATTCACAGGTTGAGTAAGTGTGCGGAAAAGGGAGAAAATTTCCAAGATTAAGCCAAGGCGAGCATAAAAAACTTGGAAACTCAAGTGAGCCAAATAGCACAAGCCGTGAATCGAATGGAGGCACGGGAAAAAGGTAAACTCCTTTCCTAACCAGAGTAGAATCCCTGCCAAAATGCTAGTGCTATCACTTTGAGAAGTGGTAAAGAGGTTAGCTCTCCCCCGGGAGATGAAGTTGTTGAAGGTGAACCTAGAAGGCTTGAAGTGTTTCAGAAAGAGGTAGAAGAAGAGGCCGAGAAATTGGCCAAGGAGCAAGCAAGGAAGGGGAAGGAGAAGGAGAAGGAAGAGGAGATAATCGTTAAGAAATCAACCTCTATTCCTGAACCTTCATCCCTTCCTCACAAGAAAGTAAGGGTGGTGGAAATTCCTCCATATGTGTTGGAACCACCATTACCGGAAGCTTTGAAGGATAAACAGAGGAATGAGTCCAACAAGGACATATACGAAGTCTTTCGTAGATGTAAAATAAATATCCCCATCTTATTTTCTATTAAACAAATTCCTAGCTATGCAAACATTTTAAAGGAATTATGTGTTGTAAATAGGAAACAAAGAGCAAATAATAAGCTTAAAAATGCAAAAAATGAACATGTCTCCGTTTTGTGCCAAGGGAGTTACCCCCTAAATGTAGTGATCCCGGCATGTTCTCAATCCCTTGCATGATAGTGAATACACATTTTGAAAAAGCAAAGCTTGACCTAAGTTCATCAATAAATGTGATTCCTTACTCTTTGTATTAAAGCCTCAATCTTGGTACTTTGTACAAAACTGGGGTGGTGATCTAACTAGCCGATCATTCTAGTGAATACCCTAAGGGTATCATTAAGGATGTGTTGGTTAGGGTGGATTCCTTACTATTCCCCATAGATTTTTATTTCCTTGACATGGAGCATGATAAATATGCAGCCCTGAGAAGGCCATTTTTGAAAACTTCAAGGACCATCATTGATGTGCATAATGGTACCCTCACCATGGAATTTAATGGTATTAAAGTATATTTTAACATAAATGACTCTATGAAGTATCCTCTTGAAGAATTTTCTTGCAATGCTATTGATATTGTTGACTATGTTGTGCAAGATGTTTTTGAATTGAATGGTGATGATTCCTTGTTAGTTTCTTTTGAAATGATGTTGAAGATACATGTCTTGTATATTCCATGAGTACTAATTTGAAGGAAAATATTGAGGAGTTGGGCATTCTTGAGAAAGTGGTACCAAGCCCTAC
Source organism: Rubia yunnanensis (assembly GCA_037428765.1). Taxonomy (NCBI): domain Eukaryota; kingdom Viridiplantae; phylum Streptophyta; class Magnoliopsida; order Gentianales; family Rubiaceae; genus Rubia; species Rubia yunnanensis. The sequence continues at coordinate 53,893,607 of CM075063.1, read as the reverse complement.
TCCTCTAGTTTTAGAGGAACCCAAAGAGCCAGAATTTCTTCCATCCCTTGTGAAAGCTCCGATGATAGAGCTTTAACCCTTTCCAAGTGATCTCAAGTATGCATTTCTTGGGGAAGGGGAGATGCTCCCAATTATCATTTCAAGCAAGCTCACCCATGAGCAAAAAGAAAAGTTAATGGTGGTGTTACGGGAGAATAAGGAAGGAATTGGATAGACTATTGCTGACATCAAAGACATAAGTCCATCCACTTGCATGCATTGAATATTTTTGGAGGAAGATGCGAAACCCGTGCAACAACCCCAACGCCGATTGAACCCACCTATGATGGAGGTGGTAAAGGAAGACATTCTCAAGTTGCTCCAAGCAACCATGATCTATCCAATCTCGGATGGTAAGTGGGTGAGCCCAACTCAAGTGGTACCCAAGAAGAGTGGAGTGACATTAGTCAAGAATGAGGAAGGTGAAATGGTGCCATTCCCGAGTCCAAAATGGGTGGCATGTTTGCATTGACTACCAGAGGCTAAATGTGGAGACCCGGAAAGATCACTTTCCGTTGCCATTCATTGATCAAATGCCCGAGAGGATAGCAAGTCACCCATTCTATTTTTTTTATGGATACTCGGGATACTTTCAAGTGGCCATTGCCCCAGAAGATCAAGAAAAGACAACCTTCACGTGCCCCTTTGGTACGTTTTCTTACCGGCGTATGCCTTTTGGGCTATGTAACACCCCACTACTTTCTAAAGGTGTATGGTAAGAATTTTCTCAGAATTTGTTGAAAAATTTGTTGAGGTATTCATGGATCATTTCACCGTTCATGGTAATTCTTTTGACAACTGTTTAGAAAATTTAGCACAAGTTCTTAAACGTTGCATTGATACTAATCTTGTGTTAAATTTTTGAGAAGTGTCATTTTATGGTAGAGCAAGGCATTGTCTTAGGTCATGTTGTCTCCTCTAAGGGTATTGAGGTTGACAAGGCAAAGATAGACATGATTCAAACTTTTCCTTATCCTACTGATGTGTGCAAAGTGCGCTCTTTTCTTGGCCATGCAGGATGTTACCGCCAGTTCATCAAGAACTTTTCAAATATAGCTTCTCCTTTGTGCAAGTTGTTGCAAAAAGAGGTGGAATTTGTGATGGATAAGGGTTATAAAGGGGCCTTCCATACATTGAAGGAAATTTTAGTCTCGACCCCTATCATACAACCCCCGGATTGGTCTTTGCCTTTTGAGATCATGTGCGATGCTAGAGATTACACCATTAGAGTGGTGCTTGGTCAAAGAGTGGGGAGATCACCTCATGCCATCTACTATGCATCCATTTCTCTCAATGAGGCCCAAAGAAACTACTCCACCATCGAAAAATATTTGCTAGCGGTGGTATTTTCTTTGGAAAAAAATTGATCTTACTTGCTTGGTTAAAAATTTATTGTGGACACTGACCATGCAGTGCTTTGTCACTTGATGACGAAGAAAGAGGACATGCCAAGATTTATTAGGTGGATCCTGCTTTTGAGCGAATTTGAGTTGGAGGTGCAAAACAAGAAATGCACGGAGAACCTTGTGGCCGATTATCTGAGCCGGTAGCCTCCATGCCAAGGTAGTGAGGTACATTTACTAATGAAGGAGAAACTACGGGAGGAGTTCCCCGATGAACAACTGTTCGCAATCAGGGACCTCCAATTTTGGTACGCCGACATTGTGAACTTTCTTATCTTCGGTAAATTTCCTCCTCATTTTTCTAAGGCTCAGAAAGATAAGCTAAGAAGTTATGCTAAATATTATGTGTGAGATAGTCCCTTTTTGTGGAAACATTGTGTAGATCAAATTGTTAGGAGATGCATCCCCAATAATGAAGTGCATTCAATTCTCACTTTTTATCATTCTTATGCATGTGGTGGTCATTTTGGAGCTAAAAGGATTGCTAGGAAAGTCTTAGAAAGTGGTTTCTATTGGCCTAATTTGAATAAGCATGCATACATATTCTGTAAGGCTTGTGACAAGTGTCACAGAGTAGGAAATATCTCGTCTAGAAATGAGATGCCCCAAAAAGCCATGCTATATTGTGAAATATTTGATGTTTGGGGTATTGACTTTATGGGAACTTTCCCTAATTATTGTGGCTTTACATATATTCTTATTTCCATTGATTATGTGTCAAAGTGGGTTGAATTAAAACCCACTAGGACTGACGATTTTAAAGTGGTTGCCGAATTATGGAAAGATAACATCTTTTCTAGGTTTTGGATTCCCTGAGCTTTGATTAGCGACTGTGGCACCCACTTTTGCAACTGGACCATAGAGGCACCTCTAAATAAATATGAAATTACTCACAAGATATCCACCACCTATCACCCTCAGACCATTGGCCAAGCCGAAGTTTCCAAAAGGGAAATCAAGTCCGTCCTTGAGAAAATGGTTAATCCTAACAGAAAGGATTGGAGTTCTCGGATGAATGACACCTTGTGTGCGTATAGGACAGATTACAAGATACCGATTGGCATTTCACCATACCGGTTAGTGTTTGGTAAGCCATGTCACTTACCGGTGGAAATTCAACACAAAGCTTATTGGGCGGTCAAACAATTCAACCTTGATATAAATGAGACCGGTTTTCATAGGAAGCTAAAATTACAAGAACTAGATGAGATTCAAAGGGATTCCTATGAGAATGCCATAATCTATAAGGAGAAGACAATGGTGTGACACGACAAGATGATCAATAGGAAGGAATTTGACGTGGGTCAAAAGGTCCTCTTATTCAATCCCACCTTTGCCTATTTCAAGGTAAATTGTGGTGTCGATGGATTGGTCCTTTTGAGGTGGTGAAGGTATTCCTGCATGGTGCTGTGGTGATCCTAGATTGAGCTAAGTCCAATACCTTCAAGGTCAATGGACAACGTTTAAAACCTTACCACGAGAATTTTGTACCAGGAAAGGGAGAGAATGTTGATCTTCTTGATCCGGTTTATGAATAAGCTCCAAGGAGGGAAGTAAGTTATCCTGACGACATTAAATAAACTTGGTTTTGATCATCCGGATTGTCATTCGTGACTTTTCGTTGATGTTGTTTGGTTTTGAGTCTTTGTCGTTAGTTTCTTTATTTTTCCTTGTTCTTTTTCCGGTGTTTTCCATGATTTTGTAGTAATTCAAAGAGCTTGGAGTTGGATTAATGAAGGGAGAAAATCTTGGACAAAGGAAAGCTTGGGCATTTGGTGAATTCAAAATGTTGGGAAAACTCATAGTTCGCGAGGGGCTAACAAGTCTTCGCGCGTCGCGAAGAAACTATTAGCCCATCGCAAATATTTCTTCGCCTAGTGTGAAGAAATCATAAAGATGGGCAGAAATGTTGAGCTTTGTGATCCTCCAATGCGCGAGGGGAAAACAAACCTTTGCCCATAGTGAACTTTGTTCACGCATCGCGAAGATTTCTTCGCCCGTCATGACACAATCAGGGACTTTGAGAAAAATTTGAGGTTTCAGGTCCAGCAATGCACGAGGGGAAAAGAGTCTTCACCTGTCGCAAACTTTTTTCGCACGTTACGAACGTTTCTGCGCCCGTCACGACATAATCAGGGACTTTGAGAAAAAAATTGAGATTTTAGCGCGTCACAAACATTTCTTCGCCCATTGTAAAGCTTGTTAGGCCATCGTAAACATCATCTTTGCGCATCGCAAAAATCACCCAGATGGTTTAAGAACGGACAGTACCCACTCTTCTTCCTCATTTCCTCAACTCTTTCTCCATACCCATTGCCCTAAGCTACCCTCTCTTGCTCGCCACTACAAATCCGACATCCAAACTCCTCTCTTAGACTGGAACCCACTCGCTATTCACATTCCATCAATCCCATTCCATCTCATTCCACCAAATCCACCCCAATTTTTAAAAAATGAAACCCTAGGATTTTGAAAATTTTCAAAATCCAGCTAATTAGGCTAGGATTGCTTATGGGCTTCATTGTTTCATCCTCCTACACACACTATTGGTACAATTCCACACTTTTGAACAATTTAATTGTGAATTGTGTGTAGTTTGATTTTAGTGAAAATTGTTCATTTTTGTGAATGATGATATATTGTGAATGTTATGATAGTTCTTCACAATTTTAGCTTGAATTGCAAATATCTTGTGTAGATCATTGTGTTGGACATTTTGCAATGGTAAATGTGGGTGATTCTTTGTGGTTTGGTATTGACTATGCTATGTGCATATTGTGCTAATGATTTGGATTGATGGACATCTTAGCTATAGAGCGTTGTTAATACATGATGGATTGAATTGATTATATTGATATAGTTTGGCCAGCAACATAGTGAATGCATGATTGATGAAGATTTTGGCAAGGAATGTTGTTTTTAGCTCTAACGTGTGATAAAGCAATACTTAGGTAGATGTCATTGTTCCTGTATCCAAATGTTTGTTGTTCATAACTTGGAATTGTCGTCATGTTAGAGTGACATGAACTTTGTATGCTATAAGGGATACCACTTGGACTAGTTAAACTTGGACCTTAATGTTACATTATGGAAGTTATAATGTTGGCTAGACTAGTTTAGTATTGAAGTGAATTTTTGTTTTATATATTGCATATGCGTATGTTCTCGTATAATTAACATGTTTGTTGTGGTTTTTAGACATGCCTCCGAAGAAGCCTAGGGTTATACAGCGTGCTACCACCATCGCTCCACCTCTACCTCCACCACCGGTTACGGAGCCTGCTCCACCACAACCTCTGGACCGTTTCATTTGTTTGACCTGGATCACCGGGTCATATATGGAGCGGTGGGACCAACTTATAGCTAGGAAGATCCAGGAGAATAACGTCTTTGATGGTCCCTCTTTGGATGCTCCTGGGCTATGAAATCCAATTCATTGTCTCCTCGCCAAGGGCGGCTTGGCTAGGTTTATGGACAAGGCTATCCCTACTTACTCGTGACTCACTTTGAAGTTTCTTGCTACTTTGAGGGTGCACAATCTTCGAGACAGAGAGCATTGTGAGAGATTTATCACATTCCCCCTCAATGACCGATCCTATGAGGTATTTTTGGCCGACAGTGAGGCAAAATTTTGTTGGTCCACTGAGGAGATCCAAGCCCAGGTTGAGCCCGACATGCCCAACCGCAACACTATGGAGGATGTCGCATTTTGGAACACCGTCATGAGGCAGACTAAGGATTATAAGGACAAGAGTAGCATCATCATTCATCCTGCTCTTCACTTGGTGCATCGATTTCTGGTGGGCACACTGTTATGTCATGCTGAGCTGACAAATGTGAACAACTATTATTTGCACTATTTATGGTACTTCATGAGTGAGGGCACAAGTTTTGGGTTGTGTGCTGATTTATGGGTTAAGGATGTTGAAGAGGTAGCCGGGAAGTCGAAGGGCGGGATATCGATAGGTGGCATGATTATCCTCACCGCTTGGCTCTTGGGGATCCACATATCGCTTAGCCTTCCACACCTGGGCAAAGGTTACTCATACCACATCACTCTACATTGGATAATCATGTACTTTCACCTCATAAAGGAGATAGACATAGATGGCACTTTCATATGGCTTTATGGGGTGAGGTGAGTAAAGTTCATGAAGCTTCCCCAGCCCCAGCATACTAGGATGGAGATTAACACACCTTTTTTATATTTAGCAATAGAGCCGGATACCAACTATGCAGTGGGTTTTGACTGTGAGCATCGGAACCTACCTCCAATGGCTGGTCAGACTGATGAGGATGCTATCCCTTTCACCCAGGAGGATGTTCCACCTCATTTCCCTTGACCCCCCAACTTTTACGAGCGTATGATGCGGACTATGCAGGATGGATTCCGCCGCCAGGACGACATGATATTGGAGCACAATGTTTTTATCTCCCAGAGCCTGATAGATATGGATAAGGAGATTGACCATTTGTCAGCCCGCATTTATGAGATGCAGTCCCAGTCTGGTGGTACCTCAGGCCCTAATCTCGGAGTGGAGTGGCACAGAGCGATAAACTAGAGGAACACTGACTGTCTTTCCCGTTATCAACATTGCTACTTTTGTGATGGCGGTTCATCATCACAGCAATGATTGTGAGCTATATCTTCTTGCACTCCCCATACTTTGCTTTGTATGCTTTTTCCCTATTTTGTCTACATTGAGGGCAATGTAGCATTTTAAGTGTGGGGAGGGTGATTTTATTACTTGTTTTTGGGATGTTGTTCTTTCTAGACTTGGATGTTGTAGGATGCTTTTCTTGTTTTGGGATGTTTTCACATTTGATGTATTTGGATTATCTTTGCTTTGACATGTAAAATATTTTGCTACTTTTGATTGGAAAAACATGGGAAAAAATATAAAATTTGAAAAAAAAAGAAAAAGAAAAGAATAAAAATAAAAAGAAACCTGGTGAGTTGAAAACCCGAGAGGGAAATTTAGGCAACATTGGGGGGTCTGGATAGGTCGAAAACCCAAAAGGGCGACCTAGGAAAAAATGAGAGGCTAAATATGCGGAATAAGGTGAGATGTGATCCAAAGAAACATGACGTGTGACTAGGATGAAAACCCGAAAAGGCTCCTAGGTAAAATGAGAGAAATAGAAATTAAAAAAATGCTATGATTTCACTCATTTGATGGTGTTGGATTCATAAGGTTGTGGTTGTCATATGGATGGATCAGGTAGCTCAACATTTTAGGACCTCTTGGGATTGGGAAATTTAGCGGGGAAAACGAAGTAAGGTATGGAATTCTTGATTGTTTGATAGACTTTGTTTTTGGGATAATATATTGGTATAGAGTGAAGTATGTGTTCAAATTGATTCATGTATTTGACTTCACTTTGTGCCATTGGATTTGGGATTGTCAATTAGGGACTTAGAAATATTTTTATGTATATCAATGAATTGATAGGTTGGTATGGTTTGGGTAGATTTAGGAATGGGGGTTGTGGGTGAATTCTCATTTGATCTTAGCTTTGGGATGTGTGATATTGGGATTTTTGTGAGATATTGATTTGGGGAAAAATAGTTTAGGATGTGGATACATCAACCTCTTTGTGTGTGCTTGAATCTTTTCTTACTCGAGGACAAGTAAGGTTTAAGTGCGGGGAGGTTTGGTGTGTCCATTTTATGTGCTTATTTTGAGACTTTTTGGGATCACTTTTGCACTCTTTTGTCAACCAGAGCTTGTGTTTTGCCCTGAAATTCTCGTAGGAGAGGTAAGAGCGACTTTTGTGCTCTTCTACCTTTTCTAAGTGGATTTTGTGTGACGAGGAAATAACATCAAGACTTGAAGACCGGAGGCCATTGAAGATCACCTTTTGAAGACTTTGAAAACTTGCTCTGAAGATTTGAAGACTTGAAGTATGGAAAAAATTGAAGTAAAGAGGAGAATTTGAACCAAGAAGGAAAATAATTTTAGGATTGTTGATTACAGTCTTTGCGACAGGCGAAGATTAGTTCGCGCGTCGTGAACTTTAGGTGGCCAGAAATCCTCTTTTCCTTTTTTGTACTATAAATACTAAATCCTATCCTCTCTCTTTGACCTTCTTTTCCAGCCTGTTTTTCCCTCTTTCAAACTCTAGTTTTACACCATTTCCATCCTTGTTTTAGTTTGATTAGTCTTTGAATTGTGGTTGTTAATTAGTATGGATTCTAGTAGCTAAATCTAGTTCTTGGGAGAAATTGATTGAAGCTTCCAAACTTATGTGGTGAGATTTTCTATTTTCTCATTTATGAACAGTTATTAGAGAGCATTTATTATGCCATTAATGTTGTTTTTTCCTCATTTATACCATGGGTTGTTTGATTATATGAAATGTTTGTATGATTGAAGTGTTAGGGTGTTAGAAAAGTTGCAAATTTCTTAGCTCATTTGACATGAAATCCAAGAACATGGATTTAGAACTTCTTATGTATAATGTGTTGTGATTCTTGCTGGATAAGTATGTTAATATAGATTGTTCTCATACTTATCCTATAGATGCAAAGAAAGGTTGAACCTTGAATGTGGTTTGTTCTAGGGTTAGCCTAGTGAATTCTTTGTTTGGTTAAATGAATATGCCTTTGGTGGAAGGCTTGTTGTTATCAAACCTATGGTTCTTCAAGTGAAATTCCATTGATGAAATACCTCTATGGTGTTGTTTGCTTAGAGTGATTATCAACGAGGTTTACAAATGGTCATTGTTTTTCTTTGAAAATTACTATTAAGAAGGAATGAATGTCGATCTTCGAATGAGAAATGATAACATTCCATATTGACAATAAATGTAATTGAATGAGTGAATGAATCCTAGATCAATAAGAGGTTTGGAAGTGAGGATCAATTGCCCTCCGTTAATTGTTGATTTAATCATCTTTTTAGTTGTTGTTGCATGATTAGGATTGTTCTCTTGCTTTGCTAGTTGTTGTCTTTTAATTCATAGTTTAGGACCTAAACCAACCACCCCCCATTTACATGCTTATATATGTTTATATCTAATATGTTTTCCGTTATATATGTTTAAACACTTGAAAAAATCCCTCTTCTTCGTGAACGACCCCGACTTTCCATTATTTACTTAGTTGTAGATAGGAAGCATTAGGGCTTATAAATTTAACTTTGAGAGGTACGACAATGACCTCATAACGCACTGCCATCTATCTTTATCTATTAGATACATGCGTATTGTCTTTGTCTGTTGGATACATGCGTTCAGTCTCATATCTCCCAGTCAGTTCCGACGGTTGCTTCCGTTTTTGCATCTTCATTTGATTTATGCCATCAGTGTCTTGGGAATCCATCTTCTACGGTGTTGTCTTCTATTTCTACTCTTGATTTTAGCAAAAATAATTCTTCTACTCCTTGCTCTGTGTTTCATAGAGCAAAGAAGACTAGACATAGTTTTCCTTTGAGTTCTTTGAATGCTAGTTCTTTGTTTGAATTGATACATTGTGATATTTGGGGGCCTTATAGCTCTCCATATTTCGGTGGTGCATTTTATTTTATTAAATTATAGTTGATGATTATTCCCATGTTTTTTTTGGTTTATTTATTAGTGGCTAAGTAAGATGTAGCTTCTAGATTTATATTATTTTGTGTTTTGATCAAGAATCAATTCAGTCACCAATGAGAGGCTAAAATCATGTGTTTCCTGATGTATTTAGCACATATTTTAGTAGCTTTTGTATGGTTGATTTCTAGGTTTAAGTGGGTTTACATTACAAGGGGTTTAGATATCCAATTTTGATTTTCTTGTCTAAATCCCTCATTTTGTAGACTCCTTAGATCTAATGGATACTATGTCCTAACGAGTAACTGGATTCCATTTTGTGAGCTTCATTGTAGAACACTCGTAAGCACATCAGAGTAGCTTAGTGAAGGCCTTTCGCAAGGATGATAGTAGACTGAAAGCCACACTTGTAATCGTGGTAGTAGATGGGATGCGCCAAAGAAAAGGAGTTGAAGTCCAGAAGAAATAAAAGACTGGCACTACACATGCCCTTTTGCATGGCCCGTGCCAAACTGATGGCTCAAGAGACTAAGTTCCAGTGCATCCCATGACATTATGGATGAGCCGTGGGCTCAAAACTTGAAGACTTAGATCTCCAGTTCGCGACCTACACCTTATTGCACATCCATGCCATCAGAAGCCGTGGATGAAGACTCCAGACGGTGGCCCATGGGATTCGCATGGGCCACACTGCTCATATGTTCAGTTTGGCGGCCTGCACTCTTTTACATGGGCCAGATGCTCAGTTTGGCTAGGAACCGTCTCCAGTCCGCAACTAGTATACTTTTACATGGATCGTTCGCGTGCGGGTCGTGTGCTATTACACGGCCCATATCCACGTGGCTACTAGGGTTTCCCTTTGTTTTGGGCTTCTCTAAGGCCCATTTCCACCTACTATTTAAAGTGGCACAAGTTTACTCGGGTTTAAGAAGTTGTAATTTCATTTTCCTAGTTATAAGACTATGTAGAGAGAGAAAGAGATTAACTCTTCTCTTCTCATTTACTATTTCCTTGTTTATGCATACAACATTGAATCCAATGATTGAATTGGGTTCAATGTCCATGGAGTAGTGTAATTACTTGAGGATTTTAATTGTATTCATGACTAGGTAATGATTTGGTGAGATTCTAGATCATCCTATCTTTTATGTGTATGAGTATTCATGTTTGAATTGAGCTTTATATTCTTTTATAATCCATGCTATGTATATTCTATGATACACGGTAGTTCATATATGATATGTTATCGTGCTAGTCTTGATTGCCCCTTGGGAGTGTCGAGTTAGGCGTATAGTAGGCTCAAGAGTACCAACGATGAGAGTGCATGCTTATTTGATTGTGAGTACCATTCTGATTATTATAACCCAGTTTGGTTGGATTATCATGTAATAATGTTCATGTTATGGAAGGTATTGCTCGTAACGAGGGTGCCAGGAACCCTTGGTGTACCCCGATAGGAAAAGCATGATAGTTTTTAGCAACTAGGGTTATTGTGTAGCGACCATCGTCATTACAACCCTAGAGTCATCGTGAGACATTGATCCTTTACCTCTATAAGCCTAAGGAGAAGCATTCATAGTGGAGTTCCCAGGATTTATTTTCTTACTCTCATACCTAACGGTTGTAACACCTGTAAGGCGATTGCTTAAGCACTTGATCCTTTACGAGAGGGCACATTAGCATTGTAAGTGATATTTATAGGAAAAGAGGGGTGCTGCTCAGATTCTATGTTCGTTGATGCACTTTCTCTAATTACGGTGGTGGTGTTGATATGATTAAAATGGGCTTAGATACCTTTGTGTGAAAGACATTGGGAGGTGCCGACTATCACTCACACTTTGTGACATAGATATGAGATAGGTTTATATTTATTGCATGTCACCGAATTTTGGATAAAAGTCATTTACCGGTCATGTTATGAAAATATCCCCATGGCTAGTTTAATATAGTTTGATCTCTTGTTTTGCATGATTAGTAGTTGTTAGATAAAAACCCTCCAAAACCTATATTTGTAGCACTAGCTATTCCCGATACAAAATCTGAGTGACGCCCTATTGTGAGTTGTGTATTGTTAACTATCAAATTCTAGCATTTCTGTAGACAATCCAGGACTTGCCACTACCAACTCTCTAGTAGTTGGTAGGGAGCACAGGAGCAACATATAAATATTATCTTTGTGAAGCTCCCGTAGGTTATCTCCTGAAAAGTTTATTTTAGAATGACCCCATGGGCGCGAATCAAAGTTTGGCGCCACTGTTGAGGATGCTAGTTTTAATTTGATTGTTAGCTTACATGACTAGTTGGTAGTAGTAGTTAGCGTTTTTATAGTTTTTGTTGGTTATTGTGTTGAGCTTTTAAATATGTATTCTTATTACTACTAATTTGGTTTGCTAGTGTTCTCTGTTGGATTGGTAGTTTTTGGCTTCTTGTTTATAGTACATACCCGTACTACGAACTTAGGACCTTTACACTATCTACATAAAAATGCAGGTGGTAAATGAAGGAAGAGAAGGAGAATTAGAGGAGAGGTTCTTTAGGGACCAACTATTTGTGTAGAGGAAAAGTTATTTTAGATGGCGGAAGACAACAAATTGCTTAGGGAGTTGATGGCTCAAAATATAGAGAATCAACCCCTTTTCATCGTCTTTCCACCCTTACCGCCCAATGTCACTTGCGAACTCAAGAGAGGAAGGATACAATGATTCCCCACTGTTCACGTGATGGCTGGGAAGGATCCCAAAAAAGACCTCTCGGAGTTTCATTTGGTTTGCACCAACATGAAACCACCGGGGGTGTCAGAGCATGACTACAATTTGAGATCTTTTCCTTTCTTGTTGAGAGACGCTGGTAAGGATTAGCTCTACTACATTCTTCCAGGCTACATTACCTCATTGATGTATACAAAGCGTAGGTTTCTCGAGAAGTATTTCCCAGCTTCAAAGTCTGGGGGATTGAAGAAGTAGTCGTCTAATATTTTGCAGCTCCCGAATGAATCTTTGTATGGGTATTGAGAGAGGTTCAAGTGTCTATCAGCAATATTCCCCTACTATAAGAAGAGAAATCTTGTGTACTACTTCTTATGGAGTTTTTGTGATGAAGACAAGCGAATGGTGAATGTCGATTGTAATGGTTTGATAGCAAACAAAAGCCCCCAAGATGCTATGGCCTTATTCAAGGAAATGGTGAATGGTACACGACAGTTTGGGACCCAGTCACGAGTGAAGACTTTGGAAGAACCTGCTCATTCCCCCAAGCTTGAAGAGAAAGTCCAAGCTCTAGCTTCAATGATGAAAATATTCATGAAGGGGAGGGCGCAACAAGTGAAAGTGTGCGAGACTTTCAGCTTAGACCACCCAACCGACACATGTCCACAAGTTGTGGATAACTTTGAGGAGGTGAAAGCTTTAGATTTTAATTGTGGGAATAGACAATTTGCTAGAGGGCAACAACAAGGTTTCTGAGGAAACCAAGGTGGATATCGTCAAGACTTTTATGCAAACTCGTTCAATCCTCGATATCGCGACCACCCAAATTTATGGTGGTGGGATGAAAACCAAGGGTACAATCGAGGAGGAGTTCCACCTCAGCCCTACCCTAGGGGAGAAGGGCCTTCCAACACTAACTCTCCAATTTATAAGTCGACCTGGGAGGATATTCTTGTGGCGATCACACAGCTTGAAAAAAAGGTGAGTGCACAAGAAGGGAAATTGAGAAGCTAGGCACAAGAGCTTTCTCTAGCATAAAAAACCTTGAATTACAAGTTTGTCAACTTATCATTTCTATTAACTTTCTCGAGGCAAGAGACTCCGGAAAGCTACCGCCCTAACCTGAAGGGGAATCCACACATTGTTAGTGCACGAAAATTGAGGAGCAGGAAGGAGGTACGAGAGGCCAAGAAAGTGATTGTGCAAGAAGATGACAAGTTTGTGGATAACAACAAGGCCATTTTTGAAGAAGATGAAGTAGTAGTTGATGAGAAGTTCACACAAGAGCTCCCTACCACCTAGGTGGGTTAACCCTCCTCCGCCATTCCCTAGTGCTCTACTGGGAAGGACAAAGGTGGCATCAAACGATGATCGAATCCACCAAGTCTTCAAAAAGGTCGAGGTTAGTATTCCACTCTTAGATGGCATAGGTAAATTCTTGAAAATGCTTTCACTAGGAGAAAAACTAAGCCTATTAGGAAAGTAGGACAATTGAAAATAGGCGGAGTTGCCACTTTAGCTCATAAGGGTAATCCTAAAAAGTGTGATGACCCCGACATGTTTTCAATTCCTATTGCTCTGGGTGGCAAGTTGATTAAGAATTATATGATTGACTTAGGAGCTTCCATCAATGTTATCCCTTATAGCCTATTTGAGATTCTTGACATAGTTGAACATAGGGACACTAGGGTGATAGTCCAACTTGCTAATCATTCCCAAGCAAGCTCTATGGGGATAGTTAGGGATGTAATGGTTAGCGTGGGTAATCTTGTGTTTCCAGTGGATATTTATGTCTTTGATTCGACGCACGACGGAGGCGCACCCCCTATTCTATTGGGGCGACCATTTTTGAAAACATCGAGGACATAAATAGATGTTCATTTGGGAACATTGACCCTAGAGGATGACATTGATAAAGTTGGGTTTGACATTTACAAATCTAAGCATGGATCATCCACACTTCTTCTCTTTCATGCAATGGTATAAGCTTATGTGATGGATTTGACCAATTTGACGAGTCTTGCATGATTGATGTTGATGAGAGTCTTGATATAAATGATGAGAGAAAGCATGTGTTGAACTTTGGTTTTGATAATGATGTTAATGACACCTATGCTATGCATGATTTTAGTGATAATCTTTCTGTTGTGGATTTTTCCTTTCTATGGACACTAACATGCAGTGGTTGATGAAGTGTGGCAAGGAATTAAATCCTCTAGAACACCTTTTAAACCCAAGGAAACAACTAAGGAGTCGACAGTAGCTAAGGATGAACATGAATTCCCAATTGTTAACAAAGAGCATGAAGGTAAGGACTACACTTTTCGAGACCTCTCCACCAAGACGTCATTGTGGGTGGATTCGCGGATGGAAACTTTGGAGACCCAATAGTAGGTTTGTTCTAATTTTAAATGCATGAAAAATAAGTCGTGAGGAAGACAATAAATATGTAGTGTTTTTCTTTGTTTTGTTTTGGTGTTTTTACTAGTTAATTGTTTACATGTTTGTGTTTATGTGGCAAAGGATTTTTTTTGAGAATTCTTGTTGAGTCTAAGATCGATTCTCGTGGTTGTGGTTATGAAAAAAATATGATTTATTGGGAAAGTGTAAGGAAAATGAAGGTGCAGGGGAGCATGGGATGTGTAAGGCTAGTGTACGAAGAACTGGTATGAGGCATTCACATGGCACGGCGGTGCCATGTCTCATGCTAGTAAGAAAATATTGCAGTCAAGTAAAAGTGCAGAATTTTGGCAAAATTAAAACTTTGTTGAAACAAGCATTTTTGCCTCATTAATACCGCAACTTTCTTCTTCTCCAATTTGGTTGGTGCTAGTGGTACTACACCAAGCATTAACACCCTCTCCAAGCATGAATTCATTAAGCATTTACTCTAATAATTTCCATTTTTCCCAAGTCATTACTACATTCTTTTTGTCTCTCTCCAAAACAACCCACTTTTGGAAGATCATTAATTCTCTGAATCTTAATTCAGAGTACCCTCTCCCATCAATATAGATCATTTAACCCAATCCAAGTAATTCAAAAGAATCTACCCTTATTTCACAATTAGAGAAATTCAAATTTGGGCATGTTCTCTTGATAATACTCTTATGAAATTAGAGCAGGGCCACAACCCAACTCATAAATAATATGTTTGAGTTGACTTAACCTAATAGGGTTTAATCATGTAGGAGTCAATATTGTCATTTGATATACGTTATGGTTTAAGTGCTATAAATATGAAATTTTGTCATTCCTTTTTTATCTATTCACTATTATTCATTCTTTCTATATAGTTACTGACATTACCATCGGAATGGACTTCCTGAATAATTTTAGGGTTCAATCTTGCAGGTCATAGTGGAGGAGACTGGGATGCAGTCCACTCGGGTTCAAGACGCATCACCCGAAAAGTCAATTCCTTCACCATGCTGGAGTCTACATTTTCAGACCTGAAGACTTTTCTCTGTTTGGAAATTTCGACATTGCCGGCATGGGTGGAACTAGCATGGCGCGTGGTAGGGCTTAGGCCCTACCTGAGATTCCGGCGTCATGGTAGTAGTGGTTAAAAGTGGTTAAAGCACTTCCCGACAGTGGAATGGAGTTTTTTGGTGTATTCCACAAATTTTTGGCATAAGCAACCGTGGAAGAAGGTTGCAGCATGCCTTCTTTTTTTGGCCCATATACATAAAAACAACGTCCTTTTGGCTCAAGTCAAACAACATCGTTTTGATTAGTGTAAAAAAAAATCGAATTTGGGTATTTGTATTGGGCCAAAATCCAAAAAAGGATAATCCAAATACAAAATCCTTTGCCAAATCTTGCAACAAACTAATTTTGCACCAAACCCAAAATACCAAAACGTAAATCAACTAGCGTTCAAGGCTTCTAGCCTCCTGCTCCGGCCACTGCCGCCGTCGTCCTGCCAACGTCCAGAGACTCCGGACGCCACCCCTCCACCGTCCATCCATCCCTCCTCCAGCCTCACCTGGAAAAAATCTTGGTTCCGCCACTGATTGCCGGTGCTAAATTTTGGGGTCCCCTTCCAGATTTATACACCAGCATAACATCGCCGAAGAATCCTAGACTCCGTAAGTAGCAACGTCTCCTCGTCCTTTCCGTTGTATAGCGAATTCATTATTGCGGTAAGCTCTTCATCTTTTTCGGCAAACTTCGACCTCACTGCCGTTGAACAGTTTTTCATCTTTCACCCAGTGAGTTTTCAATCAACGATGGCCTTTCTTGGCACCTCGCAAGTATTTCCGAAAGGTTCTTGAACAACTTAAGGTGTAATCGATCCGTTGCGTGAGATCTACGTGTCCCGCTAAAGGAGAAGATTCAGAGCGTGAGATCCACGTGCGCTGAGAAATATTGTTTTATAAGCTAAGCGCGAGAATTCATGCGCCGATTATTTGACAACTTTCGTCTCAGTCTTCAAACAAAAACCAGAAGCAATCTCGTCTCGAGCTTGCTACCATCGTAGCCTTTTACTGGCATCCCTCTAGAGCTCGCTTCCATTGCTTCTCGACCTCACCGTTGGTGTCCATTGATAAGAGCCCCTCGGTTTGCCGTTGTTACCTCTTCCAATGCCATCCCTCGAGATCGCCACTGCTTTCCATGAAGTTCGAAGTCATTGCCTCTCGACAGTCCCGAGTTTGTCAAATCTAGCCCTCAAATTTCATGAAGCTCGGTCCATCGAAGCCGGCTGCAGCAGCACATCAAAGCTCCCTCTGCTCACTTACATCAGGGATGAAACGAATACGAATAGTTCATCCATATTAAAGGAAGCTCCTCCTTCTCATCGAGAGCTTTTCGTCAAAGCCTCCTCTCGATACCCGGGCGGGCTTCCGCTGTGGTCTCATTAAAAGCCTCATCAAAGAATTACCATCGAAGCCTTATGCCATCGATGCCTCATCAAAGAATTACCATCGAGGAACTATCATCGAAGCTTCAGAAGAGATGCCAATGAACTGCCTTCTATTAGAATAATGCAGGTAGAAGATTAGATAATATTTTATTCCAAGTTAACTAGGTCTAAAGTTATATTTAGATTAATCTTGTTTGTACTCTATATATATTCTTCATTATTAATCAGAATCATTATGAAAAATTATTTTATCATGGTATTAGAGTAAAGCTGGTTCTAAACCCTTTTTTTTCCCATTTTTTATCTTTCCCGTCGGCTCCCTCCTCCCCCCCTTGCCACCGCTGCCTTGTTGTCCTCCACTCTCAGTCTTTGCAAAATGTTTTTTCTCTCATCATGTCTGAAGAGAAATTATCCACTCTACATGATAACTATCAAACTGTCATCATCCAATTATCTACTGTGGAAGCGCCAAGCTGGCTATGTTCTCAAGCCCTAGAAGTTGTATAGATTTCTTGATGGTTCCAAGCCCTGCCCGACTGTTCCCCCTCTTCCTCCAGCCGGCGCCTCTTCCACCATCTACACTTAGGCTGCCTGCGCCACTCTTAGTCGTAGCGCCACCACCAAGCCCGATCTCATTGAAGCCTACTTGAAGGCCAAGTCTGATTATAATCTCTGGGTTGATGAAGATCAACGTGTGTGCATTCTTCTTTTTTCTCCTCTCACGCTAGGGGCTTTGGCGGTTTTACCTAACTGGGCCACTTCCAAGGAAATATGGGATAATCTTTAGTCCATTTATCACGACAGCAGTGCATCAACCATCCTTTGTCTTCGTGCAGCTGCCCACGGTATACGTAAGACTGATACAGTTCATAAACTCCATCTAAAATTTAAAGAAATTTTTGAGCAGTTGTCTATGATAGGATCTCCTGTTTCGAATGATGATCAGATAATTTGGTTTTTGACTGCCCTTAGAACTGGGTTTAAGGATTTTTCTACACCTTTTTAATTAATTCTTTGCCTACTCCGTTGTACGATGATATATTATCTTGTGCCAAAAACCACGAATCTTTTCTAAAACAATTACAGGACCATCCAGTAGCCACTGGCCCTGCATGGGTTCATGCACCCGCGAGGGGTGGCGGCGCGTACGGCTCATGCACCGCAAGGGGTGGTCATTTCAGAGGTCGGCGGTGCGGCATGTCCGGTGGTCAGTTCTAGGCCAGGGCTGGTCGTGGTCTGCCGCAATGCACTTGGTGTGGTTGTCCGGGTCATTATGCTACGACTTGTTACAAGATTCTTTCTCAGATTGGCTCTCAGGGTCCAACTCATCATACATACTCCACTCATCTGGCTGAAAGTTTTTAGTCCTCTCTGCAGTTAGAGCCTACTGCACGATCTTCTGATTGGTATATTGACTCTGGTGCCACCAGTCATATGTCATCCTACGCCACTGGCTTAGAGTCTGTCGCTCCATATTCTGGTAATTCGCATGTCTCTGTTGGTAATGGTGTTTCTATTCAAATTCTCATGTTGGTGATACTAAGATTTCTAATAATTTATGCCTGCATGATGTTCTGGTTGTTCCTGATATTACTAAGAATCTGCTGTCTATTAGTTAACAGACTAGAGATTTAAATGCTTTTGTCACCTTTGATGATCGGAACTCTGTTATTCAGAACAAAGTTTCCAAGGCAGCCGTGGGCAGGGGCCACAGTGAGAGTGGTCTCTATGTTTTGGATAGAGGCAATTCAGCATTTTTCTCACATTTACAGCAGAATAAAGGACGAGCATCTTACGATCTTTGGCATGCTTGCTTGGGTCATGCACCAACGACAATTATTTCTAGTTTGCAGAAGTCTGGTCTAGTTTCTTTGTCTTCTTTGTTGCCCAAACCTGTTACCTGCACCCCCCGTGTGTGGCGAAAGGTCAATGGTTGGCTTTTGTTGAGAACTATAAATGTGCTACGAATGTACTGGATTTGAGTCATTGTGACTTATGGGGACCTTCCCCTGTTTTATCGTCAAATGGTTATTTGTACTATGCTTTATTTTTGGATGATTATTCTCGTTTCACATGGCTTTATCCACTTTGTCGCAAATCAGATTTTTTTACGCTTACTTACAATTTGAGGCATTTGTGGAGAATCAATTCTCATCCAAAATTAAGGTTTTTCAGAGTGATGGTGGTACGGAGTTTCTGAACACTCGTCTACGTGCCCATTTTACCACTAAGGGCATTCACCATTAGATATCATGTCCTTACACTCCAGAACAGAATGGTCGTTCGGAGCGCAAACATAGGCATAGTGCCGAGATGGGTCTTACTATGCTCTTTCATTCGTATCTGCCTATTTCTTACTGGGATAATGCATTTGCCGCAGCTGCATACACAATCAACTGACTACCTACTCATTTACTGCATGGTTCTTCTCCTTATGAGATTCTATATGGTTGTGACCCTAGTTACTTGAATTTTCATCCTTTGGGGTGCCGCGTCTTTCCATTTTTTGACTATATGTGGATCACAAATTTTCTCCCCGCAGCATTCCTTGTGTCTTCATTGGATACAGTTCACAGTACAAAGGTTTTCGGTGTCTAGATTCTTCTACAGGCAGAGTCTACATCATTCGTCATGCTCAATTTGATGAGACATACTTTCCATTTGCTAATTCTTCGACCTCGGTCTCTCCAGTACCCACCCTTGATGTCTCTGCTTTTATTGATCCTGATGGTGACTCTGCGGCTCCTGTGCCCGTTCCGGCATCATCTCCCTTGCCGCTATGCACCATTTACACGATGAACTCATAGTCGATTTCTCCGTCGCTGGTCTTGCCTTCTCAGCCACCGATCACGGTGCCTCAGCCAGTCTCGGCCGCTCCTTCTCTGGGCTTGCCCAACGTTTGCCACTCGGCCAGCTCAGCTGGTCTTCTCCGGCATCATCCGTTGGTCCGACTCCTCCAGCCTCACCGCCTTCGGTCAGCCACTGGTGCCGTTCATCGATGAGATTATTCGAACATTATTGCGCATGGTTTTATTGCTGCACTTCTTTCTCAGACAAAAGCCACTGATTATCGCTCAGCCCTTCAGGATCCAGCCTGGGTTTCAGCTATGGACAATGAGATGGCTGCTTTTCGTAGTCAGCACACTTGGGACTTGGTGCCTTGGCCTTTGGATGCCAACATCGTTGGCTCCAAATGGGTCTATCGGCTCAAGTATCGCTAATATGGTACTATTGAGCGCCACAAAGCCAGACTTGTGGCGCAGGGTTTTTCGCAGATTATGGGCTTTGACTTTGACCATACTTTTAGTCCTGTGGTCAAAGCCTCCACCGTTCGGACAGTTCTTACAATTGCCGCCATGAGTTCTTGGCCACATCATCGGCTGGATGTCAAGAATGCCTTTCTTAATGGTGTTCTGGAGAATCCAATCTATATGAAGCAGCTCGTTGGTTATTAGGATTCTTCTCATGTAGATTTTGTTTGTCACCAGCGGGAGGCCATTTATGGTTTTAAGCAGGCTCCTCGAGTTTGGTTCCAGTAGTTTAGCAGCTATTTTACACATCTTGGTTTTCAGTGTAACGCAGCTGATACTTCCTTATTTGTCCTGTCAAGAGGGTCGTCATTATTGTATCTCTTTGTGTATGTGGACGACATTATTCTTATAGGGAACGACTCAACTCTTCTTCGTCAGTTCATTTCTCAGACGCACAGAGAGTTTGCGATCAAGGATCTTGGTGCTCTTCATTACTTTCTTGGTCTTGAAGTTTCTCCTACCTCCTCAGGGTTACTTATTGGCCAAGCAAAGTATGCTCGGGATATTCTGACTCGGGCTAGTATGACTGATGCTGCACCAGTTTCTACACTATTTGTTACCGGTTCTCAGCTGCATAGTTCTACTAGTCTGCCGTTCTGGGATCCTACCCTTTTATCGCTCTCTTGTTGGGGCGCTTCAGTATCTCACTATCACTCTTCCAGATTTGGCTTTCTCGGTCAACACAGTGAGTCAGTACCTTGAGGATCCTAGAGATGATCATTTTGCTGCAGTTACATGAATTTTACGTTATGTTCATGGCACTCTTCATTTTGGTATGATTTTTCGTTCTGCCAGTAGTTCAGAAGTGTTAGGATATTCTGATGCTGATTGGGCCCGTTATCTGGAGACTCATCGGTCCACTTATGGTTATGTAGTTTATGTGGGTGGGAATCTGGTTTCTTGGAGTACCAAGAAACAACCCATTGTTTCTCGCTCTAGTATCGAGTCTGAGTATCGTGCTCTTGCCAACACTGCTTCAGAGCTGGTGACATCTGGCAAGCTGCACGTTGCTCATTTTCCGACTTCTCTACATATTGCTCACATCTTCACCAAGGGGCTCTCTCATCCGTTGTTTGAGTTCTTCAGATCCAAGCTGTGCGTCGGCAAGCATCTGACGCTTCGCTTGAGGGGGGGGGGGGTGTTAGAATAAAGCAATTAGAAGATTAAATAATGTTTTATTCCATGTTGACTAGGCCTAGAGTTATATTTAGACTAGTGTTTTTTGTACTCTATATATAGTTTTCATCATTAATCAGAATCATTATGGGGGAAGCCTCAACAAAGAGAGCATCGAAGCTTCAAAAGAGATGTCATCAAAGTCTTTAAGACCAGTCATCCAAGTCTCATAGAAGAGCAGCTTTAAAGAGCTGATATTAAATTTCTTGATGCAAGGCTTTAAGACCAGTCATCGAAGCCTCATAGAAGAGCAGCCATCGAAGTCCGTAGTAGTTTTCTTTGAACCTCGCCGGCCCCTCGACCACGATGAGCCCGTCCCTCAATAGCACAACCCTCGAAAGCTCGTCCCCCAACACTTGTAGCCTTCGTCACACATCAAAAGTTGGAAATTAGGAAGAAAATTGTAGAGCCATGTCTACCTTAACCAGTCCTCCAACTCTAACTACTCCCCCACAATGACGCCATGCATCTGTGCAAAGCTTTCAAGGATTGTGGATGTGATACTGCTGCTGTTGTTCACATTATTGCCCGGGCATTGCTATATCACGCCCTGTATTTTACTATCCACACCCTAATACATATAAATACATGTATTTATTTTTAAAAATTTAAAAATAAATTAGGAGAAAGTATATAAGTGGTGTTAGAGTTTTCCCATTCTCCATTTCTTCCATTCTTCCATTCTGCTCCTATTCTCCCATTCTCTCCATTTCTTCCACCAAGCTGCTCCCGGACGCTGCCGCCGCCGCGCCGCCGCCGCCGTCAACCGCCGCCGCTCGCCGAGAAACGTATGTTTTAGAGGAAATTTTTTTAATTTTCATGCGAATTGTATGGATGTTGCCCATCTATTCGAATCTTGTTGAACTTGTTGGAATTGTTAGAATTGTTAGAACTGGAGTGGATGTTGGGTTGGTTGGTGGTGCTAATTGGCCGGAGGTGGTGTTGGTTGGTGGTCTGGCCTTGGGCGGCGTGCGCGTCGGGCCGAGGAGAGGAAGAGTGGTGACGCCGGCGGCGGAGGGATGACGGCGTCGTAGAGGAAGAGAAGGAGAGGTAGAGGGGAAGGAGAAGGAGAAGGGGAAGGAGAAGGGGAAGGAGAAGGGAAGGAGAAGGAGCAGGGGAGGAGCTGGCGGGCGGAGGTGGTGGCAGTCGTCCGGTGGCGGAGGAGGCTGGCGCCGGAGTAGGCCGGCGGCGGAGGAGAAGTCCGGCGGAGGAGGACGCTGGCGGCGGTGGGTGTGGGGATGAGGAAGAGGGGTTTTGTTGCAAATATAAGAAAATAGGAGGGTTTCATTTTAAATTAATTTCTGTCATCATACAATAGCAAATTAAAAAGTAAAATAATTTGGAAAAATCTGATATTAGGAATTTAATGAATTTTGGAATTAAAATGAAGAAATTGTTATTTTTAGAAACTGTTTAGTTTAAATTTGGAAATGATAACTATTTTAGTAATTTGGAAAGTATATGTAACATAATAGAATATAGTCTTATTTAAATTAACTTTATGAAAATCCAGTTTATTAATCCGATGAAAACAATTGTGTAGTAAATGATTATGATATGTTTTTAACAATTGTTTCTTTGAATGTTAATATTAGTGTGATGTGGTAAAAAATTCAGATTATTGTACAATGATTTAGTAACGTAATTTATAATTTGCAATTAATAAAAATGTGTAGTTCGTTGTATGTGATTGCAAAAGAATTAAATGTGCTGTTTAGAGTGGGGTTTTTTACGTTATATTAACTTTTTTCTATGCATTATAGAATATGTAGTTTCCATAAGTTGTTTGAAATTATGCACTATTTCGTCATATCAGTTTACACGTTGTTGAAAAGTATGTTAATTTATTTTATCATATCAGTTTAAATCAATTGTCGTTATACTAATTACATATCTTGTGTTGTAGATGAGCCATGCTGGTCAACCCGACGACCATGGCCGTTCTATACGACGAAGAGGTATTAGTGCTTCGGCCAGACAGGCGAGGGGCCGTGTGGTCGAGGAGGAACAGTCGCAGGAGCGTAATGTAGGAGCTGAGCAGCCTTCTCCACGGCGCGATCATGCATTCGATCCCATGCCAACATGGGACGGTCCGGAGCTTAACATTATCGCGTCCGGTGGAATGCGTGCAATCCGTGATGATAGTGATTGGCAGTCGATGTATGACTTGCCGGTGAATGCAGCCCACTCGGGGCCGATGGTGGGCAGGGACAGAATACATGCAATTTCCCTCGTCTGGGAAAATTAAATTAGATGACATAACAATACAGTAATAAAATTCCCGTACGAAAATTAACTCCCTAAACTAAAATTACATTCATCCATTTCAAATTGTCCATTTAAACAAAATAATACAAATGTAATGTTTAATAACTATTACTTATGGACTTAATGGTGCACTGCTCCATTTCTTATTAACAACTAAAACATACATGTAATTGTAAAAAAAAAATGTGATACTTATATTTGATGAAATAAAATTATGGCCAGAATTAATATTACATTCTTACATTTTACATGAAAGTTTAAAATTAACGTAACGAATTTAATGTTTAACAATGAACTTCTGGAATTAAAAATGCAATAAACATGACTGAATTACAATCAGTCAGCTTCACATGACTGATTGTCATCCTTAAACAGCAATAAACATCAAGTAATTAGTTTCACTCAACTACTATACCTACAACAATGATGTCGCCAATTAACATTTAAATAAATTAATTGTTAAAAAAAAATTATCATAACATAAAGTACAATTATATTATAGGAAATCAATTTAGGCTTACAATTATAACGTTACATAAATAACTTTTACAAACTAAAAAGTGCATTGCTTGATTTTTAATTTTCGTTAAAAACATATATTTAAATATGAACAAATAAAGATAAAATTACAGCTAAAACGTTAAAACATATATTTAAATATAAAAACATAAAGATAAAATTAAATTAGATGAAATAACATTACAGTTATAAAATTCCCGTACACAAAATAAACTCCCTAAACTAAAATTACATTCATCCATTTCAAGTTGTCCATTTAAACAAAATAATACAAATGTAATGTTTAATAACTATTACTTATGGACTTAATGGTGCACTGCTCCATTTCTAACAACTAAAACATACATGTAATTGTACAAAAAAAATGTGATACTTATATTTGATGACATAAAATTATGGCCAGAATTAATATTACATTCTTACATTTTACATGAAGGTTTAAAATTAACGTAACGAATTTAATGTTTAACAATGAACTTTTGGAATTAAAAATGCAACCGGGCGAAATTCAACCCTAAAAAAACGTAAATTTAGAGTAGATAAATGTGTAATAATTTTTACGTTACAATTAATAAATTAAAATACTAAGATGAGCATAAATTTCTACTGCAAAAAATAATAAATAATAAATTTAACTATTACTTATGGACAGAAAACTAATTAGTAAAATTACCTCCAAAGACATGCTGTAAAAATTTGTAGATTTTTAAGGATTCTAAACATTTTTACAGCACAATTTATAGAAGAAAGTTACACTTTTTCGGGTGTGATAGAGTAAATGACATTAAATGTGGGTAGTTGGGGAGAGGCGCCCGGTTCTCCGTTGGGCCGTGGAGAACGGAAGCCCGTCCGGCTCGCGCCCGGTCCGTGGCGAGTGGAACGGCGCACGCTCGCGCCCGGTCCGTGGCGAGCGGAAGGCGCTTCGGCTCGCGCCCAGGCCGCGGCGAGCGGAAGGCGCTCCGGCTCGCGCCCAGGCCGTGGCGAGCGGACCGGCGCCCGGTCGGGCGCCCGGTCACGGCCAGGCCGTGGCGAACCGGACAGCCTCCAACGGCGGTCGGCGGCGGCGCCCGGCAGTGGTGGTCGGCGGCGGCGGTCGGCGGCGCCGAGCAGCGGTGGTCGGAGGCGGCGGTCGGCGGCGCCCGGCATCGGCGGTCGGCAGCGGTGGCGTTCGGGATTTCCCATTTACCATTTTTCAAATACAAGTTATATTTAAATATATATTGTATATACACAGTATAAATACAGCGTAAATAGTAAAATACAGGGCGTGATATAACAGTCCACTTATTGCCCATTGAGATGCAGCACAGCGATCGCTGATTCAGCATAAATATAAAATTATGTATGGTAAAGAACGTGGATCACTATATCTCGCCCTGTATTTTACTATCCTCGCCCTAATACGTATACAGTATATATTTTTAATTTAATTTCAATAACTAAATTAAACTAAATTCAAATTTAAAAAATTCAACAAAAAAAAAATCCAAAATCTGACAAGAAAAAAATTCCGGCACCGCCGCCGGAGCGCCGCCGCCGGACCACCGGGCGCCGCCGCCGGACCACCGCCCGCCGCCGCCGGACCACCGCCCGCCGCCGCCGGACCACCGCCCGCCGCCGCCGGACCACCGCCCGCCGCCGCCGGACCACCGCCCGCCGCCGCCGGACCACCGCCCGCCGCCGCCGGACCACCGCCCGCCGCCGCCGGCTCCGGTTCGCCACGGCCTGGGCGCGAGGCGCCACCGGTCGGCTCGCCATGGCCTGGGCGCGAGCCACCGCCGGTCCGCTCGCCGGGTTCCGGGCGCGAGCCACGGCTCGCCGTGCGGTGGGCGCGAGCCACCGCCGGTCCGCTCGCCGGGGTCCGGGCGCGAGCCACCGCCGGTCCGCTCGCCGGGGTCCGGGCGCGAGCCACGGCTCGCCGTGCGGTGGGCGCGAGCCACCGTTGGTCCGCTCGCCGGGGTCCGGGCGCGAGCCACGGCTCGCCGTGGCCTGGGCGCGAGCCGTGCCTTTTTTTTTTTTTTTTTTTTTTTTTTTTTTTTAGCACGAATTCTACTCATTTTGAGGGCACTCGAAATTTTTTGCTATCCAAAACGAGCAAAAATTACTCCGGAAAGGGTGTTAGAAATTCCATGTCTTCGGAGGTAATTTTACTAATTAGTTACGTAGTTGTTAAATTGAATAATTTTTGCCGTAGAAATTTATGCTCGTCTTTGTGTTTTAATTTATTAACTGTTACGTAGAAACTATTGTACATTTATCTCCTATGAATTTATCTCCTATTAATATTTGTTACGTAATGCTGTTTCTAATTTATGTCCTATTAATTATTGTAACGTTAAGTTACGTATTTTTACGTTATTTTGATATTTTAATTTGTTGTACTGTAAGAATGTAATATTAATTCTAGCCACAATGTTAGCTGTTAGGGAGAAAGAAATTTATGCTCATCTTAATTTTTTAATTTATGCTCATCTGAGTATTTTAATTTATTAATTGTAACGTAAAAATTATTGTAACGTTAATTTTAATTATTGTAACGTTAATTTTAATTATTGTAACGTTAATTTTAATTATTGTAACGTTAATGTTGATGCTGCAACGGATTGCTCTGCAGGTGGGATTTGAACTTGTCACGAAGTCCTACAAACAGAATAGGAATGGTCCGCTGAGGTTATATTACATTTGCAATCGGGGCCGAAAGGATAAGGATGTAGAGTCCGACGGAGTAGCAGCTCGACCAGAAGTTGTGACTGCCCATTCGCGATTGTCTTGAAACAGAGCATCACGGGGGATGGTTGGAATGTAGTGCCGTGCAAGGATCCTAGGCGAGGGATGCACAACCACTCTTTCTCAGTGTACCCCGAGGGTCATAGACAGAGCAGCAAGCTCCATGCGGACGCGAAGCAAATGATTCAGACTTGACATTTTTTTAAGTTACAAATTGGAAATTACATTACTAAATAATCTTATTTTTTTACCACATCACACTATTATTAACATTCAAGGAAACAATTGTTAAAACATATCATAATAATTTTACTACACAATTGTTTACATCGGATTAATAAATTTTATTTAAATAGAACTATATTCTATTATGTCACATATACTTTCCAAATTACGGAAATAGTAATCATTTCCAAATTTGAACTAAATAATTTCTAAAAAACACAATTTCTTCGTTTTAATTCCAAAATTCATTAAATTCCTAATATTAGATTTCTCCGAATTATTCTACATCTTAATCTCCTATGATCTTATGAAATAAATTAATTTAAGAGTGAAGCCTCCTATTTTCTTATATTTACAACTAAACCCCTCATTCGCACGAAAACAAAAAAAATTCGCACGAAAACTAAAAAAAATCCTCCAAAACTTACGTTTTCCGGCGATTTTCCGGTGGATTTCCGGCGGCGGCGGGCGGCGGGCGCCGGCGGGCGGCGGGCAGCGGGCGGCGGGCGGCGGGCAGCGGGCGGCGGGCGGCGGGCAGCGGGCGGCGGGCGGCGGGCGGCGGGCAGCGGCACCTGGCCGGATGGAATGGAGAGAGGGAAGGGGGAGAGGATTTTAGGGTTTTTAATTTTTATTTTTTAAAAAATATTAATACGTGTATTTATACGTATTAGGGCGAGAATAGTAAAATACAGGGCGAGATATAGTAATGCCCTAAAGAACTCAGCAAACGTATATTGTCAGAGCTTAGTGGTGATGTGAAGCGAGCAGTGTCACTTTGGCTCTATGACCCACCAGGGTGTGACACTACCTCAGTAAGCCGGTCCCTTCGCACTGATATCGATCTGAGAGCAGCCACTGAAGTTATATGCTCCCGGACTTCCTCTCAGATACACCATTTCGAACAAATTTACTGTTCACTGTTTGGTGCTTATTTGGAACATGACATCGAAAATCAAGCATCTGGAGACCACAAAAAGCTTCTGCTGGCATACATAACTAAGTCGCGCTATGAAGACCCAGAGGTTGACAAAGCATTGGCTGATTATGATGCTAAGGAGCTCTTTAAAGCTGGGGAGAAGAAGTTGGGAACTGATGAGAAGAATTTCATACAGATTTCAAGTGAAAGGCATCTGCCTGCCATTGATTCTGCCTACCATAACATGTATGGAGGCTCACTGAAAAAGGCAACTAAGAAGGAAACATCTGGGTTCTTTGAGTTTGCACTTGTGATGATTTTGCAGTATGCTCAGAAACCTGCAAAGTACTTTGCAAAGGAGATTCACAAGGCAATGAACGGCATGGGAACCAATGATACAACACTTATTCGAATAATAATGACAAGGAATGAGATTGACATGCAGTACATCAAAGGCTAGTACTCACTTCCTAATACTTCGAAGGCTAGTACTCGATGCTAGTACTCACTTCGTCATGCTGGAAGGCCACAAAAAACATTGAATATGAACTCTATCAGCTTGAAGAGTTCGTCATGCTACTACTCGACCACCCGTCCCTTGCTGAGAAGCTACAACCTTCCGACATCTATCCACGATCCTCTTGTCTCTCAAGAACTTGCTGTCGTGGTTCCCTTTCCCCTGAGAGTTTGCTGGAACAAATTCGAGGACTCACTGCGACCTTTGTTTGTCTGGAGTATTGGCACTTCTGGATCCTGTTGGTAGCACTGTAGCAATCCCAGATGAGTTTAGTTATCGTGAGTTTCTTGGTATTGCTTTGATTTCAAAAATAAATATAAAAAGAAAGATACCATGTCTATCATTATGGAAGGAGAGTAAGAATAAACTTGTGCCAACTCTCTAATATCATGTCTCTCAGTATCTCATTCTATACACTACTCGTTATAATTTCTGACTTTGACTGAGTACTTTGAATCATCTGAGTTTATTCCATCTGATTACCAATATGCTGGTGCACTTCTAGCTTAAATATGCTAAGGCATTTTTGAACTGTCCCTATTAATTTCCTTAATGAAAATGCCTTGACAAAGATTTACTTTAACCGAATGGACTTTTAATTTGGCTTTTGTCGTTTGTTCACTTAAAAGCATTCTTACAGATTCAGTTTTGTTATACTTAGTGAGGTATGGAGTTTGATTCTTGAAAATTAGCTTCACCCACTTATTTCTTGTTCATTTTCAAAGTAGTCTTTAATGTTCTTCACGGGAAGGAAAAAAGGACTTGTGAATCAATGCGCCAGTCATGAGAGGTGATCACGTCAATGGTCTCTTTGCCTAGCCACACCACGATAGGTGCAAAAGTTTGAATAATTGTGCTCTGGATTATTTGCATTCAATGCTTCCTTCAGTGATTCACCATCACAAGATACACCTCGATAACATTGTAGTTGGCATTGAAGCTACTTGATATGTCCATTTTATGTGCATAATTTAGTACTATTTGAGTCACTTTTGTGTTATTTTATTATCAAGAGTTTGCGTTTTACCTTGAAATTCTCTTAGGAGGGGTAAGAGAAACTTTACGCTCTTTTACCTCTTTTAAGTGGATTTTGCGTGACAAGGGAAGAACACGGAGACTTGAAGATCGGAGGCCAATTAAGATCACATTTTCGAAGACTTTTGAAGACTTGCTTCGAAGACATGAAGACCGGAGACCAGTGAAGACCATTTTTGAAGACCTTGAAGACTTGAAAAATGAGAGGAATCGCTGTGAAGATAAATGTTTACCACAAGAAGAAGAAAATAAACAGGACAAACCCATCGCGAGTCGCGGCGAACCCGTCGCATGGCTAGAATCTAACCTTATCCTTTTTGTACTATATATAGCACTCTCTTTCCTCTCATTCATATCTTCTTCTTCTGGGTTTTTGGTACTGTTCCAAACCCTATTTTCTTCCATTTTTATCTTTGAATTCTCTTGTATTATGTTTGGTTGTTTAGCATTAATTAGTATGAACTCTTGTAGCTAAATCTAATTCTTGGGAGCAATTGTTTGAAGCTTCCAAGCTTATGTAGTAAGATTCTATGTTTTCTCATTTCTGAACATTTATTGGAGAGCATTTATTATGCCTTTAATGTTGTGTTTTACCTCATTTATACCATGAGTTGTTTGAGTATATGAAATATTTGTAAGATTGAAATTTAGAGTGTTAGGAAAGTTGCAAATTTCTTAACTCATTTGATATGGAATCCAAAAGCATGGATTTAGAACTTCTTGTGTATAATGTGTGGCAATTCTTGCTAGATGAGTATGTTAATGTGGTTTGTATTCATATTTTTCACATAGATGCAAAGAAAGGTTGAACATTGAATGTTGTTTGTTCTAATTTTAACCTAATAAATTCTTTGTTTAGTTAAATAACCATGTCTTTGGTAGAAGGCTTGTTGTTATCAAACCTATGGTCCTTTGGGTGAAATGCCATTGATGAAACACCCCTATGATGTTGTTTGTCTAGGGTGATCATCAATGAGGTTTGCAAATGGTCGTTGTTTGTCTTTGCAAACTATTCTTAAGGAGGAATGAATGTTGATCTTTGAATGAGAAGTGATAACACTCC
Source organism: Rubia yunnanensis (assembly GCA_037428765.1). Classification (NCBI taxonomy): domain Eukaryota; kingdom Viridiplantae; phylum Streptophyta; class Magnoliopsida; order Gentianales; family Rubiaceae; genus Rubia; species Rubia yunnanensis. The sequence goes on along the minus strand of CM075063.1, from coordinate 53,863,303 downwards.
CCATAGACAATAAATGTAATTGAATGAGTGAATGAATCAATGAGCTATATGAAGTTTTGAAGTGGGAGTCGATTGCCCCCAAGGCTCTGTTAATTATCATTTACATCGTATCTTTAGTTGTATTGCATGATTAGAATAGTCTATTTCTTTGCTAGTTGTATTTCAATTTGATAACTAAGGATAAAAAACCATCCAAACCCCCCTTGTTTACATTCTTTTATGTGTATCTATGTATGTATATGCTTAGTATGTTTTCTCCTATATATGTTTAAACACTTGAAAAGATCCCTTTTCTTGTGGACGACCCTGACTTGCCATTATCTAATTAATGCATTAGGGCTTAAACGTATTAACTTTGAGAGGTACGGCGATGACCTCCCACTACTTGTAGAAAATATAATGATCTCTCAAAGTTGTGCAAGGAAGCTATTGGAATTGCAGAGTCCCTGTTGGGTTCAGGTTCCTCTTTGTTCCCTCTCCACCTATCTCTATCTTTCTCTATCTTTTTGTGTGGAGTAGTATGTAGAAGTATAGAGCATGCCGTATATAAATATCTCAATTTATAAAAAAAATGCTATGAACTTGGCCCAAAGAGATCACTAAATAATTCTTTAGGCAGGACTAAAATTATTTTAAATCTTTTTAATGAGATTTTAAAATAATTTGGGGGCAATAACTAGGCATCAATTATTTCACAACGAAGGCCAAGTGGAAGAGGTTACGTCTTACTTGACTTCCTTAAAGAGAAAGACACAAAGCTAGATTAAGACATTTACACTGCTTTGATTGGTGGATATTACAGATAAGAGAAGATTGACGTGACTCTTAAGATATGTGAACAAAGCCATGCTAAAAACCATTTTCCAAACTCTTGCACTAATAATATGCTTGCTCATATTAAGATTTTTGTGAAGTAATTGATACTTTGTCGGTCGCTGAGATTAGGGGCTTGCATGAATTTAATTCTGTTACCCCGCACCATTTATCGTGATCGTGGATATGGTAGGCTAGACTTTGTGCTTGAATACCATTATTTGTTTATATGACATCGAATATGGCCTAAATGGCCAGATACAACTCTTTAATTAAGATATTGATGTTATTGATAAAGATATCATTTTTATTAGTTGAACAATTTAAGCCAAAGATATATTGAATTCAAGGGATCCCCGGCCAGGGAATAACATACCTACAATGAATGATGCTCTAGGTCGAAGGATTCCCGCTCTACATGATGAGTTGTATACTATGCGCTCAACTCCTAATATTGATCTCAACCTTATAAGTATTATTCACCTGCGTAAAAAAAACCAAGTTCAACGATTATTCACATGGGTCGAAAAACCAACTTCGACAATTATTCACTTAGGTCTAAAAAACCAATTTCGACGATTATTCACTTGGGTTAAAAAGACTAAGTTTGACGATTATTCACTTGGGTCGAAAAGACCAAGTTCGACGATTATTCACATGAGCCGATAAGGCCAAGTTCGACGATTATTTTGTTTGCGATGATAAGCCAAGTTCGACAATTTTGATCCCTTTCTTAAGCGAAAAACTTACTTGCTCTTAAGCGGTAAACTTACTCGCTCTTAAGCGGTAAACCTACTCCCTCTTAAGCGATAAACTTACTTGCTCTTAGGCGATGACCATACTCGTTCTTAAGCGAAACACTCATTCTTAAGTGACACACTTGCTCTTAAGTGACACACTCTCTTTTAAGTGATAAACTTACTCGTTCTAAAGTGACAACACTCGCTCTTAAGCGATAAACTTACTCGCTCTTAAGCAACACACTCACTCTTAAGCGATAAACTTACTCGCTCTTAAGTGACACACTTGCTCTTTAGCGATAAACCTACTCGCTCTTAAGCGATGCACTGGCTCTTAAGCAATAAACTTACTCGCTCTTAAGTGTAAACTTACTCGCTCTTAAGTGTAAACTTACTCACTCTTAAGCGAAATAGACGAAGTGCACGTCTCGATGAAAAGTGACACATTTAAAAGATAGACGTGCATTAGAAAAATTATGTCAAAAATGACCAAGTTTGACTATTTGACTTGCGTCGATAAGACCATGTAGATTATTTCATTTGCGTCGATAAGACCAAGTTCGACTATTTCACTTGTGTTGATAAGAACAAGTTTGACTATTTCACCTGCATCGATAAGACCAAATTCAACTATATCACTTGCATTGAAAAGACCAAGCTCGATGACTACTGGGGTCGACAATTATTTACTTACGTCGAACGGACAAAGTTCGAAAATTATTTGCTTACGCCGAAAGGATGACGTTTGACAATAACTCTTTTTTTGAAGGGATAGAGAATTCATTTACACCGAAAGGATGAATTACTCCCGTTGTGAACGACGAAGTACAAAGCTGCTTACGGTCACATGCCAAACACTACGATCAGTTTTTATATTGCATGCTGGGCATATTGATTGGTTATCAACAAAAAACAAGAAGCTCCCTCTTAAGTCAAGTATGATGAAGTGAAATAAAAAACCCTCGTAGGCCAATGACCACATCCAGTTATCTGCTTTATGGATTCATAGGCCACATGTCATATGTCACATCCAGTTATCTATTTTATGATTTGTTATCTAATTTACAAATTGAAGTCTATGATAGAAAAGTTTTCTAGGGATGAGACGTTATCAATAATAACGGGTATCCTTCGACCGAGGGGGGTAGTGTACCCAAGGAGACCACCGTCAAAAGTCAAAGGACACCCCTCTTCCATTCCAGATACATTATTAAGGAATTATACACCCGTCACTACATCTAACTATGATATTTATGATGACCTACAAGCTCGGCGCAAGATATTAAATGACGACCTGCTCAATATTCATGCGCCTAGAGCAATATTATCCCTATCTACGTCAAATCTAAAACTCAGTAGACTTGATCGAGCAAAGCTACTTCAGGAGTACCTTGATAAAAATATAAATACTACAACACATCAAATAATATATATGCTACAAGGATAAACTCTCTCGAAGATCCAAGTTGAGCCTGAATGATGGATCTTCATCGAGAATTCCACTCTTGAGGTAAGAATCGTTGTGCAAGACCTTTAAACATCATATCACGGGGTTCAATAGTCTTTAACAAGGTATTGATCCCCTCCTCGGATAACTTGTTTTTCTCCACCATTTTGCTGACATGAGCTTGAAACCTCCTTGCCTTGTATGGTTCAATGACTATCATTACACCAGGATTCTAAATTCTCATTGACATGGATTAAGTCCTGCTTAACCTTCTTCAAACTCAAGGATTGTTCATAGTCAAATATTAACGAGAATGATCTAATGCCTCTTTTTGATTCATACACTATGAAGGGAAAGTTCATTAAAAATTTGGACAGATGTGCAAGGCAGTAAAGGGAAAAGGGGAAACTTTTTGACATGGATTAAGTCATGCTTAACCTTCTCCAAACTCAAGGATTGGTCATAGTCAAATATTGATGAGAATTATCTAATGCCTCTTTTTGTTTCATACACTACAAAGGGAAAGTTCATTAAAAATTTGGACAGAGGTGCGTGGCAATAAGGGGAAATAGGGAAACTTGTATATCCCTATCTACACTAGGGTTGGCCTCCTACTTGGCAACATAGGCATCTGGACCGGGAGGTACCACACATTCCTTGTAGATATTGAGGCACATTGCGGTTTGGCCAACATGCTGTCAAACGTCTTAATGGAGGCACTGTCTCATGATCAATAGTTCAAAACTCCTCGGAATTAAAGAGCTTCTTCGAGCACTCAATGAAGTCAAAGGGAAGGAGTTTCCCCACTCTTGGCTATCAACTGGTCCTTAGTAGTGTAGTTGACATGATTGGCCAGAAACTCGAGCCGACCAATAGGGAAAAATGCATCAAAGACCTTAGCCATGTCGTTACACCAAGTTTTATTACAGTCTAAGCCAAGTCCAGAAGCAGGTATCGAAACCCCTTTGTTATTGGCTATCTTGTTAATTTAGGTTTGAAATAAAGAATATGGGCAAAAACATTATACACCTGCTCCAAGCTTTGCTTATGAATCTCAAACTTTTTCTTCCTCGAGCCTCGATGTTAAATACTTGATGTTAAAATCCCCTTTTAAAGAATATACATAGCTCAAAAGCATAAGATTTCGAGAAACCCTTCAAGAAAGGAAGAATAATCGATCGCTCTGATAATGAACCATTAAAACCATAAGGGTCCATTAAAACCTTTTGAATTTGAAACTAGAAAATAACTATCTCAGAAAACCTAAGTGTTTATGTCATACTGACATGTTCGCAGACCATACATTCAAAAATCCCAAAATCATCAGTTATAATATATATCCCTTGATGGATCAAGCCTTCAAAGTCTGCCGATGTGATATGGCCTTCGATCCCTTAGATTCACACTTAACTTTTCTGGGGGCTTTTGATGATACTCTTATTAAGTTAGAGTTGGGCCACAACCCAACTCATTAAATAATATCTTTGGGTGGGCTTAACCCAATAGAGTTTAATTATGTATGGGTCAATGTTTTCATTTAATACATATTAGGGTTTAAGTGCTATAAATATGAAGGCATGTCATTCCTTTTTGATCTATTCACTATTATTCCTTCTTTCTTAGAGTCACCGACTTTACCATCAGAAAGCCTTCCCTGTGGATAATTTTAGGGCTTTGTCTTGCAAGTCATGGTGGAGGAGACTAGGATGCAGCCCACTTGGGTTCGAGACACATCATCTCTCAAGGGAGAGCACTCTTTGCTTTTTCTTGTGTGGTCTCCATCTCCTAGTCTCCAAATTTGGGTAACTCTTTGAACTTTGTGTTTACTTTCTTTCATTACCATGATTTTTTTTATAAGTGGGGAAGCTTGAAATTAAAAATTTTGATGGTTTATGGGAGTATGTGGGTTATATGCATGATGTCAGATTGAACTAAGTGTGGAGGAAGAGTATGATCCTTGAGTTCAAATGACATGATTTGCTATGTGTTTGGTGTTTAGGAAGAATGATTCTTGCTAAGTGATCTTTGATGCAAAAGCTTTGTGTGTATTTTGCCATTACCATATTTCTCTTGTTGTGATAGAATGGGTCCTAAAAGGATTATACTGGAGAAAGGAATAACTTCTCAAGGTGATAAAGGGAAGGGTTTGGCTAAAGTGACCTACCTTCCCCCGGGGTTTTTAAAACCGTAGCTTAGAATTAACCTAGATGGAGGCGGTGTGATTAGAAGATAAGAAATTTATAGTTTTGCACCCTGTTCTTACTGCCACGCTACCTATAGAGTGGTCAGCGGCAAGCCCTGGGTTTGTCCACAGAGATGCTATGTCTAATATACCAACTCACACACAACCTCGTACGGGTCGTCAATCCGTATGAGTGAAAGGATTAGCTTGTAAAAAACATTCAAATAGGGGGGGATTGGTTTTTCAACTAACAACTACTAAGCATGAAAAGTAAAAATACAAATACAATATTAAGCTAAGCATTTGGGCTCCATTGAGAAACTTGGTAAACTAATGCTTCTATCCTCGATTCATTCACATAGAGATCTAGGCAAACCTAATAAAGTGTCCATAATACGTGATGTGGCCGATGGTATACACTTCCCCGTCCCTGTCATGGCGGGTGCTCTCGCAACCCTCCATCGACGCTGCCATCGTAATTAGGGGAGTACAACAAGGTCCGACTGTTGTTGTAGGTCTATTTCTCTCCCGTACAATTATGTCCCGAGCTTCCAAAATGAATGCACTACTTCCCTTGAGTCCTATCAATTAGGACCAAGGGTCGTAGGCGCATTATCTATGATACTAGGGTTTCTTGTAACCATAGCTTGCTACTATTTAGCTATCTCTACCAAAAACCTGTCAGACAACTTTACGAAGTAACTAAGACTAGTGCGATGGTAAGTATATTATAACATTCTCAAATCCCCCGTGCACACACCCACACAGACACGTTCTCCACTACCCATTCTAACAACCAGGTTTCTGTTCCCAAGGGGGCATTGATATTTGCACCATATATGAATATAGCCTAAAGTGTAACTATTCACTGATTTAAACTCAAGAACAAATCACAATAATATCATGAACATAATTATGATGAACTAAAGAATCTCAACAAGCATATACATTAGACCAAGTTACTACAATTTATCCCCAAGCTATGGAAATTACTCCATTGACATGGAATTCAAATAAAGATTTGAATTCTACATCTCAAGATCAAAGAAAAATAAAAAGAAGAAAAAGATAAAGTGTCTACTTAAAAGAGAGTCTCCAAGCTACTCTTGAAATCTAAATAGACATGTTCTTCTCTATCTTCCCTCTAAACCTAGTAGTCAAAGGTTCTATTTATAGAAGTAGGAGATTGATTCTAAAAGTGGGCCCAAAGTAGACCAAAAGAGGGTAAACCCTAGCTCAACTGCCCCCCATCGTGGGGGCATCTCGTGGCCTATCCTTTGAGCGGGGCGTGAGATCTGACGCGGGTCATGTTTCTTCATGTACGCAGGGCACCAGATCTGGTGTGTGGTGCTGATCTTCAATACGTGCAGGGCATGATGATTTGCATGGGCCATATCTAACCCCTGGTGCGGGCTACGTTATCTCCTGTGGGGTGCCATCAGGGTGCTTAAAATAGAGTTTCTGATCTGCGCCTGTGGCTGTTGGCGCAAGCTGTGTTTAGAAAGGGTGCTTGCTTAGGAACTTTGGCATGGGCTGTGTGATTTCCCACACCTCACTACTTGGTCTTGGCATATTGGGCTTGGAACGGCATAGGATGCCAAAAATGGAACGTCTCGCGTCCATACTTAGCCATGTGAAGGGGGTCTTCTCTTTGTGCTGGCGGCCCGTAGTCTCTGGCGCGGGCCGTGCCATAGCTTCTCATTGGTCTTCTTGGCACGGGGAATCTCCTTTGGAGTGGGCAGTTGGTGCCAAACTATGCACGACCTGCGCAGACCCGTTTGTGCCTTGGCCAGCTGGACTAGTTTCATACGCTACAGGTGAATCGTTAGTCCGATTTGAGAGTTTTAGTTGTCAATATTTTAGTACTCGAGAAGAAGAATCCAATGGAACCAGCCTTGAAGGCTAGTTCTTCTTGTACCGTTCTTGGACTTGAGCACAACAAATTGGACCATGATTTCCCATTCTTTGTTGGCCGCTTTGAACTCTGTTGCCGCCTATCTTTGGCTTCAATCTCCTTCTATAACAAATTGATGATTGTGGCCTTCATGTATACCATTCTAATGATAATGAACTTTGTCTCTACTACCATCCTTGCAAATGACCATTAGTATTTTCTACCACTCTTACGAATGACCTTCACATAGATAGTGTAGTAGGCCAACATAGACCGTAGTCTATTGCCTTTTTTGAGGTTCTTTTGTGCCCAAAAGGCCCCCCCAACTTGGGACGAATGACACATCTTATGAACATGACTTATCTTGTCATTGGGGATGCATCTTCTAATTTCTTGATCAGGTTAGGGCTTTAACAAGTAAGGGTCATCCCAGACATATTCCTTTTCTTCATTCATCAACCTTTAATTCCTTGATTTGTCAAAAGATGGGGGGAACTCTTTAGTGATGAGGTAATTCACTATGTTGGCATACCAACATTGGCTAATTGTTATCTCAAATGATTTCTCATCGGGGAATTGTTCTCGAATAGGTTCCAACCTTGCTTTTTCCTTGGCGGCTTCTGGGTCTTTGAGGGCTGGTAGTTGACCCACCCTAACCCATGGGCATTAATACAGTCCCAAAAAGCACAATTTAATCAACCCGAGCCAAGGCACTGGTCCCGAGAGATGGTCAAAGATAAGATTTATAGTTCTGCACCCGTTTCTCGCTGCTAATGCTACCAAAGGGTAGTAAGCGGCAAGCACTGGGTTTGTCCACGATGATTCTAGGGTTCAACTAAAAGTCAAAACATAGCCTCATGTGGGTTGTCAATCCACATGAGTGAAAGGAATATCTAGTAATCTAAATAAGCAAACCGGGGGTGGGGGTTTGGTATTTTCAAGTAACAACTACAAGCATGAAATAAACAAACAAGAAAACTACTTGTACTAGAAACTTAGGAAGAATTTAGCAACATGGTAGTTCAAATGCTTCAATCCTCGATTCATTCACACATAGAAATACAAAAGACCTATCAGTGTGTTCACAACACATGGTGTGGTCGATGGCATATACTTCCCTATCCCTGTCATGGTGGGTGCGCTCACAACCCTCCATCGACACCGCCATCGTAATTAGGGGAGCACAACAAGGTCTAACCGTTGTTGTGGTTCTGTTTCTCCCCCATGCTATTATGTCCTTAGCTTCCACCACGAATACACAAATTCCAAGTGGACCTCTATACGCGAGGCCTTAGGTTCATAGGCACCTTATCCGTAATACTAGGGTTTCAGCACAACACCTAGCTTGCTACTATCAACTGTATCTATCTGTAACCTATTAGAAAATAGTTAGGTAATTAGCTAAAATTGGTGTGATGGTATGCAGATTAGGGTTACCTCGAATCTCCCGTGCATACGCTCACACAGAATCGTACCCCTCCACCCATTCAAACATCCAGGTTTCTTTTCCCAAGGGTGCATCAATACGTTCACCATACACAAACATAGCCTAAAATGTGTGCTCATATGTGATGTAATGTTCATGCATTTTTCATATTTAAGAACAATTACAATAATATCATAAACACAAAGATAGATGGAATTTAAATAATCTCATAAAGCATCAAAAGTTACATATGTGAGAAATATGTCCCAAGCTTAATCTAACTACTACAAAAAGTATAGATCTATGGAAAATATTGCATTAGATGTCATGGGTCTAAGAAAATTAGAAAAAAAAAATATAAGAGAAAGAGAAGAAGAAGGAAGGAGAAGAAGAACTCTCCTCTTCCTTCTCTCCAAATTGGAAATAGAAACTAATCTACATTATGACTAGATCTATTCTACTAGGGTTTAGTAGAATATTAAGGCTCCTATATATAGTATTAGGAGATTTGGCCTAAAGATAGGCCCAAAATAGGCCAAACATAGCAAAACCATTGTCACCCTTTCCCTCTAGCTACTAAACCATTCTCGAATAAACTACTCAAATTCGTGAATCATCTGGAGCTGAATTATAATGCGTTGGATAGAGCTCAGAAAGAAAAAGATTTCAATATATGGTTGGGGGAAATCGGATGAAAATTGGGAGAGTTATGGCCAAAATGGTTAGCCTCCTAGGTTTCACAGACCGGCACGGATGCCACGGTCCGTGAACATTCAAGCACGGGGCGTGGGATCTGGTGCGGTTCATGAGCATTCATAGCCACAGGCCATGGGATCTGCACTGTCTGTGAAGTAGGTCCTTTGCCACAGTCCATGAAGATTGTCACGGACTGCGAACAGTTCACAATTTTTGCTCAGAAGTTCTCATGGTCCATGAAGGTTTTCACGGACCAGCTCCATACTTAGCCAAATCTTCAATTCTTTATCTCCAAGCTCTATGGTTCGGGGTCTTTTTCATGGTCCGATGCCATTGCCTCGTGAAGGTATCATGTAGGTCTTCACGGATCCTCTCACATCCCTCGTGTAGTGTGGTCCGTGTGATTTGTTATAGGCCACTGGTGCTTTACAATGTGCGGTTCGTGAAGTGCCACTGGCGAACTTCGTGTGCTTGCTACGGGTGAACCGTTAGTCCGAATCGGGAGTTCTAGTAGTCGATTTTGTAGTACTCGAGAATACAAACCCAATGGAATTAACCTTAAAGGATAATTATTTCTTGATCATTTTTGGACTAAGGAAACACTCCTCGGACCATGATTCACCATTTTCTCCTTTGGCAGTCTTAAACTCTGAAGCCACCTATCTTTGGCTTCAATCTCCTTATACCACACATTGATGTTTGTGGCCTTCATATTCTACCATTCTAATGTGAATGGTTTCGCCTCTTCTACCATCCTTGCAAACGACCTTCCATCTTCTATCGCCCTTGCAAATGGCCTTCACATAGAATGTAACCAAAAAGTACTCACGTGCGACCTACTAAAGATGATCAAAATGAAGACCAAGGAGCCCGTGGTTAAAAGATGTCCATTATTACCAATTAAGTCTACAAAACGTGGGATTTAGACAAGAAAACCAAACATGGCCATCTAAACCCCGCGTCACGTAAACTCAACTAATACCAGCAATCCACCAACTAAAAGTAACTAAAAACTATGTCAAATACAATGGTTAACACACGTAAAATGAAGCAGATTAGACTCCCCACACTTAAACATTTACTTATCTTCGAGTAAATCTAAGACAAGAAAAAGAATCAAGCGAAATGAAGTGTGCAAGCATAAGTTAACCGATGCATTCAACTCATCCCAAGCTACCCTAGTTCCTCCAAAGAAGAGAAAATTCTCACAACTCTCACACTCCCCGAAGATCCTAAAGTAACCTATCCACCCAAAATAAAATGTGGAAAAAGGTAAGCCAAAAAGGTAAGTGTCAAACTAGCTTACTTTCCCAAAATGATCCCAAAGCAATCAAAGAGTCGTCTCCGAAAACAATCCACCAAGGAAATCCAAAAGCCGTCGACTTGGTTGCAACATAGGGATAACGCAAGATTCTTGACCTAGTTACAACTAAGGAGTCCAATGTATTGTGAACCTAGTTTCTTGTTTCTTTTTATTTTTTTTCTATGAATTTCTCTCATTTTGCCTAGGAGCCCTTTCGGGTTTTCATCCTAGCTTTATTCCACACAACATGCTCACCTCTCACCTTTTTCCACACGTCCTCTCACTTTTTCCTGGATTCGTAAGTCTAGCCGGTCCAAGCCTCTAAATTTACCTAGGCCTTTCGACATATTCGGGATTTCCCTAATGTTACCCAAGTTGCCCTTTTGGGTTTTCAACTTGTCCAGGTTTTGATCTTTTTTCATTATTTTTTCAAAAATAATGAAGAGCTATTAGCTACATAGAAACAACCAAAAATCATAAGTGCTATCTAATACCATTCCCCACACTTAATGCTTGCATTATCCTTAATGCATATACAAAATCAAAGAACACATGTCAAGGGAAAGAAATAGGAAAGCACTTATAATGAAAAAGAACACTAAAATCTACACTTGATGGCACAATCATGGAATGAAAGAATAAAACACCATCACCCTCAATATACTACCCCTAACCTCTAATCAAGAAAGATCAATCTAACCACTATCATGTATCACAAATCGAATGAAGAATTGAATTACAATGGAGAGATACTTCATAGGTCTCGATGTGTGAGTCTCAAGGGTTTTGAGGGTAGGTGGCTTTTGGGTGGTACTTTGGTGGTTGTAGGGAAAAAATGGTGATTGGGCGGTGTAGGAAAATATGTGAGCTTCATGGGTCGTGCACATCTTCACGCCCTATGAACTTGGGGTTTTGTTCTCTTTCTTGTCCACCATTTTGAGCGCCACAAACCATGTACGTCTACATGGTCCATGAGTTGGGCACCCCGCTTACTCACCTTCCTCCAAGAACCATATGCTTCCCACAAAACAAATATGTACACCAAGTGTAATAGTGTCCCAAAAACAAAAAGAAAGCTACAAATAAGAAAACACACCAAAAATAGCTAACTAATCTAATTTTTCAAAACTCAGGTTGCATCCCGAGAAGCTCCGTATATTTAAGGTCTTTGGCACTACCCTAATGTTATCCATATGGTGCGGGTTTGTACTCCAACACCATGGACAACCAAAACTCAAGAGGTGGGGGTAATAATCTTCCAAGAGGAAGATATAGTAGAGGTGGAGTCAACCTTAGAAGGAATAGGTGGTTTGGAAGCTTAGCATATTCAATTGGCTTCCCTATAGTTTTCTCTAAGGATTTCAAAAATGCAGGAGTAGGTTCTATAGGTGGAGGTAGGGGTACAAATAAGTAATATGGAAAATTAAGTATAATCACCCATTCCTCGACTTCTTCACTATCAACAAACCATTTCCCATCCCCTTTAGATTCATCTACCAAAACTTCACATTCAACTAGGGATGTTTTATTTTCAGAATATTGGGTTTTAAGTTGGCTCATCCTATTAATCAAATTAAGCACTTACCCTTCAAATTTCCCAATGCTTGAGAATAGTTGAGTTTCCAAATCTTTAATATCGCTAATCACTTGTGATCGGATTAAATTATTACTCTTGGTCACATTATCTATAGCTTGCATAATTTTTACACAATTCGATTTGGGAACCAATCCTAGTGATTGGTTTTGGGGCATTGGGGAAGTTGGTGCAGTATAACTATCTAACCCATAGTGTTAATTTCCTGATTTATTTCCATACAACGAATTCAAGTTACCACTAAACCTAAAATTTGGAGAGTCGTGGTATGGGTAATGATCTTGATCCCATAGGCCTTGGGAACCAACGAATCCTACTTCTCTCTCATTTTCGCTCATCCGAGAGCAAGACTCCGTAGGGTGGTCGCATATATCCTACGAAATCTCACTCTTGGAGCCATTCTTCTCCCATAGTCACTCAACCTTGGCAAAACTCTGTAGGATGATCACAATGACACACCCTACAAAGTTCCCTCCGTTGAGTCCTTTCCCACATTTTTTTTGTCTTTTAAATTAAACGCTAACAAAGAAATACACAAAATTTGAAATTGTAGTGCAAGGGTCCTCGGTTCGCACCAAGGACTCAAGCAATACCTACTACAGAAAAAAACAAGAAAAATAAAAAAAAACAATACTAACTACTCACTGACACGCTGTGCTCAACTTATACTTGAACTGAAAAGCATCTCCGATAGTGCCGCCATTATTTGACCTGCCCGTACCCGGGGTCATTAATACAGTCGCAGCAAGCACAATTTAATTAACATGGGCTGAGGCACTAGTCCCGTGGGATGGTCAAAGACAATATTTATAGTTCTACACCCATTTCTCACTGCTAATGCTACCAAAAGGTAGTAAGCGGCAAGCCTTGGGCTTGTCCACAGAGATGTTAGGGTTCAAGTAAAATTAAAAACACAGCCTCATATGGTTCTTCAATTCGTACGAGTAAAAGAATTAGCTACTAATGTAAACATGAAAACTGGGGGGGGGGGTTTTGGTATTTTCAACTAACAACTACACGCATGAAATAAACAAACAAGTAAACTATTTATACTAGGCACCTGGGACCAAATTAGCAACATGGTAGTTCTAATGCATCAATCCTCGATTTATTCACATATAGACTTACAAAAGACCTATCAGTGTGTTCACAACACGTGGTGTGGACGATGACATACATTTCCCCATCCCTGTCACAGTGGTGCACTCGCAACCTACATCGACACCACCATCGTAATTACGGGAGCACAACAAGGTCTGACCGTTGTTGTGCTTCTGTTTCTCCCTCATGCTATTACGTCCCATGCTTCCACCATGAAAGAACTAATTCTCAGTGGTCCTCTATACGTGATGCCTTAGATTCATAGACACCTTATCTGTGATACTAGGGTTTGCACACAACACCTAGCTTGCTACTATCAACTATCTCTACCTATAACCTATCGGAAAATAGTTAAGTAATCAGCTAAGACTGGTGCTATGGTATGCAGATTAGGGTTACCTCGAATCTCCCAAAACCACACTTACACACAATCATTCCCCTCCACCCATTCAAACATCCAGGTTTCTCTTCCCAAGGGGGAATCAATAAGTGCACTATACATGAACATAGCCCAAAGTGTGTGATCATATATGGTGTAGTGTTCATGCATTTGCCACATTCAAGAACAATCACAATAACATAATAAACACAAAGATAGATTAAATTTAAGCATCAAAAGCTACACATGTGCCAAATATGTCCCAAGCTTAATCTATGGAAAATATGGAATTAGATGCCATGGATTTTAGAAAATAAGAAGAAAACAAAAAGATAAGAGAAAGAGAGAATAAGGAAGGAGAAGAAGAACTCTCCTCTTCCTTCTCACTGAACTAGAAAGAGAAACAAATCTACATTATGACTAGATCTATTCTACACAGGGTTTAGTAGAAGATTAAGATTCCCATACATAGTAGTAAGAGATTGGGCCTAAAGATAGGCTCAAAATAGGCCAAACATAGCAAAATCCTAGTCACTCTTTCCCTCTAACTGCTCTCCCCCGTGCAATTACGTCTCGGGGTTCCACAAAAAATGCACTACTTCCCCCGGGTCCTATCAATTAGGCCCAACAATCGTAGGCACCCTATCTATAATACCAGTGTTTCTTGTAACCCTAGCTTGCTACTATTTAGCTATCTCTATCCAAAACCTCTCAGGAAAATTTATGAAGTTATCTAAGAATGGTACAATGGTAAGTATATCAGAGCATTCTCAAACCTCGTGCACACACCCACACACACGTGTTCTCTTGTACCCATTCAACAACTAGGTTTCTCTTCCCAAGAGGGCATCGATGTTTGCACCATACATAAATACACCCCAAAGTGTGTGCTTATATGTGGTGTACTATTCATGCATTTAAACTCAAGAACAAATCACATTAATATTATGAACACATAATTGGTATGAACTAAAGAATCTCAACAAGCATACAGATGAGACCAAGCTACTACAATTTATCCCCAAAATATAAAAACTAGTCTCTTGTTATGGAATTCAAATAAATATTTGAATTCCACATCTTAGGATAGAATTAAAATAAAAATAAGAAAAAGATAAAGTTTCTACTTAGGAGAAAGTCTCCAAGCTACTCTTGAAAACTAAATATGATATGTTTTTCTCTATCTTCGCTCCAAACCTAGTAAACCAGGGTTCTATTTATAGTAGTAGGAGGTTGGGCATAATAATAGGCCCAAAATAGGCCAAAATAGGGTAAACCCTAGCTTAGTTGCTACCCTGTGCGGGCTGTCTCAGATGATGCAGCTCACGATGTTTCCTTGGCACAGGGCATGAGAAATGGCATGGGTCATGTCCCTTCATCTGTGCGAGGTGCCGGATCTGATGCGTAGCTCAGATCATCAATAGGTGTGGGGCACGAGGATTTACGTGGGTCGCATCATCTCCTGTAGGGCTCGACAGGGTGTTGGAAAATCGAGTTTCTGATCCTAGCCCGTAGGTGTTGATGCGGGGCATGGTCAGAAAGGGTTCTTGCTCAAGAGCTTTGGCATGGACCATGTGATTTCCCATACCCCACCGGCTGGTCTTGGTATATTGAGCTTGGAACGGCACGGGATGCCAAAAATGAGACGTTCGCGCCTATACTTAGCCGCGTGGAGGGGGTCATCTCTTTGCGCTGGCATCTTGTGGCCTATGGAATGGGCCATGCCATAGCCTCACATTGGTCTTCTTGGAGTGGGGCATCTCCTTTGACGTGGACCATTGGTGCCAAACCATACATAGCCCGTGCCGACGCGTTTGTGCCTTGGCCGGCTGAACTAGTTTCCTTCACTACAGGTGAGCCGTTAGTCCGATTTAAGAGTTATGGTAGTCAGTTTTATAGTAATCGCGAAGATGAATCCAATGGAATTAGCCATGAATGCTAATTATTCTTGGACAGTTCTCGGACTTGAGCACAACTCATTGGACCACGATTCCCCATTTCTTTGTTGGCCGCTTTGAACTCCGTTTCCACCTATCTTTGGCTTCAATCTCCTTCTTCCACACGTTGATGATCGTGGCCTTCATCTACTACCATTCTAATGTGAATGACCTTCGTCTACTATTGTCCTTAAAGAGAAGACAAAAGTGGAAGTATCTTAATATCCCAAGGAGGACAATCTTGGAAACCAAGTTCCCATGCAAAGAGACTTTGGTGTCTTTATGCTTACTCGAACCCGTCACCTACTTGCTAGGTCGAATAGGCCTAGAGAGCTTCCTCGAGATGAACTCCAAGATGTACATTGGTTGGACACTGGAATTCTTTGAAACCATACAACAAACATTGGACGGTGACAAAAAGAGGAGCGTCACATTCCACTTGGATGACAAGGAGTACTCAATGATCCATAGGGAAGTCACTCAAGAATTTGGGTGGAAGTACATGAAGGAAGTTCCATAGACACATCAATAAGGTCTTTCGTTCTCTTTGAGCAGCTTTCAGAGGAACTTGACAAGCGTGGATAGGAACCCTTTAGGCAAGAGTACCACAATAATCCACCCAAATTTTGGGTAGTTCACCGGCTCCTATGCATGGGAGTTCTTTTCCACGGGAAATTTCTCAATGACCTAACCGAGACATGAAAATCCTCTGGGCAATGACTGTAGAAGGGAAATAATATCCCAACTTGGTGACAACATTTGTTGAAGAACGCATAAGCACAGGAAAGAAGAGAGCCAAAAAGATACCAATGGGAGGAACATTCGGCCTACTCGCACAATAACTAGGATATACGGCACCATCTCACTTTTCTTTGGAAAATTTGGGTCGTTCGGGGATGAATTACTCTATGGAAAAGCTGGGAAGAGCTTCTATGATTGCCAACACCTAAATGGAAGATCACTTTATTTGGCCATATGGTGGTGTAACTTCATGGTGTTTCCTAAACCGGAGCGCACAACAATCAATTACAACACCACATTGGAGGATCTCTTTATAGCTATCGATCCGATATTCGAGAAGGTTTTGTACAACACTTTTTTGGCCCCGAATGGGGATATCGAAGATGGAAATGGTGAGAATCCACCTAGAGTGCAACCAATTAAAACCAACCTACCAGCGGGCTTCTTTGACCAATTTTGCACATTTGGGGAATAACTCATGAGTTCAACCCAAATAGTGCAAGAAGTTGGTCATGCTTTAAGTGGAATAAGTTTTCAAATGGATGAATTTAGGGCTAGGATTGACTCTATAGATGGAAACATGAGAGTTTTGGGAGGTAGACTAGATTCCATTGATTGAGAAGTAAAGGAGGAGTTTGCCAGTGTTGATAGGAGAGCCAATGTGCAAGAGGAAGCCATGGTTAAATTGATTGATAGGATGCATGCCTCAAAGCTTGAAGGCTTTCGTGACCTTGTTCCCTATGAGAGGCAAGAATTGGGGCAAGAAGAGAGGAGAAGAAGGCCCGAGTCAAGGAACATGAGAACGGGCCCTTTGGGGTCCCAAGAGTAAGTGCGTACAATTCTGCCTATTCCACTTGTGATTTTTATGCTTTGTATGATGCATTAGGGACAATGCAAGGTTTAGGTGTGGGAAGGGACTAGTTAGGCACTTAGGAGTTTTAACAAAATTCATTTGTGTTTGTTTGTTTTTCTTTATTCTCATTGTAGTATGAAGGATACTTTGGGCATTTTGTGCTACATAATAAAAATGAAAAAAAATTAAAAATGAAAATAAACCTGGCTAAGTCGAAAAGCTGAAATGGAAACTTTGGCAACAATGGAAAAGGCCCGGATAGGTTAAAAAACCTATGCAAAAGTGGAGACCAAATGGTGTGGAAAAATGTGAGAAGTGAGCTTTGAAAAGAAAAAATTATGGGATGCTAGGATGAAAACCCAAAAGAGCTCCTAATAAAAATGAGGGAAATTGAGAGAAATCTAAAATAATCCTATGCTTCTCTATGATTGTCTTGTGGTAGTTTGTTTTGGTAGAGTAACTTAGCTTCACACATTCATATTTTGTGAACTTCACCTTTGAGTTGGTATGTTGGTTGGATACATTGTCTTGGTTTCTTGGGCTGTGAGAGTTGTGAGATTCTTATGTATGTTGGGATACTAGGGTAGTCTAGGTATAAATGTTGGATGTTTTGGGGAATTATTTACATGCTATGTTTCACTTGGATCTTTGCTTGTTCTTATTTACTTAAGGGTGAGTAAGGGTTTAAATGTGGAGGATTTAATGAGACGCTAGAAGTGTGTGTTCCTAATGCATTTAGCACATCTTTTAGTAGATTTTGGATGGTTTATTGCTAATTTAAAGTGGGTTTACAGTACAAGTGGTTTAGATAGCCATTATTAATTTTCTTGTCTAAATCCCTCGTTTTGTAGACTAGTTAGATGTAATGGATACTATATCCTTACGAGCATCAATATTCCATTATGTGAGATTCATTGTAAATTGCTCATAAGTACTTAGGAGTAGCTTAGTGAAGGCTATTAACAAGAATGATAGAAGATAGTTGAAGGTGAAGTTCGGAAGAAATAGAAGACTGGCACGACCCATGCCCTTTTGCACGGCGCATGCCAAACTGATGGCTCGAGAGACTAAGTCCTGATGTGGGCTGTGCCCTTATGCATGGGCCGTACAATAAGAACTTGGACACTAGGATCTCCAATCTGCGGCCTACTCCCTATTCAGCAGCTTCACCATCAGAAGCCTAGAAGGAAGACTCTAGGTGGCAGCTTATGGGATTCAGCACGAGTCACAGTGTTCAGACAGCCAAATGCACTCTCTAGTCGGCAGCCCGTGCCCTTTTGCATGGGCTACACACTCAGACAAGGAACCGTCTACAGTACGTGACCCATGTGCTTTTGCAGTAGCCATTTTCCACATGTCATGTGCTATTGCACGGACTGTGCCAATTTGGCTTCTAAGGTTTCCCTTTTTTTGTGCTTCTTTAAGGCCCATTTCCACCTACTATTTAATGAGACAATTGTCTACTAAGGTTTAAGAAGTTGTAATGTCATTTTCCTAATTCTAAAATTTGGTAGAGAGAGATAGAGACTAACTCTTCTAATTTACTTTTTCCTAGTTTATGCCCATGGCATTGAATCTAATGATTGAATTGGGTTCAATGTCCATGGATGACCCCCCTCAACCCAATCATCATTTAAAAACACGAGTTGAGGGACTTAGTAGTCCAAGATAGAGATTTATAATTCTGCACCGATTCTTACTTCTAAGCTACCAAGGGGTAGTAAGCGGCTACCCTGGGTTTGTCTACAAGGATTCTAGGGCTAAAATACTAGTTAAAACACAACCTCACGTGGGTCGTCAATCTGCACAAGTGAAAGGAACAACTAGTAGTGTAGACATGCAACTGGCGGGGGGGGGGGGGGGAGGGGTTGGTATTTTCAACTAACAACTACAAAGCATGCAATTAACAAGAGAGTGAACTATTTATACTAGGCACTTGGGAATCATTTAGAAACATGGTAGTTCTAATGCTTCAATCCTCGATTCATTCACATATAGACATACAAAAGACCTATCATTGTGTTTAGAATACGTGGTGTGGCCGATGGCATACACTTCCCCAAAGCTATTCCAATGGGTGCGCTCGCAACCCTCCATCGGCACAACCATCGTAATTAGGGGAGTACAATGAGGTTTGACCATCGTTGTAGGTCTATTTCTCCCTTGTGCTATTATTTCTTGGGCTTCCACCACGAATGCAACTACTCCCCCTGGGTCCTATATATGCTTGGCCTAAGGTTCGTAGGCCCCTTATCTGTGATACTAGGGTTTCAACACAACACCTAGCTTGCTACTATTCATTATCTCTACCCTCAACCTCTCGAACAATAGTTACAAAGTCAGTTAAGACTGGTGCAACAACAAATAGGTCAAAGCATTCTCGATTCTCCCGGGCACACACCCACACATATGCGTTCTCCCCTACCCATTCTTACATCTAGGTTTCTCTTCCCAAGGGGGCATAGATAATTGCACCATACATGAATATAGCCCAAAGTGTGTGCTTATATGTGGTGTAGTATTCATGCATTTATAAAATTCAAGAACAATCACAATAATATTAAAAACACAAGGAGAGGGTGAATATAATGAATCTCATAAAGCATATAGAACTTACCAAATGGCAAACTGAATCCCAAGCTAATAAAGCTATGCTACAAAGGATAGATACATGAAAAATATTAGGTTAGATGCCAAGGATATAAGAAAATAAGATGAAAAGAAAAAGAAAAGAAAAGAAAATGAGAAGGAAGGAAGAAGAAGTACTCACATCTTCCTTCTCTGTAAACTAGAGGGGGAAAACATCTACATTATGAATAGCTAGGGTTTAGTAGAAGACTAAAGCTCCTATATATAGTAGTAGGAGATTGGGCCAAAAAATAGGCCCAAAATAGGCCAAAAATAGCAAAACCCTAGGTAAGCCGCCAAGGTTTCACGGACCGGCACGGATGTCACGGTCCGTGAAGCATTCAAGCACAGGGCGTATGATCTAGCGCGGTTCATGAACATTCATATCCGTGGGTAGTGGGATCTGGCGCGGTCCGTGAAGTAGGTCTCATGCCATAGTTCGTGAAGATTGTTAGAGACAGCAAAGAGTACACAATTTTTGCTCAGAGTTTTCCAACGGGCCGTGAAGGTTTTCACAGACCGAAAGCAGCCCGTGGCTTCTACTCAGAAATTTTCTCACAGCCCGTGAAGTGTTTCACAGACAAGCTCCATACTTAGCCAAAATTTTGAACTCTTCATCCCCTTGCTTCACGACCCGGTGCTTTTGTCCCGGCTCGACGCCTTGCCTCGTGAAGGTCTCGTGCTGCTCTCATGCGAGTATTCATAGAACCTCTATATTCTTATGTAGTGTGGGCAATGAAGATTGTCATGGGTCATTATTGCTTGACCATGCACGGTCCATGAAATGCCACCGGTGCTTCATCGGCTGAACTTTGTTTGCTTTCTACGGGTGAACCGTTAGCCCGAATTGGGAGTTCTACTAGTCTATTTTGTAGTACTCAAGAAGACAAATCCAATGGAATCAACTATGAAGGATAATACTTCCTATATTTTTCTCGGACTAAGGAAACACTCCCCATACCACGATTCACCATTTTCTCCTTTAGCCGTCTTGAACTTCGAAGCCGCCTATCTTTGGCTTCTATCTCCTTCTACTGTGCATTGATGTTTGTGGTCCAAATCTTTTCCCATTATAATGTGAATGGCCTTTGCCTCTTCTATTGTCCTTGCAAATGACCTTCAATCTTATATCGTTATTACGAACGGCCTTCACATAGAATGTAACTAAAAAGTACCCCTGGGCGACCTACTAAAGATGATCACAGGAAGATCAAGGAGCCCGTGGATACTAGATGTCCATTAGTAACAATTAAGTCTACAAAATGTGGGATTTAGACAAGAAAACCAAACGTGTCCGTCTAAACCCCTTGTCACATAGACTCAACTAATACTAGCAATCCACCAACTAAAAGTAACTAAAAAATATGTCAAATGTATTGGTTAAAGCATGCGGAATGGTGCAGATTATACTCCCCACACTTAAACCTGTACTTGTTCTTGAGTAAATAAAATCAAAGAAAAAGTTTCAAGTGGAATGAAGCATGCAAAAATAGGCAATGCATTCAACTTATTCCCAAGCTACCCTAGTTCCCCCAAGAAGGTGAAAATCCTCACAACTCTCACACTCCCTGAAGATCCTAAATCTCTTCAAGATGGCCCTAATATGCAAGCACGACACACAAGCAATTGGGAAAGTCTCGATTCTTCAAAGATGATAATGAGTTTGCAAGAATACCTCAAAAGGTGATTGTGGTGGAATCTCCAATTGAGGGTGGTGGTTCACCTCTCCTTTGGTGAAAAGAGCACTTCCACAGTACAATGGACAAAACAAATCCAGCCTCCTTGAAGAAACCTAGCACAAACCGAAGCCAATTTGGGGAATTCTACTCAAAGTTACAACTTTTATGGGGCCGAGGGGTAGTGGTTTTTTTAGAGCTTTGAGAGAGGATAAAATTGATATATGGTGGGGGAAATTTGGGTTAGAATTTGGAGAGATATGGTGATTTAAGTGTGGAAGAATAAGAGGAATTGGAAATCTGATAGGGAGAAGGGATCGTCACAGGAGTATTTATAGGCTCTAGGGTAGGTTGGATTGGAGGGTTTGGCCGGCTTCATGGATCCCACAACCAGTCTCGTAAAGATAGCTGGGTCCCGTGTAGGTCTTGTGAAGGCTGGTGTAAGCGTGTGCAAAAATCGTGCTAGCATCTACATGGCTCAGCCATGTCATCTCCAGTTGGCACGAAGGAGCTAACTGTGCCATACCCATCTTCATGAAGTCCTGGTCTCGTGTCATGAAACTGGCCTCATGCCGATCCCTTCGTGAAAATATCTTCTCACAAAGCCTTTGCTTAGTGACAATCCACCAGGCCTCCCTTAACTCATTGAGAAGTTTTCCTAGCACCCACACAAAAGACATTCAAAACCTTGAGTAGCACTGTTCCACAAACAAAATTTGATAACCATATCCTTTTAAAAACATAAACTTAGAAATTAAAAGCAATTTTTCTTTATTGGCATCTTCATGACTTATTTTTCCCTCAATTGTCTCAACTAGAAAGAATGGTTTGGTGGGTCACCAGAATCACCATCATTGACACCACTAATGACCACATTATGATGGATGGGTTGCCACATCATTCTAGGTTTACCTTTAGCTTCTGGAGCTATAAGACAAATGAAACCATCTTTCTTGAGAGTTGACATATTCTAATTGAGTTTGGAAGTTGGAACAGACTTGGGAGTTTTTAATTCCTTGGTCCACTTCCTTCCTCGATGCATGTTAGTCACCAAATTTCTCAAAAATTGTTCAACAAGAATATCATCACAAACTTGTTCATTCAAATAAGACAAGGAATATAGAGTTTCAATATCGGGAAAAGTTTGTTTTTGGGAGTTTTAAAATATTTTTTTTCAATTTCTTTTTCATGCATCATGTAAACAAAGAAAAATAGAACAAAGATAAAAACACTACTAACTACTCTACTAACATGTCATGCTCAACTAATACTTGAACTGTAAAGCATTCCCGGCAACGACGCCAAAATTTTTCCGTCCCTCGACCCATTTGTCATTTAAAAACTGAGCCAAGGAACTTAGTGGTCAGAGATAGAGATTTATACTTCTACACCAATTCCTATGGCTAAGCTACAAAGGGGTAGTAAGAGGCAAGTAGGGCTCAAATACTAGTTAAAACACAACCTCGTGTGGGTCATCAATCTGCATAAGTGAAAGGAATCGCTAGTAGTGTTGATATGTAGTTGGGGGGGGTTGGTATTTTCAACTAACTACTACAAAGCATGCAATGAACAAACTAGTAAACTATTTATACTAGGCCCATGGGAATCATGTAGCAACAAGGTAGTTCTAATGCTTCAATTCTCGATTCATTCATATATAGGCATACAAAAGACCTATCAGTGTGTTTACAACACATGGTGTGAACGATGGCATACACTTCCCCAACCTTGTCACGGTGGTTGTGAGCATCGGCACCGCCATCTTAATTAGGAGAGTACAATGAGGTCCGACCATCATTGCTGGTCTATTTCTCCCCCGTGCTATTACATCACGAGCTTCCACCATGAATGCCACTACTCCTCCTGGGTCCTATATACGCTAGGCCCAAGGTTCGTAGGCACTGTATCTGTGATGCTAGGGTTTCTATTCCTTCTCTCTAAACTAAAGAGGGGTAAAATCTACATTATGACTAGCTAGGGTTTAGTATAAGACTAAGGCTCCTATATATAGTAGTAGGAGATTGGGCCTGAAGATAGGCCCAAAATAGGCTAAAATTAGCCAAACCCAAGGTATGCGACTAAGGCTTCATGGACCAGTACAGATGTCACAGCCCGTGAAGCACTCAAGCACGAGGCATAGGATCTGGTGCGGTTTTTGAAGATTCATAGTCGTGTGCCATGGGATCTGGCATGGTCTGTGAAGCAAGTCTCGTGCCATGGTCCGTGAAGATTGCCACGGACTGCGAATAGTACACGAGTTTTGCTCAGAGTTTTCCCACGGACCGTGAAGGTTTTCATGGGCCACGAGCAGCCAATGGCTTCTGCTCATAAATTTTCTCACAGTTTGTGAAGTATTTCACGAATCAGCTCTATACTTAGCAAAATTCTTCAACTCTTTATCCCATTGCTTCACGACCTGGTGCTTTTGTCATAACACGTCGCCTTGCCTTGTGAAGGTCTCGTGCTGGTGTCATGAAGGTTTCCAGGGAACCTCTGAATTCTTGTATAGTAAGGGCCATAAAGATTGTGACAGGCCGCTTGTGCATGACCATGCGCGGTGCGTGAAGTGTCATCATTGCTTCGTCTGCTAAACATTGTTTGCTTGCTATAGGTGAACCGTTAGTTTGAATCAGAAGTTCTAGTAGTGGATTTCTTAGTACTCAAGAAGATAAATCCAATGGAACCAACCTTGAAGGATAATTCTTTCTGCATCATTCTCGGACAAAGGCAACACTCCTCGGACCACAATTCACCATTTTCTCCTTTGGGCATCTTGAACTTTGAAGCTGCCTATCTTTGGCTTCAATCTCCTTCTACAATGCATTAATATTCATGGCCTTCATTTTCTACCAATCTAATGTGAATGGCCTTCACCTTTTCTACCGTCCTTGCGAATGACCTTTAATCTTTTATCGCTCTTGTGAAAGGCCTTCACATAGAATGTAACCAAAAAGTACCCACAGGCGACCTACTAAAGTGATCACAAGGAAGATCAAGGAGCCTGTGGATACAAGATGTCCATTAGTACCAATTAAGTCTACAAAATGCGGGATTTAGACAATAATCCAAACATGGCCGTCTAAACCCCTTGTCACATAAACTCAACTAATACTAGCAATCCACCAACTAAAAGTAACTAAAAACTATGCCAAATGCATTGGTTAAAGCATGCGTAATGGTGCAGATCAATGAAGTAGTGTAATTACATGGGAATTTTATTTTTATTCATTACTGGGTAATGATTTTATGAAATTCCAGATCATTCTATGATCTGCTTCAATACGCGTGCATTAACCGATGCATTTGACATACTTTTAAGTTACTTTAACTAATGCATTTGACCTAGTTTTTAGTTACTTTTAGTTGGTGGATTTCTAGTATTAGTTGAGTTTACGTCACAAGGAGTTTAGACGGTTATGTTTGATTTTTTTGTCAAAATCCCACGTTTTATAGACTTAATTGGTACTAATGGACATCTTATATCCACAGGATCCTTGATCTTCCTTGTGATCATCTTTAGTAGGTCACCCGTGGGAACTTTTTGTTTACATTCTATGTGAAGGCTGTTCTTAAGGGCGGTAGAAGATATTGAAGGTCCTTTGCAAGGACGGTACTAGAGATGAAGACCATTCACATTAAAATGGTAGCAGACAAAGGCCATGATCATCAATGCATGGTAGAATGATATTGAATCCAAAGATAGGCGACAACAAAGTTCATAGCGGCCAACGAAGAACGGGAAATCGTGGTCCAATGAGTTGTGCTTCAATTAGAGAAAGTTCCAAGAATAATTAGCCTTAAAGGCTGGTTCTCTTGGATGTTTCTTCTCAAGTAATATAAAATTGACTACTAAAACTCTCAAGTTGGACTAACGGTTCTCTCTTAGCAAAGGAAACTAGTTCAGCCGGCCAAGGCACCAATGGGTTGGCATGGGCCGTGCATGGTTTGGAACCAATGGCCCGCACCAAAGGAGATGCTCAGTGTCAAGGAGACCAGCATGAGGCTATGGCACGACCTGCGCTAGAAGACATGGGCTACAAGCCTGAATATAACACCCCTTCGCGGGAATTCTCGTTTTAGGCGTCCCGTGCCGTCCCAAGTCCGTTATGCCAAGACCAGTTGGCGGGGTGGGTGTGGGAAATCACATTGCCTGCTATTAAGTTTCTTAGAAAAACCATCCTTACCTTGGCCCATGCTAACGACCATGGGCGCCGACCAAAACATCAAATTTTAGCACTGCGATGACCCCTGCAGGAGATGATGCGGCCCACACCAGGAGACGACGTGACCCATACTAAGCCACATGCCCCGCATGCCTTGAATATATGTGCCACATCCAAGAACATGCATCCCATGCCCATGAAGAGATGCGACCCACACAACTTCTCACGCCTTGCGCCAAGTACGTGCCACGGGCTGCGTCAATCGTGATGCCCCGCGTCGGGCGTTGGCTGAGCTAGGGTTTACCTTATTTTGAGCCTATTTTTAGGCTCAATACCCTACTATTATATATAGAACCTTTTTCTATTAGGTTAAAGATATTTTATACTTTGGATCTCATTTTTAATTTAGAAGAGTAGCTTAGAGATCCTCTCTTTAAGAAACTTCATCTTTTCTTCTTTAACTTTGCTTTGATCTTAAGATGTGGAACTCAAATATTTATTGAATTCCATTTCTAAGGAGTATTTTCCTTAGCTTGGGGATAATTGTAGTGACTTGGTTTAATCATTATGCTTTTTGAGATTCTTTAGTTCATCCTAATTTTATGTTCATAATATTATATTGATTTTTTTGAGTTTGAATGCAATAATATTACACCACATATATAGCATGCACTTTGGGTTGTATTCATGCTAGGCACAAATATCGATGCCCCATTGGGAAGAGAAACCTGGTTGTTTCAATAGGTGGAGGAGAACGTGTCTGCATGAGTGTGTGCACGAGAGATTCAAGGTCACTTTGATCTACTTACCATTGCACTAGTCTTAGTTGACTTTGTAAATTTGTCTAAGGTTTCGGGTAGAGATAGCTAAATAGTGGCAATCTAGGGTTGCAAGAAATCCTAGTATCATAGATGAGATGACCGTTGGGCCTAATTGATAGAACCCGAGGGAAGTAGTGCATTCGTGGTGGAAGCCTGGTACGTAATTGCACGGGGGAGAATCAAACCTATAACAATAGTTAGACCTTATTTTACTCCCTAGTTATGATGGCGGTGTCGATGGAGGGTTGCGAGAGTATCCACCGTGATAGGAATGGGGAAGTGTATGCTATCAGCCACACCACATGTTATAGACACTTTATTAGGTTTTCTTTGATTTCTATATGAAAGAATCGAGGATAGAAACATTAGATTGACCAATTATCTCAATGATTTCCCTAAGTGCTTAGCTAATATTGTAGTTGTGCTTTTACTTGACATGTTTTTTAGTTTATAGATTGAAAAATCAAACCCCCCTTATTTTCATGTTTGCTTTACTGGCTATACCTTTCACTCGTACAAGTTGACGACCCGTACGAGGTTGTGTTTTGATTTGATACATTAGATCTAGCACCTCTGCAGAAAAACCTAGGGCTTGCCACTAACTACCCTATAGGTAACGTACCAGTAGGAATATGGTGCAGAATATAAATCTCTTATCTTCTAACAGCATGCCTCCAGCCAGATTTAAACTTATAAGCTATAGTTTTTAACGACCACAGGAGGAGGCAGGTATATTAATAATCATGTTTGATTTGAGCTTTATATTCTTGTATGAGGCATGTAATCCATATTATATAATACACCATAATTCATATGTGATATCGTATCGTGCTAGTCTTGATTTCCCCTTGAGAGTGTCAGGTTAGGCATATAGTAGGCTCATGAGTACCAGCGATGTGAGTGTATGCTTGTTTGATTGTGAGTACAGTTTCAATTGTTATAGTCTAGCTTAATTAGCTCATCATGCAATAATGTTCATGTTAGGGAAGGCATTGCCTCTAACAGGGGTTTGAGGCACTCTCATTGTACCCTGATAGGAAAAGCAATATAGTTTGTAGCAACAAGAGTTGTCGCGTAGCGACCATCGTCCTTTCAACCCTAGAGTCATCGTGAAACATTGATTCCTTTGCCTTTATGTGCCCATGGAGAAGAGCCCACATTGGAGTGTCCAAAATTTGTTTCCTTACTCTCATACCTAACAGTTGCAACACCAGTAAGGCGACTTCTTAGGCACTTGATCCTTTACATGGAGCTACGATAGCATTGGGAGTGACTTTTTTAGGGAAAGAGAGGCGCTGATTGCACCTAGAGACACATGTTAACTAATGGATTTAGCACATTTGTTAGTTGCTTTTGTATGGTTGATTGCTGTATTTAAGTAGGTTTACATTAAAAGGGCTTAAATGGCCATTGTTGGTTTTCTTGTCTAAATCCCTCGTTTTTGTAGCTTATTTAGGTCCAATAGATTCTATGTCCTTACGAGCATCTAGATTCTATTTTGTGAGCTTATTTGTAGATTTCTTGTAAACACTTCAGCATATTATAGTAGAAGACCATTCGCAAGGATGGTAGAAGACTAAAGGTCACGAGTCCAAACGTGGTAGAAGATAGGAGGGTCAAAAAAGGAAGACAAAGAAGCGGGTGAATTGTAATCCTACAGCTGTACAGAGTTCTAGGAACAATCCTAGAAGAATCAGCATTTATAGGTGGTACCATTGGATTCTTCTTCTCGAGCACTATAAATCAACTACAAGAACTCCTAAATTGGATAAGTAGTTCACCTGTAACGGCATATACAAGATTGAGGAAAAAGGCAAGTCCGGACCAAGTGAAGACCGGCAAGCCCCTTGCCCCTTTCCATAAACCATTCCAACCAAATGGCTCAAGTGGCTAAGTACTAGTACGTGTCCTTTTGCATGGCCCTTGTGCCCAGAAGATCAAGAATTGAAGCTCCAATCCTTGCCCAGCGAGCCTTTGCATGACCTGCACGCTTAGAACGAAAGATGAAAACTCCGGTCCACGGAATGCATGCTTTTGCATGGGCCATGTATTTAGTACACCCAGGCAGTAGCTCCGGTTGGCAGGCCACAAGGATTTTCACGGGGCGTGTGCTTTTGCATGGCCTGTTCCCATGTGGCACTAATGGAGGCCTTAGGGTTCCACTAGCGGAAGCCTTATGGATTCATTAGGGTTTCTACCAAATCTGGGCCTTCAGAAGCCCATTTGTTTTCTCATATGTAAGGAGCCTTTATTCTCCTAATGTTTAACAAGTAGGCATAATGTAGATCTTATTTTCTTGGTTGGTAGGAAGGAGGAGGATAATTCTCTCTCTATAGAGTTATTCTTCTCTTTTCCTTCTCTTTTCTTTTCGTTTCCTTCTCTTAGTTTCCTAGGTCTATGGCATTTAAATCAATATTTTTCATGGATTTATTAGTAGTAGAGTAGTTTATTTACTTGTGGATCTAATTTGTATTCATGATTTTGTAGATATTTTGTGAGATTCCAGGTCTCATTATCCTTTTATATTTATGAATATCATGTTTGATTTAATCTTTACGTTCTTGTTAAATTCATGTTATATATCCTATGATACACAATAGTTATATGTTTCATGAATACTGCTAAGCTTGTTTATCCCCTTGGGAGCGTTAGGATATTTCTGGGTTTGTGAGTCCTCGGTTATGTGAGTGTATGCATGTAGGCCGTGAGCATTGTTTCGATGAGCTAATCCTAATTGACTGGAAGTTTGTACCCCGATGGCCTGATAGTTTGTAGCAATTAGGATTGTAGTGCAGTGACCTTAGACCTTTCAATTCTAGAGTCATCATGAGATGCTGATCCCTTTTCCTTCTAGTCCTAGGGAGAGGTGTTCATAGTAGAGGTCCAGGATGTAATTCTTTATGGGGGAAAGAGGAGCGCAAATTGGTTGGACCACACAATGAACTTTCCCTAATTATGGAGGTGGCGTTAATAGAATAGATGTTGGCACCTTTGTAGACAAATATTGAGAAATGTTGACTATCAACCACACTATGTGACATAGACATTGGCATAGGTTTATCCATCTAGCATTCTATAGAATCTAGAATCAAAGTCTTCTACCGGTCACGTTAATCTCTTGTTTTACATGTTCAGTAGTTTATTGACAACCCCCCTCCCCCCAGAACAAAAACCATGTTTGTGACACTAACTATTCCTGACACACAATTGAAGTGATGCCCGATTGTGAGTCTTGCTTAGTTAACCTCTGAATCCTAGCAATTTTGTGGACGACCCCGTGCGTTTGGAACGACCCCGTGCATTTGGATCAGTTTAACTATTCATCGTGTCCGGGCTAATAATGGTACACAATTTCTTCCTTTGCGATCCTACTTTTCTGAATTTGGCATCTTGTTTGAGACTTTTATAGTTGATACAACAAAAAAATGGCAGTGTTGAGTGCAAGCATAATTATTTTCGAAATGTTTCTCATGCTTTGTGTTTTCAAGCTACGTTTCCAATTAAGTCTTGGGAAGAATGTGTTCTTATTGCTTAATGTTTGATTAATCGGACACCCACAAAGCAACACAATGGTCGTATGCAATTCGAGCTACCCCATGAACGCACTTCAAATTACAAGCTTTTGCGTATCTTTGGCTGCTTGTGCTTTGCCTCTCACATTCCTAGATTTCGTGACAAGTTTGATCCGAGGAGTTGATGATTCATATTTATTGGTTATCCAGTTAGCAAGAAAGGTTATCACCTTTATGATTTGGAATCATGCACGCTCTTCAACAGTTGTGGTGCAAATTTTTATGAAGACTAGTTTCAATTTGTTGTTCCATCTGTCCTTGCTCGGACTATACATTTTCAAACTGACACTTTGTGTGATGATATCCCAATGTTGGATTTGTATCATGTCCATTCATCGGATTGGACCAACGATGTTGCCACACTGCCACTGGTTAATAACCCCTTTATCTATTTCTCGGCCATAACTCCTCCCTTACCACTGCCGGCATCCATTGTCCATCCTCTTCCAGCCATGACGTCCACCCATCTATCGTCGTTGACCGTGGAACCTTCTCAGCCTGCCAAGCATCTCATTTGTTACTCTCTTTTATTTTACTTCTATGGTTTGGTTTCTTTTCACGTTCTTGTCTATGTGTATAATGACCCGCCTCTACTCGAGGTCATTAATTGTAGCCTATTAACCCGAGTGAAGAGGATCAAAGATAAAACTTATAGTTTTGCATCCAACTTACTACTATTCTACTGATAAGGTAGTCAACGGTAAGCCCTGGGTATGTCCGTCTACAAAGATGCTAGGGCTTAAAAGTCAATTAAACAAAACCACGTCCAGCTTGTCAATTTGTATGTGTTGCTAGGAATAGGTAGTGTGGTAAAAAAGGGGGGTGTGGTTGGTTTTACGACTAACAAATACAAAGCATGAAAGTAAAGACCACGTAAACTTTATAACTAAACACTTGGAGTGCTTGCGTAACATGATTTATTTAATGCTCCATCATTGATTCTTTCACATGTGAGATTTAGACAAAGCTATTCTAGTGCTTATAACATGTAATGTGGTCAATGTCATACACTTCCCCATACATGTCATTTCGGGTGCCCTTGCAACCTTCCATTGACATTGTCTCCATAATTAGGGGAGTACAACAAGGTCCCTCCATTGTTGTAGGTCTGTTTCTCCCCCGTACGATTGCGTCTAGGGCACTCCACCAGAATGCTCTACTCACTAGGCCTATGAACAAGGCAAAAGGAAGTAGGCACCTTATCTATGACACCAGGGTCTCTAACAACCCTAGATTGCTACTTTTCACTATCTCTACTTGTAACACATCAGACTACTTTACATAATCAGCTAA
The DNA here is from genome assembly GCA_037428765.1 of Rubia yunnanensis. Lineage (NCBI taxonomy): Eukaryota > Viridiplantae > Streptophyta > Magnoliopsida > Gentianales > Rubiaceae > Rubia > Rubia yunnanensis. The sequence continues at coordinate 53,832,044 of CM075063.1, read as the reverse complement.
GACTGGTGTGCTGGCAACATAACAGAGCAATACTCAGAAAATACCTCTGTGCACACACCCACGTGGCCCCGTACCCTGCTACCCATAGCACATTCGAGGTTTATCTTCCCCGGGGGGCATCAATATTTGCACCAATATGAATATAAATAGAGTGTGTGCTAATAGAGTGTACTATTAATGTAATTCTAACATTCAGGAACAAGTCACAATAATATCACAAGCACAATAATTGGAATGAACTAAGAATCTCACAAAAGTATAAATCAACATATGAATACAATTATCTCCAGGCTATGGAAACTACTCCCTAGACATGGAATTCTAATAAAGATTTGAATTCCACATCATAGGATGAAAGAAAAATAAAAAGAAAATAAAGAAAGAAGAGAGAAAGTTTCCCTCTCTCAAATGCTCTCCAAATTATAAAATAAACTAATGAAAAATGATAACCCTTTTTAACCCTGCTAGAGTAAGGCTATATTTATAGTAGTAAAGGATTAAGCCTAAAAATAGGCCCAAAAATGGCAAACAAGTGTGAAACCCTAGTTGAACCACACGACCTCTCATTTTTCCACATGGCCTCACATTTTTCTACACTACCTCTCATTTTTTCTTAGGCTCGTAAGCCTAGCCAGGTCTAGTCTCTAACTTTTACCTAGGTTTTTTGACCTATCTGGGCTTTTCCCAATGTTACCCAAGTCGTACTTTCAGGTTTTCAAGTTGTCCGAGTTTATATATATAATTTTTCAAAACTTTCAATTTGTTTTGGTGTAGCACAAAATTGCCCCAAAGTGGGTTTTATACTGCAAGAAATAAGATCAACACAAAAGATTACACCACCAATATCCTGAAACAACCAATCCCATGAAAACTAGGAACCTTACCTAGCAAGTTATACCACCAAGTATTCATCCAAAAACATCCCACAACAACTAAAATACAAAATCACCTACCGAGAAAAACAAAAAATTGCGCTATGGAATCCTGAGAATGAAAGTTCCCTAAGTGCTCACTACTCCCTCCCTCACGCTTAACCTATGCATTGTCCTCATTGAAACAAAAACCCTGTGAAAATATAAGTAATGTTGGGAGAAATAGTGACACTCACTCTTGCGGCCTCGAAGAGCCTTCCTCCTCCTACCTCATGTTGCTCCTCTTAATGTACCCTGTTACTTGAATTGCAACCTTCATGGAATCCATCCTCATGCAATGTTCCTCCATTTGCAACTTCATACCTCCTATCACCTAGATGACCTCTTGCAATACTTGGGTAGAGCTCAAAAGCTAATCCCCAAAGGAGTGCTATCGGTCAATGATGTCTATAGATAGGAAAGAGTGGCAAGGAGGTGCTCTCGAAGAAGTCTCACCCTCGGCCTCTTCAACATCTATCTCTGGGGTAGGTACAACTTCATAGAATTCCTACTCAAAATGCGGGTGGGCTTAATGAATATATAGGTTATCCAAACATGTATCATGGGTGATGGCGGTTTGTTTTGGCTGAGGAAGTACCGTGAAGCTACAAGTACTCACCCCACCATAAAGCCAAGCGAAACGGTTCTCAGATGTAGTGGTGCCACTATGAAAGCCTTAGCCAACTTCTCAATGTTATACCTCATTCCTGATCTACCCAAGTTGGCCAATACTCACTGAGTGAACGAATGCCCCAGGTACTGTGCCAGTAGACCTACCATGCCTCCCATAAGAATCTTCCCACTCTTTCTGTCCCCCATCGCCAAACACTCTTGCACAAAAAACCCTACTAGGTTTGGTTAAAAATTACCCTCAGGCCGAAGTCATTGCGTAGAGGTAATGAACATCCAAACCCAGACATTGCATTAGCTCAGTGTGGTAAAAAACTCCCATTGCCAGTAATCGGTGAACGTAACGAAATGCAGGATGAACCAAGGCAGTGCTTTTGCACACATTCTTCTGATCTGTCCCTATCAGCTGCCTCCAAAAGTTCTCGAGAGAAAAAGGAATCCCTTGATGGTGTGTTCTTTGAACATCTCTGTAGTACCTCTATCTGAAGGCGTGAGCTACCTCTTGGTGTGTCATCTTATACAATTATACTCCTTGTTATCCAAATTGAATTTTATCGCCCAGTGTCCATCCTCATTTATGACTTGCCATAGAGAAGCTAGGAACTCTAAAGTCCACCTGATGTAGGTATTCGAGTGCTTCTTGAGGAACCCCCATCCCAATAGATATGTAATAAGCTCGAGTAAGCCTAGAGCTGCCAAGGTGTCCTTACATGCAAATCAAGTCTCCAATATACTTCTCTTTGGCACTCTTAAAATCCTCCTCCTCTGGGATGCAGTCCCAGAGATGATGGCTAATCCCATGAATTATTCTATCACGATTGCGAGGTTGTGAAGAATGGGAGTCACCGGCTTGTGGTTTACACCCTTTGCCGGTTTCTTCCTCTTCTCACCCCGTGAGGACTTCCCTTTCTTTGAAACATTCTTTTTAGGAGGCATCCTAACACAATGAAGGAAAGAGTGGCAGTGATCATAAACAAGGCAAGTCCTACAATATCATTAAAAAATAAAACATTGTCCTATATAACCAAATCATTTAAATCATGAAAATCTCAACGTGAAGGCTATTCAAGAAAGAACATTCTCATCAAACGACAAACTTGTGTAAGTTCCCACAAACCCATCAATAAGATTATGCAAGCAAGATTCTTCCCCTCCTAAATCACCCAAAAACATAAAGAACATATCATCCAATCATAATAACACATCAAACCACCCAAACTTCCTTCAACAATAGATCATGCAAAAAATCCAAACACATATCTTAACAACATACACTCATTCAAGAATCATTCTTTATAATACACCACCACAATATTATCAAATAAAATAAACAAAGAGTTCAATGGATTACCCAGAATTTGAAGCTAAGAGTTCCAAGATCCACACAAGAAGAAGCAAAAATTGCTAATTTTTGAGAGAAAAGCTTCAAATTTTCAAATTCATCAAGAGTGTGTGTAAGTGAGTGCTTCTTGAAAGGCTTGAATGTGTCAAATGATTAAATTATATGGAAGAATGTACCATGGATTTAGAATTTTAGCATAGGTGATAAGGGAGAGAGGTACAATTAGGATAATGATGAAATTTTTAAAATTGCAATTTAGGGGACAATAGTACCAATCGATTAATTTTAAGGAATGTTGGAAGTACTATTTGCATAAAAATCCTTAGGAATTAGGGAATTTCAAAATTTATGAACCAAAAATGCATTTATAAGTTTAAAATTCAAAATTTTGAAAATTTTCATTTTGGAACAACTTGACAACGGAAATGGGGAAATGGCACAGATACCTCCACGTCAAAGGTACCTAACACTGACCATCCTCACATTAATGACTCCCTGGAGCGGTCCCTGCCAGATCTTTTGCTTGTTCCAAGCTCACTTGGCGCGGACCGTGTTACTTGGTGTGGACTGTGCCAGGTGTTGGCATGAGGCTGCCACAAATTTTGACCATATTCCATAGTTTTTCCTCTTCTTTTAAAAATACTATGTCACCCATCAAATCTTATTCCATCCAAACACAATCACAAGAATCGAATTAAAATTTTGAAATCAAACAAGAGTTTCATCTCAAACAAAAACATGCAAAATCTAGCTAATCAATACTCAAAGTATCAAAGAAAAAAAAGGACCGTGTATTTATTGTCGTCCTCATGACTTATCTCTTTTTCATGCAATTTTAGTTAGAACCACCTACCCATGGGACTTCGTAATTTCCATCGGCGACTCCACCTACGATGACATCATTGTGGAAGGGTTTTAACAACGTGTCACCCTTACCTTCGGACCCTTTGTCCATTACAGAAAATGAATCACTGTGTCTCGGTAAGGTTGAGTCCGTGAACATCACTTTGGGGTTAGGAGGAGGTCAAGGGGGTTTTAAGCCCTTGACACTCTTTCTTTCCTACTGCAAGTTAGTTAACATGGAAAAATAGTCTAAGACAGATATATTGTCACTCAAATCATGCAATTCATCAGACTCATTAACAATATCATCAACACTTAACTCATCCAAGTATTCATGCTCATTCCTTACGCAATAATATTCATGGAAATCATGCTTATCACATAGGGTCACACCCTTGCACATAAAATAAGAATTAGTCGAATCATGCCCAGACTTATAAATGTCAAATTCCACTTTGTCCACATCATCTTCTAGTGTTAAGGTTCCCAAATAGACATCAATTTTAATCCTAGACATTTTAAGAAAAGGTCTCCCCAAAAGTATTTGGGGTGAACTTCCATCATGCGACATGTCTAGGACATAAATGTCTGCCAGAAAAACCAACTTGCCAACTCACACCATGACATCCATTACTAGCCCACAAAGTATAGCTTGAGAGTGATCGGCTAGTTGGAAAATAACTGTAGTTTCCCTAAGCTCACCTATTTCTAGGTGTTCATAAAGACTAAATAGGTTCACAATTATGGATGCACTTAAGTCTATCATGACATTTTCAACAAGTTTTCCTCCTAAGGAGATAGGAATAGTGAACATTCCAGGGTCCTTGCATTTCTTAGGAAAATTTGTATGGTTCAAAAGGGTGACTCCCCTCATTTTTCAATGTCCTGCCTTCTTAGTTGGTCCACTTTTATTTTTTCATGCATGAAACTTTAAGAAGCTTAGCATATGATGGCACATTTTCAATTAGCTCCAAGATAGGGATTGTTACCTCAACTTTTTTGAAGACTCTTCGAATACTTTCATCATTGGTCACCACCTATGGCCTTCCCATCAAAGCATTTGGAAATGGAGGTGGGATAGTTACTTGTGCCTCGGGCGGTGGAAAATCCTTGGAAGGTGCTTCCTTGACCACAATCTCTTCCCCTTCAAAGTGTGCCTTGGTAGCCTCCAATACCCTATCGTCTTCCTGCATCGCTTTCTTCTTGGACTCACAAACTTCCTTCCCACTTCTTGACTTGAGTGCACCCACATTCCTTAGATTGATCTTCATTTGGGAGGGAAGTTTACTAGACTCCTTGGCCTCAAGTTGGCTCACCGAGGTGGTAAGTTGTCCAACTTGAACTTTGAGATTCTTGATACTTGAGAAAGCTCTATTACCAAGGTCTTCATTCTCACGCCTTGTCCTCTCCACAAAGACTTCATGTTTCTCCCCCAATTGACCAATGGCTTCTAAGAGATCTTCTCAGTCTAACTTATACATCGAGGCATGATTGTTGGAAGGGCCTTCACCTCTCGAGTACGGTTGAGGTGGAGCTTGCCCACCTTGGTATCCGTGAGGTTGGTTATCCTCCTTCCACCAGAAATTTGGGTGATCTCGATACCTTGGATTGAATGATTTTTCATAGGAATCTGGCTTTGCATCACCTTGGTTCCCCCAAACCCTTGTGGTTTCTCCTTAGAAAAATGTGGTCCCTCCCTATTGTTGTACTCAATGGCCTTCACCTCTTGCAAATCTTCTACAGCTTCGGGACATGCCTTGTTGTTGTGATCAATGTTTAACGTCCCACACACTTTGACTTGATACACCTTTCCTCGCAAGAGTTCCTTAATCATGGATGCAAGAGCTTGGACTTTCTCCTCCAACTAAGGTGATTACGAGGGTTCATCCAAGACCTTAAACCATTACCATATGCCAAACTATCACATTCCAATGACCATATCCTTAAAGAGAGCCATCGCATCCTTCAGGCTTTTGTTGGAAAATGATCCATTAAATGCGGTATTCACCATCTGCATATCTTCATCACATAAACCCTCGAAGAAGTAGTATACTAGATCTACCTCCTTGAAAGGATGATATGGAAAGCTTACAAGAAACCTTTTGAAACGCTCCCAATAGTCGTAAAGTAACTCCATAGCTCCCTGGGTGATATTAGACAGCTGCTTTTCAATCCGGCGGATTTGGACGCCAAAAAGTACTTCTCTAACAATCTCCAATCCAAGAGCCTATGCAATCGAGAGGTAAATAGTAAATCCAATCCTTAGCCCCATCTTGATGAGAGAATGGAAAAGCCCTCAGATTATAGTAATCTTCAAAAACACCTGGAGACTTCATATTCGTACACACCAAGTGGACCTCCGTCAAATGCTTGTTTGGGTATTCCCTCGTTCAAGGTAAGGTAAATAAAAAGGGAAACTGTGAGAGTGTACGGGAGTGGGAACATTGGCCCACTCCCTTAATACATGTTACCTAATAAACTACCCCTGATCTAGATGTTACAACCAGGTGGCCAAAAGATGCTAACCCCATCATGGTGACCAGGGCCTGTGAAAACCATCCTTGAAAAATAGAGGGGAATGAGAACAAACTCACTAACCCCTTCACTCCATACAACATCCATGCAACCGGTAGTGTGAACTGGCTCTTGCGCCGTGGTTTGCTCCCCATGGATGTCTTCCAAGCCGAGAGTAGTCTCAGCCTTCAAATGAATGAAGTAGTATGTCCTCTCCTCCTGGAAGAGCTGGAACACCGCTTCTGCCATGTACACCTCTAATACTTTGGGTCTTCCCCCGTAATACTATGGAAGGTGGGAAGATAATGGATCATTCTGCTCTTTAGCTCGTAACTCACATTCGGTGGTAATGGGGGAAATGGGATGCATAGCAGTTAACTCTGCAGATTAGGGGCTATAAGCTCTCTCAAAGTTCTGTTATCCTCTGCCATTTCCTAAAACTCTATTCTAGATATCTACTTCCTTCATTTCCGACTACCTGTGTTATCAGTCGGGTAATGCGAAACTCCTAAGTTTGTGGTACGAGTATGTACCATAAACTATGGGCTAACAGTACCCTTCCGAAGGTAACACTAGCAAACAGATCAAAAGGCAACAAGATAACTTTCACAAAAGCTCAACACATGAACCAATAAATACAACAAAAAAAAAGCAATACTAACTACACTACTAACACGTTATGCTAATTAACAGCTACAATGATTAGCATTCCTAGCAACGGTACCAAAAAGTTTTCCTGCCTCCACTCAGAGTCGTTAATTTTAGCTAATTAACCCAAGCAAATGGGATCAAAGATAAAATTTATAGTTCTGCACCGCACCCAACTCATTACTATGCTACCGATAGGGTATTTTGAGGTAATCCTTGGGTATGTCCATAGATATGTTAGGGCCTAAAAGTCAATTAAACACAACCACGTCCCGATTGTTGTCAACCTGTACGTGTTGCTAGGAATAGGTAGTCTGGTAAACAGAGAGGGGGGTTGGTTTTTTGACTAAAAACTACAAAGAATGAAAGTAAAAAACATGTAAATTATATAACTAAACACTTGGGGAATGCTTGCATAACATGTTTGATTTAATGCTTCAATCCTCGATTCATTCACATGTGAGATTTAGGAAAACCAACTCTAGTGCTCATAACACGTAGTGTGGTCGATAGCATACACATCCCCGTACTTGTCACGTCGGGTGCACTTGTAACCTTCCATCAACACCACCTCCGTAATAAGTGGAGTACAACAAGGTCCAACTGTTGTTGTAGGTCAGTTTCACCCTGGTACGATTACATTCCGAGTACTCCACCACAGATGCTCTACTCCCTAGGCCTATGAACAAGGAAAAAGAAAGTAGAAACCTTATCTTTGACACTAGGGCCTCTTACAATCCTATCTTGCTACTTTTCACTGTCTCTACCTATAACCAAGACTACTTTACAGAATCATCTAACACTGGTGTGTTGGAAATATAATAGAGCAATACTCGAAAAAGACACACCCACACAAACCGCTACTCTACTACCCATAACATATCTGTGGTTTCGCTTCCTCAGGGGGCATCAATATTTTCACCAACATGAATATAGACTTGAGTGTGTGCTAATGGAGTGTACTATTCATGCAATTCTAACATTCAATAACAAGTCACAATAATATCACAAGCACAATAATTAGGATAAACTAAGAATCTCACTAAAGCATAAATCAACACATGAATACAAGTATCCCCTAGCTATGGAAACTACTCCCTAGACATGGAGTTCAAATAAAATTTTGAATTCCACATCATAGGATGAAAGAAAAATAAAAAGGAAAGAAAGAAAGAAAAAAGAGGGAATGTTTCTCTCTCTAGAATGCTCTCCAAATTACAAAATGAACTAATGAAAAATAATATTCCTCTTTAGCCCTAGTAAACTAAGGCTATATGTATAGTAGTAGGGGATTGGGAAAACAATAGGCCCAAAATAGGCCAAATAGTGTGAAACCCTAGTTCAGCCGTTACTTGGCGCTGTCAACGCCGCGTACATGGTCTGTATTGGTACCAGATCTGGTGTGGACCGTGGTATTTGGTGCATGTCGTGCTGGGGCAGTCCTAGCATCTTGCATGACCCATTGTCAGGATGGTTATTTTTACATTTCTGATCCGTGGGCCATGTCGTTTGGATTAGGTCCTTATCAGAATCCTCATTTGGCTCAGTATTTTAGTGCGGGCTACTTAATTCTTCACATCCCACCAGTTGGTCTTGACATTTTACACTTGAAATGGTGTGGGCCATAAAAAATGAGACGGTCTGCACCTATATAGCCATTTTAATGTGAAATTTAAACTTGCGCACGAGGCCCATCGAGTTTGGCATGGTCTATGCCACTCCTTTATATGGTCCGTGCCAAAGACCTTTGGCATGGACCACGTTGTCTGGTGCAGGCCGTTGGTGCCACCAATGAGAGGTCAGTGCCTATCTGTTTGTACTTCAGCCGACATAACTTTTTTCCTTCGCCACAGATGTACCGTTAGTCCATTTTAATATTTCCTGTAGTCTATTTTATGTTTCTGGAGGAGTGCATTCCAATGGAGCCAACCTTAAAGGCTAATTCTCTCTTACTACAATTCTCTGTTTCTTCCTTGGTTGTTTTGAACTCCAATGCCGCCTATCTTTGGCTCTATCCTTCTACAAATATGATTTGATGTCCATGGTCCTTATCTACTACCATTGTAATGTGAATGGCCTTCATTCTTTTATACCATTCTTGAGAATAACATTTAATATCTTCTATCACCCTTGCGAACGACCTTCACATAGAATGTAATAAAAATTACCCACGAGCGACCTACTAAGGATGATCGCAAAGGAAGATCTAGGTGTCCGTGGATACAAGATGTCCATTAGTACCAATTAAGTCTACACAATGTGGAATTTAGACAAGTAAACAAAACATGGTTGTCTAAACTCCTTTTAACGTAAACTAAGTTAATACTAGCAATCCAACATATAAAACAAGCTTATTATTACGCCAAATGCAACGATTAATGCATGATTAATTAGATGACTTGGTGATTGCTAGCAGTTCTTCGTCGCTAATATTTGAATTCAAGAAATACTTGAGCTCTTGTTTTCACATGAAGGATCTTGATGCACTTATTGGGTATTGAGATTGCTAAAAGAAAACATGGGATGTTTCTTTGATAAAGGAGATATTCCCTTGACATTTTATCTGATACTGGTTTTTTAGCTACTAAACCGACTGATTTTTTGATAGAGCAACAACATGATTTAGCGCGTGTAGAGGGATCACTTGATGATGATCCTGAGCTATATCAGAGACTCGTTGGTCATCTCATTTATCTTACCATTACACAAGCTAAGCTTAGTTATTCGGTTCATATGCTTGCTCACTTCATACAGTCTCATAGTGTTCCTCACTGGCAAGCTGCTCTCCGGGTTCTACACTACTTAACGAGTAACACTTGTCAAGGCTTATTCCTCTCTTCATGAAGTTCTTTGTATTTGACTGATTTTTATGACTGTAACTGGGCTGCTTGCCCCATTACATGGTTTTCTCTTTCTGGATATTTTGTGATGACTGGTGATTCTCTTATTTCATGGAAAACCAAGAAGCAACCTACAGTTTCTAGTTCTCCTGTTGAAGTGGAGTATTGTGCAGTGGCGTTCACTTGTTGTGAGTTATTATGGACAAATTCATTGATGTAGGACTTAGGTGTTCAGCATTCTGCCCCATGCGCCTGTTTTGCGACAGTCAGTCTGCTCTTCATATTGCAGCTGATCCCATCTTTCATGAATGTAGAAGCACATTAAAGTTGATCCATTTTTTTAATGATCTTGTACAGTTTGGAGCTATAGTTACTCAACATATTCGCACTTCTGATCAGCCTGCAGATTTTTTCACAAAAACTCTCAGACGTACTCAATTTTAGTTACTACTTGGAAAGTTGAGCTTTCTTTATCTACATGCTCAAACTTGATGAGGAGTATTAAGGAATAACAATATTGGGTAAATAATACTTCTGTATAGAATAGATTCCTTTCCCTATCCTTTTCCTTTTATGATTCCGTATAGACCTCTTGTACCTCTATATATTGTAACTCATATCATGAATACAAATACAAAATTATTCCCTTACTTTCCACACGGTCTAACGTGAGACCATCACTTAAAATCATGTATGACATAATTCAGCTTTACATATTTAACATGATTATAAAAAATATATAATTAGTTCCTTTTTCAATATAAATAATTTTCACAACTTCAAATTATAAGATATAAATTTTATGTATATTAATACAAAACAAAATATTATTAAAGCAATTAAAATTAATTTATTTCTATTTTAATAATTAAGTGAGTTTGAAATAAGTAAAAAGTAATGATGTGGATGAATCATTAATGATATGGAAGGTACTACATAATGTGGACAAGACTGGATAGTTGTGGAGTTTGATACTGTTGAGAGGAGAGAGAGTGGCAAAGTCTCAAATTAGGACTTTACTATTGCACATGATCTAAGAGGATGTGCAGTGGTGGACTTGAAAACCCTCCACTTGCACACGAAGCCTCTAAATTCCTTACAATTGAGGTCTTTTGATCTTAACTTGTACTTCATTTAGGGTTTTAAATGTTCTCTTTCTACTCTCTAAAGTACTAGGGATGGTTATCACATAGTATGAGTGTTTCCTTTTTTCTTACTTCAATCTAGTAATTCTCTTTTGAATTTTCCATCCTCACGCCATGAGGAGACCTAACACTAAGAATAAAGGGAAACCACAAAAATCAAATGAGAGAAAAACATTTTTGAAGGAGGAGGTGGGCAAAGGAAAAAACCAAATAGGACTGAAGAGTATGCTTGACCAGTCACTTTCAAGCCCAAAATAAGCTAAATGCCGAGGAGTGGAAGAGGTAACACCAAATGAATGTTTTGAAGAAGCAAAAAATGAGGGTTTAAATTATGATGTCAGCACAAAGGAAGAGGGGAAATGCGTTTGGAGTGAAGAAGTGGAGAAGGAGAGCAAGAAGAAGGTTAGATCTTAGAGTTCTATTCTCAAATATAGCTTGGCTAAAATTCAATATTACCAACCCGTGGAGATAGATGGGTTGTTTATGGAGGAAATCACCATGGAGGAGTTGGAGGAAAGCTCAAAGCAATGAGAGACTACCATTATGTGCAAGGTTTTGGGCAGCAACCCACCACTTAAAGTCATAGAGGGGTTCTCTTTTGGATTTAAGGAAGAACAATAAACAAGGCATGTCTTCTAAGTTCAAGAGTTTTTCTGGTTAAATTTCAAAGTAAAGAGCATTAAAGGGTTGTTTTGGAGAAATGCGTGGTGTTCTTTGATGGGAAACCCGTGCTCTTGAAAGAGTGGAATGAAAAAGGTGTGATTGAAGAACCTAATGTATCGGTTTGGATTCAGCTCCCTGGATTGCCATTGAATATTAGCAACCAAACCTCATAAGCAATATAATAAGTCCACTTGGGAAGCCTTTGAATCTTGATAGAGCAACACAAGAGAAGGAGAGGCTGGATTTTTCAAGGGTGCAAGTTGAGGTGATGACAACGCCTAGAAAGCCAAGGCTAGGTACTTTCCACCACATGAACCTACTGATAAATGGCTTCGCTATGATGCGATGATAACATTTAGAAAAGAGGATGCAGTTCCCAATGCCTCTCCTCTTAATGCCCCTATGGTCGTTATTGCTATGATTGGAAACTCCACAGTCCACGGGGTATTTGTGGATAACAGAAGAGCGATCAAAATCCTATTTGTCGATTGCTTTGATAATTGGGATTCAAGTAAACTGATTTGAAGAAATCTACATTTTTTCTCTAATGGGATTTACAAGACGAGTGGAGACACCTTTGGGTAGCATACATCTGCCTATTACCATAGGTGAGAATGACAAAAATGGCACCTTCATGTGTGACTTTGTTGTCATGGATGCACAAAGCCCATTCAACATTCAACACCATCATTGGGCGACCTTGGATGAATACAACAAAAGCGATATGGTCCCCATATCACTTGGTGATGAAATTCCCAACTCTAGCGGGAATCACAATGATAAGAGGAAATCAGAATATAGTTAGACAATAAAGGTTATCACGATGAAAGCAGGAAGAAGTGTTGGACAAACAAAAATGGTCAGCACCATCTCAAATAATGAATTACTCAAGCAAGAGGAATTTCAAGTGGATCTAGGAGAAAAAACTGAAGTTGTCATTTTGGATGACAAAGACACTTCCAAGTGCGTCAGGATAGGAAAATGTCTTCCAATCGAAGTGAAAGTAAAGGTGATGGAAATCCTGCAAAGTCATAAAGACACATTTGCATGAACTGTGTAGAACACGAGAGGAGTCAATCTGGAAACTATTACTCACTCTCTAAATATCAACGATTCAATCAAGCCAGTCAAGCAAAAGAAACAAAGATTCACTAGCAATAGGAAAAAAGTGATCAAAGAAGAGGTTAAAGCAGTGCTTCATGCCGGTATCTTGAAGGAAACGACTTACCTGAAGTGGTTTGCAAACCCAGTGATGGTTAAAAAGACGGTTGCAGGATGGAGGATGTGCTTCATTGATCTAAACAAAGCATGTCAAAAATATTTCTATCTGTTACCTAAATTTGATTAGTTGGTGAGAGAAATACCAGAATATAAAGTCCTTGCATTCTTGGATGCATTCAAAGGATACCACTAAATATTGATGAACCCAGAAGATGCGGAAAATACGGCTTTCATAACAAGCTTCAGAGTGTTTTGCTATGTGAAAATGTCATTCGACCTTAATAATGCTGGAGCAACGTATCAAAGAGTAATTAACACTGCATTTTATAATCAAATAGGACAAAATGTAGAAGCATGTGTTGGCGACATGGTGATTAAAAGCAAAAGGGTATGTCAGTTCGCACGAGACTTAAAAGAGACCATGGATATGCTAAGTGCGATAGGCATGAAAATAAACCCTAAGAAATGTATAATTGGAGTAGTCGCAGAAAATATTTTGGGGTATAAAGTATCCTCCAATGGAATTGATGCTAATCCAGAAAAGATATAAGCAATCGTCAACTTCCTTCAACCGCGAACAGTCAAAGAATTGTAGGCGTTGATGAAATCCATAGCATCACTTAGCAGGTTCATTTCAAAAGTTGCTAAAATTTTTTTACACTATTCAAAATCATTTAAAAGGCTAAGAAGTTCAGCTGGAATGAGAAAAGTCAGAAAGTGTATTAGTCATTGAAGGAACAACTCTAAGCGTTGCCAACACTGAATTCGCCAATACCAGGAGAAACTCTATACCTATACCTGGAAATTTCAGGATAAGGAGTAAATTTTGTCTTAGTGTGTCAAGAAGGAAAAAGACAAGCACCGGTATACTACATCAGTTATCTACTGCAAAATGCAGAAAGGGCGTACTTTCCAATTGAAAGATTGACTCTTGCAATGGTATACTCAGCAAGGAGATTGCGAAGCTATTTCCAAAGTCATAACATCACTGTGTATACTGACTACCCAATCAAGAACATTTTGAATAAGATAGAATCATTCGTCAGGATGACTAAATGTGCTTTTTAATTAGAGCAGTATGAGATCCAGTTTCAGCAGCAAACTGCAATAAAGGCACAAGCCTTAGCAGATTTCATCAAAGAAATGACAAGTGCAGATGCACAAGAGGCAACTTCACCAGAAAATATTGGAATAAACAAAGGTATATCAAAGTGGACGAATATCACATAGAAACTATTTGTTGATGGAGCGTCTAGCAAAGAAGGCTGCAGTACAGGTTTGCTATTGATAAATCCAGATGAGGGAGAACACAGATACTCTCTTCATTTCTATTTACTACTCACTAACAATAAAGCTGAATACGAAGCACTAATACGCATGTTAGGTCTTACTATCAAGATGAAAGTCAACAATGTTAAGTGATTCAGAAATTAACAGATAGTAGTCCAGCAAGTGTGTGGAGATTATAAGGTGCGAAAGGAGCATTTGGTGAAGTATCTTAGAAGAGTTCTTCAACTTATAGGCCAACTTGAATACTTTGATATTCAACATGTACCAAGGAGAAGGCAGACACTTTAAGTAAATTGGTGACATCAGGCTTTGATTCTTTGCTGGGACAAAACGATGTGAATGTAGAAGTTATACCAGTTAGAAGTACAATCCAACCGTGTCAACAGTCCTGACAGAAGAATTGAACTGGATGACACCGTTAAAGGACTACTTCAAAATGGGAACATTTCCAGCAGACAGGAACCATGCCATAAAGTTGGAATTGCAATCTCACAACTATGCTTATGATAGGGGAATCTTTTTTAAAAAAAAGGTTTCCAATCTCTAGGATAAAATGTGTGGGACCATCCCAAGCGAGAGACATCATGAAGGAAGTTCACGAGGGATTATATGGGACACATCAAGGTTCTCAAATGATCAGAAATAAGATAATTTGAGCAGGGTACTACTTTTCGACCATGTCCCATGATGCTCAAAAATTCATGCTAAAGTGAAAGAGCTACCAAATTAATGCACTGGTATCACATAATACACATGCCAATTTAATATGGATATATAGAGCTTGGCCATTTGACACATAGAGAATCAATTCGGTTGGACTGTTCCCTAAAAGAGCTGGCAATGCGAAGTTCTTCATTGTTGCAATTGACTACTTCACAAAATGGGTAGAAGTGAAATCATTAGGAAGAGTCACGCCATAAGTATCAAGATGGTTTGTTTGGCAGAACATAGTTTGTCGGTTTGGCGTGCCCCAAAACATCGCCACTGATAATGGTACGCAGTTCACAAGTGAGACATTTACCGAATGGTGCTCAAAGTTAGGGATTGTGCAGAAATTCACATCTGTGGCTCATTCCCAGGCTAACGTCCAGGTAGAGGTAAGTAACAAAATGATAGTACAAGGAATTAAAAAAAGATTGGAGAGGAAGAGAACTGGTTGGGTAGATGAGATACCTAACACATTGTGGTCATACAGAACAACAGTATGAGAACCAGCTAGAGAGACACCGTACATATTAGTTTATGGTAATGAGGTAGTAATACTAGTTGAAACTGAGAACTCAAGTCTTAGAGTGGAGATATACAATGAAGGCGCTAATCCCGAAAATGATGATATTGGATTTGAATGAACTAGAGGAGAAAAGACAACATGCAACGATCACAGAGGTAAAGTACAAGGAAAAGATGGACCGAGCATATAATGAGAAGGTCAAGAAGACATAATTTTGAATTAGCGATTTTTTGTTGCGGAAGAATGAGGCAAGTCTAGCAGAAGAAAAATGGGAAGACCCGTATAGGGCAACGAAAGCACACCGATTAAACTGCTACGAGCTAGAAATGTTGAATGACAGTAGGGTCCAAAACACTTGGCATGTGATCAACCTAAGGAAGTTCTATCTTTAGATCCTTAGTAGGTGATAGGAAAACCTCAGTTTCACAGGAGCCATGATATGATCATTGACAACCTTTTTTATTGTTGGCTTCATCATATGGCTTCCAGTGCGATGTCATTGCGACCATATATAATTAATATCAAAAAGAGTCTTTTGGGAAAAATATTTTATATTATTGTTCACTTACGTTTTAGCGCAATACTTGCTAAAATCAGTAAGCTATAACACATTTCAAAGAGAACCAAATATCATATCTTGCAGTTGCGAAGAAGATACAACAAACTATATACACTGTCTCAATGCAAACATTAAAATCAGAAAAGCGACAAAAGCAAGCAATAGCTCTCGTGGCTTTGCAAAATCAATTCGTCAAGCTATAGATCTTGAAAAAAAGGAACACGTGCTTACAAAAAAAATGACAAAATCAAACAATTGATCTTGCGGCTTTGCAAACTCAATTTAGCGAGCTATAGATCTTGCAAAAAAGGCACATATGCCTACAAAAACAGCGAAAAAAGCAAGCAATGGATCTTCCAGATTGGAACAAAATAATTTCAAATCTTGCGGGCTATAGATCTTTTAAAAAGACACATATGGCTACGAATACAGTGACAAAAGCAAGCAATAGATCTTGCAGCTTTGCACAAATTGTCAAGCTATAGATCTTGCAAAAACAAACACAAAGGAAAATGTGCCTATGAAATCAGCTACAAAAGCGAGCAATCGACCTACTCTTTCTTTATGTTCAAATTGTGTTTGACCATTATTTCATGTATGTGCGATATAACGTGCGATTGTGTGTGCGATTGAACGGTTTTTCCTTTCCCAACTTAAACTAATTTCTCTTCTTCTTCCCCAATCGATAAATCCCTCTACTCCTGGTCCGAATCGGAATTTGCTCGTCGGTAACGGCTATTTCGGTCGTTAACGGTCTCTAGCTATGTCAGGATCCACTCTACTGGCCGCTCAGGCATCAAACCAGGATACCATACCTACTCCTCCACCTATCTCCTTCGCCAATATCCTCAAAAACAAAAACAAAGCCCCGCCACTATCCAAGCTTCTCCCTAATAACCCTAAACTAATTCCCAAATCCCAACATCTCGGTGAGGCGGCCTGTCTATATTCAAAGGATCAAATTGCAAAGCTGTCCTCTCACTATGGAAACACCCTGGTAGGTAAGTTCACCAAGTACAAACATGTGCTCATCCGATTTGAATTGCTAAATGATTACCAACGAGCATGGATGAAAGGTGTCTGGAATTTTAATGGAATTCTCTTAAGAATGCTAAAATGGACTCCTGATTTTTCAATACATAAAGAATCTCCGATTGTTCCTGTTTGGTGTACAATTAGGGAAGTCCCTTTGTACTACTATAATTCTGCTGCTATTGAATCTATTAGTAATAGCATTGGAAATTTCATTAAGACTGATCTTTCTACTGATATGCTAACAAGACCATCATCCATTAAACTATGTGTAGAAGTAGATCTTCTTAAACCTATTAGTACCTACATTAGGCTGGGATCTGTGACTAATAACAGAAAATATCACATTGAATATGAAGACATCCCCCTTTACTGTGACCATTGTGCTAAACTAGGTCATTCAAAAACCCAGTGCAGAACCTTTCCCCCCAACCTCAATGTTCAAACTAAAGATCACATTATAACTCAGAAACAACCAATATGGCAGGCTACTGGAAAGAAATTTTCCATACCTCCATTGATCTCCACTGACGACCAAATAGATTTAGTAGAGTCTGAAAATACTATAGAACCTGTCCCTAGATCCCTATCTACTCCCCTTCCTAATCTGAAAACTAGTACTGATTTCATAACTACTAATACCTCTGTAACTGTCAAGAACAATACACCAGTCTTTTGTCCTACGCCTACAACTCAGATCTCACTGGACAACTCCATCTCTAAACTGCTAGATGGTACTGCTTTAGGAAAATTTACTCCAGTGACTTACGCTACAGATGATATCCAGATTGGGACTTCCCTTCCTGGTGTTAGTAGACAAACAAATGCACCTACTTCCCTTCAACATAGATTGGGAAATAGGTTCTCTGTTTTGCAGGTGGACATGGATGAACCAGCTCTGGACCAGGAGGCTACCTCCAATATGATTGCCAGTTCAAGCTCTTCACCAACACTTGATCAGGGCCTCTTGCCAGGTAAGGCAAAAGGTAAAAAAACAAATTATTTTAGCCAAATTAACAAAATGATGCTTAGATCATCTACTAAGAGTCATAAGTCAAGTGAGCAATGATAGGTCCTCTTTCAACTAATTTCTTGGTATGGAACATCAGGGGAATGGAAACATCAATGCTGAGACTTATTAACTTAGTTAAACTGAAAAAAATTCAATTTTTATGCATTATTGAACCTATGCATGATAACTCTAAACTCCAATCCTATATGGATACTCTCAAATTCTCAAATGGCTTGACCTTGCATAATGGTAAAATATCGCTAATGTGGGCTAATTGTTTCTCAGTTAACCTTCTTTCATCTCATGAACAGTATCTCCATGTGCATATTTCTCATGTTTCTTTTAATTTAGATATGGATGCTGTTTTCATATATGCTCTCAGGGATAGAGAGGGTAGGAAGATCTTATGGAATGTCCTATCTGCTCTTACCCCTGGGGATACTATTTTCATAGGTGATTTTAACACTATCTCCTCCATTTCAGAATATAGAGGACCTAGCTCACCCTCCTTAGGTAGTATTAGGGATTTTAATAATTGGATAAACACCTCTGGTATTCAAGAAATTAACACGGTTGGAAATCTTTTTACTTGGTGTAATTCTAGACTAAGAAACCCTACCTCCAAAAGGCTTGATAGAGGATTAAGTACTATATCTTGGAATTATAAATATCCTTCCTCTTCCATTCAAATTTTAAATAGGCAGACTTCTGATCACTCTCCTCTGCTTCTTAACATAGCGAATTTATCCAGTCTTAATTCGAGACCATTCAGATTTCTTAACGTTTGGTTTAATTGTCCTGATTTCATCACTCTAATTCAAGATAACTGGGATAAAAGACTGAGAGAAACTGGTTTATTAGGTTTTTACCTGAAATTGGTTAGGTTAAAGAAACAGATAAAAATTTGGAATAGGGAGTCTTTTGGAAATATTGACACTAATCTAATCAGGGCCGAAGAATCCCTAAGAATCCAGGAGTCTGTCTATGACCTAAACCCTTCTGAAACTGAGCTCATTAATTTAAATCAGAAGAAGGCTTTACTGTTGAGAGCTTAGAAAGAAAAAGAGAAATTTTGGAAACAAAAGGCAAGATTGAAATGGCATAAGATGGAAGATAATAATACACAATTCTTTCATAAGGTAGTTCAGGAGAAAAATTGTCGATTACAGATATCAAAAATAAAAAACAATAATGGTCAATGGCTTAACACTCAATCAGATATTCAAAATGAGGCCATACCATATTACTCAAATCTGTTATCAGAGCCTAATCAGGGACCAAATAACACCTACTATTCTCATTTTCTGAGTCAAATCCCCACTAAGATTACTGCTCAAGATAAATAGATTTAGCAAAACTAGCTTCAGAATCTGAGGTTGAGGCAGTAATAAAGAGGTTAAGCAAGAATAGTAGTCCAGGTCCGGATGGATTCAGTAATAAATTCTATTCCAAATGCTGGTCCATAATAAAAAATGATTTAGTTGAGGCAGTCAATGATTTTATTAGGGGATCCCCTCTACCTAAAGGCATATCTAGTACATGGATCACCCTAATACCTAAGAAAGCTACTCCATGCTCATTTGATAATTTCAGGCCTATCAGTCTTTCTAATGCTCTTAATAAAATTTGCTCTAAGGTTTTAATGGAAAGACTAAGGCCTTACATGGACAGTTTAATCTCCCAAAACCAATCAGCCTTTATGAAAAACAGAAACATTACGGATAATATTCTCTACCTTCAGGAAATGGTCAGATTTTTAGATAGGAGGGCTAGGGTTCCAAATTGCATTCTTAAACTAGACTTACAAAAGGCATTTGATAGAGTTAATTGGGATTTCTTAAAATGTGTCCTGATGAAATTTGGTTTTGAAGGTTTATTTTTAAATGCTGTCATGTCTAACCTCTCACAAGCAAATTTCTCGGTTCTGATCAATGGTAACCCCGTTGGCTTTTTCAAAGCCACTCGAGGTATTAAACAAGGTGACCCTCTCTCCCCTTTTCTCTTCAACATCTTTTCAGAGGCTTTTTCAAGGAGTTTATCCTTTATTTTCCATAATAGTAAACTCTCTTACTATCAGATTCCATATTCTTTTTCTGCAATCTCTCATCTTATGTATGCTGATGATACTATTATATTGATGCAAGCCTCAAAATCAAATTTAATCAGAATTAAGGCTTTTTTGGACATATTCGAATTCAACTCGGGCCAAAAATTTAACTTTCATAAATCTGAATTCTTCATTAGCAAACGGGCTTCGACCATTAAACTTAACCAGATGAAGCTGATTTTTAAAATGAAACAAGGTTTTTTTTCCTTTTCAGTACCTAGGATGCCCTATATTCAAGGGTCGAACTTCAAATAGTTACTATCAACCACTTATGGAAAAGCTGGATAAAAAAGGGCAAAATTGGAAAAATAAGTGGTTGAGCACTGGGGGGAAATTAGTGCTGATCAATAGCTGCTTGTATTCTCTGCCACAACAAAACCCCCTAAACACATTATTAAATCCTTTTAGAGGAAGTTGGCTAGGCTTTTCTGGGGAGAAACAGATGGGAAAAGAAATAAGATATGGAAAAAATGGTTACATTTGGTCAAACCAAAATCCCTGAATGGCTTAGGTTTTAGATCCATTCAAGGTATAGTAGATGCATGCTCCCTCAAGCTTTGGTGGAATTGTCAGTTAGGAGTCACACTGTGGTCTAAACTTTTATGGTCCTTACCACCCTCACACAGAAACTCTGTTACTTGGAAACGGATTTGCTCAGTAAATTCCTTAGCCGAGGGAAACTCCATTATTATCCATGGTAAGGGGACATGTAATGTTTGGACATCTACTTGGTGCCCTAATGGTCCACTGACCAATAAGATCCCAAGTAACATATATGATACTTTCCAGGGGTACTCCATATCTGATTTCATTAATAACAAATTGGACATTTTACCTATGATATCACCTTACCTGGAAAATGATACTGTAGTTTTCTTGCAGGATGCTGAAGTGGTGGCGAGCAGAGATGACAGACTCATATGGAAACCGGATACCTCAGGGAATTTTTCATTCAAGTCTGCATATCGTACTATCACTTTCTCTACAGGTAACTTCCTGGCTGCCAAAAATGTTTGGAATGTTTTGTTGCAAAAAAAGGTATCGATTTTCACATGGAAATTTCTTCATGCTTTCCTCCCTTTCGATGATGTACTTATAAACTGTGGTTTCAGTTTGGCTTCCAAATGTCCTGTGTGTTGTAATTCTGACTCAATTGATCACTTTTTCATATCTTGCACTCTGGCAAAAACTATTTGGAACAATCTGGCTTCTCTGATTCTTTTTAATCTGCCTGAACACCAATCTATTGCTCAGAGATTTTTTTCTTTATGGAACTGCCTAGATTTACCCAAAGGTTACCAAATGATATGTAAACTACTTCCTTCGCTTATTTGCTGGTGTCTTTGGAAAGCTAGAACTAGGTATATTTATGATCAGGTTCCCTTTTCAGCTGACCTCATCTGTAGGGAGATACTCGGCCTCATCAACCTCTCTTTATACTCATGCCCTGCTTCTTTGAGTTCTTCTACTGGTTTCCCTAACCCACTCAGACACCTAATACCTCTTCTTAGACCACCTCCGAAACCAATTATAAGTCCTGTTTGCTGGGAACACCCGGGCAGAAATTACATAAAAATAAATACGGATGCTTCTTGGCTCTCGCACACAGCTTCTGTTGGGATTATTGCGAGAGATAGCTCTGGCTTTCCTCTGTTCATAAGCTCATCTACGATAGAAGCAATATCTCCTTTACATGCTGAAATATTAGCAATTCTCGCTGCATGCCAATCCTTTCACGATCGTGATGATTCAGTTATCATTGAATCTGATTCTCTTCTAGCCATCAATATGATTCAGGATCCTTACTCAGCAAACTGCAATCTTTTTAATTTGGCATATAAGATTAAAAGCCTTTTAAACGGAGCAGTGCTTAACCATGTCTATAGAGAATGCAACTCCGTAGCAAATGCAATTGCCAAATTTCATTCATCTAATAACCAGCCTCTTACCCTGAATAATTTGCCGGTTCATATCAAAGGTCTTATTGCCTTGGATATGAAACATGTTCCTTATGTTAGAACCTACAAACGGGGCCATACTAGGACTCGATACTGCTGATGGAAATTGGTGTTATGCAGGTACAGGCAACCAGGTTTTCAACACCCATACGGCGACACTGCATTTCTGTTGGTTCCACGACCAATATGGCAAAACTGCACTTATGTTGATCCAAGACCAAATTCAGGATTTTTCGATCTTCAAAATGTACTACCACCTAACTCCTTCACTTCTGCCATGCTCAAGGAAACAAGATGGATCTGCACCTGTCCATTGTTGTACTTAGCTTCCTTTTAGCTAACAATCTACCTACATGTTGGTTATATCCATAGAGTTGCCTGGCCAAAGTGCGAATTAACACGGGGTGTGGAGATTCATTTTTACTTTGGAATCGCAACTCCTCTCGGATATAACCACAAACCTGTACAGACTAACTCATTTTGAGGCAACGCTGTTGCTTTTTGCATTAAATTCTGCCACTAATTATGGCTACTCTTCATGGTTTGGGGTGCCTATATATACCCCCACCTTCGAGTGATTTCATTTAAAAAAAAAATACAAAAGCGAGCAATAGATTTTGTGATTCGCAGAACAAGTGCAAATGCAATGAAAACATAAATATGACATTTTACTGAAAATAAAAAAGGTAGTACAAAACTGAAATACATAAATAGTACTCGAAAAATTTAGAGAAGGGAATATTATTACATTAAATAAAAAAAGAAAACTACGTCAAAACTACTCAAATTATATTAAAATTTGAGTACTCAAATTACGTCAAAACTGCATGATGTAAAATTTGAGTAGGAACACCAAATTACATTATATAAAAAAAGTAAACTACTCAAAACTAAGAGCGACGGGCTTGAAGACTCTTAACTTACACCTGAAAAACCTTTTTTTTACAACCCAATTTTTAGTCAAATAGAGTTTTTTTCTTCTAACCTTTACTCACAGTTCCTTGACGTGTAAGGTTAAGAGCATGTGCAATGGTAAAGTCCTAATTTGAGACTTTTGCACTATCTATCATCTCAACTGTCTCAAATTTCACATCATGCAGATTGATCGTTAGTCGGTCAATGGAAATAAATTATTTCTAACTTTTTACGTATTTCTAACTCACTTAATTATTAAAATGGAAATAAATTAATTTTAATTGCTTTAATTCTAAAAATTTTAAAAATATTTTTTTTATTATTGGTCTAACCGTTAGTCGGTCTATTAAGGAATAACAATATTATGTGAATATTACTTCTGTATAAATATAATTCTTTTCTTATCCTTTTCCTTTTATAATTTTGCATAGGTCTTTTGTACCTATATATGTTGTAACCTAGATCATGAATACAAATATAACATTATTCCCTTACTTTCTACATGGTATCAGAGACTAAAATCCTAAGACCTAAAACCCTAAAATTTTCCAATCCAAGACCTTCTAGCGGCCGCCGTCAACCGGGCGGAATTCTCATGCACTGCCATAATTACCGTGGTTCCCATGGATCATCGCTGCTCAGACCATGCCGTACTGATATTCCATCGCCGCGGTACTCTCCGATCTTCACTGATCCTCCACGCCATGTTGCTGACAGCCACGCACTGCCACTAATCTTCATGAGCCGACATCAAATTTCTCCATGTGCCGCCAACAATCTTCATGTGTTGGCGTCAGATTTGCCATGCGTCGCCACGTCCCTACCCTTGATCCAATTTGTTGGTTCTGATCTGCTTTGCTCTAATGTCTACCTCTGAATCTGACTCTTAATCTACTCGTGCTGCCGCAGAATCTGCTCACATCGCCACTAAAGTTGAGGCCAATAAGATATAGAATCTCAATGCCACTGATGTTATTGCAATTTACTCAAGCAGTTGCAATTGTAATTGGGCACCGGGCAATCCGTACCCATTGGCCGATCAACGAACCTTACTACACCCATCCTTATGACGGTCCCAGTTTGGTTATCTGTGCCATCATTTTGAAAGGTGGAGAAAGCTACATCGAATGAACCACAACAATTTGTAGTGCTTTTCTTTCAAAGAAAAAGATTGGTTTCATTAATGAAACCATTACTAAACCCCCGGCTGATAATCCTGGTTATGAAGATTGACCCTGAGTGAAAGCTACCTTTGTTTGTTGGATCTTGTAGACCGTTGATCCATTCTTACGATGTATAACGACCAAAATTTCCACCGCTAAGGAATTGTGGGATGATTTTACTGGACATTTTTCTCTTGGTAATGGTCTAATAATTCTGCATATTTGTGGTGATATCATCAATTTCCACCATAATGCTTAGATTATTGCTATTTACTATTGAAAACTCAAGAAGTTGTATGCTGATTACAACTCTCTTCAACCTCCTCGTGTTTGTTCCTGTGAAGCTTGCAAACCACTGTGCACATGTAATTCTTCCCGTTCTTCCTTCCATGACTGTGAGACTGATATAATTTATCAATTTCTCCTCGGTTTAGATGATAGCTATCATACACTGCGATCTAATGTTATGACTTAAGTACCCGCTGACATCCATCATGCGAGTTTATGCTCTTGCATCTCAGGAGGAGATCTCAAAGACTTCATGCAGTCTCGTGAGCCTTGAAGCAATTCAATGACATATGTCTCTCGTAGCTCACAACCTTCAGGATCTTCACCTGGAGCTCTCACTGCAGTTGAGTGTAAGAATCTTATTTCTACACATTGTAATTGCAATGGCTACGAAAAGGCTACCTGTTTCAAACTTACCGGCTATTTAGAATTGTACACGGAGATGAGGGATAGAGCCAATGCTACAAGAACACAAGGCTAGCTTCGCCAGTTGCCGTCATACCCGTTGCTCCAGCTGCAAGTGCCACCACCCTTATCCGCTGCTCGCTGGTGCCATGACGTTTCGACTAGGATTTGTGGTGGTTGTAGCCTTTGTCTCCCCTGCCCTATCCTATTTTCGTCCTTCTATGTTTGATTACCAATAGCGTACGACCCTTAATTTATTTAATTAGTTAAATTCTCCTTCTGACCATGGGTCAGGTAAGCCCACTTTACCTTAAATTCTTGATTCGAGAACCTCATATCACATGACTGGTGACAAGGGTCTCCTTATTGACACTACTGCTGCTACTAACTCTATTAATGTTCTACAACCTGATGTGTCGTCTGCTACACAATATGGTTCCTTACATTTTGGAGATGCATCTCTTACTCATGTGCTTTATATACTTACATTACGATGCACTTTAATATCATGCTCTGGATTGTTGTCTACCTTAAAATGTCTAGCTTTTCTTAATGAAAATTATTGCATATTATTGAAAATTAGGTCGAGGGCCATGATTGGTGTTGGTGAATAGCAAGGGGGGGTATTGGCTTCTTCCGTAAGATACGCAAGTTCGGTCTCATATCCCATAGTCAGTTCCGACAGTTGCTTCCGTTGTTGCATCTTTATTTAATTTTTGCCATCAGTGTCTTGGGCATCCATCTTCTACGGTATTGTATTCTATTCCTTTCAACACTTTATTTTAGCAAAAATAGAGATTCTACTCCTTCATCTGTGTTTTATAGAGCAAAGCAGACTAGACATAGTTTTCCTTTGAGTTCTTCAAATGCTAGTTCTTTGTTTGAATTGATACATTGTGATGTTCGGGGGTCTTATAGCTAACCATCTTTTAGTGGTGCATTTTATTTTATTAAAATATAGTTGTTGATTATTCCCGTGTTGTTTTGGTGGATTTATTAGTGGCTAAGTCAGATGTAGCTTCTAGATTTCTATTATTTTGTGTTTTGATCACGAATCAATTCAGTCACCGATGAGAGGCTAAAATCATGTGTTTCCGGATGCATTTAGCACATATTTTAGTAGCTTTTGTGTGGCTGATAGGTTAAAGTGGGTTTACATTGCAAGGGGTTTAGATTTCCATTGTTGTTTTTTTTGTCTAAATCCCTCATTTTTTTGACTTTTTAGACCTAACGAGCAGCTGGTTCCATTTTGTTAGCTTCATTGTAGAATGCTTGTAAGAACTTCAGAGTAGCTTAGTGAAGGCCTTTCGAAAGGATGATAGTAGATCGAAGGCCACACGCTTAATCGTGGTTGTAGATGGGACTCGCCAAAGAAAAAAAATCGATGTCAAGAAGAAATAAATGACTGGCCCTACCCATACCCTTTTGGGTGGCCCGTGCTAAATTGATGGCTCAATAAACTAAGTCCCGCCATGGGCCGTGCCACAATGCATGACCTGTAGGCTAAAAAATTGAAGACATAGATCTCCAGTCCGCAGCCCACACCTTATTTCGTGGCCATGCACTTAAAAGCCGTGGATGAAGACTCCAGACAGCGGCCTGTGGGATTCGCACGGGTTGCACCACTCAGAAAGCTAAATGCACTCTCTACTTGGTGGCATGCGCCCTTTTGTATGGGTCAGACGCTCAGTTTGGCTAGGAATCGTCTCCAGTCCGCAACCCGTATGCTTTTGCATGGGCTGTGCGGCGCAGGTCGTGTGTTATTGCATGACCCATACTGACGTAGCTGCTAGGGTTTTCCTTTTTTTTGGGCTTCTCTTAGGCTCATTTCCATCTACTATTTAAAGAGGCACAAGTCTACTCGGGTTAAAGAAATTGTAATTTCATTTTCCTAGTTCGAAGAGTATGTAGAGTGAGAAAGATACTAACTATCCTCTTTTCATTTACTATTTCCTTGTTTATGCCTCTGGCATTGAATCCAGTGATTGAATTGGGTTCAATGTCCATGGAGTAGTGTAATTACTTGGGGATTTTATTTTTATCTGTGACTAGGTAATGATATTGTGAGATTCTAGATCATCATTTCTTTTATGTCTATGAATATCCATGTTTGATTTGAGCTTTATATTCTTGTATAACGCATGTTATGTATATTCTATTGTACACGGTAGTTCATATGTTATATGTTATCGTGCTAGTCTTAAATGACCCTTAAGAGTGTTGGGTTAGGAGTATAGTAGGCTCATAAGTACCAGCGATGTGAGTGTATGCTTGTTTAATTGTGAGTACCATTCTGATTGTTATAGCCTAGCTTTATTGGATCATCGTGTAATAATGTTAATTTTACGGAAGGTATTGCCCGTAACGGGGGTGCCAGGCATCCTTGTTGTACCTCAATAGGAAAAGCATGATAGTTTGTAGCAACTAGGGTTGTCATGTAGCAACCATCGTCATTACAACCCTATAGTCATCATGAGACATTGATCCTTTACCTTTATAGGCCTAGGGAGAAGTGTCCATAGTGAAGTGTCGGGTATGTATTTCCTTACACTCAAACCTAATGGTTGCAACACTCGCAAGGCGATTGCTTAGGCACTTGATCCTTTACACGAGGGAGCATTAGCATTGGGAGTGATATTTATGGGAAAAGAGGGGTGCTGCTAGGATTCTGTCTTCGTTGACGCACTTTCTCTAATTATAGTGGCGGTGTTGATATAATCAAAATGGGCTTAGGTACCTTTGTGTGAATGACATTGGGAAGTTCTGACTATCACTCACACTATGTGACATAGATATGAGATATGTTTATATGTCTTATATGTGACAAAACTTAGGATCAATGTCATTTACTGGTCATGTTACCAAAACATCCCCAAGGCTAGTTTAATATAGTTTGATCTCTTGTTTTGCATGATTAGTAGTTGTTAGATAAAAACCCCCAAAACCTATGTTTGTAGTAATAGATATTCCTGATACACAATAGGAGTAATGCTCAATTATGAGTTAGGTTTAGTTAACTTTCGAATTCTAGCATCTCCATGGAAGATCCCGGACTTGCCACTACCAACTCTCTAGTAGTTTGTAGTGAGCACGAGAGTAACATACAAATATTATCTTTGTGAAGCTCCTGTAGGTTATCTCCTAAAAAGTTTATTTTAGAATGACTCGATGGGCAGAGATCAAAGTTTGGCGCTGTTGTCGAGGATGCTAGTTTTAATTTGATTGTTAGCTTACATGACTAGTTGGTAGTAGTAGTTAGTGTTTTTCTTTTTTGTAGCTTTTGTTGGTTACTGTGCTGAGCTTGTTAATAG
Organism: Rubia yunnanensis; assembly: GCA_037428765.1. Taxonomy (NCBI): domain Eukaryota; kingdom Viridiplantae; phylum Streptophyta; class Magnoliopsida; order Gentianales; family Rubiaceae; genus Rubia; species Rubia yunnanensis. The sequence goes on along the minus strand of CM075063.1, from coordinate 53,804,016 downwards.
TTATTCTTGTTAATCCTAATTTGGGTTGCTATTGTTCTCTATTGGACTGGTAGTTTCTGGCTTCTTGTTTATAGTACATACCCGTACCAAAAACTTAGGACCTCTACACTGTCTACCAGAAAATGCAGGTGGTCAAAGAAGGAGAACTAGAGAAGAGGTTCTGCAGGGACCAACTATTTGTGTAGAAGAGAAGATAGTTGAGATGGCGGAAGACAACAGATCGCTTAGGGAGTTGATGGCTCCAAATATAGAGAATCAACCCCTTTGTATCGTCTTCCCACCCTTACCACCCAATGTCACTTGCGAACTCAAGAGAGGAATGATACAATGCTTCCCCACTTTTCACAGGATGGCTGGGAAGGATCCCAACAAACACCTCTCGGAGTTTCACTTGGTTTGCACCAACATGAAACCACCGGGGGTGTCAGAGCAGGACTACAATTTGAGGTCTTTTCCTTTCTTGTTGAGAAACGCTGCTAAGTATTAGCTCTACTACCTTCTGACATTCTGCATCACCTCATGAATAGATATGAAGCATAGGTTCCTCAAGAAGTATTTCCCAACTTAAAAATCTATGGGATTGAAGAAGTAATTGTCCAATATTGAAGAAGCAACTCCCGAATGAATCTTTGTATGAGTATTGGGAGAGGTTCAAGCGTTTATTGGCAAGATGCCCCTACAATAAGGAGGGAAATCTTTTGTACTACTTCTTTGATGGTTTATGTGATGAAGACATTTGAATGGCAAATGCCGCCTGTAATGGTTCGATAAAAAACAAATTCTCCTAGGGCGTTATAGCCTTATTCGAAGAAATGATGAACGGTACATGACAGCTTGAGACACGGTCATGAGTGAGGACTTTAGATGAACCCACTCATTCCCTCAAGCTTGAAGAGCAAGTCTCAGCTCTTGCTTCAATGTTGAAAATATTCATAGAGGGGAGGGCACTACAAGTTAATCTGTGCTGGATTTTCAGCTTAGACCACCCAACCGACACATGTCCACAAGTTGTGGATAACTGTAAGGAGGTGAAGGCTTTGGATTTTAACTATGGGAATAAACATTTTGCAAGATAGGAGCAACAAGGTTTCTAAGGAAACCAAGATGGATATCGTCAAGACCCTTATGTAATATCGTTCAATCCCTGATATTGCAACCACCCAAATTTCTTGTGGTGGGATGACAACCATGGGAACAATCTAGGAGGATTTCCACCTCAGCCTACCCTAGGGGAGAAGGGCTTTCCAACACAAATTCTCCAATTTATAAGTCGGACAAAGAGGATATTCTTGAGCCGATCAAACAGTTGGAAAAGAAAAGTGACATGTTTACGGAGCACAATAGAAGGGAAATTGAGGAGCTAGGCACACGAGCTTTAGCTAGCATAAAACCTTAATTTCAAGTTGGTCAACTTGCCACTTCAATGAGGCTGTTCAAAGCAAGAGACTCTGGCAAGCTACCACCCCAACCAGAGGTGAATCCACACAATGTTAGTGCACTAAAATTGAGGAGCGAGAAAGAGGTACGAGGGGCCAAGAAAGAGATTGTGATAGAAGATGACAAATTTGTTGAAAAAACAAGGTCATTTTTGAAGAAGCGGGAGTAGTAGTTGATGAGAAGCCCACACAAGAGCTCCGTATCACCTAGGAGAGGGTTAGCCCTCCGCTGCCATTCCCTAGTGCTCTACTGGGAAGGACAAAGGTGGCATCCAATGAGGATCAAATCTACCAAGTCTTCAAAAAGGCCAAGGTTAATATTCCACTCTTAGATGTCATAGAGCAAATTCCATCATATGCTAGATTCTTCAAAAATGGATGCACTAGGGGAAGGAATATGCGTATTAGGAATGTAGGACAATCGAAAATAAGAGGATGACATGCCCTCGACCCGGTCATTGTTAAAATACGAGCTGAGGGGCTTATTCGTCAAAAGATAAGGATTTATATTCTGGACCCGTTCTCAATGCTAAGCTACTACATGGTAGTAAGCCGAAAGCCCCGGGTTTGTCCACAAGGATGCTATGGCTCAATTACTAGATAGAACACAACCTTGTGCAGGTCGTCAATCCGCATGAGTGAAAGTAAAAAATAAAAATGTAAACATACAATTGGGGGGGTTTTAGTATTTTCAACTAACAACTACAAAGCATGTAATTAACAAACAAGTAAACTACTTATCCTAGGCACTTAGGAATCATTTAGAACATGGTAGTTCTAATGCTTCAATACTCTATTCATTTACATATATAAATATGCAAAAGACCTATCTGTGTGCTCATAACACGTGGTGTGGCCAATGACATACACTTCCCCAACCCTGTCACTGTGGGTGCGCTCGCAACTCTCCTAATTAGGGGAGTACAATGAAGTCCAACCATTGTTGTAGGTCTGTTTCTCCCCCGTTCTGTTACATCCAGGGTTTCCACCATGAATGCAACTGCTCCCCAGGGTCCTATATACGCTAGGCCCAAAGTTTGTAAGCATCTTAGCTGTGATACTAGGGTTTCAGCACAACGCGTAGCTTGTTACTATTAGCTATCTTTACTCACAACCTCTTGGACAAAAGTTACAAAGTCAGCTAAGACTGGTGTGATGCACTAGGAAAATAGGTCCCGTGTATATACCCACGCATACTCGTTCTCCCTAACAGATTCTAACATCTAGATTTCTCTTTCCAAGGGGCCATCGATAATTGCACCATACATGAATACAACCCAAACTGTGTGCTTATATGTGGTGTAATATTCATGCATTTATTACATTCAAGAACAATCACAATAATATAATAAACACAAAGATAGGATGAAGAATCTTATTTAAGCATTTAGAAAAAAACCAAGTGCCAAAATGAGTCCCAAGATAATCTAACTACTCCCTAGACATGGAATTCAAATAAAAATTTGAATTCCACTTCTTTGGGACAAAGCAAGAAGAAAATAAAATAAAATATTACAAAACCTACAAAACAAACTCCTTCCTTCTCTCCAAGCTTTCCCCTCTCCAAATGTGTTTCCAAATATGATCCAACCTCTTCCAAATAAGTGGACTAAGGTCATATATATAGTAGTAGGAGATTGACCCAAAAAATAGGCTAAAAGTGGAAGAACCCTAGGTCAGCCGCCAAGGTTTCATGGGTCGGCACGGATGCCATGGTCCATGAAGCATGCATAGCCATGGGATGCCAGATCTACCACGGTCCGTGAATGTCAATAACCGCAACCCGTGGGATCTGGCATGGTCCATAAAGTTAGGATTGTGCCACGATCTATTAAGGTTTTCATAGATCGTGAGCTGTACAAGGTTTTTTCTCAGAAGTTTCCCACAGTTCATAAAGGTTTTCACGGACCGTGAATGGCTTGTGGCTTCTGCTCAGAAATTTTGTCACGACCCGTCAAGGTTTTCATGGATGGCGAGCAGTCTGTGGTCTTTCTCAGAAGTCTTCTCATGGTACAGGAATAATTTCATGAACCGGCTTCATACTTAGCCAATTCTTCAATTATTCATCCCCATGCTTCACGGCCTGGTGCTTTTGTCACGGTCTGCCACCTTGCCTCGTGAAGGTCTTGTGCTGATCTTCCCAGAACCCCTAGATTTTTGTATAGTGTGGGATGTGAAGATTGTCACAGGCCGCTAGTGCTTGACCATGTGGGGTCCGTGACCGGCCGCTGGTGCTTCATTGGTTGAATTTCGTTTGCTTGTCACAGGTGAACTATTAGTCCAAATAGGGTGTTCTAGTAGTCAGTTTTGTAGTACTCGAGAAGATGAATCAAATGGATCTAGCCTTGAAGGCTAATTCTTTTTGGATCGTTCTCGGACTAAGGCAAAACTCCTCGGACCACGATTCATTATTTTCTTCTTTGGCTGTCTTGAACTCCGAAGCTGCCTAACTTTGGCTTCAATTTTCTTTTACCACACATTAATGTTTGTGGCCTTTTTCTACTACCATTAAAATATGAATGGCCTTCAAATATTCTACCGTTAAAAGTAAACAACCTTTGCAATAATGTAATGTTACAAATAGCATTAACGGGAGACCTACTAAAGGTACTTATAATAAAGACCATGGAGCCCGTGAACAAAATATGTCACTAATTATTAATTAAGTATACAAAACGGGGGATTCAGAATAGAAAACTAAACATGGTTGTCTACACCCCATGTCATGTAAACTCAATTATATTGCAAAACTGCCAATCCAAAGTAACTACAAACTATGTCAAATGCATTGGTTAAAGCATACGCAATGGTGCATATCAGACTCCCCACACTTAAACCCTTACTTGTCCTCGAGTAAATAAAATTAGAGAAAAAGGTTCAAGCAGAATGAAGCATGAAAAAATAGAAAATGAATTCAACCTATTCCTAAGCTACCCTAGTTCCCCAAAGAATGTAAAAATATCACAACTCTAACACTCTCCAAAATTCCTTAAGCAACCAAACCACCCAAAGCAAGTAAATGTGTATGGAAAAAGATAAGTGGCAAAAGATTGGAATAAAGCTAAACTTACTTTTCTCAAAAGTAGTCCCAAAAGAAATCAAAGAGCAATCCTCAAGCAAAACAATCCACCAAGGAAATCCAAAAGCTGTCGACTTTTGTAACATAGGGATAACTCATGATTTTTGACCTAGTTGCAACCAAGGAGTCTATTATATAGTCAACCTAGTTTCTTGTTTCTTTTATTATTTTTCTCTCAATTTCTCTCGTTATTCCTATAAGCCTTTTCAGGTTTTCATCCTAGTTTTATCCCACAAAACATTCTCACCTCTCACCGTTTTCTGCACGACCTCTCACTATTTTCTAGACTCGTAAGTCTAGCCGGGCCAAGCCTCTCACTTTTACCTAGGCCTTCCGACCTATCCAGGTTTTTATTCATGTTACCCAAGTCGCCCTTTTGGGTTTTCGACTTGTCCATGTTATAATAATTTTTTTCAATTTTTCATTTTTTTTGGTGTAGTACAAAATTAACCCAAAAGTGAGCTTCATACTACAAAAGATAAACAAGAAATCAATACACGACCAAATCCTAAAAACACAGTCTACATGCAAACTGGAATCCTAAAATCCTATCATAACATGCAAACCACCAAAATTTACAAAAGCATCTCAATCACGAGTAACAAAAAATCTACCAAGAAAAACAAACAAATCATGCTTGCACAGAGAAATCCATGAATGGGAATTCCTAAGTACTCACTAATCCCTTCCCCACACATAAACAATGCATAGTCCCTTATGCATTATCATTTCAAATCAAATATGAAGTAGGGAAACTAGTGATAATTACGCTTCCGGCCTCGAAGGACCGGCCTCCTCGTGGCTAGTGAAACACTTCTAATTGAATCCCGTTGGTTGGAATGTGGCCTCAAGGCAATCCAATCTCGTGATTAGCTCCATAACTTGTGCCTCCACTCCTCCAATAATTTGAACTATCTTCTGAAGCACTTGGAAGAACTTGAGAGTTTCTTCCCAAGTAGGTGTAGTTGATCCATAATGCCCGTGGGAAGATGAGATTAGATTGCAAGTGCTCTCGAAGATGTCTCCCCTTCGGCCTCTTCTAGGTCTATCTTCGGGTTGGCCAATAGTCTATAAAAGTCCTTCCCTAATCATGGATCAGGTTCGATGAACAAGTCATCTAGGCTCGTATTAAGGTTGATAGAGGTGTGCTCCACTTGTGGAAGAACCATGAATTTGCAAGTAGGTGCTCCATCATAAAGACACACAAATCTATCCTCCGAAGTTATAGTTCCCACCATGGATACCCTAGATAAATTCTCAATTGTATAGGTTGATCCCAACCTACCCATATTAGCCAACGTCCGATGCGAGATAGGATGTCCCAAATGTCGTGCAAAAAGGCCAACCATGCAGCCCATAGGAATCTTCCCACTTTTCTGCTCTCCCATAGCTATGTATTCTTGAAAAAAAACACTAACCATGTCTGGGTAAATGGTCCCCTCAAGTGTCATTGCCTTTAGAAGGTCCACATCGTAGCCCGGACAATGCGCTAATTCACCGTGGCATAGAACGCTCATAAAAAGGAGTCGATTAAAATAAAGTATTACCAGGTAGACTATTGTCGTGCTCTGGCTCAGATTCTTCCTGTCGGTCCCGGTTAGTCGTCTCCAAAAATTCCCAAAGTTGAATGGTAATCCTTGGCGATGAGTCTGTGGAATGTTCCAGACGGTCTTCCACCAAAAAGCTAATGCCACCTCTCTATAGGTCATATGGTACTCCTTGTTATCCAAGTTAAACTTAATCTCATTGTGACCCTCCTCATCTGTGACCTTCCAAATAGTAGCTGGAAACTTTAAAGTGCACTTTATGGAGGTTTTTGAGTGCACGTCAAAAACACTTATAGGCCTACCTGACCCAAAAGAAAGGTCACTGGTTCAAGTAATCCTAGAGCTATCAAGGTGCTCTTGCAAGCAAAAATAGTCTCCAAAATGCTCCTGTTTGGTTCCCTCAAATTCCTTCATCTTTGGGATGAAGTCCTGGTAATGTTGATAAAAACCATAAACTCATCGGCCATAGACTTGGGGTTGCGAGTAATGGGAGTTTCTGGTTTAGGGTTTGCATCCTTTACAATGTACTTCACTTTCTCACCCCACGAAGACTTCTCTTTCTCCGAAGTACTCTTTTTCGGAGGCATCCTAACACAATGAAGGAGAAAGGTTGTAATGTGATAGTAAAAAATGCATGGCATATGATGTCATCCAATAAAGAAAATTCTCCTAGAAGACCAAACATTCAAAGCATGATGGTATAAAGCATAAAGGCAATTTCAAACAAGAATATTCCTTGGCAACCAACAACATCATGTATGCCTTTCACCAACCCATCAATAGATTCATGCAAACAAGATTCATGCTCTCTCTAATCACCCACAAATAAAGAACAGATCATTCGAGATCAATAGCACATTCAAAACTCCCATAAATTTATCATCACAAGGTTGGACAAACAAGCTCAAACAACATCACATCAACACATGCTTATTCGAAAATCATGCTTTTCATAAGAACATCACAATGTCAATCAAGCATACATACTAAGAGATCAAAGAATTACCCAAAATTTGAAGCCAAGAAGTGTAAGATCCACACAAGAAGAAGCAAAAATTGTTAATTTTTGGGGGAAAAATTCACTTTTTTCGAGCTCACCAAAGAGTGTGTGTGAGTGAGTGTTTATTGGGAAGAAAGAATGTATAGATAATGAAATTAGGTGGAGAATTGTACCATGAGAATGAAATTTCAGCATAGGTGAAAAAAAAGAGGTGCAGTGTAGATAAAGATGGAATTTCAAATTAGGGGACAAGTAGTATAATCAATTAATGTTGGAAGTACTAATTGCATACAAAATCCTGAGGAAATACAAAAACTTACTTCTTGAATAAAAAATGCATTTGTAATTTTGAAATCCAAACTTCCTTTTGGAAATGTTTCATTTTTGATACAAGTTAGGGGTGGAAAATCAAAAATCGACAAAAAGAATTTTTTGCCCAGTTTTCCTACCTTCACGAGACAGAGTCTCATGACCATTATCATGGCACGAGACCTACCCTTCGTGACAAGCATTGTTACGAAGCAAACCCTAAATTTTCACTATTCCTTAGTTTTTCTCAACTTTTGAAAGAAAACTATGTCACCCATCAAAATCCATTCCATCCACACATAAGAACACATTTTCACAAATAGATCTCCAAATTAAGCAAGAATTTCATTCAAAGGATCCTTTATTTCAAGAAAGACATGCATATTCTACCAAGCCACTACTTCAAACAAGAAAACAAAAGAACAACGTATATTTATTGTCGTCATCACAAACTACTTCCTCTTCATGCATTATAATTTGAAGCACTTACCGGTGGGTCTCCAGAATCACCATTGACGACTCTGCCCATGATGACATTGTTGTGGAGAGGTCTCCACAATGAGCGATCCTTACCTATGTAGCCCTTGTCAATACCTAGACATGTCTCTCCTTGTTTTGCAAAACCTTGACTCCTTGAATGTCACTTTTGGGTTAAGAGGAGGTCGAGGAGGTATTAAATCCTTGACACCTCCCTTTTCACCCTTTTCCCACAGACATATCATTGACCAAATCATTATATTCATAAGTTCCTCCACAAACTTATCAGCAAGAGATTCATGCCCATTGGTAACATAAGAAGGTTCAAGAATATCATGCTCATAAAAAAGTGTCACACCTTTGCACTAAAAGCAGGTTTTGTTGAATCATGCCTAGATTTATAAATGTTGAATTCCATTTTGTCTATGTCATCCTCTAAAGTCAAGATCTCCACATGGACATCAATTTTAGTCCTAGGAATTTTAGAAAGGTCTCACCAAAAGGATTGGGGTGCACTTCCATCGTGCGCTACATCTAGGACATATAATTTTGCCGAAAAAAGCAACTTGCTTACTCACACCAGCACATCCTTCACTAGCCCACAAGGGCTAGCTTGGGAGTGATCTGCGAGTTGTAACAATCATTCTAGTCTATTTAAGTTCACCAATTTCTAGGCATTCTAATAGAATAAATGGAATCACATTGATAGAAGATCCTAAATCTATCATGGCATGCTCAACAAGTGTTCCACCTAAAGAAATCAGGATAGAAAACTTTCCAGGGGTTATCACATTTCTTAGGAGAATTTTTATGATTCAAAATGGTGACTTCCCTAATTTTTAGATTCTCTAACTTCTTAGGTGGTCTACGCCTTTTCTTAGTACATGCAACCTTAAGAAATTTAGTATATGAAGGCACATTGTCAATCAATTCCAAGATAGGGATATGTACCTCCACGTTTTTGAAGACTTTCCAAATGTTGGCCTCATCAGTCTCCACCCTTGGATTTCCCCTCAAAACACTTGGAAATGGAGGTGGAATAGAAACTTGTGCTTCGGGTGGTGGGAGCTCCTTGGAGGGTGCTTTCTTGATAACTATCTCTTCTTCTTCTGCGAAATGTGCTTTGGTGGCCTCCACTAACTTGTCATTTTCTTGTGTCACCTTCTTCTCAATTTTGGCAACTTCCTTCCAACTTCTTAGCCTGAGTGCACTCACATTTCTTGGATTCACCTCCAGTTGGGAAGTTAGTTTTCTGGACTATTTTGCTTCAAGTCTGCTCACCAAGGTGGCGAGTTGTCCAAGTTGAATCTCAATGTTCTTTATACTTAAGAAGGCTTTAGTACCAAGGACATCAATTTCCCTCCTAGTTCTTTCCACCAATATCTCATGTTTCTTCCCCAATTGACCAACGGCATCCAAGATTTCCTCCCTATCCCAATTGTAAAGTGTTGTATGATTGTTGGATGGACCTTCACCCCTAGGATAAGGTTAAGGTGGTGCTTGTCCACCCCTATATCCTTGAGGCTGATTGTTATCCCTCCATAAAAAATTAGGGTGATCTCTATACCTCAGATTGAATGTATTTGCATAGGGGTTGGTCTTTCTTTGCCCTTGTTCCTCGAAGCCCTTGTTGTTGACCCCTAGCAAATTAAGGTCTCTTCCGATTGTTGTAGTCCACGGTGTTCACTTCTTGCACATCACCAATGATCATGGGGCATTTTTTAGAGTGGTGGTCGAGGTTGCAAACCCCCTATCTTCTGAATCTGAACGGCTTTCTTCTGAATCTGAAAACTCTCTCACGGAAACCAAGCAATCCGCCTAACGGCTTTATCGCCGCCGTCCTCCACCCTGCCATGGCGGCACCTGCGCCATGGAGTAGGGAGAAACCTTCTTTCGCCCAAGCTTTGAAACAATCCCATCCATCATCGGACCTCGATTCACCAGACCTCCACCCCCATTTCAATTTCAAGGGTGAATTGGCGGTATTATACCCAGAAGAGGAAGTGGACATCCTAGCCGCTCCATTCTCAAAAGCGTTGGTCGGAAAGTTCAGTCGAGGATGCCCCACTATGGACTTCCTCCGAAATCAGATCAAGATGATAGGTTTCAAGGGAGATGTGCAGCTTTCAGCGATGGACTCGAGGCACGTCAGAATAACTTTCGATATTGACGAGGACTACCATCGTTGCTGGCTCAAACGCACCTGGTCCATGGGGGGCAATAATGCGCATCATCAAATGGACAAAACACTTCGACTACGGTGAAGAATCAGCGTTGGCACCGGTATGGCTCACCGTGGAATTCCCCCCGGTATATTTCTTTCACCCTAAAGCTATAACAGATTTGGGAAATTCCTTAGGAGAGCTTCTTTTTGCTGATGCACCTACTAAGAACCTAACTAGGCCCTCCACAATTAGACTCTGTGTGGAGATGGATGTCTCCAAGCCAAGACCGACTAAGATACGGCTAGGTTCTATAGCACATAACAAATCCTATGCCATTTCCTATGAAGATTTCCCTCAGTACTGTAAAAAATGTCTAAAATTAGGTCACAATGAACCATATTGCAAAAGGGATCAATTGCTGAAAACTTCTAAGGAATCCTCTGGCTCAAGAACTAATATTATGGGTGCTGATCCTAAACATCCTGAGGTAGCCCTGCCAAAGGAAATCAGGAACCCATACAAGAGCAATAAGGGAAAGAACCAAGAAACAACTAGGGTATACATTCGTAAGCAGATCCTAAGCTTGCAGAAAGTGATAACTCCCATCACTGTTGCTCCTAACACAGTTGCCCCTAACACAGTTGCCCCTAACACGGTGGCCTCAACCCAGAGTGGGCAAGACATAGCATCCACAACTGTTAACAGATTTGCTGTATTAGAGATGCTCAATACAGATGATCAGCATAACCAGGGGACACCCCTAAGCCCTAACCTCCCTAAGGTAGCAAACTCAACTCCTCCTCAGGAAAACTTGTCTGAAAAAAGAAATCAGGTACCACAGGGCTCCTTACAGAAACGGACAAACCTGGCAAACACTGATGCTATACTGGAAATCATAACTACTGAAGACTTGGAAGAGGAAGGATTTGATTCTAGAGGCTATAACACTGCTCCCTCCTCTCCCCTGTAGAAGAGTATCCTTAGTCCTTCATTTACTGATGACATTTTATGTACTAGAGATAGAACTCCATTAAATTCAGATATTTTCTTACATGACCATTTTTCCTGGACTCCTAACATTGAACTCATTTCATTAGCACAAAGTCAGAATAAAATAAAATCTCAGGAGGTAGGAAGGCACGTCTTCCTAGAATCCCCCAGGGAACCTGAGAAGGAAAGTCAGAAAAAAGGTGAACCAGTGCAACCTCCCATAGAGATGGAGCATTCAGATTCTGTGGAGCAAACAGATCTGGAGGAGCTTAAGGATCCAGAGGAGCATATTGATCTGAAGGAGCAAACATTAAGTACATTTGAGGAAAGTCACTCTCAGATAACCCTCCTCAAGAGGAGCTCCAGGTTAGCCCTAAAGTCCAAAGTTTCCAATGGTAGTTAAAAGTATGATATGGAATGTAAGGGGAGTATCAACCTCAGTAGTGAGATTAAAGCACTTGTCTAGGATACATAAACTTGATCTTCTAGTCTTAATTGAACCTAAAGGTAACTTAAACCAACTAGAGATGTATAAAAAATGTTTAGGTTCAGACATCATTTGGGAATGATACATAACAAGATTTGGATTATGTTTACAGATAGAATTGCCATAAATCTTTTAGAGGTCCATAATCACTACATCCAGGTTGAGATAGATGTAAAAAACTGTGATAGGAAATTTAAGTCATTCTTTGTTTATGCTCCACACAGTAGAGAGGACAGGCTTAAGGTGTATGCAGATATAGTTCCTAAAATAGATTCTTCCCCAACACTGATAGGAGGAGATTTTAATGTGATTAGATCAGTTGGGGAATACTCTGGCCCCAGCTCCCCAAAGCTGGACTCAATTTTAGATTTTGGTTCCTTCATTAATGAAATACAGGTTTAGGATTTAAACACTGTTGGCAATCTACTAACATGGACTAATAATAGAGCTGTTAATCCAACCTCAAAGAGATTGGATAGGATAATGGGAAACACCTGTTTTCTTCAGTTATTTAACCATTCCACAGTTCAAATATTAAATAGAACGACCTCAGATCATTCTCCAATGCTGCTAGAGATATCAGAATCAGATGATACTTCCCCTAGACCATTCAGATTTCAGGAAATGTGGTTAAACAGAACTGAATATAAGGATTTGGTATCAGATAGCTGGAGTCAGCCTATTCAGGAACAAGGTATCCTAGGTTTCTCACTTAAACTGAAAAGACTTAAGGCTGAAATAAAATCATGGAATAAGTTGGTTTTTGGAAATGTATTTGAAAATTTAAAAGAATCAGAAAAAGAAGTGGATGAGTTGGAAATAAAAAATGACACTTCTAGCACCATTCAGGATAGAATTGCCTTAAACAAGGCAAAGGCAAACCTAACAAGACATTTGGTTGAACATAATCTATTCTTAGCACAAAAGACTAGGATGAAATGGCTTAAAGATGGTGACCTAAATTCAAAATACTTCCATAAATCGATAACTGAAAATCAGGCTAGATTAAAAATAATGAAGATTCAAGATCAGGAGGGTAACTGGTTAAATTCCCCAGCTCAAATTTGTGATGCAGCAGTTAGTTTTTTTAAAAATCTGCTATCTGATGAAAATGAGGATCCATCAGGTCAATGCTTATCATTTCTAACACAACAAATACAACCTTCAGTTTCTGAAAATGATAATATTAACTTGTTAAGGCCTATAACCTTGGATGAGGCAAAAGCAGGTGTTTTTGATCTGTCCACAGAAGCTGCCCCAGGGCCAGATGGATTTCCTGGTAGTTTTTACAGGACTTTTTGGGAAACTATTAGCCAGGATGTCTTAACTGCTTTGCTAGAATATCAAGTTGGGATTCCTATTCCTAAATCAGTAGCAAGCACTTTAATAGTTTTAATACCAAAAACTAAGACCCCTAAGTCTTTTAGTGAATTCAGACCAATAAGCCTCTCCAACTTCATTAATAAACTGATGTCAAAGATTATGGTGGAAAGGATTAAACCATTAATGAGCTCACTGATTTCAGAGGAACAATCAGCTTTCTTAAGTGGTAAGGATATAACAGAAAATATATTAATGATGAAGGAAGCTGTCAGAATGTTGGATAAAAAAAATGAATCACTTAATCTAATTCTTAAGTTGGATATGATGAAGGCTTTTGACCGGGTTTCCTGGTCAACCATTAACACTCTTTTATTAAAATTGGGTTTCCATGGACATATAGTTAAAATTATCATGAACAACATTAATTCAACTTGGTTCTCTGTTTTAATCAATGGATCCCCCTGTGGGTTCTTTAAGCCATCTAGAGGGTTGAAACAAGGAGATCCTCTATCACCCTTTCTCTTTAACTTACTAACTGAAATTTTAACAAGAAATCTTAGGATTCAGTTCCAAAATGGGAATATTAGACAGTTTAAAACACCAGGGGTAGCAAATAATTTAAACCAACTGTCTTTTGCTGATGACACAGTGGTGTTCATGAAGGGAACCACTAAATCCATTAAAAACATGATGAAATTTCTGGACATCTTTCAAAAGGCAACTGGCCAAAAAATCAATTTTCAAAAAAGTGCTTACTATGCAGGAGACTTAAGCAGAAACAAGGAAAAAGAAATCAAGGAAATAACAGGCATGAAAAGAGGGGAATTACCTTTTTCCTATCTGGGGGTTACAGTGTATAGAGGTAGAAAACTTAATAAACACTTCAAATCTTTAATTGATATGGTAAATACAAGAATAAGTAATTGGAAAAATCAGTGGCTTTCAGGTGGGGGAAAGATAATATTGATAAACCATGTGTTGACATCTATTCCTCAACACACTTGGGCTGTTACTGCTCCCACAAGATACACTGTCCAAAAACTTAGATCAATCTTCAGCAACTTCTTGTGGGGGACTTCTGAACATGGATTAAACAAACACTGGGTTTCATGGGATAGATTATCTTACCCATTGGCTGAGAAAGGCCTAGGAATAAGACACATACAAGCCATAATTGACTCTTACTCTATTAAGATTTGGTGGAAGCTTCAGCTTGGCCAATCTCCTTAGGCAAAACTTATGTGGTCTCTACCTGATAATGCTAGGAAATCAGAAACTTGGACTAGGTATAGGAAAATTAATGGCACAGCAGAAGCTAACTCACAGGTGATCATAGAAAATGGGAATTCTAATTTCTGGATAGCCAATTGGCTTAGCTCGGGTCCCTTGATTAACCAGGTTGATGAAGATCAGGTACAAGATAATTTTCCATTTCTTACTGTTGCTGATTTCATGAAGAACAAAGGTCAGTACCTTCCAAAACTTGCTTGTCTTTTCAGCTCTGATATAAATGCTGATCTTTTAAAGGACATACCACTAACTGGTAATGAGGATTACATGATATGGAAACCTGATATCCATGGTACATTTACAATTAAGTCTGCATACCAAGTGTTACGACCAAAAAAGCCTGAAGTGCAATTTTTTAAAAGAATTTGGATCAAAACCATACCCAAGAAAATCAGTTTCTTCATGTGGAAAATGATTTTAAGTGCACTTCCATTTGCTGATATCTTGATGACAACAGGCTTACATCTACCATCTAAGTGCTCAGAATGTGATAGCATTGACTCTCATGATCATTTCTTTAATTCTTGTGCTACTGCAAATTTTTTATGGACTAAAATGCATGAAGCTTTACACATCACAGATAGATCTTTCAGTAATATTAGGGAGAGATTGGCTTTTTACTGGTCTTTCAAACATTCAGTATCATCAAACTGCTCCCTAATGACAGTATTGCCATGTCTAATTTACTGGGAACTATGGAAAATCAGAAATAAATGGATACATGAAAACAAAAAGAGCCATGCTCCTGTAATCTGGAAATGCATTTCAAATTCATGTTCTCTGCTATACTCGGTTCATCCACAAGATATTTGCCATCTGAATTGTCAACTAACTAGTAATGGTTTATTGCCTTGCATTACACGGAGAAGAATCACTAGACTTTACTTAATTAAGTGGGAACCTCCGGATATAGGTTTAAAAGTAAACTGTGATGCAGCAATACATGGTGACAATGTAGGGATTGGTTGTGTTATCAGAGATGCAAAAAAAAGGATCACACATGCTGTATCATCTTTCATGACCACAGATAATGCCTGCTTCTCCTCTTATATTGTAGTGATCAGAGCTGAGATGCTATCTATCCGGATGGGACTTCAAGTGGCGGAGGGAATGACAGAACATCTGCACATTCAATCGGACTCCCTTGCAGCAATAAAAATCATTCAGGGGCAACCTTGTCCCTGGCCACTTAGGCCGATACTGAAGAAGATTATGGTGGCCACTACAAGGTTCAGACAGGTTTATTTCAGCCACATCCATAGAGATGGGAATCAAACTCCGGACTATCTGGCTCAATTGGCAATCAGAAAAGGAAACACCTCGCAGCTTCAAGAACTCCTCACATCACAGCGCTTTCTTTTCCTTAACCGCAGAGAGACCCTATTCCCTCAATTCCGATGGAAACACAAGTTTAGTCTGTAACTTCTCATATGTATAGGCTTGAAATGTATAGGTTTTGCTGTTTTTGCTTCCTTTCGATGGTCTGGCCTTCGCAAGCTCCACACAGGGGGTGGAGGGCTTGTCGAAGGAATCACTGTCAAGAGGAAGGCATTAACTATGTTTCTAGTCTAGCTTAAAAGATAGATCTCTAAGTCTTGTAAGTTTATTTTCTTCTTCCGGGTGTGGGAGCCCTAATCAATTTTCTCGCTCACTAGTGAGTGTTTTGCGGAAAAAAAAGAGGTTGCAAACCCCACATATCTTTACTTGGTGCACCTTTCCTCGCAAAATCTCTTTCATCATAGATACAAGAGCTTAGACTTTCTCTTCTAACTTTGCTGTGTGTGCGGGTTCATCCAAGACCTTAACCCTAGACCTTGTACCAAATTGCCTCATCCAATGCTTTCTCAAAATTAGACTCCCTATGTTAAACCTCCAATCTAGTTCTGTTTCTCCTCATTCTCCGATTACATGTGGAATTTGTTAGAGAATGAAAAACACCAAGATTCGTGGTATGGGTATGTACAATAAACTAGGATTGCATTATCCTTCCAATGTCACAATAGAAAACTGGATAAAAGTAACAGTAAAACTATAACCAAAGCTTAACTCAAAGAAAACAAAAGAAACAAAAGAAAAACAATAAAAGACAGTACTAATTACTCTGCTAACATGTAATGCTCAACTAATACTTGAACTGAAAAGCATCACTGGCAAAGGCACCAAAGTTTAATCTGCCCTCGACTCGACTATCATTAAAACACGAGCCGAGGGGCTTACTTGTCGAAAGATAAAGATTTATAGTCTACACCCATTCTTACTGCTAAGCTACCAAGGGGTAGTAAGCGGCACGCTCTGGATTTTTCCACAAGGATGCTAGGGCTCATGTACTAGTTAAAACACAACCTCGTGTCGGCCATCAATCCCAATAAGTGAAAGGAACAACTAATAATGTAAACATGCAATTGGGAGGGGGGGGGGTTGGTGTTTCTGACTAACAACTACAAATCATGAAATTAACAAATGGGTAAACTATTTATACTAGGCACTTGGGAATCATTTAGAAACATGGTAGTTCTAATGCTTCAATCCTTGATTCATTCACATACAGACATACAAAAGACCTATCAGTGTGATCACAACACGTGGTGTGGCCGATGGCATACACATCCCCAACCCAGTCATGATGGGTGCACTCGTAACCCTCCATCGGCACTGCTATTGTAATTAGAGAAGTACAACGAGGTCTGGCCATCGTTGTAGGTCTGTTTCTCCCCCATGATATTATGTCTCAGGTTTCCACCACAAATTCAACAACTCTCCCCGGGTCCTATATACTCAAGGCCCAAGGTTCGTCGGCATCTTATCTGTGATACTAGGGTT
The DNA here is from genome assembly GCA_037428765.1 of Rubia yunnanensis. Lineage (NCBI taxonomy): Eukaryota > Viridiplantae > Streptophyta > Magnoliopsida > Gentianales > Rubiaceae > Rubia > Rubia yunnanensis. Next base: position 53,787,093 of record CM075063.1, on the reverse strand, counting down.
TCAACACAATGCCTATCTTGCTACTATTAGTTATCTCTACCCGCAACCTCTTGGATAACAATTATGAAGTGTGCTAAGATTGGTACGATGGAAAATAGGTCAGAGCATTTTTGAATCTCACGTGCATACACCCACGCAGACTCATTCTCCCCTACCCATTCTAACATCCAGGTTTCTATTCACAAGGGGGCATTGATAATTGCACCATACATAAATACAGCCCAAAGTGTGTTCTTATATGTGGTGTAATATTCATGTATTTATAACATTCAAGAACAATCACAATAATATCATAAACACAAAGATAGGATGAATCTAATGAATCTCAATAAAGCATTTAGAGCAAACCAAGTGCCAAAATGAATCGGCTAATTAACTTCTCCCTAGACATGGAATTCAAATATATATTTGAATTCCACATCTTTGGGAGAAACCAAGAAGAAAAGAAAAGAAAAAATTACAAAACCTACAAAAGGAACTTCTTTCTTCTCTCAAAGCTCTCTCCTCTCCAAATGTGTTTCCAAATATAATCCAACCTCTTCCAAATGAGTAGAGTAGGGTCCTATATATAGTAGTAGGAGATCGGGCCTAAAAATAGGCCCAAAATAGGCCAAAAGTGGCAAAACCCTAGGTTAACCGCCAATGTTTAATGGGCCGGCACGGATGCCATGGTCTGTGAAGCATGTATAGCCACACGACAGCAAATCTTTCACGGTCTGTGAATGTTCATAGCCGTGTCCCGTGGGATCAAGAGCAGTCCGTGAAGCTGGGATCGTGCTATGGTCTGTGTATGTTTTCACTGACTATGAGTTGAAAAAGGTTTTTGCTCAGAGTTTTCCCGCAGTTTGTGAAGGTTTTCATGGACCGCGAACAACTTGTTGCTTCTGCTCAAAATGTTTGTCACGGCCCATGAAGATTTTCATGGACCACAAGCAGTTATTGGTATTGCTCAGAAGTCTTCTCATGGACCGTGAAGGTTTTCACTGACCTCGAGCTGTACATGGTTTTTTCTCAATGTTTTCCCGTGGTCTGTGAAGGTTTTCTCAGACCATGAACGACTTGTGGCTTCTGCTCAGAAAGTTTGTTACAGCCCGTGAAGGTTTTCACGGACCACGAGATGTCTGTGGTCTTTCTCAGAAGTCTTCTCATGGTCTATGAAGGATTTCATGAACCGACTCTATTCTTAGCCAAATTCTTCAACTCTTAATCCCCTGCTTCATGGCCCGGTGCTTTTGTAACGGCCTGGCGCCTTCCCTCGTGAAGGTTTTGTGCTGGTCTCATGCATGTCTTCACCAAACTCTTGGATTCTTGTGTAGTGCAGGTCGTGAAGATTGTCACGGGCCGCTATGCGCAGTCTATGACCCACTGATGGTGCTTCATTGGCTGAACATCGTTTGCTTGTCACGGGTGAACCGTTAGTCTTAATCGATAGTTCTAGTAGTCAATTTTGTAGTACTCTAGAAGACAAATCCAATGACACCATCTTTGAAGGCTGATTCTACCTGGATCATTCTCGTACTAAGTCAACACTCTTCGTACCATGATTCACCATTTTCTCCTGTGACTGTCGAACTCCAAAGCCGCCTAAATTTGGCTTCAATCTCCTTCTACCATGCATTGATGTTCGTGGACTTTGTCTACTAGCCGCCAAGGCTTCACAGACCGGTATGGATATCATGGTCCATAAAGCATTCAACACGGGGCATGTGATCTAGTGTGGTCCATGAAGCAGGTCTTGTGCCATGGTCTATGAATATTGTCATGAACCGTGAACAGTACACGGTTTTTGCTTAGAGTTTTTCCATAGTCAGTGAAGGATTTCACTGACCGTAAGCAGCCTGTGGTCTTTGTTTATAACTTTTGTCATGACCTGTAAGGGATTTTACGAATCGGCTCCACACTTAGCCAAATATTCAATTCTTCATCTCTAAGCTCCATTGTCTGGTGCTTTTGTCACGGCCCGGAGACTTTCCTCATGAAGGTATAGTGCTTATCTTGTGCTATTCCAAGGAACCCTTGGATTCTTGTGTAGTACGTGCTGTGAAGATTGTCATGGGCCACTAGTGCTTCACCATGCATAGTTCGTGAAGTACCGCCAGTGCTTTATCGGATGAACTTTTTTTGCTTGCTACAGGTGAACCGTTAGTCCAAATCTGGATTTCTAGTAGTCGATTTCATAGTACTCAAGAACAAAAATCTAATGGAACCAACCTTGAGGGTTAATTCTTCCTAGATCGTTCTTGGACTAAGGAAACACTTCTCAGACTACGATACTATTTTCTTCGTTGAACGTCATGAATGACAAAGCCGCCTATGTTTGGCTTCAATCTCCTTCTACCATGCATTAATGTTTGTGTCTTTCATCTACTACCATTAAAATACGAATGGTCTTCAAATCTTCTACCAATAAAAGTAAACGGCCACCGCAAGAATGTAATGTAACAAATAGAATTCCCGAGCAACCTACTAAAGGTACTTATAATGAAGACCAAGGAGCCCAAGAACTCACTATGCCAATAATTACTAATTATGTATACAAAACGTGGGATTTAGAATAGAAAACCAAACATGGTTGTCTAAACCCCATGTCATGTAAACTCAACTAATATTGCCAAACCGCCAACCCTAAGTAACTAAAAACTATGTTAAATGCATTGGATAAAGCATTCGTAATGGTGCAGATCAGAGGAGTTGCAACATTAGCTCTTAATAATATTCCTAAAAAGTGTGATGACCTCGACATGCTTTCGATTCCTTTTTCTTTAGGTTGAAAGTTAATTAAGAATGTTATGATTGACTTAGGAGCTTCCATCAATGTTATCCCTTATAGCGTATTTGAGATTCTTGACATAGGTGAACTTAGGAACACTAGGGTGATAGTCCAACTAGCCAATTATTCCCAAGAAAGCCCTACATAGATATTTAGGGATGTAATGGTTAGAGTTGTTAATCTTGTGTTTTTGGTGGAATTTTATGTCCTTGATGTGATGCATGACGAAGGTGCACCCCCAATTATATTGGGGAGACAATTTTTGAAAACATCAAGGACTTAAATAGATGTTCATTTGGGAGCATTGACCCTAGAGGATGACATTGATGAAGTCGGGTTTGACATTTACAAATCTAAGCATGAATCATTCACACTTCTTCTGTTTCATGCAATGGTATAAGCTTATGTGATGGATTTGACCAATTTGATGAATTTTGCATGATCGATGTTAATGAGAGTCTTGATGTGAATGATGAGAGAAAGATGTGTTGAACTTTGGTTTTGATAATGATGTTAATGACACTTATGCCATTCATGATTATAGTGATAATATTTCTGTTGTGGATTGCTTTTCTATGAACACTAACATGCAGCGGTTGATGGAGTGAGGCAAGGAATTAAATCCTCCTAGACCACCTTCTAAACCCAAGGAAACGGCTAAGGAGTCAGCACTAGCTAAGGATAAACATGAATTACCAGTTGTTAACAAAGAGCGTGAAGGTAAGGATGACACTTTTTAGAGACCTCTCCACCAAGATGTTATCGTGGGTGGAGTCTTGGATGGAAACTCTAGAGACCCAATAGTAGGTTTGTTCTAATTTTAAATGCATGAGAAATAAGTCACGGGGATGACAATAAATATACAGTGTTTTTCTTTGATTTGTTTTGGTGTTTTTACTAGTTAATTGTTTGCATGTTTGTGTTTGTGTGACAAAGGATTTGTTGAGAATTCCGGTTGAGTCTAAGATCGATTCTCTTGGTTGTTGTTAGGAGAAGATAGGATTGATTGGAAAAGTGTTGGAAAAATGAAGGTGCAAGGGAACACATGCTATGTAAGGATCGTGTAAGAAGAACTGGTATGAGGCCTTCACATGGCACGGCTGTGCCATGCCTCGTGCTAGTCAGAAAATACTGCAGTTGGGCAAAAGTGCAAAATTTTAGCAAAATTAGAACTTTTTTGAAATAAGCATTTTTGCCCCATTAATTCCGCAACTTTCTTCTTCTCCAATTTGCTTAGTGCCAGTGCTACTACACCAAGCATTAACTCCACCAGACATGAATTCATAAGGAGTTTACTCAAATAATTTCCATTTTTTCCCAAACAATTACTACCTTCTTTTTGTCTCTCTCATAAACAAGCCACTTTTAGAAAAATTATTGATTGTCTGAATATGAATTCAGAGTACATTCTCCCATCAATATAGATCATTTAACCCAATCCTAGTGCTTCAAAAACATCTATTCTCATTTCACAATTGGAGAAATTCAAATTTGGGCATTTTCTCTTGATGATACTCTTTTGAAGTTAGAGTTGGGTCGCACCCGAACTTAGTAAATAATATCTTTGGGATATCTTAGCCCAATAAGATTTAATCATGTATGAGTCAATATTTTTATTTAATGCATATTAGGGTTTAAGTGTTATAAATAAGAATGTTTGTCATTCCTTTTCTATTCACTGTTATTACTTCTTTCTCAAACCAGTTAATGACTTTTCGATCAGAGGGACTTCCCCTAGATAATTACGAGGCTCAATCTTGCAGGTCACGGTTTGGAGGAGACTGGGATAGATGTAGTCCATTTGGGTTCAAGACGCATCAATTGGCACACCTAATGGGACCTGAAAAGTCAATTCCTTCACCGTCGATGATGGAGTCTACGTTTTCAGACCTGGGGACTTTTCTCTTTTTGCTAAAGGCGATACCCTCGCCCTCAGGGCCCCGGCCGCACCGACACCACAGCCAACACCGAAGAGGTAAATCACGGTAACCCAGTACAAGGACCCGTGGGTTGGAATACTATCTTGGAGAGCACCAGGGAGCTGTGCAAGCACAAACTCCCCACACGGCATCCCCAAGACTCGAACCTGGGCGGATGGCAAATCCTCCCCACGTCCCAACCACTGGGCTTCGCCAGTGGGTGTACTTTTCTCTTTTTGCAATTTCAAAATTGCCGGTGCTAAATTTTGTAGTCCCCTTCCACAATTATACATTAACGTAATATCATTGGAAAATCCAAGTCTTTGTAAGTAGCAACGTCTTTTTGTCCTTTCTGTTGTATAGTGAACTCATTACCGTGGTCAGCTCTTCATCCTTTTCGGCAAACTTTGTCGTCGCCGCCGCTGACCAGTTTTTTGTCTTTCCCCCAGTGAGATTTCGATCATCTATGGTCTTTCTGGAGACCTCGCAAGCATCGCTAAAAGGTTCCTAATCCACGCATCTCGTTAAAGGAGAAAATCCATAGTGTGAGATCCACTGGCGTTGGAGAAATATTGTTTTATAAGCGTGAGAATTCACATGCCAATTGTTTGACAATTTTGGCTCCATCTTCAAACTAAAACCAGAATCAATCTCGTCTCGAGCTTTCTGCCATCGTAGACTTTTGCTGGTATCCCTCTAGAGCTCGCTGCCTTAGCTTCTAAACCTTGTTGTTGGTGTCCATTGAGAAGCGTCCCTCGGTTTGCCGTTGTTTCCTCCTCCAATGCCATCCCTCAGAATTTCCACTGGTTTCCATAAAGTTCAAAGCCATTTCCTCTCAACAGTCCCAAGTTCGTCAAAGCTGGCCCTCAAATTTGTCGAAGCTCGGTCCATCGAAGCCCGTTGCTGCAGCACATCGATGCTCACATTGCTCACTTGCATCTGGGATGAAACAAATACGAATAGTTCATCCATATTAAAGGAAGCTCCTCCTTCTTGCTAGGATAAATAAGACTCTGATTAGATTCTGATTTATTAGGATTAGAGTTCTTTTCTTATTACACCACTATTGTACTCGTTCAACCTTCTCTCCGTCGACGTCTTTTTCATTCTGAAGTTCCAAACCCTTCATCTCTGGCTTCCTCATCGCCATCTTCACCTCACCGGCGTTCAAACTTCACCTTCAGCTTCGTCATCGCCATCTTTGCCGAATTCAGATTCGTGTGCAGCAGCTTTATCAAATTCAGAACTTCCGGCACCAGCTTCGTGTGAAGAAAAGGTCGTGTGGCGGCTTCGTCAAATTCTGAACTTCTGGCAGTGGCTTCATCGAATTTGGATCCATCGCGTCTCATCCAAAGCGAGTCATGCATCCCATCGGCAACGGCTTCCCTAGATCCACGCGCCCCTGACTCTTTCCAGAAGCGTGTGCGCCCACACGCACGTGTTTTAAACACACGTCTCCTATCTCTCGTGCGTGAATTCACGCTCTTGGCGACTCAGAAACATTTTTTGCGCGTCTTCGCACGTGCCCGACAATTTTGGGTACATTTTTTAGCTATCTTTCGGCACATTGAATCACGTGCATATTTTTTGGGCATGTTCTTGCTATGGTTTATTTGGTGCATTTATCTAGGGAAGATTGCTCGAGTAATTGGATTGCAGACAAAGTTTTGTTCCAGGCTATTTTGAATGGTCCCAACCGTCATCATTCTTCGAATCAGTGGATTATTGATCCAGGTGCTACATCTCACATCACTGCTCACACCAGTCATCTTGATAAGATACAATGTCATTGTGGTTCTGATTCTATTCTTGTTGGAAATGGTGAATCATTATCTATTTCTCACATCGGCCAGTGTCATTTTTCTAGTTTCTATGTTAATGATGTCCTCGTGGTCCCTAAGATTACTAGAAGTTTATTGTCCATTAGTAAGTTTACTCATGATTTACGTATCCGTGTTATATTTGATGCCAACGCATTTTCCATTAAGCACAAGCATACAGGGAAGATAATTGGTAAATGCCGTCATAGTTCAGGTCTTTATTTTCTTGAGATTGGTGATTCCAGCTTTTTAGGCAAATTACACTTGAGAAAGCTTAAGGCTTTTTTTGAGCAGTGGCACTCTGCCTCGGTTATGTGTCTCATGATACCATTAAGTTGTTAAGTCTATGAGGCCATATTACTGTCACTTCCGCTATGCCAGCATCTGTTAGTTGCTCTCCTTGTCAGATGGCCAAGAGTATCCATTTATCTTTTTCCACTAGTGACAAGCGCTACTGGTTTGTTGGATAAGATGCATTGTGATTTACGGGGACCAAACTTTATTTTATCGGCAAGTGATTGTTCTTATTATGCAATGTTCTTTGATGATTTTTCGTGATTCACATGGTTTCTCCCGATGCGGTATAAGTCGGACTTCTATGACACATATATCCCATTTCAGAAATTCGTTGAGACCCAGTTTTCTGCTAAGGTTAAAATTTTTAGACCGATGGTGGCACAAAGTTTACTAATCATCGACTTCAGGTTACTTCAAATCATGTGGCATTCATAATCAGATGTCATTGCCCTATACATCTGCTCAGAATGGCCGTGCTGAGCGGAAGCATCATCACATCACAGAGACTGGTCTTGCCATGTTTTTACGCTCTTCTATGCCGTACTATTATTGGGTGGAAGATTTCTTCTCCACGGTTTACATCATTAACCGTCTGCCTAGTTCAGTTCTTGGTGGAAACTCTCCTTTTGAAGTTGTTTTTGGATATGTGCTTGACTATACCCTCTTTCACCCATTTAGCTGTCATGCCTTTCCATGTATGCGTGCCACTGCTACTGATAAGTTTGCACCACGATCCATTCCGTGTGTTTTTATTGGCTACAACCTTCGTCACAAGTGCTTCCAGTGTCTCGACCTGACTTCTAGGCCCATCTATGTCTCTCACCACGTTCGTTTTTATGAAACTTTATTCCCTTATGTCTCATCTTCCACAGACAGTCGTTCTATTTTGGATCTAGAGATTTCATCATTTTTTGATTGAGTTGTTACTTCATTGATTGGGGCTACCATGCTCGTGTGTGTTGCAGCCGCCCCTCCTTTACCACCATGCTCTATCTGGACGGCTGACCCGGACCCGGTCCCTCAGTCGTCGTTCATCATACCTCAGCCATCGGCAACCACGCCTCAGCCATCGGCCCACAAAGCTCAGTCAGTCTAGACCGTCCTTTCTCCGGCATCCTCTAATAGCCACTCTCCGTTCAGCTCTGCTCGGTCTTCTTCAGCTTTGTCAGCTAGTTTGATTCCTCCAGTTTCACCACCATAACATTTTACCCATCGGGTGGCTACTCGGTCTTCTACTGGTTCCATTCAGCACTAAGATTATTCGAATATTATTGCTCACGGTCTCACAGTTGTACTCCTTTCTCAGACAGAGCCCACTGATTATCGCTTTGCCCTTCAGGATCCAGCCTAGGTTTCTGCAATGGATGATGAGATGGCCCCTCTTCGTGGTCAACATACTTGGGACTTGGTGCCTCGACCTTTAGATGTTAACATTGTTGGCTCCAAATTGGTCTATAGGCTCAAGTATCGACCAGATGGCACTGTTGAGCATCATAAAGCTAGACTTGTGGCACATTATTTGTCATAGATTCCGGGTTTGATTTTGACCACACTTTAAGTCATGTGGTCAAAGCCTCCACTGTTAGGACGGTCCTCGTCACAACCACCATGCGTTCCTTGCCCCTTCATTAGTTGGATGTCAAGAACGCTTTCCTTAATGGTGTTCTTGATGCTTCAGTCTACATGAACCAGCTCGTTGGTTATCAGGAATTTACTCATCCAGATTATGTTTGTTGTTTCCGAAAGGCTATTTATGGTCTTAAGCAGGACCTCCGGGTTTAGTTCTAGCGTTTAAGCAGTTATCTGACACAGCTTGATTTTCAGTGCAGCTCATCGATACTTCTTTATTTTTCCTCTCGAGAGGTTTGTCATTACTATACCTACTTGTGTATGTGGATGATATAATTCTTATAGGCAATGAATTGACTCTTCTTCATCATTTCATCGATCGGACACAGAAAGAGTTTGCGATCAAGGATCTTGATGCTCTTCATTACTTTCGTAGTCTTGAAGTTTTACCTACCTCCTCTGGGTTACTACTTGGCCAAGCAAAATATGCTCGTGATATTTTGAATCAGGCTGGTATGTCGGACGCGGCACCTATTTCTGCCCCATTTGTCGCTGGTTCTTAGCTTTACAGCTCTAGCAGTCCTCCATTCTGGGATCCTACACTTTATCATTCTCTTGTTGGTGCTCTCCAATATCTCACCATCTCTCGCCCAGATTTGGCATTCTCAGTCAACACGGTGAGTCAGTATCTTCAGGATCCGAGAGATGACCATTTCGCTGCAGTGATACGGATTTTGCGGTATGTTCGTGGAACTCTTCATTTTGGTCTTAGCTTTCATTCTGCTAGTACTCCTGAGGTGTTAGGGTACTCTGATGCTGACTAGGGCCGCTGTCTAGAGACTCATCGATCCACTTATGGTTATGCGGTTTATCTTGGCGGGAAATTGGTTTCTTGGAGTGCCAAGAAACAGCCCACTGTTTCTCACTCTAGCACTGAGTGTGAATACCGTGCTCTTACCAACACTGGTTCAGAAGTGGTATGGCTCACTCATTTGCTTCGTGATCTTCGGGTTCCGCTTTCTGGTTCTCCTCAGCTGTTATGCGACAATAGAAGTGCTATCTTTTTGGCTCAGAATCCAGTGGCGCACAAGAGGGCGAAGCACATCGACATTGACTATCATTTTGTTCGTGAGTTGGTGACATCTGGAAAGCTATGCGTTACTCATGTTCCGACTTCTCTTCAGATTTTGGACATCTTCACCAAGGGTCTCTCTCATCCGCTGTTTGAGTTCTTCAGGTCCAAGCTATACGTCAGCGAGCATCTGATGCTTTTCTTATGGAGGGGTGTTAGGATAAATAAGACTACTGATTAGATTTTGATTGTGTCTATAGTTCTTTCCTTATTACACCTTTATTGTACTCTCTATATATTCAGTTATCAATAATACAATTCCTTACGGTAAATCATTCTATCACTTCTCATCGAGAGCTTGTCATGGAAGCCTTCCCTCCATACCGGGGTTGCTAGTGTGGTCTCATCGAAGTCCCCATCAAAGAATTACCATCGAAGCCTCATCAAAGAATTACAACCAAGGAACTATCATCGAAGCTTTAGAAGATATGCCACAGAACTACCTTCGAAGCGTCCTTGAAGAGAGCATCGAAGCTTTAAAAGAGATGTCATCACACTGATGCCTAAAAACTGCCATCGAAGAACTGACATCAAATTTCTTGATGCAAGGCTTTATGAGTTGTCATCAAAGTCCCATAGAAAAGATTCCATCGAAGCCCGTAGTAGTTGTCTATAAACCTTGTCGGCCCCTTGACAGTGATGAGCCCGTCCGTCGATAGCACAACCCTCGAAAGCTTGTCCCTTGACCTTTAGAGCCTTTGTCATACATCAAAAGTTGGAAATAAGGATGAAAATTGTAGATCCATGTCTACTGATCCACCCTTAAACTGATCTTCGTTAAAAACATGAGCCGAAGGACTTATTGGTCAAATATAAGAGATTTATATTCTACACCCATTCTTACTGCTAAGCTATCAAGGGATAGTAAACGGAAAGCCCTAGGCTTGTCCACAAGGATGCTGGAGTTTAAGTATTAATTAAAACACATCCTCATATGGGTCGTCAATCCACACGAGTGAAAGTAACAACTAGTAGTGTAGACATGTAACTGGGGGGGATGAGGGGTTGTATTTTCAACTAACAACTACAAAGTATGCAATTAATAAATGAGTAAACTATTTATACTAGGCACTTGGGAATGATTTAGCAACATGGTAGTTATAATGATTCAATCATCGATTCATTCACATATACACATACAAAAGACCTATTAGTGTGTTTAACATGTGGTGTGGCCGATGACATATAATTCCCCAACCCTGTCATGGTGGGTGTTCTCGCAAGCCTCCATCGATACCACCATCGTAATTAGGGGAGTGCAACGATGTCCGACTATCACTGGAGTTATGTTTCTCCCCTGCACACACCCACGCGGATACGTTCTCCCCCACCCATTCTAACATCCAGAATTTTCTTCCCAAGGGGCATCAATAATTGCATCATACATGAGTATATCCCAAAGTCTGTGCCTATATGTGGTGTACTACTCATGAATTTATAACATTCAAGAACAATCACAATAATATCATAAACAGAAAGATATGATGAATATAATGAATCTCATAAAGCATTAAGAACATACGAAGTGCCAAAATGAATCCCAAGCTAATCTAACTACTCCCTAGAAATGGAATTCAAATATAGATTTGAATTCCACATATTTGGGACAAAGAAAGAAGAAAGGAAAAGAAAAGATTACAAAACCTACAAAAGGAACTACTTCCTTCTCTCTAAGCTCTCTTCTATCCAAATGTGTTTCCAACTATGATCCAACCTTTCTCAAATGAGTAGTCTAGGGTATTATATATAGTAGTAGGAGACAGGGCCTAAAAATAGGCCCAGAACAGGTCCAAAGTAGCAAAAACCTAGGTCATCCGTGAAGGTTTCATGGACTGTAGCGACTCCCCACACTTTAACCTTTACTCGTCCTCAAGTAAATAAAATTAAAGAAAAAAGGTTCAAGCGGAGTGAAGCATGAAAAAATAGCCAACGCATTCAAACTTATTCCCAAGCTACCGTAATTCCCTCAAGAAGGTTAAAATCTCACAACTCTCACACTCCCTAAAGTTCCTAAAGCAACCAAACCACACAAAGCAAGTAAATGTGTATGGAAAAAGATAAGTGATAAAAGATCGGAATAAAGCCAAGCTTTCTTTCCCCAAAAGTAGTCCTAAAAGCAATAAAAGAGAAATCCTCAAGAAAACAAAATCCACCAAGGAAATCCAAAAGCCGTCGACTTGGTTGCAACATAGGGATAGATCAAGATTCTTGACGTAGTTGTAACCAAGGAGTCTAATGTATTGTCAACCTAGTTTCTTGCTTCTTTTTTTTTTCTTGTTTTCTCTCAATTTCTATCATTTTTCCTAGGAGCCCTTTCGGGTTTTCATCCTAGCTTTATCCCACAAAATGTGCTCACCTCTCGCCTTTTTAAACACGGCCTCTCACTTTTGCCTAGACTCGTAAGTCTAGCCGGGCCAAGCCTCTCACTTTTACTTAGGCCTTTCAACCTATCCCGGATTTTCCTCATGTTACACAAGTCACCCTTTAAGATTTTCGACTAGGCCTAGTTTTAATTTTTTAAATTTTTTCAATTTTTTTTAGTGAAGTACAAAATTGCTCCAAAAGTGAGCTTCATACTCCAAAAAATAAGCAAACAAACCAATACACCACCAAATCCTAAAGCCACATTCCAAATGCAAACTACAATCCTGAAATCCTAGCATAACTTGCAAACCACCAAAATTATCTAAAAGCATCCCAATCACAAATAACCAAAAATCTACAAAGAAAAATAAACAAAGCATGCATGCACAAAGAAATCCATGAATGAGAATTTATAAGTACTCACTAATCCCTTCCCCACACTTGAAAATTTCATAGTACCTTATTAATTTTCATTTAAAATCAAAGGTTAAGTAGGGAAACTAGTGATACTTATGCTACCGGCCTTGAAGGGCTAGTCTTCTCGTGGCTAGTGAAACACCTCGAAGTAAATCTCGTTGCTTGGATTGTAGCCTCAAGGCAATCCACCCTTGGGTTTAGCTCATTGAATTGTGCCTTCACTCCTCTAATAGCTTGAACTATCTTATGAAGCACTTGAAAAGTCTAGGTGTAGTTGATCCATAATGGCCGTGGGAAGATGAGATCAGCTCGGAAGTGCTTTCAAAGATGTCCCCCCTTTAGCCTCATCTAGGTCTATCTCCGGGTTAGCCAATTATCTATAAAAGTCCTTCTTGAATTGTGGATCATATTCAATGAAAAATTCATCTAGGCTCGTATCACGGTTGATAGAGGTGCACTCCGGTTGCGGAAGAACCATGAATTTGCAAGTAGGTGCTCCACCGTAAAGACACACAAATCTATCCTCCAAAGTTGTAGTTCCCACCATGAGTGCCCAAGATAACCTTTCAAGCGTATAGTTTGATCCCGACCTAACCATATTGGCCAATGCCCTATGCGAGATAGGATGTCCCAAATGTTGCGCCGAAAGGCCAACCATGCCTCCCATGAGACTCTTCCCACTCTTATGCTCTTCCATTGCTATGCATTCTTGAATAAAAACACTAACCATGTTCGGGTAGATGTTCCCCTCTGGTGTCATTTCCCAAAGAAAGTCTACATCAGAGCCCAAACAATGCGTCAATTAACTGTGGCATAGAACACTCATAGAAAGGAGTTGATGAACATGACGTATTATCGGGTGAACTATAGTCGAGCTCTTGCTCAGATTCTTCCTGTTGATCCATTTTAGTTGTCTCCAAAATTTCCAAGAGATAATGGCATTCCTTGGCAATGAGTCTGTGAAATGTCCCGACCCGTCTTCCACTAAAAAGCTAATGTCACCTCTCTGTAGGTCATTTGGTACTCCTTATTACTAAGTTGAACTTAATCACCTTGTGACCCTCCTCATCTGTAACCTTCAAAATAGTAGCCAGCAACCCTAAAGTGCACCTTATTTGGTTTTTGAGTGCATGTCGAGAAAACCTTCTAGGCCTACCCGACCCAAAATAAAGGCCACTAGTTCTATTAAGCCTAGAGCCACCAAGGTGCTCTTGCAAGCAAAACTAGTCTTCAATATGCTCCACTTTGGTTCCCTTAAATTTCTCCATCTCTGGGTTATAGTCTCGGTAATGTTGGTCAAACCTATAAACTTATCGGCAACGGACTTGGGGTTGCAAGGAACGGGAGTTACCGGTTTAGGGTTTGCACCCTTCACTGGCTTCTTCCATTTCTCACCCCGCGTAGACTACCCTTTCTCCGAAGTACCCTTTTTCGGAGGCATCCTAACACAATGAAGGAGAATAATGGTAAAGTGATAGTAAAAAATTCATGGCCCATGATGCCATCTAATAAAGAACATTTTCCCAAAAAGGCCAAACATTAAAAGCATGATGGTATAAGCATAAAGGCTATTTAAAGCAAGAATATTCCTCATCAACCAATAACATCATGTATGCCTTTCACTAACCTATCAATAGATTCATGAAAACAGGATTCATGCTCTCTCTAATCACCCACAAATGAAGAAAACGTCATTCAATATCAATAGCACATTCAAGACTCCCCATAAATTCATCATCACAAGATTGGACACACAAGCTCAAACAACATCGCATCAACACATGCTCATTCAAAACTCATGCTTTTCATAACAAAAATACAATGTCAATCAAGCATATATACCAAGAGATTAAAGGGTTAACCAAAATTTGAAGCCAAGAAGTGTAAGATCCACACAAGAAGAAGAAAAAATTGCTACTTTTTGGGAGAAAAGCTTCACTTTCTTTGAGCTCACCAAATTGTAAGAGTGATTGTTTCTTGAGAAGAAAGAGTGTTTAGATTATGAAATTAGTTGGAGAATTGAGCCATGAGAATGAAATTTCAGCATAGGTGAAAGAAAAATAGAGAGAGGTACAATGTAGATAAAGATGGACTTTCAAATTAGGGGACAAGTAGTACAATCAATAATATTGGAAGTATTAATTGAATCAAAAATATTAAGGAAACGGGAAATCTTAATTCTTGAATCAAAAATGCATTTTCAATTTTAAAATACAAACCTCCTTTTCGAAAAGTTGCACTTTTGAGACAAGTTGGGGATGAGGGAGGGAGGTCGAAAATCAAAAATCGACAAAAGGAATTTTCTGTCAAATTTTCCCACTTTCATGAGATAGAGTCTTGTGGCCATCATCATGGCACAAGACATGCCCTTTGTGACAATCATTGTCACGAAGCAAACCCCAGATTTTTCACTATCCCTTAGTTTTTCTCAACTTTTGAAAGAAAACTATGTCAACCATCAAAATCCATTCCATCTACACATAAGCACAACTTTTCACATCTAGATTTACAAATCAAGCAAGAATTTCATTCAAAGGATCCTTTATTTCAAGCAAGACATGCATATTCTACCAAGTCACTACTTCAAAAAAGAAAATAAAAGAACCACGCATATTTATTGTCATCATCACAACTTATTTCCTCTTCACACATTCTAATTTGAAGAACTTATTGGTCTCCAGAAATTCCATCGGTGACTCCGCCCACGATGATGTCATTGTGGACAGGTCTCCACAACGAGCCATCCTTACCTTTGTAGCCCTTCTCGGCACCTAGAAATATCTCTCCGAACTTTTCCAACCTTGACTCCATGAATGTAACTTTGGGGGTAGGAGGAGGTCTAGGAGGTATCAAATCCTTGATGCTCCCCTTTTCCCGCTGAAATTTGGTTAGCATAGAAAAATAATCATGTACGAACATATCATTGACCAAATCATTAGATTCATCGGGGTCCTCCAAAACTTATAAACAAGAGATTCATGCTCATTGTTAACACAAGAAGGTTCAAGAATATCATGCTCATCAAAAAGTGTCACACCTTTGAACATAAGAGAAGGTTTTGTTGAATCAGGCCTAGATATGTCATCCTCAAGAGTCAAGATTCCCGAGTGGACATCAATTTTAGTCCTAAACGTTTTTAGAGAAGGCCTCCTCAAAAGGATTGGGGGGCACTTCCTTTGTGCGCTCGTCTAAGCAATGAAAGTTAACCGGAATAATCCACTTGCCTACTCGCACTATCACATCCTTCACTAGCCCACGAGGGCTAGCTTGGGAGTGATCAGTGAGTTGAACAATCACTCTAGTCTCTTTAAGTTCACCAATTTGAAGACATTCAAATAGACTAAATGTAATCACATTGATAGAAGTTCCTAAATATTTCATGGTATGTTTAACAAGAGTTCCACCTAAAGAAATTAGAATAGTAAGCATTCTTAGGTCATCATATTTCTCAGGAAAATTATTATGATTCAAAATGGTGATGTCACCAATTTTTAGCTTCCCTAAGTTCTTAGGTGGTCTGCACCTTTTCTTAGTACATACAACCTTAAGAAATTTAGCATATGAAGTCACATTGTCCATCGATTCTAAGATAGGGATAGATACCTCCTATTTTTTGAAGACTTTCTGAATGTTGGCCTCATTTGTCTCCACCTTTGGCTTTCCCCTCAAAGCACATGGAAATGAAGGTGGAATATCAATATGTGCCTCGGGTGGTAGGAGCTCCTTGGAGGGTGCTTCTTTGACAACTATCTCTTCTTTTTCATTGAAATGTGCTTTGATGGCCTTCACTAACTTGCCATCCTCTTGTGTCACCTTCTCCTCATTATTGCTCCTAATACCAAGGTTTTCAATTTCCATCCTAGTCATTTCCGTGACGATCTCATATTTCTTCCCCTATTGACCAATGGCCTCCAAGATCTTCTCCCTATCTAGCTTGTAAAGTGTGGTATGATTTTTGGATAGACCTTCATCCCGAGGATAAGTTTGAGGTGGTGCCTGTCCATTCCTATATCCTTGAGGTTGATTGTCATCCCTCTATCGGAAATTAGGGTGATCTTTATACATCGAATTGAATGTATTTGCATAGATTGATAGGGGTCTTATCTTGCTTCACCTTGATTCCCCTGAAACCCTTGTTAGTGACCCCTAGAAAATTGAGTTCTCTCCCAATTGTTGTAGTCCACGACGTTCACTTCTTGCACATCACCAACAACCTCATGGTATTTTTCAGAGTGGTGGTTGAGGTTGCAAACCCCATACATCTTGACTTGGTGCATCTTTCCTTGCAAAAGCTCTTTCATCATAGATACAAGAGGTTGGACTTTCTCCTCTAACTTTGCTGTGTGTATGGGTTCATCCAAGACCTTAACCCTAGACCTTTTGCCAAATTTCCTCATCCCATTGACCATGTCTTCAAATAGTACCATCGCATCATTCGGGTTCATGTTGGCTATAGAACCGTTGCATGCGGCATTTACCATCCTCAAGTTTTCGTCACAAAGGTTTTCAAAGAAGTAATAGACCAAATCTCCTTTCTTGAATGGGTGGTAGGGATAACTAGCTAAGAGTCTCTTAAACCTCTCCCAATAATCATATAGGTTCTTGGTTGCTCCTTGAGTAATGTTGGACAATTGCTTCTTCATCCTGCCGACTTAGATGTTGGAAAGTATTTTTCCAAGAATCACCGCTTCATGTCCATCCACGACCCAATGCAACTCGGTTATATAATACAATCAATCATTTGCTCCATCTTACAGTGAAAAGGGGAATGCTCTCAAGTTGTAATCATCTTCTGACACTCCCAATGGCTTCATATTTGTGCACACTAAATGGAATTCCAAAAAATGTTTGTTCGGATCCTCTCCCATCATACCGTGGAAAGTAGGAAGGCAATGTATCATTCCACTTTTGAGCTCACAAGTCACATTTGGAAGCAATGGTGGGAATGTGATACATAAGGGTTGGTTCTTTAAGCTCTCTCAATGTACGGTGATCTTCTGCCATCTTGTGCGATGCTTCCTCAAAATTCAAAAACCTAGGTTTAGCCTCCAATCTAGTTCTCTTTCTCCTTCTCCTCTGATTACATGTAGGATTAGTTAGAGAATGCAAAACACCTAGATTTGTGGTATGGGTATGTACCATAAACTAGGGTCACTCCTTCAAATGTCACAATAGCAAACAAAATCAAAGTAATAAGGAAACTATGACCTAAACTCCACTCGCAGCAAACCAAAAAAAACAAAAGAAAAACAATAAAAGACACTACTAACTACTCTACTAAAATGTTATGCTTAACTATAGCTTGAACTAAAAAGCATGCCCGGAAGTGGCGACAAAATTTGACCCATCTTCGAACCTATCGTCATTTAAAACACGAGCCGAGAGGCATAGAGGTCAGAGATAAGAGATTTATATTCTGCACCCATTCTTACTGCTAAGCTACTAAGGGGTAGTAAGCGGTAAGCCCTGGGTTTATCCACATGGATGCTAGGGCTTAAGTATTAATTAAAATAAAACCTTGTGTGGGTCGTTAATCCCCATGAATGAAAGGAACAACTAGTAGTGTATACATGCAACTAAGGGGGGAGGGTGTTTGGTATTTTCAACTAACAACTATAGAGCATGCAATTAACAAACGAGTAACTATTTATACTAGGCACTTGGGAATCATTTAGCAACATGGTAGTTCTAATGCTTCAATCCTCGATTCATTCACATATAGACATACAAATGACCTATTAGTGTGTTTGCAACATATGGTGTGGCCGATGGCATACACTTCCGCAACCCTTTCACTGTGGGTTTGCTCGCAACCCTTTCACTGTGGGTTTGCTCGCAACCCCTTACCAGCACCGCCATCGTAATTAGGGTTGTACAATGAGGTCTAACCATCATTGCATGTCTATTTCTCCCCCATGCTATTACATCTTGGGTTTTCACCATGAATGTAACTACTCCCCTGGGTCCTATATACGCTTGCCCCAAGGTTTGTAGGCATCTTATCTATGATACTAGGGTTTCAACAAAACACCTAGATTTCTACTATTCACTATCTCTGCCTGCAACCTCATGGACAACAGTTACGAAGTCAGCTAAGACTGGCCTGACAACAAATAGGTCTGAGCATTTTCGAATCCCCCGTGCACAAAGCCACACGGGCGTGTTTTCCCTACCTATTCTAACATCTAGGTTTCTTTTCCCAAGGGAGCATCAATAATTGCACCATAATGAGTATATCCCAAAGTGAAGATAGGCGGCTTCGGAGTTTAAGACTATGAAAGGAGAAAATGGTGAATCGTGGTTCGAGGAGTGTTTCCTTAGTCCGAGAACGATCTAGGAAGAATTAGCCTTTAAGGCTGGTTCCATTGGACTTTTCTTCTCGAGTTTTACAAAGTTGACTACTTGAACTCCCGATTTGAACTAATAGTTCACCCATTCCAAGCAAACAAAGTTCAGCCAAAGAAGCACCAACGGCCGGTCATGGACCGCTCATGGTCAAGCACTAGTGGCCTTCGATAATCTTCAAGGCCCACACTACACAAGAATCCAGAGGTTCCATGAAGACCTACACAAGACCAGAACGATACCTTCACGAGGCAAGATGTTGGGCCCTGACAAAAGCATCGGGCCGTGAAGCCATGAGCCCTGAAACAAATTTTGAACAGAAGCCACAAGTTGTTCGTGGTCTGTGAAAACCTTCATGGACCGTGGGAAAACTCAGAACAAAAATTGCATTCCGCTTGCGGTTCGTTAATACCCTCATAGACAATGGCACGATCCAAACTTCATGGACCGTTCTAGATCTCATGTGGCACGGCTATAGACATTCACAGACTGTGGCAGATCTGGTGTCCTGTGGTTATGCATGCTGCACAGATGGTAGCATCTGTGCCAGTCCATGAAAACTTGGTGGCTGACCTAGGGTTTTTCTACTTTTTGCCTATTTGGGCCTATTTTTAGCTTCAATCTCCTCCTACCACGCATTGATGTTCGTGTCCTTTTTCTACTACCATTCAAATACGAATGGACTTCAAATCTTCTACCATTAAAAGAAAATGGCCTTCGCAAGAATGTAATGTAACAAATAGCATTCACGGGCGGCCTACTACAGGTACAAATATTGAAGATCAAGGAACCCGTGAACACGAGATGTCAAGAATAACTAATTAAGTATACAAAATGTGGGATTTAGAATAGAAAACCAAACATGGTTGTCTAAACCCCTTGTCATGTAAACTCAACTAATGTGGCTAAACTGCCAACCAAAAGTAACTAAAAAATATGTTATATGTATTGGTTAAAGCATGCAAAATGGTGCAGATCATCTACCTTGACCATTCCTCCAACTCTAACTACTCCCTGCGATGACACCATGAATCTTTACAAAGCTTTCAAGGACTTTGGATGTGATACTACATCTATTGTTCACATTCTTACCCATTGAGATGCAACACTATGATCACTTATTCAGCATGATTATAAAACTATGCATGATAAAGAACTCAGCAAATGTATATCGCCAGAGCTTAGTGGTGATGTAAAGCGAGCAGTGTCACTTTGGCTCCATGACCCAGTAGGGTGTGACGCTACCTCAGCAGGTCAGTCTCTCTGCACTGATATTGACCTGAGAGCAACAACTGAAGTAATATAATCCCGGACTTTATCTCATATACACCATTTCAAACAAATTTAATATTCACTGTTTGGTACTTATTTGGAACATGACATAAAAATAAAGCATCTGGAGACCACAAAAAGCTTCTGCTGGCATACAAAACTAAAATATGTGAAGAAAATAAGGGTAATGATATGTGCTTTTATTTATGACATCAGGGTACATTATATAGCAGTACAAAATACCTATACAAACTAAGAAAAGGAAATAGAATCAAATTATAATTACAAGTAATATTTATATTCCTTAACAACCTCCCTCAAGTTGGAGCACGGAGATTAGAAATGCCCAACTTGCCAAGTAATAATTGAAACTGGTTACATCTGAGAGCTTTGGTAAACAAGTTCGCAGGTTGATCTATAGTGCAGATGTGATGAGTAACTATAGTACCAAACTGCACAAGATCCCTGACAAAATGACAATAAACTTCAATATGCTTGGTAAGTTCATGGAATACTAGATTTCCTACAATATGAAGAGCAGATTGACTATCACAAAACAAATGCATAGGAGCAGTATGTGCAACCCCTAAGTCTTTCAGTAAAGACCTAAGCCCTAATAACTCACAACGACTAACAACCAGAGCAATATACTTCGCTTCAGCAGAAAACTAAGAAACTGTAGGTTGCTTCTTGGTCTTCCAAGAAACTGGATAATCCCTATTCATCACTAAGTAACCAGAAAGAGAATGTCGGGTAATAGGGTAAGCAGCCCAATCAGAATCACAATAAGCAGTCAATTGTAACGCACTACGGGAAGAGAGAAATAAACCTTGACCAGGATGAATCTTCAAGTAGTGCAACACATAAACTACAGCTTGCCAGTGAGGAACACAAGGGGACTTCATGAATTGAGCAAGTGTGTGAACCAAATAACTAAGTTCAGGACGTGTGATGGTAAGGTATATAAGATCCCAACCAGTCACCTGTACTGCTCAAGATCATAGTAAAATGGGCAATCAACACGTGCCAGATCATGTTGCTGCTCCATCGGAAAGTCAGTCAGTTTAGAGGCAGACAAACCTGTATCAGATAAAATGTCCAAGGCATATTTCCTTTGGAAAGGAAACATCCCCTCCAGTCTTCTAGCAATCTCTTTGCCTAAGAAATACTTAAGTAAACCAAAATATTTCATATGGAAACAAGAACTCAAGTATTTCTTAAACTCAGATATGAGCGAAGAAGCGCTACCAGCAATGATCGAATCATTCACATAAACCAGAACATGCAAAGAAACCGCTCCATGGGAAAAGATAAACAAAGAGTAATTTGCTTTACTCTGAACAAAAAAAATGCTCAAAAAGCCTGAGCCAATTTGGCAAACCAATTTCTAGGAGCCTGGAAAGGACCATAACGAGATTTTTTATGGCCACATACCTGACCATGGGGTGCGGCATAGCCTGGTGGGGGTCGTATAAAAACCACTTCATGCAAATCACCATGTAGGAAAGCATTATGGACATCCATCTGATGCAGTTCACAACCATGAATGACCGTAACAAATATGAATTGGCGAACAGAACTCATCTTTGCAATTGGAAAAAATGTTTCAGCATAATCAATCCCCCCAACCTGGCAACTCCTGAGAACCACTAGGCATGCCTTATGACATTCAATAGTACCATTTGACTTAAACTTTACCTAGTAAAACCATTTAGAACCAATTGCCTTCTTACCTAGAGGCAGAGGGGCCAAAGTCCAAGTCTATTTGCGCTCAAGCACAGTAAGCTCTTCAGTTATAGCACCTCGCCAATGAGCATGCTGTGATACCTTAGAATAAGTGGTGGGATCTGCACTAGATTTTACTGCACCCAAAAATCTAGAATGCATACTACAAAAATAATCACAGTTTACATAATCACTAGGAGGATAGAGAACACCTGAGAATAGTGATGACGCATGAGTGAACGTAGCAGTAGGGGGGTCTTTAGTAGCAAGAGCACATGTGTAATAATCACAATAATAATCTTCCAAATAAGGAGAAGGTTGGCGAGCGCGAACACTCTATCTGATAGGAGGAAACTCAGCGGTGGAAGGAGATGTCGAAACAACCGGTGAAACAGGTGGCAGAGCTGACAGAAGTAGATGCAAAGCGGAATTAGTCAGGGCCAGGGATACTACATCGGGCGGAGGAGCAAAAGAAGTCACTAGAGCTGGCGGCACGTGAGGCGCGTGATAGCCTTTTATCAGTGCCGCGTGAACCGCAAGAGGCGGTGGCATCCTAGGCAGTGCATCATCAGGCTGGACCGACAAGGGTTTCCAGTGATCTGGGTGGATCATCGAAATCAGAGAAGTGGTCATCGATATAGGCACAACGGCATCCGACTGTAAGGGTACAAAGACGGCCGATGAGACTGGAGCGGCGACAATCGGCGGCATAGGTTTAGTGGCAATCGGTGAGACCAGTGGTGCCACGAACTGGGCATGTGACTGCGACGGTGGTGGAAGTGATGTTGGCGGTGACCATGTGGCGCTGCATGGTCTACGAAAGTGACCGATGTCAGAGTTGCTACATACAGGAACTGGTTTTCAAAAAAATTGGCATCCTGACTGTTAATGATGATGCGGGATTCCATGTCAAAATAGGGATAGCCTCTCTTTCTAGCGGGATAACCAAGAAATAAACATCGCCGATTTCTTGGTGAAAACTTGTCGCGGTATCTGGGAACGTGAGAAGCAAAACAGAAGCATTGAAATACCTTTAAAGATGAGTAATTTGGAGCATGTCCATATAGCTTCTCAAAGGGAGTGCGACCATTGAGATGTTTTGTCGGTGTCCAGTTAATCAGGTAAGCAGCATTAAGAACACATTCTCCCCAAAACTCAATTGGAAAACTGGCTTGAAATTGTAAGGCAAGCGCCACGTTGAGTAAATGAGAATGATTTCGCTCAACTCGACCATTCTGCTGCGGTGTATCAACCACAGATGTCTCAAAAATGATCCCAAATGTAGCAAAAATGAGATATCAAAGGCTAAAATTCAATCCCGTGTCAGCCCGGACACGCAGTATAGTTCGGCCCATTGATTCTTGACCAAAGCACAAAATTCCAAAAATCTAGAAGCTACTTTTGACATAGCCACTAATCAATAAAACCAAACAGCTTAGGAATAATCATCAACAATGGTCAAAAAATATAATGCACCACTAGAAGATGGTGTTCTATAAAGACCCTAAACATCACAATGTATTAATTCAAATAATGCAGTAGCATTTGTAGAACTCAATGTATTAATTCTAGTCTATTTTGCTCTATAACATACAGAGCAAGGTATAGTAGTATTATTTTTGCTAAAGTCAAGAGTAGGAATATAAAACAACATCGTAGATGATGGATGACCAAAATGCCGATGCCATAAATGGTATGAAGAAACTGAAGCAACTGTCGGAATAGACTGTAGGGTATGAGGACGAATGCAAGAATCCAACAGACGAAGCCAATAAACCTCCCCTTTCTGTCCAGGCACGCCAATCACAGTCCTCTTACTGATTTTCTATAAAATGCAATAATTTTCAGTAAACAAATCTATACAATTTTAGCCAGATAACAGTCTAGAGTATGACAATAAATTGCATCTCACAGTAGGTATGTAGAGCACATGAGTAAGGGTGATATCACCAAATCAAATAGATCCATATTGTGTAGCAGCCGACATAGATCCATCAAGAAGTATAACATTCACAGAATTTGTAGCATTAGTAATATCAGTCAGAGAACCCTTGTCACCAGTCATGTGATATGACGCTCCCAAATCAAGAATCTATGGTAAAGTATACTTACCAAACCCATGGTCATATAAAGAATTAAATTGATCAAATAAATGTATTGTCGTACTCCATTGGTCGTCAGACAGAGCAGGACCAAAATCAGTTCATGTAGGGATGCCAGAGGAAGCGGCCACAGCAAACCCTTGCAGTGACGTCACTGCATAGAAAAAAGAGCCCTAAATCAAATGGAAATCTACTGTGATGTACAATCAAAATAAAGTTAGTGAAGAAATTTTTTCTGCTGAACCAAGGTCAAATGGAAAAAGAGGTGCACGTCTCTTTGTGGGGTGTGGAAACACGCGCTCTGAAGGGATGAAGCGCGTCTGGTACAACTGCGCTACAGGAAGGTCACGAGCATGAATCTCATGCGCGCCTCTTTCAGCCTGATCTGGAGTCCGGGCGGTGTAGAAGTAAGCTGGATGGAGTGGGAGCGGGAGCAGGCTGGAGGAAGCGGGAGCGGGAGCAGGCCAAATAGAGCGGGAGCGGGAGCAGGCCAAGCAGAGTGGGAGCGGGAGTAGGCCAAATGGAGCAAGAGCGGGACCGGTGACGGAGTAAGGTTATCGGCGTGCTGAGTAAGGTCGGCGGTGAGCAAGGTTAAAACCGGCGAAGGTCTAAAGAGGAAGAACCTTTTTTTAGTAGAAAGGTAGCTCGGATCGACGACGTGTGGAAGTCACACACGGATGATGGCGGAAAATTTAGGACGGTATTTTAAGGTCATAGGTTTCAAGATTTTAAGCCCTGATACCATGAAGAAAATAAGGGTAATGATCTGTGCTCTTATTTATGACCTCAGGGTACATTATATAGTATTACAAAATATGTATATAAGTTAGGAAAAGGAAATATAATCTAATTATAATTACAAGTAATATTTATATTCATTAACCATATGCTAGTGCCCTAGCTTAATTATGCTAAGGCATTTTCGAACTGTACCTATCAGTCCCCTTAATGAAAATACCTTGATAAAGATTTACTTTAACCGAATGGACTTTTAATTTAGCTTTTGTCATTTGTTCAGTTAAAATCATTCTTATAGATTCATTTTTGTTATATTTAGTGAGGTATGGAGTTTGATTTTTGATAATTTGCTTCACCCACTTATTTCTTGTTCATTGCCAAGGTAGTCAGTTTATGAGAAATGTTTTTCACCGGATGGGAAAAAAGGACTTGATGAATCAATGCACCAGTCGTGAGAGGTGGCCGCATCACCGGTCTCTTTGCCTAGCCACATTACGATAGGTGCAAAAGTTTAAATAACTGTGCGCTGGATTATTTGCACTCAATGCTTCCATCAGTGATTCACCATCGCAAGAACCACCTCGATAGCGTTGGCATTGGTATTGACACTACCACAAAGACCGCCCTCTAGCACCAGTTTTTTAGCTCCAGTTTTTAAAACCAGTGCTAAAAATCTCGTAGCGCCAGTTTTTTTAAAATTTTATCACCGGTTTATAAAATTGGTGTTAATTTAACACCTATTTTTTAAATTTTAATACCGGTTTTTTAAAAATCGGTGGTAAATTTTGCAATAGCACCGTTTTTTAAAAATCGGTGCTAAAAATTTGAAAATTTCATTTTTCCGCCAAAGAAATAGTCAAAACTTTTAAAATAGGACCGGTTTTGGAAATATTAGCACCGGATTTTAAAAACTGGGTGCTAAATATTTGTAAAATTTTATCTTCCCGTCAAAAAATTCAAAATAGCACCGATTTTTAAAAACCGGTGCTAAATATTTGTAAAGTTCTATCTTCCTGCCAAAAAATTGAAAATAGCACCGATTTTAGTAAAAAATAGCACCAGTTTTCCAAACTGGTGCTAAAAATTAAAACTTAGCACCAAGTTTTGCAAACAATAGCACCGGTTTTATCTAAAAATTTTCAAAAATCCTTTTCCCATCAAAGAAATAGCCAAAAAAAAAAATTAATAGCACCAGTTTTGGATGAAAATAGCACCGGTTTAAACCGGTGCTAAAATTTTAAACTTTTTTCCACCAATGAAATTGCCAAAAAATTTAATTTTTAGCACCGGTTTGACAAAATCGGTGCTAAAAATTTTCAAAACTCATTTTTTCCGCGAAGAAATATCAAAAATATTTTAAATAGCACGGGTTTTAAAAACCAGTGCAAAAAATTTAAGAATAGCACCGTTTTTGGAAGAAAATAGCATTGGTTTAAACCAGTGCTATTTTTAAATTTTACCCGCCAAAGAAATCGGAAAAAAACTTTTCTCGTCAAAAGAAATCGCCAAAAATTTTAAAATTTTATCTTCCAGCCAAAAACTTCTAAATATTCGTCGAAATTTTTTAAAGTTCAATTTTTCCACCAAAAAATTCAAAACATTTGGTAAAAATTTCAAATAATCTTCCCAGAATTTCATGAGCTGGGAGCAGCTGCACAACTGGGAGGACGTCGTCGTGCCTCTTAAAGTTAATATTTATAAGCCCTAAATACTTACTATCTATAACTAAGTAGATAGCGGCAAGTCGGGGTCGTCCACGAAGAAGGGGGATTTTCTCAAGTGTTTAAGCACAAAAGGTTGCTATTAGGCTAGGAGTATATATATATATACATATAAAAGGATGTAAAAGGGGGGGGGGGGGGTTTGGTTGTTTTGTTGTCCTAAGTTATGAAAGTAAAAGCCAAGACAACTAGCAAAGTCAAGCAACTATGCTAAATCATCAAACAAAACAAAGAAAAAGGGTTTTAAAACTACAAAAGATAAAGCCTTGGGGGCAATCGATATCCACCTTCAAACCTAATGTAAATTATAGAACCATTCACTCATCCTATCACATTTATTACCTATGGGGAATGACAATAAAAGATCAACATTCATTCCTTCCTAATAGTAATTTGCAAAGACAAACAACAGCCATTTGCAAACCTCATTGATGATCACCCTAGACAAACAACGACCATCGGGGTATTTCATCAATGGAATTATACACGAAGCACCATAGATTTGACAACGACAAGCCTTCTACCAAAGACATAACCATTTAACCAAACATAGCATTCATTAGGCTAAACCTAGAACAAACCACATTAAAGGTTCAACTATTCATTGCATCTATAGGATAAATATGAGAACAATCAACATTAAAATACTTATCTAGCAAGAATCACAACACATTATTCACAGGAAGTTCTAAGTTCATGTTCCTAGATTTTCATGCAAAGGAGCTAAGGAATTCGTCACTTTCCTAACACCCTAACACTTCAATCATACAAACACGTCCTATTTTCAAACAACACATGGCATAAATGAAGTGAAACATAGCATTAAGAACACATGAATGCTAAATAACAAAGGCTTAAAGAATGAGCAAAACAATCCCTTTACTAGTTCAACTACTTGTTGTGAAGATAAATCTTCTATCCTTCTTAGTTAGTAGTTTATAAGAGTGAATTTGACATCTCTTGTCAACCTCACCAATGACTCCCTTAGTACTAAGAGTATCCCATTAATGGCATTTAGCACGAAGAACCAACAAGCTTCGCAACAATTATAAACACTACACCGTGTCTAAGCATTTAACCAATTCATGCATTTACACAAGATTAGTCAAGAACGATCGGCATTCATAAACTTCTCTCATTTGCTACCTAAAACAAACATAACAACGAGTTCGACATCATCACATTCATCTAGCATTCATCAACACACCAACATCATTTAAGAAGCTCTAACTCATGCTCTGTGGTTCCACATTAAAAGAGGGGAGAATTAGCTACTTTTTCCCAACCTGACAAGTAATCATACAAGCAATTCATATACTCAAGCCTCTAACAACATCAGTGCCATTAAAAATTCACATTCAAAGCTCAATAAATGCACAATAGCAAAAGCACCAAATAGATATATATATATATATATATATATATATATATATATATATATATATATGGTTCTAACTACATAGAAATGGAAGCTTCAATCCATTGCTCCCAAGATAAAACTAAGCCAAACAATTAAAAGACAAGATCAACCTACAAAAACTAAGAAAAGAAAGAAAGAAAAACTAGGGTTTGAACCCAGAAAAATGCAAGAAGAAGAGACTGGATTCGTCTTGAAAAGAAGAGGATAAGGTGAGTATTTATAGTACAAAAAGCGAATAGTTTCTGGCCATTCGTCCATCGCGAGTCACGACGGACTCCACTTCTAGCACCATTTCTTCTTTCTCCTCTTTGTTTCATATCCTCCTCTTCTCTTCACTTCTTCAATTCTTCAAATCTTCAAAAGCTAAAATACAAGTCTTCAAATCTTCATATCGTCAAATGTATTCTTCAAAGTATTCAAAGTCTTTAAACAAATTACCTTTTCACATAAAATTCTCTAGAAAAGTAATAAAAGCATAAAAGTCGCTTTTAACCCTCCTTAGAGAATTTCAAGTTAAACTGTCACATTTAGAGCACAAAAGTGTACAAAAGTGAATCCTAAAAGTCCCAATATAACTGTATAAAATGGGCACATCAATCCTCCTCGCACATAAACCTTACTCGCCCTCAAGTAAGAAAAGATTCAAGCACATGAAGGAATTCATATGTCCACATCCTAACTAATATTCCCCCAATCAACACCTCACAAAAACTCTCAATGTCATAAATCCCAAAATCAAAGCTCAAATGAGAAGTTTTCACACACACAGCCCCAATTCCTAAATCTAACCAAACCTACCACTTATCAATTCACTACCCATAAAAATGTTTCAAAATCCCGAATTGATAATATCAAGGTCCAATGATATAAAAGGAAGTTAAAACCATTTAGGAGGTTTAAACACGTACTCCACTTCATACCAATATATCAACCAAAATGAAGTATAAATAATCAAGAATTTCATAGCCCTACTTCATTTTTCAACCCACTAAGTTACCTAATCCCAAGAGGTGTAAAGATGTTGACCTACCCGATCCATTCATATGACAAACGCAACCTTGTGACTCCAACGTCGGCAAATGAGTGACTCCAACGTCTCTCATTTTGCCTATGCGCCCTTTCGGGTTTTCATGCTAGCCACACATCATGTTTCTTTGGCTCACATCTCACCTTTTTCCACACATTTTGGCCTCTCCTTTTTGCCTAGGTCGCCCTTTCGGGTTTTTGACATATCCGGGCCCCCAATGTTGCCTAAGTTTTCCTCTCGGGTTTTCAACTCAGCAGGTTTTCTCTTCGTTCTATTTTTTTTCAAAATTTTAAATTTTTCAAAATTTTTTTTCTCATGTTTTTCCAATTAAAAGTAGCAAAAAGCATTCCAAATGAAGCTAGCATGCATGTGAGTCCTCTAACCCCTCCCTGCACCTAAAACATTACATTGACCTCAATGTAAACATGTAAGGAAAGAATAATAAAACTCAAGGTAAGAGGTAGAGTGACACCCATTTCTCCGCATAGTTGCCGGTGATATGGCGCAATCCAATGTAATTGTATAGAATCGGTACCAAAATTGGTTTTAGAGCCGGAAGGGGGAGCAAAAGTGCCTCAGAAGAACTCACCCCTCGAGCAAAACGTTGTCTCCTTGGCACCGTTTGATCAAGACTAACACCACAAAGAACAACATCAAACTCATAAGTACACACGGATTTGTAATACTCGGTTTAGCATCAAGAGTTAATAATCATAGTATTATCAAAGAACAAACAATCCATCATGCACTCACTACTTATAAGATTGTAAAAAAAATCTCCAACATATATTGACACATATCCAAGCATCATTATAGAATATAGCAATTAAAGACTCAATGATGTAGTCGACATACTACAATCAACAAAAGATACTATAAAGATGCAAAATTTTCGTATGTCAATATATATAAGATGGTGGAGGAATGAGTGGATATGTGGTGGTTCTTGGGAGTATTTGGAGAAGAAGGAAGGATTATGCAGTGTTTAAGCTCAGCTGGAAAATTGGATTTTTCATCGCGACTTGCGACAGCACTGGTCGCGACTCGTAATGCATTTTCTCGAGTCGAGGGCTTTTGGCCTCGAGGGCTTCAGCTCAAATTGTGGGCTTTTGGCCTCGAGGACATGAGGTCTCTAGGGTATGATGTACTTTTGGGCTCTGCTCGAATCAAGGGATTTCAGCCTCGATGACCCGAGGTTTCGAGGGCTTGCATTTTTTAGCTCAGCTCGAATCAAGGGTTTGGGGCCCCGAGGACCCGAGGTCTCTAGGGCTTCAGCATGAGTCGAGGGATTACAGCCTCGAGGACCTAAGGTCTCGTGGTGCTCAACTCGAATTGAATGCTTGTGGTCTGGGGAACCTAAGGTCTCGAGGGGCTGATGCATCAAGGGCTTCAGCTCGACTTGAGGAATGATGGTCTCAAGGGATGATGGTCTTTCAGGTTCCACTCGAGCTAAGGACTTTGTGGTCTTGAGGTCTCGAGGGGCTGATTCATTGAGGGTTTTGGTTCGACTCGAGGAATGATGGTCTCGAGGGTTGGTGTCGAGAACTGGCCTCGAGAGGGTGATAGACTTTCAAGTTCTACTCGAGTTGAGGGCTTGCTGCCTCGAGGTCTTGAGAGGATGATGTCTCAAGGGTTGGTGTCAAGAACTAGCCTAGAGGGGGTGATGGACTATCAAGTTCTACTCGAGTCGAGGGCTTGCTCCCTCGAGGTCTCGAGGGGATGGTGTCTTGAGGGTTTGTCTCGAGAACTGGCCTCGAGAGGGTGATGGACTATCAAGTTCTTCTCTAGTCGAGGGCTTGCTGCCTCGAGGTCTTGAGGGGATAATGTCTCGAGGATTTGTCTTGAGAGCTGGCCTCGAGAGCTGACTCATCTTGAAGGGCTAATCTTGAGGGATGATGGTCTCGAGACTCATGGTTTTTCAAAGGGCTGGTCTTGCGGCCTCCAAGACCCGAGGTTTCTAGCACTTCAACTCGAGTCAAAGAATTGCAGTCTCGAGGACCTGAGGTCTTGAGGGAATGATGTCTTGAAGGTTTTAGCTCAATTCGAGGGCCAGTGGTCTCGAGGAATGATGGCTTTCCAGGTTTGGCTTAACTCAAGGTCTCAAGGGGATGCTATCTTGAGGACCTGTTAGTCGTGACTCGCGATGGCTCGTCGTAACTCGTAGAAAGTTGTGGCTGGGAGCTGAATTTTTAGCCCAAAGCTTCTGATCACATCGTCTTATGATGGTCCATCATGAGGTCATTGCGAGGTCGTCTTGATTACAAGACCACCCAGCACTTAGAAAGAATTCAATCTTTTCTTACCAACATCCCAATATGTCTTCCCTTTCTCATGGATCTCATTCATTCATCTCTTCCAATTCAATGCACTTCACTTTGCTACAAAATCATAGAAAAACACACCGTAAAAAGAAAAAGACAAAATAACAAAAACTAAACAACAAAAACCAAAATAAAAGACTGATTATTTACGTTGTCGGCACAACAAAGCTCCATATATTTAAGGTCATCGACATGACCCTAATGTTATCCATAGGTGAAGGCTTGAACCCCTTCACCATGAGTATCCAAAAGTAGAGAGGTGGGGGTACAAAACTTTCAAGAGGAAAGTCTTGTTGAGGTGGAGATGGTTTAAAGGGAGTTGGGTGGTTAGGAGACTTGGGGTATTCTTTTGGCTCCTCTCTTATCTCCCTCAAAACTCCCAAAAATGGTGAAGTTGATTCAATGGGTAGGGGTAGGGGTGACGATGCTAAGGAATGTAGCACAATCACCTCTTCCTCCTTTTTATCATCCTCAACAACTAACTCCTCATCCCCTTCAAACTCAAGATCATTTTCCATGGTGACCTCACTCACCGAATCCTCGAGTTCAATTTGGGATGGTGTATTTTGGGAATCACGAGCTTCCATTTGGGCCAGCGCTTCTAATATACTCATTGCATTCCCTTCAATAGCCTCAACACTAGAGAAGAGCCGGGTGTCCGGTTCTTCACTAGTAAAGTTGTTCAAGTTTGCTATTGTAATCATGACTTCCTCACGTGTCAAACTTGAACTTCTTTTTAGGCTTGGTTTTGGGGTATGGTATAAGGTGGTGATGGCCAACTATTTTTCTCGTATTGTTAGTTTTCCTTCTCATTCTCATACCACAAATCTGGATTACCACTCCATTCCGGATTGTAAGGATTGTGGTATGGATACCATTCTGGAGCTTCTTGCCCTTGAAAACCAACATCTCTTACCTCTTGGTAGCACTCTTCATAATAACCTTGGTTTTGGAAACCAAGGGTTATTTCCCCCTCACAGTGCTCTTCCCACAACAAATAGCAAGACTTGGTAGGATGTTGAAATGACACATCCTAAAAAACCTTGCTTGTTAAGCCTCTCTTCACATCATGAGTTCCCTCAAGGTGAGACGCTCCATTATTTTTTTATTTTATTTAAAAAAAATCAAAAGTCCAAAATCATATTTCAAGGATTCTCGATAAAATTTTACCAAGAACTCAAGCAATACCTCTCCAAACAAAAACAACCACCAAAGAGTGGAAAATAAAAACAACTAGCTAATATGCAACCAAATATACCCAAACACTTACAAATAAACGCCTCTTCCCTAGCGGCACCACAATTTGGGAGGCCGTCGCCGTGCCTCACAAAGTTAATATTTATAAGCCCTAAATGATTACTATCTACAACTAAGTAGATAGCGACAAGTTTGGGTTGTCCACGAAGAAGGGGGATTTTCTCAAGCATTTAAGCGCAAAAGGTTTCTATTAGGCTAGGAGTATATATATACATATAAAAGCATGTAAAAATGGGGGGGGGGGGGTTTGGTTGTTTGGTGGTCCTAAGTTATGAAAGTCAAAGATAAGACAACTAGCAAAGTCAAGCAACTATGCTAAATCATCAAACAAAACTAAGAAAAAGGGTTTTAAAACTACAAAAGATAAAGCCTTGGGGGCAATCGATATCCACTTCCAAACCTAATATAGATCATTGAACCATTCACTCATCCTATCACATTTATTACCTATAGGGAATGCCAATAGAAGATCAACATTCATTCCTTCTTAATAGTAATTTGCAAAGACAAACAATGACCATTTGCAAACCTCATTGATGATCACCCTAGACAAACAATGACGATAGAGGTATTTCATCAATGGCATTATACACGAAGCACCATAGATTTGACAATAACAATCCTTCTACCAAAGACATAGCCATTTAACCAAACATAGAATTCATTAGGCTAAACCTAGAATAAACCATATTAAAGGTTCAACCTTTCATTGCATCTATAGGATAAATATGTGAACAATCCACATTAGCAGACTTATCTAGCGAGAATCAAACCACATTTTGCACAATAAGTTCTAAGTTTATGTTCCTAGATTTCATGCAAAGGAGCAAAGGAATTTTTCACTTTCCTAACGCCCTAAAACTTCAATCATACAAACACGTCCTATTCTGAAACAACACATGGCATAAATGAAGTGAAACATAGCATTAAGAACACATGAATGCAAAATAATAAAGGCTTCAAGAATGAGTACAACAATCCATTCACTACTTCGACTACTTGTTGTGAAGATAAATCTTTTATCCTTCTTAGTTAGTAGTTTGCAAGAGTGAATTTGATATCTCTTGTCAAACCTTACCAATAACTCCCTTAGTACTAAGATTATCCCATTGATGGCATTTATCACGAAGAACCAACAAGATTGGCAACACTTATAAACACTACACATTGTCTAAGCATTTAACCAATTCATGCATTTACACAAGATTAGACAAGAACAATCGAAATTCATAGACTTCTCTCATTTGGTACCTAAAACAAACATGACAACGAGTTCGACATCATCACATTCATCTAGCAATCATCAACACACCAACATCATTTAAGAAGCTCTAACTGATGTTCTTGGATTCCACATTAAAAGAGGGGAGAATTAGCTACTTTCTCCCAACCCCAACAAGTAATCATACAAGCAATTCATATACTCAAGCCTCCAACAACATCAATGCCATTAAAAATTCACATTCAAAGCTCAACAAATGCACAATAGCATAAACACCAAATAGATATATATATATATATATATATATATATATATATATATGGTTCTTACTACATAGAAATGAAAGCTTCAATCCATTGCTCCCAAGATAAAACTAAGCTAGACAATTAAAAGACATGATTAACCAACAAAACTAAGAAAAGAAAGAAAGGAAAACTAGGGTTTGAACCCATAAAATTCAAGAAGAAGAGGTTGGATTCGTCTTCTTGAAAAGGAGAGGATAAGGTGAGTATTCATAGTACAAAAATCAAGAATAGTTTATGGCCATTTGTTCCTCGCAAGTCACGGCGGGCTCGCAACGGACTCCACTTCCAGCACCATTTCTTCTTTCTCCTCTTTGTTTCATATCCTCCTCTTCTCTTCACTTCTCCAATTCTTCAAATCTTCAAAAGCTCAAATACAAGTCTTCAAATCTTTAAATTTTCAAAGGTATTCTTCAAAGTCTTCAAAGTCTTTAAAAAAATTACCTTGTCACACAAAATTCTCTAGAAAAGTAATAAAATTGTAAAAGTCGCTTTTAACCCTCCTTATAGAATTTCAAGGTAAACTGTCACATTTAGAGCACAAAAGTGTAAACAAGTGAATCCTAAAATTCCTAATATAACCATATATAATGGGTACATCAGCAGCCTCTCTAAGCTATTTTTTTTACTTTCAAAATCGTTCACTTCTTTTGTTGGCTTTAAATAATAACAAGCTAAGTTAAATTAATTAACGATCAACCTTTACTTACCCAATATATATAAATAAGAATCAAATTTGTTTTCATTAACTAATTAACGTTCAACCCTCAATTCATTTATTATACATAAATACAACTTTAACAAGTTAACGGTCAAACTTTACTTTACTTTGAATATATAAACACTAATAACTAGGCTGACTTTGACTAATCAACGGTCAAACTATACTTGACTTTCAATATATAAACAGTAATAACAAAGTTGACTTTAACTAATTAACGGTCAAACTTTATTTGAATTAGTATATAATAAATACTAATAAAAAGGTTAGACTTTGTCTAATCAACGGTCAAACATTAGTTGACTTTCTATATATAAATACTAGTGACTAAGTTGACTTTAACTAACCAATGGTCAAACTTTACTTGACTCTTTCTATATTGAAATACTAGTGACTAAGCTGAGGGGTATGGTGGTTCGAGGGGTATGGTGATTCGAGGGGAGCTTTCAAGTGCTAGAGGTCTCCAAGTGCTTGAGGAGGCATTCGAGTCCTCGAGACGTTCGAGTCCTCGAGGCATTCAAGTCCTCGATGCATTCGAGTCCTGGAGGCATTCGAGTCCTGGAGGCGTTTGAGTCATCCAGGCGTCCGAGTCCTCGAGGAGGGATTCGAGTCCTCGAGGAGGGATTCGAGTCCTCCAAGAGGCTTTCGAGTCCTGGAGGCATTCGAGTGCTCGAGGGGGAATTTAGGTGATAAAGGTGTTCGCCCCCCTCGGGGCGTTTGAGTCCTCGAAGGGGTCCATGAGGAAAAAAATTTTTTACATCAGGCTACGTAGTTCTTCTACTGTTATTTTGCATAGCCACTCGTCTACAAAGGTCGACAACATGCTCGGATTTGGAAGGCCATCACCGCACTTCAGTGACGGTTGGCTTGATAACCGTGGGGAATATACCATGGATTGACAACCGGCTCACCCACACACTTATATGGTAGCTGTACTGTTGGTTGCGCTATTTTCATGCGCTGCACTGAAAAGTGAAAAATGGCATCAGGCTGTCCATTTGCCTAAAATGGAGAGGACGGTTGCAAAACCATTACGTGGGGCATGCGCGGGAGAAGTCATGCCCAGTCTCTTCATCATTATGAGGTCTATCGACAGGGAACACTAGGGAGCAAGACAGACTACGGTCAATCTGCTCCCAACCCCACCGAGATAACCTCGACACTCATCCAGAGATCGTTATCGAAGGCCAATAACACCTCTTTATCTTCATTTTAGAGGTGTACATGGTAGAAGCGGTGTGCCAGCTCTTCCTAGAGAAGACTTCATACTACTTCACTTGAAGGCCGAGACCATTCTCGGTTTAGAAGACACCCGTGGGGAACAAACCATGGCTGAAGAGCCGGTTCACACAACCGGTTGTATGGAAGTAGCATGGAGTGAGGGGCCAGTGAGGCTGTTCTCATACCCCTTGGTATTTTTCACAGATGATTTCTATAGGCCCCAGTCATCACGAAGGGGTGGCATCTTTTTGGGCCACCTTGCGGTATCATCTAGTCTAGGGGTAGCTTAGTAGGTATCATGTATTCACAGAGTGGGACAAGGTTCTCATTCTCGAAGTCTTTTCCTGTTCCTTCTGGGCCACTTGATTGTACCATCTAGATCAGGGGTAGTTTAGTAGGTTTCATTGTATCACGGGAGTGGGACAATGTTCCCACTCCCGTAGATTCTCATGGTTTCTTTTTATTTACCATTACTTTTGACTAGTGACTAAGCTGACTTTAACTAATCAACGGTCAAACTTTACTCGCCTTTCAATATATAAAAACTAACAACTAGGTTGACTTTATCTAATTAACGGTTAAGCTTGGCATGACTTTCAATAAATAAACACTAATAATAAAGTTGACTTTAACTAATTAATGGTCAAACTTTATTTGAATTAGTATATATTAAATACTAATAATAATGTTTGACTTTGTCAATTGAACTGTCAAACCTTACTTGACTTTCTATATATAAATACTAGTGACTAAGTTAAGTTTAACTAATCAACGGTCAAACTTTACTTGACTCTCTCTCTCTCTGTATAGAAACACAGTAACTAAGCTGACTTTAACTAATCAACGGTCTAACTTTACTCGATTTTCACTATATAAACACTAATAAAAAAGTTGAATTTAATTAATCTATGGTCAAACTTTATTTGAATTAGTATATATAAATACAAATAAAAAATGGTTGGAAATAAGTTAAATAACTATTATACCCCTGTGATAAAAAAATTAAAAAGGAAACCCTGCCCTCATTTCTTCATTTTCTTTCTTTCTTCCTAAAATTCATCCTTCGCATTTTCCTTGCCACTGCTCGACTAATCGATGATCGACAGTGGTTGGATTGGTGTAGGCGTGGTGGTTCAATTGGAGATGAGTCAGTAGCGGTGCGATGGTGGTTCAGTTGGAGCAGTTGTGGAGCAGCGGTGGCAAAGCGGTGCAGTGCGATGGGGGATAGAATTTCTGGTGGATCTAGGAGGTGGTGAAGCTAGGGTAGAGGTAGGGGGTGGTGGAGCTAGGGCAGCAGTCGCACATAGATCTTTGTGGTGGCTGGTGGTGTGGGTTTTTCTCGGAGTTAGGGCGGCGCTAGGAGGTGGCAGAGCTAGGGCAGAGGTAAGGGCACGGTTCTTACTGGTGACTGGTGGCATGGGTTTTCGATGGAGCTAGGGCAGAGCTAGGAGGTGGTGAGGTGGCAACACAGCAATGTGGTGGTGCAAGGGCAGTGGTGGTGAGGCGGCGATGTCAGGCAACGACGGTGGTGATGGGACGAGGCGGATATTGTGGTGGGACGTGGCGGCAGTGGTGGTAGACTCCAGTTTTCTCACCCCCTAAAATAGGGCTTCATCCGAAATGGTAAGAACTCATCAATAAGTTCTCGATGTTGCCTCATTCTTTACCTCTGATTCCCCTTATGGCATTGCTTTTGTTGATTGTTTGAGATTTTAGGGGTAATATGTGCGAATGGAGGTGAATATTCTAGGGTTTATATTCTTTTATGAAATTTTCTTGTTTTATTGTTATTTCTAGGCTTGTGGAGATGTTCGCATATCATATGATCCAATGAAGTCCTGGTTTTTGCTTGCTCATTTGAACAAGCATAGCAAAACATGCTGATGAACTTTACAACTTGTCTGAAATGTTTTCATATTTCTAGAGAACAATTTTAGCTTTTATACGGTAATTAAGTAAGGGGCTTAAGATATTATTTACATACCCTCTCTTTTGTCTCAGTCAGAGGACTTCAAGCACTTGGTTGATGAGCACATGGTAATGGTTCAAAGTTGAATGATATGGTACCCTTCTTGATGTATTTCTGTGAACATTTTGTACTCATTTAGTCACAAGAATATTTTGGTATATGTATGTGTTGTATTTCTATTAAAAAACAAATCATTGTCAAGCTACATCTTATTTTAGTTATGACCTCTCTTCAACTAATTTATTGCCAATAACTGAATGTATCCCTTTTAACATGTTCTTCCACTTCTTGTTCTCCTTTGGACATGGTTCTTTATTCTTAATTTGTTCTTATAACTGACCAATATAGCATTACATATATGGCTTCTTCTTGAGAGTTCTGATACCAACCTCACCCAATTTGATATGCAGCTAATATTTTAGAGATTTTTTCTTCTTTTGTTTGCAAGTCTTGGATTATTGGTCTTCTTAGACATAGTCCATTCTTATGTTGAAGCAGATGAGATGGTTGGGTTATCGCTTTATGATGGTTCAAATGATTTCTATTTTCATTCTGGTAATCTAATAAATTGCGTTGACGGGTGAATTATGACTTGTTTAGATGTCACTGTATTTCTAGTAAATTGCATGTCATCCAACATTTGTAAGTGATTTGTCTATATTTCATAGTATC
Organism: Rubia yunnanensis; assembly: GCA_037428765.1. Taxonomy (NCBI): domain Eukaryota; kingdom Viridiplantae; phylum Streptophyta; class Magnoliopsida; order Gentianales; family Rubiaceae; genus Rubia; species Rubia yunnanensis. Next base: position 53,748,770 of record CM075063.1, on the reverse strand, counting down.
GGAATATCAACAAGGACTAGTTTGCATGTAGGATGACTGGATTATCACATTGTTTTGCCTTAGTATCAATGTTGCATTAACCAGGTTTGTTTGTTGATTCAGTATATTGCAATTTTTACTACATGGGCCTGGTTGTATGCTTATAGCTAGTTAAAAACAAAAGATATAAGATTTGGAGAACAAAGGTAGTAATAGCTCATAAATGGACTCCTATCCATTTCGTTGCAAAAAAGTTTGTACGCATAATACAGAGAGTTTGGCCCGTATTGTGCTAGCTTCTTCTGTGATAGTTAGTGATAGAGCCCTTTTGGATCAAGGCATTGTCATTTGTGCAGTCCATTATTTCCTCTTCGAGGTACTGATACTATGATACATCATACTTTATATCCATTATGAGGATGTATAAATGTAATATCTTTTTGAGAAATTTTAATATATTGTAGGTAAGCGAGGCAATCATAAATTCTGGGGTACAAGAATGTTCAATTATGGAGATCAAAATGTGTTGCACTTCCTTCTTTCAAATTTAAATTGGTAGCATATCTGGCCTTCTTCAAGTCAGTTTAATAGCCTTTGCTTTTTGTCAGAAGTTGGTACTATAGTTGATTTCTGGGTTAATGGCTCTTAGGTGGGTGGAGGAGTATCATATTGATGGCTTTAACTTTCACTCACTTCCATCAATGATGTACACACACAATGGTTTTGCTTCATTTACGGGTGACATGGAGGAGTAAGTCCTTTAACTTATCAATTTAAGTAAACTTTTCTTTACTTTCATTATCATGTGGTTTATGTACTCATTACTTATATACTTTAAAGCTACAACTCTAGTGTCACTAGAAATGTTTACCTCATCCTCACAGGCAGCTGTTCTCATTTGATAAGGTAAATATTAGTCCTTTAGATTCAACTTCTTGTTTTCTTTTTTTAACTCCAAGTAGAAAATCCAAAATTAACATTGGAACTTGGGGAAGAGTACAGACCTTTTTTGCATTAGTTGGATAAGAGTAATGATAGAAATATCCGTTGTGCTATTAGGCGCATCAACACTACATCTTATTCATGGAGAAGAGCATAAAATGGTAGAACTGATGTGCTGACTATTTCTTTGCTATGGTCTGATACCTCCAGGATATGATGAACTTGGATCAAACTGACATAATTCTTTCAAGAGGTTCAGGTGGCTGTTCCAACATTCATCATATTAATGACTTTGCCATGGTAAAGTTTATTTATGTATCCATATTCATACTTCTGGCCTCTTGAGTGAGATTCATCACACTTGTAAGTTGAAGTAGTTCAGTAGAAGTTATGACATGTGTGGTTTATCTTCACATCCCTATAGCAATCAATATAATATGATTGAGTTCTTTTTTGCTTGTACTCATTTTGGATCTTCATGGCAGGTTAGTAGTGGGTTACCAAACTTTGTAGTTCCTTAGAAATTTGTTCAAAGTACTAGCTTGGCATAAATGCTTTCATGGATCCCAAGTCACCTTAATATTTTAGTACCATTTAAAAACTCGGTGCTAACAAAACAATCGGTGCTACCAGTGATAATGAATTTAAAAATTGGTGCTAACAAAAAAATTGGTGCTACCAGTGCTAAAATTAGCACCAGCGGTTGAAAAACTGGTGCTAAAATATTTACGACTAAAACAACTTTGCTGGTGCTAACCAAAAAACCGGTGCTAAAATTAGCACCGGTTTAAAAATCGGTGCTAACAAAAAAACTGGTGCTAAAAGTAGGGATTTAGCGCCGGTTTTTTCCAACCAGTGAAACCGTTTCATCGTTTCTTAGGCCCCGGTTTTTTTAACGAAAAAAATGGTTCTAGAACAAAAATAAATCGGTGCTAAAGGGGGGTTTATGTGATAGTGTGAAGCTACTTGTAGAAAATATAATGATCATCCCGAAGTTTTGCAAGGAAGCCTTGAAATTACAGAGTCCCGGTTGGGTTCAGGTTCCTCTTTTCTCCCTCTCCACCTCTCTCTATATTTCTCTATCTCTTTGTGTATAATAGTATGAAGAAGAATAGATCATGCCGTATAGCAATATGTCAAGTTATACAAAAATACTATGAACCTGGCCCAAAGAGATCAAAATGCTAAAATTAATTTTGCTTAAATAATTTAGGCATCACAAAACAATTCTTTAGGTAGGACAAAAAATATTTTAATATTTTTAATGAGATTTTAAAATAATTTTGGGTCAATAACTAGGCATCAATTATTTCACAACGAAGGCCGGGTGGAAAGAGGTAACATTTTACTTGACTTCCTTAAAGAGAAAGATACAAAGCTAAAATAAGACATTTATACTGCTCTGATTAGCGGATATTACAGATAAGAGAAGATTGACGCGACTCTTAAGATATGTGTACAAATCCATGCTAAAAAACATTTCCCAATCTCTTGCACTAATAATTTACTTGCGTATGTTATGATTTTTGTGAAGTAATTGATACTTTGTTTATCACTGAGATTAGGGTCTTGCATGATATTATTTCTGTTGCCCGACACCATTTATCATGATCTTGGATATGGTAGGCCTTACTTTGTTCTTAAATACCATTATTTGTTTATATGACATTAAATATGGCATAAAGGCCCATGTACAACTATGTAATTAAGATATTTATGTTGATAAAGATATTGTTCTTATTAGTAGAACAGTTTCAGCTGGAGATATATTGAACGCAAAAGATCCTCGACCAGGGAATAACATACCTACCATGAATGATGCTCTAGGTCGAAAGCTTCCCACTCTACTTGATGAGTTGTATACTATATGCTGAACTCCTTATATTGATCTCAACTTTAGAAGTATTATTCACTTGCGTCTAAAACACCAAGTTCGGCGATTATTTACTTGGGTTAAAAAGGCCAAGTTCGACGATTATTCACTTAGGTAAAAAAAACCAAGTTTAACGATTATTCACTTGGGTCGAGAAAACCAAGTTCGAGGATTATTCACTTGGGTCAAAAATACCAAGTCCGATGATTATTCACTTGCGTAGAAAAGACCAAAGTCGACTATTATTCACTTGAGCCGATAAGGCCAAGTTTGATGATTATTTCGCTTGCACCGATAAGGCCAAGTTCAACAATTTTGAGCCCGCTCTTAATCGATTAACTTACTTGCTCTTAAGTGATAAACTTACTCGCTCTTAAGCGATGACCTTCCTCACTCTTAAGCGATGACCTTATTCACTCTTAAGCGATGCACTCAATTTTAAGCGATAAACTTACTTGCTCTTAAGAAATGCGCTCGATCTTAAGCGATAAACTTACTCGCTCTTAAGTGGCACACTCGCACTTAAGCGATAAAATTACTCACTCTTAAGCAACAAACTTACTCGCTCATAAGCAAAGATTCACTTACGTCCAAGAGATGAAGTTTCATAACTACTCTTTTCCAATGGACGAAGGACCCGTTAGTAGACAAAATGCTCATCTCAATGAAAAGCAACACATTTAAAAGATAAACGTGAATAAGAAAAATTATGTCGAAAACGATCAAGTTTTACTATTTCACCTGGGTCGATAAGACCAAGTTGACTATTTCACTTGGGTCGATAAGACCAAGTTTGACTATTTCACTTGTGTCGATAAGACCAAGTTTGACTATTTCACCTGCATTAATAAGACAAAATTCAATTATGTCACTTGCATTGAAAATAACAAGTTCAATTACTACCGGGGTTAACAATTACTTACTTACGTCGAACGGAAAATGTTCGACAATTATTTACTTACGCTAAAAGGGTGAAGTTCGAGAATAAAACTTACGTCGAAGGGACCAAGAATTCACTCACATCGAAAGGATGAATTAGACCTGTTGTAATCGATGACGTATAAAGCTGCTTACGGTCGCATTGCATGTTGAGCAAATTGATTGGTTATCAACAAAAAACAAGCAGCTTCCTCTTAAGCCAAGTATAATGAAGTGAAATAAAAAAACCTCGTAGGCCAATCACCACATCCAGTTATCTGCTCTATGGATTCATAGGCCATATTCAATATGCCACATCCAGTTATCTACTTTACAATTTGTTATCTACTTTAAAAATTGTAGCCTATGATGGAAAAGTATTCAAAGGATGAGACGTTATCAGTAATAATGGGTGTCATTTGACTAAGGAGGGTAGTGTACCCAAGGAGACTATCGTCGAAAGTCAAAGGACACCCTCCTCAATTCCAGATACATTAATAAGGAATTATACGCACAGGGCTACATTCAAATACAAGATTTATGATGACCTACGTGTTTGGCGCTGCATTTTAAACGATGACTTGCTCAACATTCATGCGCCTAGAGCAACATTATCCCAATCTACGTTGAATCCAAAACTCCATAGAATTGATTGAGAAAAGCTACTTCAGGCGTACCTTGATAAATATATAAATACTACAACACATTGAATAATATATATGCTACAAGGATAAACTCCTCGCAGACCCAAGTTGAGCCTGAATGATGGAGCTTCATTGTGAATTCCACTCCTGAGGTAAGAATCATTGTGCAACACCTGTAAACATTGTATCACAGGTTTCAATAGTCCTTCAAAAGACATTGATCCCTCCTTGGATAACTTGTTATACTCCACCATCTCGCTGACATGAGCTTGAAACCTCCTTGCCTAGCATGGTCAAGTGAACATCATTACACCGGGATTCTAAATTCTCGTTGAAATCGATTAAGTCTTGCTTAACCTTCTTCAAACTCAAGGATTGGTCATAGTTAAATATTCACGAGCCCTATCTAATGCCTCTTTTTGATTCACACACCACGAAGGGAAAGTTCATTAAAAATTTGGACAAAGGTATGAGGCAGTAAAGGGAAAAGGGGAAACTTCTACACCCCTATCTATACAAGGGTTGGCCTCCTACTTGGAAACATATGCATATGGACTAGTTTGGCCAACACACTATCAAACGTCTTAACGGAGGAACTGTGACATGATCAATAGCTGTAAACTCCTTGGAATTAAAGAACTTCTTCGAGCCCTCAATGAAGTTAAAGGAAGGAGGTTCCCTACTCTTGGATATGAATTGGTCCTAGTAGTGGAGTCAACATGATTGGCCAAAAGCTCAAGCCGAACAATAGGGAAAAAGGCATCAAAAACCTTAGCCATGTCGTTACACCTAGTCTCATTTACAGTCTAAGACAAGTCCATAAGTAGGTATCGAAAACCCTTTGGTCTTGGCCATCTTGTTAATGTAGGCTTGGAATAAAGAATATGGGCACGAGCATTCTACACCTGCTCTAAGCCTTGCTTATGAATCTCAAACTGTTCCTTCCTCGAGCCTCGATGTTGAAGACTCGATGTTAGAATCCCACTTTCAAAGAAGATACATGGCTCAAAAGCATAATATTTCAAGAAACCCTTCGAGCAAGGAAGAATACTCGTTAGCTTTGATAAGGAGCCAGGAAAACCATAAGGGCCACAAAAACTTTTTGAATTCGAAACTAGAGAATAATTATCTCAGCAAAATCTAAGTGTTCATATCATACTGACAAGTTTGAAGACCATATATTCTCAACTCCTAAAATCATCGGTTATAATTTATATCCCTCAATCATCGGTTATAATTTATATCCCTCAATGAGAAGTGTGCCGATGGGATATTCCATTCGACCCCTTAGATTCACACTTAACTTTTCTGGGCACTTTTGATTATACTCTTATGAAGTTAGAGTTGGGCTGTGACCCAACTCGTTAAATAATATCTTTGGGTTGGCTTAGCCTAATAGGGTTTAATTATGTATAGGTCAATATTGTCATTTAATATATATTAGGGTTTAATTGCTATAAATATGAAGGTATGTCATTCCTTTTTTTTATCTATTCACTATTATTCCTTATTTCTATGACCACACCAACTTTAACATTGAAGGGCCTTCCCCCTGGATAATTCCAGGGCTTTGTCTTGTTGGTCACAATGGAGGAGATAGGGATGCAGTTCACTCGGGTTCGAGACACATAATCTCTCAAGGGAGAGAACTCTTGGCTTTTTTTGTGTGTTCTTCATCTCCTAGCCTCCAAATTTGGGTAACTCATTGAACTATGTGTTTACTTTCTTCCATTAGCATGATTTTTTTATACGTGGGGAAGCTTGTTATTCAAAATTTTGATGGTTTATGGGAGCATGTGGGTTATATGCATGATGTTAGATTGAACTAAGTGTGGGGGAAGAGTATGATCCTTGAGTTGAGATGGCATGATTAGTTATGTGTTTGGTGTTTAGGAAGAATGATTCTTGTTAAGTTATCTTTCATGCATAAGCTTTGTGTGTATTTTTCCATTACCATCTTTCTCTTGTTGTGATAGAATGGGTCCTAAAAGGAGTATACCGGAGAATGAAACAACTTCCCAAGGTGATAGAGGGAAGGGTTCGGCTAAAGTTGGGAGACAAGAGCCAAAAACTCACGTACCTCCTACTCCCGCCGTTGTTGTTAATGAGTTCTTGGGATTGACTTACATTATCAGTATTGCAGCCCAAAAGTGAAAGTATCTCAATATCCCAAGGAGGAAAATCTTGGAGACCAAGTTCGCATGCAAAGAGACTTTGGTTGCTCTAGGCGTACTTAAACCCGTCACCTACTTTCTAGGTCGGATAGGCCTAGAGAGCTTCCTTGAGATACACTCCAAGATGTACATTGGGTGGACTTTAGAATTCTCAGAAACCATGGAGCAAACACCAGACAGTGATGGAAGGAGGACCGTCATATTCCACTTGGATAACAAGGAGTACTCAAGGATCCATATGGAAGTTGCTCAAGCATTTGGGTGGAAGTACGAGAAGGAAGTTTCATAGACACATCGACAAGGTGTTCCATTCTCTTTAATCAGCTTTTGGAGGAACTTGACGAGCATGGATGGGAACCATTTAGGCAAGATTACCACAATAGTCCACCCAAAGTTTTGGTACGTGCACTGGCTCCTATCCATGGGAGTTCTTTGCCACGGGAAATTTCTCAATGACCTAACCAAGACATGAAAATCGTTTGAGCGATAACTCTGAAAGGGAAATTATATCCCAACTTGGTGACAACATTTGTTGAAGAATGCATAAGCACAAGAAAGAAGAGCGCCAAGAAGATACCAATAGAAGGAACATTCGGCCTACTCACATAGTGTACTCGGGGACCAAGTACACTATGGAAAAGCTTGAAAGATCTTCTATGATCGCCAACACCTCAATGGAAGATCGATTTATTTGGCTATATAGTGGTGCAACTTTATGGTGCTTCCTCAAACCAAGCGCATGACAATCAATTACAACACCACATTGGAGGATCTCTTCATAGCTCTCGATCTGATATTCAAAAAGGTTTTCTACAGAACCTACTCGGCCCTGGATGTGGACATTGTAGAAAGAGATGGTGAGAATCCACCTAGAGTGCAACCTACCCAAACCACCCTACTCGCGGGCTTCTTTGACTAATTTTGCACATTTTAGGAACAACTCATCGGTTCAACCCAAATAGTGCAAGAAGTTGGTCACGCGGTAGGTGGAATGAGTTTGCAAATTGAGGAATTTAGTGCTAAGCTTGACTCTATAGATGGAACCATGAGAGCTTGGGGAGCTAGACTAGATTCCATTGAATGAGAAGTGAAGGAAGAGTTTGCCATTGTTGACAGGAGAGCCGGTGTGCAAGAGAAGACCATGGTGCAATTGATGGAGAGGATGCATGCCTCAAATCTTAAAGGCTTTCATGACCTCGTTCCCTATAAGAAGCAAGAGTTGAGTCAAGAAGAGAGGAGAAGAAGGCGTGAGTCAAGGCATATGAGAGCGGGCCCTTTGGGGTCCCACGAGTAAGTGCATTCAATTCTTCCTACTCCACTTATGATTTTATGCTTAGTATGATGCATTGGGGACAATAAAAGGTTTGAGTGCGGGGAGGGAGTAGTTATGCACTTAGGAGTTCTAATAAAATTCCTTTGTGTTTTTTTTTCTTTATTCACATTTTAGTATGAAGCCTACTTTGGGCATTTTGTGCGACATAAAAAATTGAAAAATTTTTAAAATGATAAAAAAAACCTGGCTATATTGAAAACACAAAGTGGAAACTTAGGCAACAATGGGAAAGGCCCAGATAGGTTGAAAAACCTATGCAAAAGTGAGAGGTCAAATGGTGTGGAAAATTGTGAGAAGTCAGCTTTGAAAAGAAAACAATTATGGGATGCTAGGATGAAAACCCAAAAGGGCTCTTAAGCAAAATGAGAGAAATTAAGAGAAATCTAAAATTATCCTATGCTTCTCTTTTATTGTCTTGTGGTAGTTTCTATTAGTAGAGTAAATTAGCTTCACACATTCATATTTTGTGAACTTCACCTTTGAGTTGGTAAGTTGGTTGAATAGATTGTCTTGATTTCTTTAGGATGTGAGAGTTGTGAGATTCTTATGTCTTTTGGGGAACTAGGGTAGTCTAGGAATAAATGTTTGGTGTTTTAGGGAATTATTTAGATGCTATGTTTCACTTCGATCTTTGCTCGTTCTGATTTACTCGAGGATGAGTAAAGGTTTAAGTGTGGGGGATTTGATGAGACGCTAGAAGCATGTGTTCCTAATGCATTTAACACATATTTTAGTAGATTTTGGATTGTTTATTTCTAGGTTTAAGTGGGTTTACAGTACAAGTGGTTTAGATAGCCATTATTAACTTTCTTTTCTAAATCCCTTGTTTTGTAGACTAGTTAGATGTAATGGGTACTATATCCTTACAAGCATCAAGATTTCATTTTGTGAGATTCATTGTAGATCGTTCATAATCACTTTGAATTAGTTTATTGAAGGCCATTTGCACGAGTGATAGAAGATAGTTGAAGGCGGAGTCCGGAAGAAATAGAAAACTAGCACGACATGTGCCCTTTTGCGTGGCTCATGCAAAACTGATGGCCTGAGGACTAAGTCCCAGCGCGGGCCATGCCCTTATACATGGGTTAGTGTGCTCAGAACTTGGAATTGGATCTCCAATCTGTGGCTCGCGCCCTATTTAAAGGCCGCACCACCAGAAGCCTAGGATGAAGACTCAAGATGAAGGCCTATGGGATTCACCATGGGTTGTGTTGTTCACACATCCAAATGCACTCTCCCATCGATGACTCACACTCTTAGTCATGGGATACGTGCTCAGTTTGGCTAGGAACCATCTACAGTCTGTGAACTGTGTGCTTTTGCCAGGGCCATTCTGCTCGGGCCATGTGCTATTGCATGAACAGTGCCAATGTGGCTTCTAGGGTTTCCATTTTTTTGGGCTTCTCTAAGTCCCATTTCCACCTGCTATTTAAAGAGACACTAGTCTACTAGGGTTTGAGAACTTGTAATATCCCTTTCCTAGTTCTAAGATTAGGTGGAGAGAGAAAGAGACTAACTCTTCTCTTCTCACTTACTATTTCCTATTTTATGCCCATCGTATTAAATCTAATCATGAAATTGGGTTCAATGTCTATGGAGTAGTGTAATTACTTGGAAATTTTATTTTTATTAATAACCGGGTAATGATTTTAGGAAATTCTAGATCATCATATCTTTTATGTCTATTAATATTCATGTTTGATTTAAGCTCTATATTCTTGTATGATGAAAGTTATGCATATTATATGATACACCGTAGTTCATATGTGATATATTATCGTGCTAGTCTTGATTGCCCCATGGGAGTGTCAGGTTAGGAGTATAGTAGGCTCATGAGTACCAGCAATGTGAGTGTATGATTGTATTATTATGAGTACCATTTCGATTGTTATAGCTTTGCTTGGTTGGCTCATCATGTAATAATGTTCATGTTAGGGAAGGCCTTGCCTTTAATGAGGGTTTGAGGCACCCTCATTGTACCCCGATAGGAAAAGAAAGATATTTCGTAGAAACTAGTGTTGTTGTGAAGCGACCCTCGTCGTTTCAACCCTAGAGTCATCGTGAAACATTGATTCCTTTGCCTTTGTAGGCCCAGGGAGAAGCACCCATAGTGGGGTGCCTGGGATGTATTTCCTTACTCTCATACCTAAACGTTGTAACATCCTCAAGGTGACCGCTTAGGCACTCGATCCTTTACGCAGGGCCACGTTAGCATTGGAAGTGAGTTTTTCAGGGAAAGAGAGGCGCTGATATGCACCTAGAAACACATGTTAACTAATGCAGTTAGCACATTTGTTAGTATATTTTGTATGGTTGATTGTTATATTTATGTAGGTTTACATTACTAGGGGTTTAAATTGCCATTGTTGGTTTTCTTTTCTAAATCCCTCGTTTGTAGCTTATGTAGGTCTAATAGATTCTATGTCCTTACAAGTATCTAGATTCTATTTTGTGAGCTTATTTTTAGATTACTCGCAAGCACTTTGGTGTAGTATAGTAGAAGGCCATTTGCAAGAATGGTAGAAGACTAAAGGTCACGAATCCAAATGTGGTAGAAGATAGAAGGGTCAAAAAAGAAAACAAAGAAGTGGGTGAATTGTAATCCTAGAGTAGTATAGAGTTCTAGGAATGGTCCTAGAAGAATCAGTGTCCATGGGTGGTACCATTGGATTCTTCTTCTCGGGCACTATGAAATTGACAACAAGAACTCCTAAATTGGATCAGCGTTTGACTCATAGCAGCATATATAAGATTGAAGAAAAAGACAAGTCCGGACGAAGTGAAGACCGACATGACCCTTGCCCCTTTGCAGGACTCGTTCCAACCAAATGGCTCGAGCGACTAAGTAGTGGCACGTTCCATGTCCTTTTGCATGGCTCTTGCACCCAGAAGATCAAGACTTGAAGCTCCAGTCCTTGCCCCACAAGCCTTTGCATGACCCACACGCTCAGAACATAAGGTGAAGACTCTGGTCTGCGGACCTCATGCTTTTGCATGGGTTGTGCATTCAGTACACCTGAGCAGTAGCTCTGGTCAGTGACCGGTAAGGATTTGCACGGCTCATGCCAATGTGGCACTAATGGGGGGCTTAGGGTTTTACTAGTGGAAGCCTTTGGGTTTCATTAGGGTTTCATTAGGGTTTCTAGGAGCCCATTTGTCTTCTCATATGTAAGGAGTCTTTAGTCTCCTAAGGTTTAACAAGTAGGCATAATATAGATCTTATTTTCTTGGTAGGTATGAAAGAAGAGGATAATTCTTTCTCTTTAGAATTATTATTCTCTTTTCCTTCTCTTTTCTTTTCTTTTCCTTCTCATAGTTTCCTAAGTCCGTGGCATTTAAATCAATATTTTCCATAGATTTATTACTAGTAGAGTAGTTTATTTACTTGGGGATATAATTTGTATTCATGATTTGGTAGAGATTTTGTGAGATTCCGGGTCTTATTATCCTTTTATATACATGAATATCATGTTTGATTTAATCTTTATGTTCTTGTTAAATGCATGTTATATATCCTATGATACACAATAGTTATATGTTTCCTGTATAGTGCTAGGCTTGTTTATCCCCTTGGGAGTGTTGGTTAGGATATTTCTGGGTTTGTGAGTTCTCGGCTATGTGAGTGTTTGTATGTAGGCCGTGAGCACTATTCCGATGAGCTAATCCTAATTGACTGGAAGATTGTACCCCAATGGCATTGTAGTTTGTAACAACTAGGGTTGTAGTGTAGTGACCATTGTCATTTCAATTCTAGAATCATCATAAGATGCTGATCCCTTTGCCTCTCTAGGCCTAGGGAGAGGCGTTCGTAGTGGAGGTCCAGGATATAATTATTTATGAGGAAAGAGAAGCGCAGATTGATTAGACTGCACAACACACTTTCTCTAATTATCGAGATGGCGTTGATAGAATAGACGTGGGCACTTTTGTGTGACAAACATTGAGAAGTGTTGACTATCAACCACACTAAGTGACATAGACATTGGCATAGGTTTATAGGTCTTGTATTTGATATAATCTAGGATCAAAGTCCTCTACCGATCAGGTTACACAAATATCCTCAAGTCTTAGCTTAATATAATTTAATATATTGTTTTGCATGTTGAGTAGTTTATAGACACTCCCCCCCCCCAACCATGTTTGTGACACTAACTGTTCCTCACACACAATCAGAGTGGTGCCCGATTGTAAGTCTTTTGTAGTTAACCTTAGAATCATAGCATTTCTGTGGACGACCCAGGACTTGCCATTAGTGACCCTGCAGAGTGCAGATTAGACATTGCTCGGCTTCTATGTTTGTTAATGTACTTTATCTAATTACAGAGGTGGTGTTGATAGGAACAAAATGGCCTTAGGTACCTTTGTGTGACAAACATTGGGAAGTGCTGACTATCACCCACACTATGTGACATAGACATGAAATAGGTCCGTATGTGTTATATGCGATAGAATCCTGGATCAAAGTCATTTACCAGTCATGTTACAAAAAGTCAGTTAATATAGTTTGATCTCTTGTTTTGCATGATTAGTATTTTTTAGATAAAAAAACTCTACAAACCTATGTTTGTAGCACTAGCTATTCCCGACACACAATCAAAGTGACGCCAGCTTGTGAGTTGTGTATAGTTAGCTTTCAAATTCTGGCATTTTTGTGGACGGACCCCAACTTGCCACTATCTACTCTCTAGTTGTTGGTAGTGAGCATGGGAAAAATATACAAATATAATCTTTGTGAAGAACCTGCAGGTTATTTCCCGGAAGGTTGAATTTAGAACGATCCCGCCGGTTCAGATCAGTCGCATTGTTTATCGTGTCCATGCTAATAATGGTACATAACTTCTTCCTTTACGATATTACTTTGCTGAATTTGGCATCTTATTTTATACATCTATAGTTTACACACCACAACAGAATGGTAGTGTAGAGTGTAAGCATCATCATTTGCTAAATGTTTCTCATGCTTTGCATTTTCAAGCTAATATTCCAATTGTTTCTTAGGTAGAATGTGTTCTTATTTCTGAATTTTCAATTAATCGGGCACCCACAGATTAACACAATGGTCGCAAGCAATTTGAGCTACTCCATGGATGCACTCCAAATTACAAGCTTTTGTGTGTCTTTGGCTGCTTGTGGTTTGCCTCTCACATTCCCAGATTTCATGACATGTTTTCTCCAAGGTGTTAACGATGCATATTTCTTGGTTATCCAGTTGGAAAGAAAGGATATCACCATTATGATTTGAAATCATGCACGCTCTTCAATAGTCGTGGTACAGATTTTTATGAAGACCAGTTCTCATTTGTTATAACATATGTCCCTACTTAGCCTGCACAATTGCAAATTGACACTTGTTATGTTGATATCCCAATGCCATATTTGTATCATGTCCATCCATCGAATGAGAACAGTGATGTTGCCAAGCCGTCATTGGTTAATGACTCCTCCAGCTATTCCTCGGCTGTAACTCCTCCCTTGCCACCATCGGCGTCCGCTGTCCCTCCTCTTCTAGCTGCAACATCCTCCCAACCATCGTCGTCGACTGTGGAACCTTCTCTGCCCACCACAGCCGTATCTCATTTGTTACTCTCTTTTCTTTTACTCCCATGGTTAAGTTACTATTCATGTGCTTGCTTATGTGGATAATGACCCGCCTCCACTCGGGGTCGTTAATTGTAGCTCATTAACTCGAGCAAAGGGGATCAAAGATAAAATTTATAGTTCTTCACCCAAATTACAACTATGCGACCGATAGGGTGGTTAGATCCCTGGGTATGTTCACAAAGATGCTAGGGCCTAAAATTTACTGAAACACAACCACATCCATGTTTTCAATCTGTACATGTTGCTCGGAATATGTATTATAGTAAACAAGGGGAGTTTGGTTTTACGACTAACAACTACAAAGGATGAAAGTAAAAAGCACGAAAACTATATAACTAAAAACTTGGGGAAAGCTTACGTAACATGGTTGATTTATTGCTTTGATCATTGATTCATTGAAAGGTGAAATTTAGACAAACCTATTCTAGTGCTCATAACACGTAATGTGGTCGATGCATACACTTCCCTGTACCTATCACGTCGGGTGCGCTTGCAACCTTCCATCAACACCGCCTCTATAATTAGTGGATTACAACAAGATCCAACCATTGTTGTAGGTATGTTTCTCCCACGTACCATTACGTCCAAGGCACTCCACTACGGATGGTCTACTCCCTAGGCCTATGAAAGAAGGAAAGGTAATGAGGAACCTAATCTATGACACTACGGCCTCTTACAACCCTAGCTTGCTAATTTTCACTATCTCTACCCGTAATGCATTGGAATAATTTATGTAATCATCTAATACTCACGAGCTGGCAATATAATAGAGCAATACTCGGAAAAGACCTCTGTTCACACACCCTAGAGACCCGTAGCCTGCTACCCATAACACATCTAAGGTTTCTCTTCCCCTAGGGGCATCAATATTTGCACCAACATGAATATAGAATTTTATTGTGCTAATGGAGTGTACTATTCAGGCAATTCTAACATTAATGATCAAGTCACAATATTATCACAAACACAATAATTGGGATGAACTAAGAATCTCACAAAAGCATAAATCAACACATGAATACAATTATCCACAATCTATGGAAATTACTCCCTAAACATGGAATTCAAATAAATATTTAAATTCCACATCATGGGATGAAAGCAAAATAAAAAGGATAGAAAGCAAGATAGAAGAGAGAATCTTTCTCTCTATCTAAGATGCTCTCCAAATTGCAAAATGAACTTATGAAAAATGATCTCCCTCTTTAACCCTAGTAGACTAAGGATATTTTAAAGTAGTAGTGGATTGGGCCTAAAAATTGGCCCAAAATAGGCCAAAAATTGTTAAACCCTAGTTCAGCCGCTACTAAGCGTGGTCCGTGTCGTGTACATAGCCCATGCTAGTGCGGAGCCTCGGATCTAGTGTGTTCTATGTCATCTCCTTTGGTACAGAAAGTGGTATTTGGGGTATATCATGCTAGCACAGTGGCATCTGGCACCGCCCATCGTTAGGATGGTCGTGTTTGCATTTCTGATCCGCAGGCCGTGTCGTTTGGCACGAGCCATCATCAAAATCCTTGTTATGCTCAATATTTTGGTGCAGGCTACTTAATTATTCACATCTCACTAGTTGGTCTTGAAATTTTGCACTTGAAACGGCCCATGCCATGAAAAATGGGACAGTCTGCACCCAGACTTAGTCATTTTTGAGTGAAACTTAAACTTACGTGCGCGGCCCATTGAGCTTGGCGTGGTTCATGCCGGTCCTTGGCACTGTCCATGACAAAGACCTTTGGTGTGAACCACGTTGTCCGGTGGGGTCTGTTGGTGCCACTTATGAGTGATCGGCGCCGACCTGTTTGTGTCTCGGCCGCATGAACTTCTTTCCTTTGCTACGAATGAACCATTAGTCCTTTTTAAGAGTTCTTGTAGTTAATTTTATTGTTCTTGAGGAGAAAAATCCAATGGATCAAACCTTAAAGGGTTATTCTTCTTGGATCATTCCCACAAGTCGGTGTAACTCTCGGACAACAATTCTTTATTTCTTCCTTGGCCATTTTGAACTCTAATGCCACCTATCTTTGGCTTCATCCTTCTACTACCAAGATTTGATGTACGTGGCCTTTATTTACTACCATTATAATGTGAATGGCTTTTGTTCTCTTATACCATTCTTGCGAACGACCTTCAATATCTTCTACCGCCCTTGTGAATGGCCTTCACATATAATATAACGAAAAGTACCCATGATTGACCTACTAAGGATGATAACAAAGGAAGATCTAGGCGCCCGTGGATACAAAATGTCCATTGGTATCAATTAAATCTAAAAAATGTGGGATTTAGACAAGGAAACCAAACATGGCCATCCAAATCCCGTGTCACGTAAACTCAGCTTATTCTAGCAATCCAGCATATAAAACAAACCAATTATTATGTTGAATGCAACAGTTAATGCATGCATAATGAATCCCATCAGACTCCCCCCTCCCCCACACTTAACCCTTTACTTGTCCTTGATTTAATAAAGCCAATAAAATAATTAAGTGAAATGTATCGTGCATGCATAAGTTAGCCGAGGCATTCAACGTTTTCCTAGATTACCCTATTTCCCCCAAAAGATTAAGAAGCTCACAACTTTCACACTCCTTGAAGAACCTAAGTAATCTAAACACCCTAAGTAAATGTGGATAAAGGTAAGCAAAAAAGAAAAGTGTCAAGCTAGCTTGCTTTTCCAAATAGGATCCCAAAAGCAATCAAAGAGTCGTCTCCTAGAAACAATGAACCAAGAAAATCCAACATTCATCGACTTGGTTGTAACATAGGGATAACTCTAGATTCTCGATCTAGTTACAACCAACGAGGCAAATGATCATCAACCTAGTTTTTTTGTTTTCTCTCAATTTCTCTCATTTTACCTATAAGATCTTTCGAGTTTTAATCCTAGCTTTAACACACAAAGGGTACTCACATTCTCACCTTTTTCCACATGGCCTCTCATTTTTTCCAAGGTTCATAAGCCTAGCTGGGCCTAACCACTCACTTTTACCCAGGTCTTTCATCCTATCGGGGCTTTTCCCAATGTTGCCCAAGTCGCCCTTTCGGGTTCCCAACTTTTTTGGGTTTTTATATATATTTTTTCATTTTTTCAAAATTTTCAATTTTTTTAGTGTAGCACAAAATTGCCCCAAGTAGGCATCATACTACAAGAAATAAGATCAACACAAAAGATTACACCACCAGTACCCTAAAACAACCAACCCCGTGCAAACTAGGAACCTTTCCTAGCTAGTCATACCACCAAGTATACATCCAAAAACATCCCACAACAAATAAAATCCAAAATCACCACACAACTAATAAAAATTACCAAAAAAAACACAAAATTGCACCGAGGAATCCCAAGAATGAAAGCTCTTTAAGTGCTCACTACTCCCTCCCCCACAATTAACCTATGTAGTGTCCTCAATGCAACAAAAACCATGTGAAAATATAAGTAAGGTTGGGAGAGGTAGTGACACTCACTAACGGCCCCGAAGGCCCTTCCTCCTCCTGCCTGATGTTTCTCCTCTCAATGTACCTCGTTGCTTGAATCGCGGCCTCAATGGAATCCATCCTCATGCTAAGCTTCTCCATTTACAACCTCATACCTCCTATTGCTTGGATGACCTCTTGAAACACTTGGGTAGTGCTCGAAAGCTGATCCCAAAGGGAGTTTAGTCAGTCAATAATGTCTGTAGATAGGGGAGAGTGGCTAGGAGGTGCTCTTGAAGAAGTCTAACCCTTAGCCTCTTCAACATCTATCTTTGGGGTGGCTATAACTCCGTAGAATTCCATCTCAAAATGCGGGTTGGGCTCAATGAATCGGTTATCCAAACATGTGTTGTGGGTGATGGCGGTGCTTTCAGGCTCAGGAAGTACCATGAATCTACAAGTGCTCACCCCGCCCTAAAGCCACACAAAACGGTACTCATATGTAGTGGGTGCACCATGAAAGGCTTGGCCAACTTCTCAATGTTGTACCTCATTCCTGATCTCCCCAAGTTGGCCAACACTTTCTGAATGATAGGATTCCCTAAGCACTATGCAAGTATCCCTACCATGCCACCCATAGGAATCTTCCAACTCTTTCTATCCCTCATCGCCAAACACTCTTGTACAAAAGACCCTACTAGTCTCAGGTAGAAATTACCCTCAGGCTGGAGTCATTTCCCAGAGGCAATAAACATCCAAACACAAACATTATATTAGCTCACCATGGCAGAAAACTCCCAAAGACAGTAACCAATGAACGTAAAGAAATGTCAGAGGAACCGCACACATTCTTCCGGTCCATCCCTGTCAGCTGCATCCAAAAGTTATAAAAAAAGTCATCCCTTGATGGTTTGTTTTTTGGTCATCTCTACCGTACCTCTATCTGAAGGCATGAGCTACCTCTGTGTGTGTCATCTTATACTCATAGGTGGAACTACTAATACGCCTAGTAGGGCTCTAGCCCTTCCTGAGTTTCCAACTGAAAGGTAGTGGTAATGGAAGGCACGTTGTCGGATTAGGGTTCTGCTTCTCCGTGTCTCTTTTCTTCCATGCTGCAGGCCCGTCGGAGTATTAATTAGCCTCCCCTAAAATATTTTCGGTTCTTCCACTGCTTATAGTCCTTGTTATCCAGATTTAATTTTATCGCCTGATGTTCATCCTCATCCACGACTTTCCATAGAGTAGGTAAGAACTCTAGAGTCCACCTAATGTAGGTCTTTGTATGCTTCTTGAGGCACCTCTCTAGACCTACATCGAGCTCGAGTAAGTGTAGAGCCACCAAGGTGTCTTTGCATGCAAATCCAATCTCCAATATACTCCTCTTTGGCTCTTTCAAATTCCTCCACCTCTGGGCTGCAGTCCCGAAGATGTTGACTAATCCCATAAATTCTTTATTCACAAATGTGGGGTTATGAAAGATGGGGTCACCGGCTCATGGTTTGCACCCTTTGCCGATTTCTTCCTCTTCTCATCTTATGAGGACTTCCCTTTCTCCGAAACTTTCTTTTTAGGAGGCATCCTAACACAATGAAGGAAACAATGGTAATGTGATCATAAAAAAGGCATGTCCCACAATATCATTCAACAAGAAAACATTCTCCTATATAGCCTAACCATTCAAATCATGAAAATCTCAACATGAAGGCTATTCAAGAAAGAACATTCTAATCAAACAACAAACTCATGTAAGTTCCCACCAACCCATCAATAAGATTATGGAAGCAAGATTCACCCCCTCCTAAATCACTCAAAAACATTAAGAACATATCATCCAAGCAAAATAGCACATCAAAACACCCAAACTTTCTTCAACAAGAGATCTTGCAGAAAAATCCAAACACATATCTCAACAACATACAATAATTCAAGAATCATGCTTTGAATAACACTACCACAATGTTAACAAACTAAATACACAAAAAATTCAATGTATTGCCCAGAATTTGAAGCTAAGAGTTGCAAGATCCACACAAGAAGAAGCAAAAATTGCTAATTTTTGAGAGAAAAGCTTCAAATTTTCAAGTTCACCAAGAGTGTGTGTGAGTGAGTGCTTCTTCAAAAACTTGAATGTGTCAAATGATTAAATTAGGTGGAAGAATGTACCATAGATTTAGAATTTAAGCCTAGGTGATAATGGAGACAGGTACAATTACGATAAGGATGGAATTTTGAAAATTGCAATTTGGGGGACAATAGTACCAATCAATTAATTCTAATGAATGTTGGAAGTACTATTTGCATAAAACAAAATCCAAAAGAATTAGGGAACTTCAAAATTTATGAGCCAAATATGTATTTTTAAGTTTAAAATTAAAAATTTTGAAAATTTACCCTTTTGGAACAACTTGACAGCAGAAATGGAGAAACGATACAGATACCTTTGTGTCAAAGGTACCTGGCACGGACCCCCCTTGCGTCAATGACCCCTAGCATAGACCATATAACCTAGAGCGGTCCCTGCCAGATCTTTAGCGCGATCCCTCTCATGCCAAGCTCACCTGGCATGGACCGTGTTACTTGGTGCGGACCGTGCCAAGTCTAAGCATGAGGTTGCTACAAATTTTAACCCTATTACTTAGTTATTCCTATTTTTTCGAAGAACTATGTCACCCATCAAATCTAATTCCATCCAAACACAATCATGAGAATAGAATTCAAATTTTCAAATCAAACAAGAGTTTCATCTCAAAAATCATCTTCACAAACAAAAACATGCACAAATCTAGCTAATCAAACTCAAAATATCAAAGCAAAACATGCATCGTATATTTATTGTTGTTCTCATGACTTATTTCTTTATTTATGTGATTTTAGTTAGGACCACCTACCTGTGGGTCTCCAGAATCACCATCGGCGACTCCACTCATTATGACATTGTTGTGGAGGAGTTTCCACAACGTGTCACCCTTACCTTCAGACCCTTTGTCCATCATAGAAAATGAATCATCGTGCCTCGCTAAGGTTGAGTCTGTGAACATCACTTTGAGTTTAGGAGGATATCGAGGGGGGTTTAAGCCCTTAAAACTCTTTCTTTCACGCTGTAAGTTATTTAGCATGGAAAAATAGTCTAGCACAGATATATTGTTACTTGAATCATGCAATTCATCGGACTCATCAACAATATCATCAACACGGAACTCATCTAACTATTAATGCTCATTCCTAACACAAGAAGATTCATGGAAATCATGATCATCACATAGGGTCACACCTTTGCACATAAAAGAATAATTAGTCTAATCATGCCAAGACTTATACGTGTAAAATTCCACTTTGTCCACATCATCTTCTAAATTTAAGGCTCCCAAATAGACATAAATTTTAGTCCTAGAAATTTTAAGAAAATGTCTCCCCAAAGGTATTGGGGGTGCACTTCCATCATGCGACATGTTTGGTACATAAAAGTATGCCAGAGAAACCAACTTGCCAACTCGAACTATCACATCCTTTACTAGCCCACGAGGGCTAGCATGGGAGTGATCGGCTAGTTGGACAACAACTCTAGTTTCCTAAGCTCACCTATTTCTTGGCATTCATAAAGACCAAATGGGATCATATTTATAGATGCGCCTAAGTCTATCTTGGAATTTTCAACATGTTTTCCTCCTGAGGAGATAGGAATTAAGAGAACATTCTGGGGTCGTCGCTTTTCTTAGGAAACAATTTTATGGTTCAAAATGGTGACTCCCCTAATTTTAAATGTCATACCTTCTTAGCTGGTCTACTTTTCTTTTTTGAGCATGAAACAATAACAAATTAGCATACGATCACACATTTTCAATTAGCTCCAAGATAGGGATTGTTACCACGACTTTTTTGAAAACTCTTTGAATGCTTGCATCATTGGTCACCGTATTTGGCCTTCCCCTCAAAGTATTTGAAAATGGAGGAGGGATAGTTACTTATGCCTCTGGCAGTGGAAACTCCTTGGAAGGTGCTTCCTTGACCACAATCTCATTCTCTTTGAAGTGTGCCTTGGTAGCCTCCAATACCCTATCATCTTCTTGCATCACTTTCTTCTTGGACTCACGAACTTCCTTCCCACTTCTTAACTTGAGTGCACTCACATTCCTTGGATTGATCTCCAGTTGAGAAGGGAGTTTTCCGGACTCCTTGGCCTCAACTTGGCTAACCAAGGTGGTGAGTTACCTAACTTGAACTTCAAGGTTCTTGATACTTAAGAAAGATCTATTGAAAAGGCCTTCGATATCATGCCTTGTCCTCTCCAAAAAAACTTCATGTTTCTTCCCCAATTGGATGATGGCTTCTAAAATCTCTTCTTGGCTTGTAGATCGAGGCATGATTATTGGAAGGGCCTTCACCACTTGGGTACGGTTGAGGTGGAGCTTGCCCACTTCGGTATCTCTGAGGTTGATTTTCTTCCTTCAACTAGAAATTTAGGTGATCCCGATACCTTAGATTGAATGAGTTTGCATAGGCATCCAACCTTGCATCGTCTTTGTTCCCCCAGAACCCTTGTGGTTGCCCCCTAGCAAACTGCAGTCTCTCCCTATTGTTGTACTCAATGGCCTTCACCTCTTGCAAATCTTACACAACTTCAGGACATGCCTCGGTGTTGTGATCAAGGTTTCACAACCCGCATACTTTAACTTGATGGACCTTTCCTTGCAAGAGCTCCTTCATCATGTAAGCAAGAGCTTAGACTTGCTTCTCCAACTTAGGCGATTGTGTGGGTTCATCCAAGACCTTAACTCTTGACCTTGTGCTAAACTTTCACATTCCATTGGCAATATCCTCAAAAGGAGCCAACACATCCTTAAGGCTTTTGTTGGCCAATGATCAATTGCATGTGGCATTCACCATCTGCATGTTTTCATCACACAAAACCTCAAAGAAGTAGTAGACTAGATATACCTCCTCGAAAAGATGGTATGGAAAACTTGCAAGCAACCTCTTGAAATGCTCCCTATAGTTGTAGAGTGACTCCGTAGGTCCTTGGGTGATATTAGACAGCTGCTTCCTAGCCTAGCAGAATTTGGATGCCAAAAAGTACCTCTCTAAAATCCTCAACTTCATATCCATCCAAGAGCCTATGGAACCGAGAGGTAAAGAGTGAAGCCAATCCTTAGCCCTATCTTGAATAGAGAACGGAAAATACCTTAGATTATAGGCATCCTTAGAAACACCCAGAGACTTCATATTCATACACACCAAGTGGAACTATGAAAAATGCTTGTTTGGGTCTTCCATTGCCATACTATCGAAGGAGAAAAGATAATGGATCATTCCGCTCGTAGCTCACATTTGGTTGTGATGGGGCTAATGTGATGCATAGCGGCTGACTCTCCAGATAAGTGGCCATAAGCTCCTTTAGAGTTTGGTTATCCTCCACCATTTCATTAGGTTCTTCTACCAACACTAACAGCCTAGGTTGGACCTCTACTCTATCTTTCTGCTTCTTTCATTTTTTACTACCTATGTTATCAATTGGGTAATACAAAAGTCCTAAGTTTGTGGTACGAGTATGTACCATAAACTAAGGGATAACAATACACTTCCGAAGGCAACACTAGAAAATAGATTAAAATGCAACAAGATAATTATCACAAAATCTCAATATATGAACTAACAAATAAAGCAAAAACAAAATAAATACTAACTACACTACTAAAATGTTATGCTAATTGATAGTTAAGCTTATTAGCATCCCCGGCACCGGTGCCAAAATTTTGACCCGCCTCCACTCAGAGTCGTTAATTGTAGCAAATTAACCCAAGCAAAGGGGATCAAAGATAAAATTTATAGTTCTGCACCCAACTCACTACTATTCTACCAATAGGGTAGTTAGCGGTAAGCCCTGAGTATGTCCACAGATATACTAGGGCCTAAAAGTCAATTAAACACAACCTGGTCCGAGTTATCAATCCGTACGTGTTGCAAGGAATAGGTAGTATGGTAAAGAGGGGGGGTGTTTGGTTTTTCGACTAAAAATTACAAAGCATGAAAGTAAAAAGCAGGTAATTAACTAAACACTTGGGGAATGCTTGCATAACATGGTTGATTTAATGCTTCTATCCTTGATTCATTCACATGTGAGATTAGACAAACCTACTCTAGTGCTCATAACACGTAATGTGGTTGATGGCATACACTTCCTCGTACCTGTCACTTTGGGTCCAATTGCAACCATCCATCGACACCACCTGTGTAATTAGGGTAGTACAACAAGGTCTGACCATTGTTGCAGGTAAGTTTCTCCCCCATATGATTACATCACGGGTACTCCACCACGGATGCTCTACTCCCTAGGCCTATGAACGAGGCAAAGGGAAGTAGGCACCTTATCTATGACACTATGGCCTCTTACAACCCTAGCTTCCTACTTTTCACTATCTCTACCCATAACCCATCAGACTAATTTACTTAATAAGCTAAGACTGGTGTGCTGTAAACATAACAGAGCAATACTCGTAAAAGACACACCCACACGGACCCGTACCCTTCTACCCATAACACATCAGTGGTTTCTCTTCCACAGGGCGCATCAATATTTGCACCAACATGAGTATAGACTAGAGTGTGTGCTAATGGAGTGTACTATTCATTTAATTCTAACATTCAAGAACAAGTCACAATAATATTACAAGCATAATAATTGGGATGAACTAAGAATCTCACAAAAGCATATATCAACACATGAATACAATTATCCCCAAGCTATGGAAACTACTCCCTAGACATGGAATTCAAATAAAGATTTGAATTCCACATCATAGGATGAAAGAAAAATAAAAAGGAAAGAAAGAAATAATGAAGAGAGAATGTTTCTCTATCTAAAATGTTCCCCAAATTACAAAATAAACTAATTAAAAATGATCTCCCTCTTTAACCCAAGTAGACTAAGACTATATTATAATTAGTAGGGCATTGGGCCTAAAAATAGGCCCAAAATAGGCTAAAAAGTGTGAAACCCTAGTTCAGCCGCCACTTGGCGCGGTCCGCGCCGCGTACATGGCACGAAGTGCCAGCACTAGAGCGGTCTGCATCATCTCCTTTGGCGCAAACTATGGTGTTTGGCATAGGTTATACTGGAACTATTTGTGGTGTTCGACACGGTCCGTCGCCAGGATGGTCATTTTTGCATTTTTTATCTGCGGGTCGTGTCGTTTGGCACAGGTTGTCATTAGAATCCTTGTTTTGCTCTGTATTTTGGTGTAGGCTACTTAAATATTCACATATCATTGGTTGGTCTTTACATTTTTCACTTGAAACGGTGCAGGCCATCGAAAATGGGATGGTTCGCATCCATACTTAGTCATTTTTCAGTGAAACTTAAACTTGCGTGTGCGACCCATTGAGTTTGGTACGGTCTGCACTGGTCCTTATAATGGTCCTTTCCAAAGACCTTTGGCACAGACCATGTTGTCTGGTGGGGGCTGTTGGAGGCACCTATGAGTGATCAGCGCCAACCCGTTTGTGTCTCGGCTGGCTTAACTTCTTTCGTTCACTACAAATGAGATATTTGTCCATTTTAAGTGTACTTGTAGTTGATTTTATGGATCTTGAGGAGAAAAATCCAATGGAACAAACGTTGAAGGCTGATTCTTCTTGGATCGTTCCCAGAAGTTGGTGCAAATCTCATACCACTATTCTCCATTTCCTCCTTGGCCGTTTTGAACTCCAACGCTGCCTATCTTTGGCTCCATTCTTCTACTACCACGATTTGATGTTTGTGGTCTTCATTTACTAACATTATAATTTGAATGGTCTTCGTTCTCTTCTACTGCCCTCGGAAATGGTCTTCACATAGAATGTAATGAAAAGTACCCATGAGTGACCTACTCAGGATGATCACAAATAAAGATCTAGGTGCTCGTGGATAAAAGATGACCATTAGTACTAATTAAATCTATAAAATGTGGGATTTAGGCAAGAAAAGCAAACATGGTCGTCTAAACTCCTTGTCACATAAACTCAGCTAATACTAGCAATCCAACATATAAAACAAGCCTATTATTACGCTGAATGCAATAGTTAACGAACGCATAATGAAGCACATCAGATAACTTGGTTATTGCAAGTAATTCTTCGTCGCTAATCTTTGAATTCAAGAAATACTTGAGCTATTATTTTCACATGAAGTATCTTGGTGCACTTGAGTATTCATTCAGTATAGAGATTGCTAGAAGACTAGATGGGATGTTTCTTTTACAAAGGGAATATGCCCTTGACATTTTATCTAATACTGGTTTATTGGCTGCTAAACCGATTGATTTTCTGATGGAGTAACAATATGATCTAGCACGTGTAGAGGGGACACTTTATGATGATCCAGAGCTTTATCGGAGCCTCGTTGGTCGTCTCATTTATCTTACCATTACACAAGCTAAGCTTAGTTATTCGATTCATATGCTTACTGAGTTCATGCAGTCTCATTGTGTTCCTCACTGGCAAGCTGCTCTACGGGTTCTACACTACTTGACGAGTCATTCTTGTCAAGGCTTATTCCTCTCTTCATGAAGTTCTTCGCATTTGACTGCTTTTTGTGACTCTAACTGGGCTGCTTGCCCCATTACATGGTGTTCTCTTTCCGGACATTTTGTGATGAATGGCGATTCTCTGGTTTCATGGAAGACCAAGAAGCAACCTACAGTTTCTTGTTCTTCTGCTAAAGCGGAGTATCATGCTATGGCGCTCACTTGTTATGAGTTATTATGGATAAAGTCATTGTTTTAGGATTTAGGTTTTCTACATTTTGCCTCCATGCACCTGTTTTGCGACGGTCAGTTTGCTCTTCATATTGTAGCTAATCCCGTCTTTCATGAACGTACGAAGCACATTGAGGTTGATTTCCATTTTATTCATGATCTTGTACATACTGGTGCTATAGTTACTCAACATATCTGCACTTCTATTCAGCCTACGGATATTTCCCAAAAGTTATCAGATGTACTCAATTTCAATTAATACTTGGCAAGTTGGGTATTCTTAATCTACATGCTTCAACTTAATATGGAGTATTGAGGAATAACAATATTAGGTGAATAATATTTCTGTATAAAATAGATTCTTTTTCCTTGTATAATTCTGTATAGACCTCTTGTGCCTCTATATATTGTAACTCATATCATGAATACAAATACAACATTATTCCCTTACTTTCCACACGTTCTAACATGAGACCTTCACTTAAAATCATGTATGACATAATTCAACTTTAATTATTTAATATGATTAGAAAAAATATATAATTAATTCCTTTTTCAACATAAATCATTTTCACAACTTCAAATTATTAAAAATAAATTTTAGTTATATTAATACCAAATAAAATATTATTAAAGCAATGAAAATTAATTTATTTCTATTTTAATAATTAAGTGAGTTGTAATAAGTTAAAAGTAATTTGACCGATCATTAATGATGTGGAAGGTACTACATGATGTGGACAAGACTGAATGGTTGTGAAATTTGATAATGTTGAGGGGAGAGAGAGTTTAAAAATCTCAGATTAGGACTTTACCATTGCACGTGATCTAAGAGGATGTGCAGTGGGGGACTTGAGGACCCTCCACTTGCACATAAAGCCTCTAAATTCCTCACGATTGGGGTTTTTCCCCTTAACTTTTACTTCATTTAGGGTTTAAAACTTTCTCTTTCTATTCTCTAAAGTACTAGGGGTGATTTTCACAGAGTATGGGTGTTTCCTTTTTTCTTACTTCAGATCTGGTAATTCTCTTCGAATTTTCCATTCTCACACCATGAGGAGATCTAACACTAAGAATAAAGGGAAAACACAACAATCAAAGGAGAGAAAAACATTTTTGAAGGAGTAGGTGAGCAGCTTGGTTTTGTTGAAGGATAAGGGAAAGGAAAAAACAAAATAAGGCTGAAGAGTATGCTTGACCAGTCACTTTCAAGCCCAAAACAAGCAAAATGCCAAGGAGTGGAAGAGATAAAACAAAATAAGGATTTGAAGAAGCAAAATATGAGGGTTTAAACTATGATTTCAGTAAAAAGGAATGGAGGAAAATTGTTTGGAGTGAAGAAGTGGAGGAGGAGAGCAAGTAGGAGGTCAGATCTTGGAGTTCTATACTCAAATCTAGCACAACTGAAATTCAATATCACCAACCTGTGGAGATAAATGGGTTGTTTATAGGGGAATTCACCATGGAGGAGATGGAGGAAAGCTCAAAGCAATGGGAGACTACCACTATGTGCAAGGTTTTGGGCAGCAACCCACCATTCAAAGTCATGGAGGGGTTCTCTTTTCGGTTTTGGGGATCAGTGGATGGATTTTGATGGGGTGATTAGGAGCAACAGCTTGGAATTATTCTTGACCGTGGTGTATGTTCATAAAACAATTGAAAAGTGGAAAGCAATGTGGGAGTTACTAAAGGGAAAATGAGTAGAGATGATAAACCATGGCTAATCATAGGATATTTTAACTCTCCTTTGGATTTTGGAGATAGACGTAGAGGGAATGAAGTTGAATAAAAGGAAGTCTTGGATTTTCAAGAAGTGATGGAAGCTAAACTTTTGGTTGAAATTAATACTATTTGCCAAAATTTTACATGGTGCAATAGAAGGGAAGTGGGGAGTTGATACAAACCAAAATTGATTGGGGCATTGTAAACCAAGAGTGAAGGAGGCTCGGCCAAGCCTTTTCTGAGGTAAAACCAGACACACTCTCGCACCACCATCCTATCATTTTGAGTTGGCATAAGGAAGACAAGAAGAAGAGGAGGAGCTTCAAATATTTCAATATGGGGAAGCCCTCACCACATTTCAAGGGAACGATACAAGCGGTTTGGAGGAAGGTGAGCACAATGAAGGATTTTGGAAACCTTCTTGAAGAAATGGAAAATCCTTTGAATAGGCTCAATAGAATGGTGTTCTCTGAGATTAGAGAAAGGGTGGAGAAGGCTAAGAAAGAATATATTTGGCACAAGAGAGGTTGAATGCAGAACCAATGGATGAAATAAGGCAAAGGGTGGGATTTGATGTAAGGAAGGTGATTGATGAATTGGAGGAGGCTGAATACAAGTTCTTGTAACAAAGAGCTAAATTACAATGGCTTCATGAGGGGGTAGGCCTACCAATTTTTTTTTATCCTTCTATGAAAACAAGGCAATACAAGAACCAAATTGAAAAGGATTTTGGAAAACTTCTTCAAGACATGGAAAATCCTTTGAATAGGCTAAATAGAAGGGATTTCTCTAATATTTGAGAAAGGGTTGAGAAGCCTAAGATAGAATATATTTTGGCACAAGAGAGGTTTAATGAAGAACCAATGGATGAATGGGTGGAATTTGATGCAGGGAAAGTGCTTGAAGAATTGGAGGAGGCTGAATACAAGTTCTTATAACAAAGAGCTAAATTGCAATGAATTCATGAGGGGGATAGGCCTACAAGGTTTTTTTTATACTTCTATGAAAACCAGGAAATACAAGAACCAAATTGTGAACATAAATGAGGGGAAGCGGTTACTATCCAATCTAGACCAGATTGAAGAACATTTGAAGAGGAACTATGAAAGCCATTTAGGATTCTATTGAGAGATTAAAGACATGGAGAAAAGCTTGGCTACTATTGATGGAGTTATAAGCATACAACAATAAGCATCCTTAATCCAACCAATTGGTGAAAAGGAAGTGAAGAAAGCAAATTGGGGATTCATCCTAGCAAAAACCCGGGGAGAGATGGTTATACAAGCCAAATTTTTAGGGGAAATTGGGAGATAAATGGAAGAAGGATGGTGGAGGTCATACAAATGTTTTTCAAGGGGGGAGAAATTCCAAACTCCTTGAATCAAGCCGTGATATCCTTGATCCCAAAGGTGAGTCAACCTCAATTTGTAAGTGATTATAGGCTTATTGCTTGTTGCTCCGTACTCTATAAAGTGATAACCAAAGTGATTTGTGCAAGAAATTTGTGAGGTGCTGCCTTGTTTGATCAGTGAGAATCAAAGTGCTTTTGTGAAAGGTTGGCACATATCACACAACATTCTTTTAACACAAGATTTGTTGCATAAGTAAAATGTAGATGGCATTTTTTTTAGATTAAACCATCCATAGATGGGGGAAAATATATTAGGCCTTCCCAAGCCGTGAAATAAACCAAAAACATAAAACAGAAAGGAAAGATGAAGCCATGGCTTAGTTGAGATATACAGAAGTGAGCCATAGGCTCTTGAAGCAACAATTGTTGCTTCCAAAAGAATGAGGTAATGTAGATAATAGTTAGAGGATTACAAAAGCTATTAGTCTATTGGAGAGATCATCGAACTTGTTAGTGAATCGTATAAACGAAACACAAAGCAGTCAGAATCACCCCAATTAGGCTAAGGAGCTTATCTTCTACTCATAGAGAAGGCGATCACTGTACAAAAAAATGTTCCAGCTAGAGAAGCTATCCGCAAGTGAAGTCACTCGATCAGTATGTCATCCAGAGCATTAAGCACAATAGTTTGATGCAGATACAAACCTGCAAATAACAGTTCAACTCAGTAGCATCCATTCATTGTTCCATCCTTAATGAAGGTGTACCTATCTGATCTAGCCTAATTAAACCTTGAGTAGTATTGGATAGCATTTGAAATCTAGCCAGGGAGGAACTGGACCGAGCTCGGAGACAAGCTTTAGCAAGTGAATCCGCAACCAGATTAGCTTGTCTCTGAATATGCACTAGATTGATATCACTCAGAAATTGATGAATATCATCAGCTAATTGGAACAATTCCCAGTGTGCATTTAGGGGATCAAGTACACATTTAACTGCATTTAGACAATCAGATTCCATGTAAACAGGGGAGGAGTATCCTACACAGAAAAGTAAAGCAAACTGAATTGCTTTCAACTCAGCTTCCAAAGGGGAATTGGCCTGTGTGTACTTAGTATGTGCAGCAATGAAACTACCCCTAGTATCTCTGATAATCATTCCAAGTCCAGACATGTTAGAGTAATAACACCATGTAGCATCAACATTAATTTTGTAACCCCTACATGGCCTTTTCCAAGCAATTTTGAAAATTTTGGGCTTTGGAATAGATTTGATCAAAGGTAAAAAGAAGTGTTCAGCAATGCTTAAGTCAATAGCAGAGGCTATAAAAATAGGTTTGGCACAAAAAGTATAGAAAATTTGATCTCTTATTCGATTAAGCACTAAACTCAAAATTGGCAAGGCAGAGTCATATAAGCATTTATTTCTCATCTTCTACAGATTCCAGCATGTTATTAGGGAGGCCGTTCGAATTATTATTGAATTCAAAGAACTCAAGCTAGGATAAGTAAGATAGCATGATAGTCTTTCCCATAGAGATGTGAAAGATATGTGCCTGATTCCCATGAATTGATGTACAATTCTCCAAACTTGTACAGTAAAAGTGCAGGAATTGAAGAAGTGATCCAGAGAGTCCTCATGATTACTACACATACAACATTTAGAAGGCAAACAAAATCTCAATTTTTGCAGGACATTATCAAATGGTAGATATGAGTTAATCAGTTTCCACATGAAAATAGAGATTTTCTTTTCAATTCTCGAATTCCAAAAATGTTGAGTAGAAGCCGTAGTACCTGTCTGGGTGCTGAGTAAGAGATAAGTGGATTTAAATGTAAAATCACCTTTTATTCCAGGTTTCCATATGAGCCTATCACCCATGTGAGGTGAAACTTTGATTCCTGTAGAAGAGAGATAGCATGAGAGGGTAGGAAGGGAGATATTTTCTGAATCAAAGTTGATTTATTTGAGATGAACTGTGAGACTGTACAAGCAGCCGAGATATCAACAAGATTTTGATCGCAGAGATCCATAATGGGGCCTATATCTAACCAATTCGATGTCCAGAAATTACAGTCACATCTACCAACTATTACTCTAGAGTTTGATTCTGCCCAAGCATTAATGTAACAGATCCTCTTCCAATTCGGAGAAGACCTAGAAGTGGGTGGCAGGGATGCAATCAGATGAGTCCATAAAGCCTCAGCCTTTTGATATTTCCACCATAGCTTAACTGAGCATGTATCTATTATGGTGGTTATTGATCTAAAACCTAGACCATTTTGGTTAATAGGAAAGCAAAGAGCATCCCATTTCCTCCATGTTCTTTTAGGTTTAAGATCAGAAGACCCCCAGAAAAATCTGCTTAGTTTTTTTTCTATGATAGTAATAATCTCCTTGCTAGGCTTTAAAACTGACCATATATGCTGAGGAATAGAATAGATGCATGACTGTATGAGTGTAATTTTCCCCCCAGTAGAGAGCCACTTATTTTTCCAGCTACCTATCCTACTATCAATCTGTTCAAGTAGTGGTTGGAAAAAGATTTTTTGTGCAATTCCAGTAAAAATAGGAACTCCTAGATATGTGAAAGGAAAACTCCCAATTTTCATACCTAGAATCCTCTTTATACTGTTAACTGAGTGAGCAGAGGCATGTTTTCCAATGAAAATGTCACTTTTACTTTAATTTATCTTTTGACCGGTGACATCTTCAAATTTAGACAGAAAAGCTTTAAATCTAATCAATGTTTGATTACCATCTTTTAAAAAGACCACAGTGTCATCAGCATAAGATAAATGGGAGATTTGGAGAGAATTACCTGGAAGGTCATAGTAAGCAAGCTTACCATTTTGAAAGATAAAAGCTAAACTCCTGGTCAATGCCTCCGAAAAAATGTTAAAAAGAAAAGGAGAGAGGGGGTCTCCCTGTTTGATACCCCTTGTAGATTGAAAGAATCCAACTGGCTTACCATTGATTAAGATAGAGAACCATGCATGTGATAGGTTTTTCATGATGGGAAAAATGAATCTAGCATGAAAACCAAATTTAGCTAGGACACTATATAGAAAAGACCACTTAACCTTATCAAAGGCCTTCTTAAGATCTAATTTGATAATGCAATTGGGTTCTCTTTGCTTCCTGTTCAGAAATCTCACCATTTCTTGTAGGTAGATGACATTATCCGAGATGTCTCTACTTTTAAGGAAAGCTGTTTGGTGTGGCGAAATGAGTTTTGGAATTAGAGGTTTAAGTCTTTCCATTAGTACTTTTGAATAGATTTTATTTACTACATTGGAAAGACTAATTGGCCTGTAGTCATCAAAAGAAATAGGGTTTTTTTAGGAATGATTGCAATCCAGGTGCTACCAATACCCCTAGGAATGTTATTCTCAGTAAGAAAATCTTGGACCGTAGAAAGTAAATCAGTAGCAATTATATCCCAAGATTTAATGTAAAACTTAGCTGTGAATCCGTCTGGCCCAGGACTCTATTCTTATTGAGACTAAGAACACTGTCCCTGAGTTCAGACAGTGAAACAGGTTGCAGGAGTCTATCATTATCCTGTTGAGTGATCAAATTAGGTATCTGACTCAGGAAGTGAGATTGGAAAAGGCTACTGTGAGGGGTGCTATCATCTGTTAAGAGATCTTGGTAATAGTGAATGGCTTCATTCTCAATGTCCTTTATATTATCTAGCCATTGACCGTTACTACTCTTTATTTTTATGATCTTTAGTCTACATTTTCTTTCCTTAACAGAGTTATAGAAGAAACTAGTGTTATCCCCTTCCTTTAACCATTTAATCTTGGCCTTGTGTTTCCAAAAGCTTTTCTGTTCTGCTAGAGCCCTAACCAACTTAGCCTTTGCTTCTTTAAGTTTAATCAGATTATCCACAGAAGCATTAAGGTCATATATATGTTCCTGAGCTTCTAGAGCAGTTTCAGCATGCACCACATTATCATGAATATTGCCAAAATGTTCCTTATTCCAGATTTTGAGCTCTTTTTTCAATCTTATGAGTTTAAGATAGAAACCAAGCATTCCTGGTTTATTAAGAGGAAGATCCCAGTTAGCTTAATTACATCATTGAAATCTTTCCTTTTATACTAGGTGTTCAAAAATCTAAATGGCCTAGGGTTAGATGGGATATCACTACCAATAGTAAGAAGCATAGGATTATGATCTGAAGAAATCCTATTCAAAATGTGAACGGAAGAGGCAGGAAAAATAGATGAGTACAGAGACCTCTATCTAATCTTTGGATAGTAGGGTTCCATAGCCTATTGTTACTCCAAGTAAATAGGTTACCCAGTGTATTAATTTCTTCCAAAGCCATTAAATTAATAAAATCATTAAAGTCCTTCATACTACCAAATTTGGGAGTAGATGGACCTTTGTATTCATTTATAGATGTAATGGCATTAAAATCTCCAATGAAGAGAGCATCTGAGTGAGTAATGGACTTGAGATCAAACCAACGATTTTTCCTACCATTTCTAGTTCTGAGGCCATACACAAAGAAAGCTTCCATGCTTTTGTTGAGAGTGAGACTATTCAAAGTAACGGCTAAGAATTGCAAATTATCACATTTAACAGTTAGGGATATACTAGAATTCCAAAAGAGCCAGATCTGACCATTCGTTGCATACATACAATTGTCATAGTGTAACAGTTGTCTATAAGAATCACATTGCCTGTTGTCATGTTTAGGCTCAATTAAACAGATAAGCTCAAAACTATGTCTATTGATCAAGTTATGAAGTCTTAGCATAGAAGTATCCATACCCCTAAGATTCCAGACCAGAAATTTAATCTTAAGTGTTGTGTTATTCATAGGGAAACATTATTAGAGCTTTTTGATCTAGTCATGATAGTATTTAACTGAGTTAAATATGTCTCATTACTATGATTAATTTCTTTCCCTGATTGCTTACCTTTTTTCAGCTTGCGTGGTTTGGAATGTAGGATGGTAGAGCTTACCTGACTTACCTAATTAGCATAATTATCTGTACTGTTGGTCGGAGAAGCATCCAGGTGTTCAGTTAAAGTAACAGCAAACTCTGGGACATCAGCATTGATTGGAAAGTTACTTGGTGTATCCTCCTCACTGGATATGTCTTCATCCGCAAGCGGAAGAAATCTATTTTGTCTGTGTTTCTGCTGAGAGAAAATGAAATTTTTAGCAGCAATAATGGTAATGAAAGGTGAGAAAGACTTACTCCGTTTGCTAGGAATATCATCCTTAGCATAAACTTTCTTTGTGATGAGGTTTGGTGGAGCAGATAGAGAGTGCTTGGACTGCTGTGTAGGGGACTGAAGTTGGGAGTTTGTGTACTCTGCAGTATCACCTTGGATCCCCTTAAGATGTTCAGCAATATCCACCTCAGAAACCTGCTGAGCATCTATATCCTGATTAATCACCTTAAACTGATCAAGATCGGCATTCTCCTGCTCCCCAACAAGGTTATCTTCCATAAAAGCCTTTTTCTCAGGAAGCTTATCCTCTACCACAGACTCAGGAGCCCCTTCTTCTTCGACATTTATAACTAAAGACACCTTCTGCTTTGGAACATATTTGAAGGTCTGAGAGGATAGGGTATTTTGTTTCTCTGCAGCTGAAACACCAGAACCCCCTGCCTTATTGTTATCATAATGTATTAGGCTTACGACCTCATTAACTTGATCATTTGAGCCTCTTTGTTGGTCCTTGGTTTGAAGTACTACCTTTCCATCCCCTGAATACTTATGACTAGGGTTAGATTTATCCATCCTATGGGTCCTGGTTCTCTTAAGTTTTGGATGCAAGTAAATGCAAAGGTTATCCTCATGACCTATAGATTTGCAGTGGTGACAGTATAGAGGCAGATCCTCAAATTCTAGGGGAAGCTTAACCACATTATACTCAATTCCATCCTCCTCTATACCCACTCTAATGAATGATGGAAGTTTATTTTTTAAATCAATTTCAACGCACATCTTAACTGCTGAAGGTCTAGAGAGAGCAGCAGTAGCTGCATCCATTTTAATGAAATTCCCTATTTGATTCCCCATAGATTGTAGCATAGCTGTATTATAGAAGAAAACTGGGACATAGGGGATAGTAACCCATACCAGGACTATAGAAGATTCTGCCTCAGGAGAAAAATCAGTAGTCCATTTGAGAACCTTCATTGGGGCATGATTGAAAATCCACTGACCTTTGAGCCAGAGCTTCTGGTAATCCTCCTTGTCTTGAAACCGAATAAGGATATGTCTAAAATCGATTGATCCGAGTTGAAATTTACCTTTGAATCCTACTGAGTTGAAAGCATCATTGAGGGCAGTCATCGATGGCTTGCCTCTTGCGAACTTACCAACCAAGGCATTTTGGTAGTGAGAAGCCAAAGTTTCAGCATCTTTGTGGGTTACTAAACAAGCTATATCTCCCTTGTAATGGGTTTTCGGCACAATTTCCGGGTTAGAGGGAAGGGAGACATTTAGTGGTGGTGGTCGATTACCTAGAGCTTGAAGAAATGATTTGCCCACCACGTTGCCGCCGCGGCCAAGCGGAGGAGCCGCCATGAAAGGAAAGAGAAAACCAGCCAATGACCGTTATCAGTTGATGAAAAAGGAAAGAAATGAAGGTGAAATGTGAGTGTGTGTTTCGCACCAAAATCACTCAGTTTTCGCACACAGAAACAATGAACTTTAAACTTTATGACCATGTGTAAAATAAACTTTATGGCATGAAGATGGAATGAAGAGAAGTTGTGTTGTTAAAGTGGATATTAGCAAAGCCTTTGATTGTACAAGTTGAAAATATCTTATTAAATGGTTTAGTGTTTAGAATTACGCACACCTTGTGGTCGATTTTACTGTATCTGTGTGCGATTTTGGTGCGATACATGCATCTCCTCTCCTCAACCTCATCTTTTTCTCTTTACCTGTCTGATAACGGTCACAAACAGTTGTTCTGGCCACCGTCCATGGCGTTGCCACCACCCAATATTAACGCAGAAACACCACTTGCCACTTGTAAAAGCTTTCTCCAAGCTCTGAATGCCAGACCCTCTCCGCTCTTCACCTCCCTACCCGATACGCCCAATTTACACCCCATCACAGAATACAAGGGTAAGATAGCTTTTATTCTCCCACCGGAGGAAGGTGATTTACTGGCGTCTCACTACAGAACACCCTAGTTGGGAAGTTCAACAGAGGAAAACCATCAATGGAGCTTCTTCAAACAGCCTTTAAGTCAATAGGATTTAAATCAAAGTTTCAATTGGGATCTCTGGATTACCGACATGTACTAATCAGGTTTCGGGATAGCGAAGATTACCAGAGATGCTGGATGAAGGGACAATGGATGATTCAAGGCTCAGTCATGAAAGTGCAAAAATGGTCACCAGATTTCTCTCCAGTTGCTGAATCATTAGTTGTTCCAGCCTGGGTAACAATCCATAAACTCCCTATTTATTTTTATAATACCTCTGCAATCATAGGTATGAGTAGTCAGATTGGTAGATATCTAAAAATGGATGCAGCAACCAGTGCTCTGACTAGACCATCGGCCATCAAAGTTTGTGTAGAGGTTGATCTTTTGTCTCAGCTCCCCTCTACCATAGTGGTTGGAATAGGTAACAAAGTAGCAGATTATCCTATAGAATATGAGGAATTGCCTTCATACTGTACTCATTGAAGGATAATTGGTCATAGTCATGATACCTGTAACTTCCTGCACCCAGAGCTGAGGAAAAAGAACCTTCCCACAGCCAAAATAAATGAAAAAAGGAAAGCAAAACCCCAGAAAATGTGGATCCCCTACAAGCCTTAGATTCCTATCATACAATGACCTTAGATGTTGAGGGATCCTCAGCTCTATCTGTTTCTCAAAAGGAACTTGGTTTTCAAACACAACAAAATAAGACTGGCCCTCATCAGGATAATTTTGCTAGTGTATTCACTGGTAGTCACAAGAAAAGAACTGGTTCCTTTTATTCACTGGATGACATTTCAAAGCCAATCACTGCCACTTTCTGGAGAAAAAAGAACCAACAGGTTGACTTATCACCCATCCTGGAAGTTCTAACAATACAAAACAATGTCAAGATCTCCAATGCTTTTCAGACATTAGAAGCTTTAATTGAGGGAGATGCTGAGAGAGAAACATCAGAAATATTCCATGAATCTCTGGAATGTCAAGAAGCAGTGGTACCCTCAATAACAACTGACAAGACTATAGCCACAACAGAATGCCTATCCACTCCAGAAAATAACCTATCTGCTCGACGCACAGAGCTTTCCAATATCTCAGCAACCAATACACCTATCCTCCCAGATGATGTTCATGCAGGGGAAAAGAAGGAAGCACACTCCTCAACTGATCAGAACACAAAGGTAGATCAAAGCACACAGACTAAGGTTAGCACTTTCAAACCAGTACCTACTTTATCTTTGGATAAACTGGAAAAGAATGAGGATAAGCAAAATGAAAACTTAGATCCTCACAGAAAGTTTCTGTTACGAAACCAAGAAAACTTAGATCCTCACAGAAATCAACCCCCACCTGTTTTAAATGATTAAATACAACATAATAGGAAATATTTTTGTTTGGAATGTTAGAGGCTATGGAACATCAATGGATAGGATAAAAGGCCTTATGTTGTCTCATAAGAATGATATTCTCTATTTGATTGAGCCTTGGGATGACAAAAAGAACATAAACACTTTGATGCATGAATTAGGCTTAAAGAATGCCCTCCCTGCTCAAAATGCTAAAATATGGATCTTATGGAACCATGCTTTCAATGTAGTCAGTTTAAAGGAATCAGATCAATTCTTACAGGCTAGAATTTCGAATATTTCCTCATCTGTTAGTTGGAACTGCTTTTTTATATATGCTAGTGTCAATAGACAATTGAGGGAAGATCTTTGGAATGACTTAAAAACCCTTCCTCCAGAACCTTCTATATACATTGGGGACTTTAATACAGTTGTCTCAGTCTCTGAATATAAAGGAAGGAAAACTCCACCCACAAGAAGCATGAAAGAGTTTAATGCCTTCATTAATAACCTGGACTTGCATGAAATTCCCACGGTAGGAAACTCGTTCACATGGTGTAATAATAGATTCAGGAATAAATGCAAGGACCTTTTTCTTCAGAGATTAGATAGGGGCTTAAGCAACTTGGACTAGCTGGAACTTTTTCCAAACAGCTCAATTCAAGTGCTAAACAGATTGACTTCTGATCACTCCCCTTTATTACTGTCTGTTCAATCTTCTGAAGAAATGGTACCTAGGCCTTTTAGATATCAAGAGATGTGGTCAAATAGAAAAGACTTCCAGGATTTAGTGGAAAAAAACTGGAATTTGCCATCTCCCTCAAGAGGGATGTACAGGTTAGTGCATAAGCTTAAGAGACTTAAAATAGACATTAAAGTTTGGAACAAAACCACCTTTGGAAATGTAAATCAAAACCTGTGTGAAGCTGAGACAAAAGTC
The DNA here is from genome assembly GCA_037428765.1 of Rubia yunnanensis. Taxonomy (NCBI): domain Eukaryota; kingdom Viridiplantae; phylum Streptophyta; class Magnoliopsida; order Gentianales; family Rubiaceae; genus Rubia; species Rubia yunnanensis. Next base: position 53,710,606 of record CM075063.1, on the reverse strand, counting down.
AGTGACCTTGAAATAAAATTTCAACAATCCCAAGATGAAACTGACTTAGCTGAACTCAATAAGTCAAAAGCTTTACTTATTAGATCCCAGAAAGAAAAAAACATTTTCTTAAAACAGAAGGCTATGTTAAATTGGCTTAAACAGGGGGATGCAAATACCAGCTATTTTCACCACACCATTAGGGAAAGGAGAGCTAGATCAAAAATTAGTAAAATCAAAGATGGAAATGGGAACTGGATTTCTGCACCTCATCTGATTAAAGAAGAAGGAGTTCGATTCTTTAAGGAATTACTTAATGAGGATGTCCCTCAAAAAATAGGAACTTATCTAAATTATTTTCTAGGGGAAATTCCTTACTTGATTACAGATCAGCAAAACCATCTCCTGCTTCAACCATTCAATGTCCAGGAACTCAAATTTGCAGTCTTCAATTTAAATAAATCTGGTGCTCCTGGATCTGATGGTTTCTCTAGTGAATTCTTCACCATCTTCTGGGAAACCATTAAAGTAGACCTTTTGGAGGCAGCAAATGATTTCATAAGCGGTGGTAATATTCCAAAGGCTATCACAAGCACCTGGCTCACCCTAATCCCCAAAAAAACAATCCCAATTTCTTTCTCGGACTTCAGACCTATTAGCTTATCCAATTTTGTCAATAAAGTGATTTCAAAAATGCTTATGGAAAGGATAAAGCCATTAATGCACAAACTAATCTCTCCTGAGCAGAGTGCTTTTATCAAAGGTAGGGATATCACTGATAATATCCTTCAAATGCAAGAGATGACCAGAATGTTGTCTAGAAAATCAAAAGTTCCTAATTTGATGGTTAAACTAGATATGCAAAAGGCATTCGACAGAGTCTCATGGTCATTTCTGAGTTCCACTCTTCTTCAATTTGGTTTTCACGAAAAATTTGTCAAACTTATCATGCATAACATATCTGCTGCCCATTTTTCTGTTTTAATCAATGGAGCAACCTCAGGTTTCTTTGCATCTTCTAGGGGTATTAAACAAGGAGACCCTTTTTCACCTCTTCTCTGAAACTTTTTCTAGAAGTTTAAAGAAACTTTTCACCACTGGATACCTTCAAAATTTTGGTCTCCTAAATATCTGTGAACCAGTTTCCCATTTAATGTATACTGATGACACTGCAGTATTCCTTAATACTAAACCTACAAATATGAAGAGGTTTAAAAAGTTTCTTCTTGCATACGAACAAACTTCAGGAAAAAAGGTCAATTTCTCAAAATCTGAATTTTTTGTGTCACACAGAACCTCTTTATCTACAGTTCAATCTGTTAAGAGGATTCTGGGAATGGTAAAAGGATCCTTCCCATTTAAATATTTGGGAGTACCTATTTTTTCTGGCAAAAATCTACGGGTACACTACCAACCTTTATTGGAAAGAATGGAGAAATCAATCAATAACTGAAAGAACAGATGGCTTACTACTGGAGGTAAAATTATCCTGATAAATCACTGTTTACTCACAATCCCTACTCATATTTTTGTTGTTTTGAGTCCACCAAAAATAGTCCTGAAAAAATGGAGAAAATGGCCTCTAGCCTGTTCTGGGGGTGTTCTGAAAATGTTGAAAAGAAAAAATGGCGGTCTTGGAAAAATATGAGTGTTCCTGTCGAAGAAAATGGAATAGGTTTTAGGGATTTAAAGGTCATTGTTGATGATTTTTCATGTAAATTGTGGTGGAAATGCAACTCAACTCCACTCAATGGACCTCTCTATTATGGTCGCTTCCCAAGTCTTATAAAATATCTCATACATGGTCCAGAATCTGCTCTATCACAGCTAAAGCAAATAGCAATTCCAGAGTAATATACGGAAAAGGTGAATGCTCCTTTTAGAACGCTAACTGGACAGGAGAAGGAGCTTTGTGTTATAAATGGCCTCAAGAAAGAAACATCCCCTTTGAGGATATTTCACTTAGGTCTTTTATTAACAACAAAGCCACTCTTATCCCACAACTGGAGCCATTTTTGGTGACCAATCTGTGTGCCCTTTTGCAGGATGCTAAGCTGGAATACTCTCATGAGGATAGGCTCATCTGGATGCCAGCCATAAATGGAATTTTCTCCATAAAGTCCGCATACAAATCTTCAGACAGAAAAAGGCAAAGATCCTACATTTTCATAAGGTTTGGTCCTCCTTCATTCCAAAAAAAAATGTCTGTGCTCTTGTGGAGAGCTCTGAATGGCTTACTTCCTTTTGATAACATATTATATAGATTAGGTTTCTTTCTAGCCTCTAAATGTCCTCTTTTTCGGAATCACAGTGACACACTAGATCACTTTTTCAACTCTTGCCCTTCCTCTATTGCAGTCTGGCACAGTGTTAATGACTTTTTAAAGCTCCAACAAAAAGTTTTTGCAAACTTGCAGAGTAGAGTTGAATATTACCTCTCATTCAGGGCAGAATCCAATATTCAATCCAATATTACAATCGCTGCTCTTCTTGTCACAATTTGGTTTCTTTGGACTAAAAGGAATAAAATCCTATTTGAAAATGAGTCCTTCTCCCATGCTGCTTGTTTTCAAGAAATAAAAGGCATGATCTACCAAATTTTCACAGTGTATCATTTGATAGGCAACTTAGACAAGCATAGATACTGGACACAGGCTAATATTATCCCTCATATTCTTCCAAAGAAACGAAAAATCCTTCATTGCTGTGAAATGGTTGAAACCTCAGTTCGGATATAAAATTAATACATATGCAACATGGATTAGAGGGGGTCTTTCTTCCTTGCCTGTGATAGTCAGGAACTGTGATGGAGCTGTTGTTAAAATGAGAGCAAAAACTTTCCATTCTCCATCCCCTTTACATGCAGAACTCTTATCCATCCAATGTGGCTATGAGATGTGTTCAGAGATGGTTTTAAATACTTGTGTGGTGGAATCAGATTGCTTAATGGTTGTACAGGGTATTCAAAACCCCAATAGTTCCCCATGGAGAATCTTCTCCATCTGCAACTCTCTGAATTTAAAACACCATATATACCCAATTCAACACACCCCTAGAGAGGCTAACAATGCTGCTGATTTCCTTGCTAAATTTGCTTTAGCTAATAACTTCCATGGTGATCTTGAACTGCAGGAAGCACCCCCCCCCCTTTCTTAGGGGACTCCTATTTCTAGACAGAAATGGAATCCATGGGATAAGAGTTGATGCTTGACAGTATGCTGTTAATTTTATTATATTCAGACACACATTTGAGGACTTATCACAAGGGACTTATATGTATGATTTTAATTAGGATAGATACTGCTAATTTTTTGTCCCATGGTTTTACTACAGGTAATCATGCAACTCCTGCATTCAAGACCTCGTTGGCCCTCAGTTCTACACCACCAGTAATCCAGCTACAATTCACAACCTCTCAGGCTGCTCGTGATCTAGGATTGAGGTTACCTATCTTAACCAGGAGATTCTTCTGGAACTCGAGGACAAAGAAGGCCACCTTTTATAACTGAACGCAGCAACGTCAAGCTTACCTGGCCAGCTAGCAGTGTAGGCAAGTCCGAGAATCTTCGAGAGGGATTCGAGTCTTTGAGGGGGCTTCGTGTCCTCGATTGGGCTTCGAGTCCTCGAGGGAGATCAGAGTCTTTGGGGGAGCTTCGAGTCCTAGAGGGGGCTTCGAGTCCTCGACGTGGCTTCGAGTCCTCGAAGGGGCCTCGAGTCCTCGAGGGGGCTTCAATTCCTCGAGGGGTTTTCGATTCCCCGAGGGGGCCTCGTGTCCTCGAGAGGGCATCGAGCCCTCGAGGGGGCTTCGAGTCCTCCAGAAGGCTTCGAGTCCTCCATAAGGCTTCGAGTCCTCGAGGGGGCTTCGAATCCTCAAGGGGGTTTCGAGTCCTCGAAGGGGTTTCGAGTCCTCGAGGTGGCATCGAGTCCTCGAGGGGGCTTCGAACATTTCAAACTGCCTCTCAATAGCACCAGGATGACATACTGAACAATGGATTTTAGAGCTTTACTTGGGACTTACCATCTGGTTAACATACCGTTGACAAACTGGGGTTTCATTTTCTCGATTCGCCGATCTGTTCTTTGGTCCTATTTTTAGGTGGAAACATCACTTTTGGAAGCAAATGCTATTTTTCTTCAAGAGCTCATTAAGGTTCTTGGATCGTCATTTTGGATGATCCTTTTGTATCAAACATTGCCTTCGAGGCCAATTAATTTTTATTTTCTTTTGGTTCGGGGAGCCTAATATATTCCCCCCATCTTCGGATGGTTTTAAATAAAAAAACCTTATTAAATGGTTTGAGATTTTAAAGTTTCTCGGGTTGATGATAGATTGGATTAAGAGAAGTACAATGAAGTCATCCTTTTGCATCGCTTTGAATGGGAGGTCTTCTGAAGGCTTCATGGGTAGAAGAGAAGTTAAAAAATGGGATCCTCTATCCCCCTTGTTGTTTTTTTTAGCATGGAGTGCGTTACAAGAATGATGGCCAAGGAGTACAAGGAGAAACACATAGAATTCCACCAAAGATGCAAGAAGGTTGGTGTGCATACTTTGTTGTTTGCTGATGATTTGCTTATCTTTTGTGGAGCAGATCAAAAATCCATTAAGGGTGTGAAAGGATGCTTGAAGGGGTTTATGGAGGTCTCAGGTCTTGCAATAAGTGAGCAAAATCTAGAATTTATTTTTCTAGAATGGATGAAGGGGAGAAAGACTTATTGGCTAGAGTGTTAAATGTAACAAGAGGGGATTTTTCAATAAAATATGTTGAGTTTCCTTTGTCTAATGTGAAGTGGAGGAAGCAAGATTATGAGCAATTGGTGGACAAAATTAGAAGAAAATTTCATAGTTGGAATTCAAGTGTTCTTTCTCATGCAGGGAAGAAGGTGCAATTGATAAATTTGGTTTCACTAACTATAGCAGGATTTGGGCTAGTATATTAAGTATACCCTATGGTGTTCATGAGGAGATTTTTGAAGATTTGTAGAAATTTTTTGTGGGGAAGAAAATAAATGAAAATGGGTTATTCTCCTATCTCCAGGGACACAATTTTTAGAAGCAAAAATATTTGGTGGATTGGGGATTAAAAATCCTTCCATTTGGAACAAGGCAACACTATGTAAGCAATTGGTGGTACTTAAACTCAAATAAAGACATTCTTTGGGTTAGGTGGATTCAAGAATATTACATAAAGGGTGGAAGTCTACAAGGTAGCAAAGGAGGGGTAAGTTCTAGTTAGCATTGGAAGATGTTGTGCAAATTGATAGATAAACACTTCCAAATCTTTGGGAGTTGCATAAATGCGGAAGACAAATTGAATACAAGGATGGTGTATGATGTAATGAAGGGAGGAAGCGAAAGGAACATTTATGCAAAAGGTAATTTGGCACAAAAACATTTTACCTAAGCACAAAATTTTCCTATGGATGCTATTGAAAGGAGGGTTGTTCGTGGTTGATAGATTGCAAAGATTTGGGATTTTGAAGATACAACAAAGGTGTAGTTTATGTGATGTGGCGGATGGGACATCAACCCATTTGTTTTCGGGTTGTACATACACTAAGGAGTTGATGAAAAGCTAGAAGTAGAGGGATATAAGCAACATGAGGCAAGTGAAAAGATGTTTGTTGATGATGGTAAGAAGAAAGAAAGACTTGAAGTTGATGAAACTTACTAGTGTCTTGTATAGAATATGGAATGAAGGGAACAATAGGATTTTTAGCAAAGAAGATTTGAAGATGGAGACCTTGGCTACCCAAGTGAAGTCGAATGAAAATGGAAGAGCAAAAAGAGATGGAATTTTTTTTTTTAAGATGAGATAGATAGAATATAGAGTTGGTTGTTTATTTTGTTTGTTTGCTTTTAAATAGAAAGTTTTGATAGGATTTTTTTTCTTGTAAAAGGCTAGGAATGGTGGCCTAAAAACTCTTTTGGTTTGCTTTGATATATGTATAAAACATTCATTAAATATTTTTTTACTTCATTTACGAACAAAGTCTTCACATGAAAAGACTTGAAAAAACTTGTGACGTGGCATTATAACCCTTATTTGTTACTTCTCTGCAAAATCCAAAAACACACATTGAGATTCAATTTTTTTATAATTATAGTTACCTCATTGCAATAAATAAAAGTAGAGTGGGTCTCCTGACAGGCGGCCTGTCCATAAGCCTATGGACAGGCCAGGGAGCGATTTGAAATTAACAAAATTTAGATATTTTTTCGGGTCATAATGTTCTAGCAAAAGGTAATTTCCTCTTCTATCTCCTCAAGTCAGTGGATCTGATTCCTCGTAGATCCATGTCGGAGCTGATTCCACCTAGATCCATGCCGGAGCTGATTCCACCTAGATCCATGCCGGAGCTGATTCCACCTAGATCCATGCCGGAGCTGATTCCACCTAGATCCATGCCGGAGCTGATTCCTCCTCTTCCGGCAGTAGTTCCATGTCCAACACTCCGCTGTGTCCAGATGACGAAAGAAGGTGGAGAGCGTGATGTTGATGGAGTGGATCGAGACCTTCGTCTTCTCCAACTTTTGCAATTTTGTTTCTTTTTCATCATTATCAATGGGAGCGGAAGGCGATGCGAGCGACAATTTGAAGAAGCTCGAGTACCGATTTGAGAACACAGTTGTTATTCTCAGTGACATTGAATCTGAGTGCTCTGTAATTTGTCGATTGAGTAGCTTGGTGGAGGAAAGAACTAAAAAACCGGTGAAAACATAGGGGCAGAGGGCAAATTTGTTTCGGAGGACTTCAATGGCGGATATAGTGATTTTGATGGAGAAGGTGAAGGCTTTTTGGCACTCCCAGGTTCACGACGACATGAATTGGACCGCGAACGTGGTATGGCTATTTCCAATTTTTCAAATTTGCGATTTCAGTTGTTGTTTGATCCGTCAGTTTCTAATGTTAGAACAATCTGGAAAAAAAATCATTAGGATTCATTCTTGATTCAGTGTGTAATCTTTGAATTTATCTAAATATGCTTTATGTTCTGCTAGCTGTGATTCATTCTTCTTTCTATAAATCCACAAACACTCTGCTCCTAATTAAACTGGCAGTCTACTATCTACTTATTTGATTTGGTTTAAATTTAGAGTGCTCCTTCTTTTTACAGCAACTTGACATATATGAGTATCCATTAGAGTGTACTCTACACATTTAAGTGATAAACGATAGATAGCATTATGTCGTGGATGGCTTTTACTGCATCTTTGTACAACCACTTAATTATTTATAGATGCAAGGGAGAGAAGTTATATATTCATGCCTGTGAGTTTTTTTTGGTGACTTTGACAAGCTTTAGTTGTTTACATCCCTTTCTATTATCTTTCTCAAATAGATTGTCATTATTTTTTATCGACATGGTACATCATCCACAGTTAGTTACTGCTCCTCCTTGGCTGCTTCCATCTATAAAACAAATATATTTTTCGTGGAAGGAAATTTGTTCAAACTTCCTGACACTATTATAACAATTACAAGGGCTTGTGAGGAAGCACGCAGCTCAGGTGCTTTAGTTGCTATCATAGCTTCCGATGTCTCCTTCATAGAGGGGCACTACGATGATTTCTGGTAGCATGTTTTGTTTATTAGACTACACTTGAAATCTCCTCTCATGTGTGCATCTTTATGAGTCCCTAATATTTTCTCTTGAATTTTGTTGGCAGGGAGATCGTGGCCAACTACGCTGACATAGTATTTGCTATGTTTTGCTAAATTAGTGTTGTAATTTGCTGTAATGGATGGGCTATAAGCATTTCGATACTGCAAAGATATATGGTTCAGAATTTTCCTTAGGAAAGGCATTAAGAGATGCAATTGCTGATGGGATTGTTGAAAGAAAAGATGTTTTTGTGACCTCTAAACTGTGGAGCAGCGATCACCAATTCACCGTGATCCCATTTCTGCCCTTAACCAAACGCTGCAGTAAGTACACGTATATTCAACCTGATTTTTGTGTAAAATGTATTTGATTGTATCATATGACTGTACTTATAATGTTTTTGTTTCGATTGATTCCAGAGGCTTAGGTTAGAGTATGTAGACCTGTTCTTAGTCCACTTGTTGGTGAAGATGAAGCCAGGATCGGCTAACCTGGTGCTCGGAGAAGACGATTTCGATCACTTGGACATGGAGAACACATGGTATGGAATGGAGCAGTGTGTGGAAATGAGATTGTGTAGGTTTATTGGTGTCTGCAATTTCTCTAAACCAAAGATTCAACATCTCCTGAAGTTCACCTATGTTCCTCCGATGGTAAATCGGGTCGAAATGCACCCAATGTGGCCGCAGCAGAAGCTCTGGGAGTTTTTCCGGAGGAACTGCATTCATGTCAGTGCATACTCCTCTCTGGGCAGCCCCAGAAACTGCTGGGGGTCGACAGCCATAGTGAATCATCCCATCGTGAAATCCATGGCTGCCAAACACAATGCTACCCCATCTCAGGTTGCCCTAGCTTGGGGTATATTGCGAGGAGCGAGTGTGATTTTGAAGAGTTTCAACCAGATGAGGATGAAGGAGAACATAGGTGCCATCGATGTGGTTTTAGACAGCTATGACATTCTTCAGATTAAGAAGATGGAAGAGTGGAAGATAATGAGGGGAGAATTCTTCACTAATCAAACAACAAGCCCTTATAACAGCATCCAAGATCTTTGGGATGATGAGATTTGGTACACAAATACAAATTCTCTCCCCGATCCTATTGTACATTTAGAGAAATAGTTATTATTAGTGTGCAAATAGTGAATTGTTTAGAACCTATTTTACCATATGGTATAATCACACTAAATTGTGATGCGCCGAAAAGTAGTACTTAGTAGGTTAGGTTACAATACAGAAGACAATGAACCGAGCAATCTTGGACTTGAATGTTTCTGAATGATGCATACTCAAATTGGTACTAGAAAGTAGATGACTTCTGAGTTCTGACACTAATAACTTTGAAAAGAACATGATAGGAAACTAACAAATACATACTGGATTCTAACAAGTACATACTGAATAATAACGGTTACAACATATAAAACAAACAAGTATTTACTGGATTTCATTAGAATAAATCTTGAAAAACATTGGGATTCCCAGCCGATTTATTACTTGGATATATGATTTATATAAAGTCACTATCATTTAAATATGTGATTAATGGTAGCCAAACTAGAATGATACAGGCCATGAGAGGAGTAAGACACGGTGATCCCATATCCCCTTTATTGTTTGTGTTAGTGATGGAATACATGAGCAGATGCCTTCAGACATTAGGAGAATGCAAAGACTTTAAGTATCATGCGAAGTGTAAAAAACTTAAACTGATCAACTTAAGTTTTGCAGATAATGTGATTTTGGTGACCATAGTTAGAGCACTAATTAAGGCTTACAGAATGTTTGCTGATTTAGCTGGTCTTAAAGTAAATAATGAAAAATGAAAAGTTTACTTTGGATCAAGTAGATGAAGATAAAAAAAATAAATATTGGAGGTCACAAGATTTGAAGAGGGACAACTTCCCCTTAGATATCTGGGAATACCCTTAACCAGTAAAAAATATAGTTTGCAATTTTGTAAGACATTGATAGATAAGATGACAGGAATTAGCTAAAACATTGGAGTGCTAAACCTCTGAGTTATGCTGGAATACAACAACTAATTAGTAGTGTTTGTTTTCCATAACCAATTTTTTTATGCAGAGTTTTCCTATCCCTAAATTTTGAAGCATGTGGAGGCTATGTGCATATCCTTCTTGTGGAGTGGAGGAGAAATTATAACCAAGACGGCACCTATAGCATGGGATAAGGTACATTTAGGAAAACAATATGGTGGTATGAATGTAACATCTTTGATTGAATGGAATGAGACTTGTATTGTTAAAACCTTACGAAATCTATGCAAGAAAGCTGATATAATGTGGATAAAATGGGTTCATGTGTATTTATTGAGGAATTATAATGCTATGAATGCTTAAATCCCTACTGATTGTTCTTGGATAGTTACAAGTATTACGCATAGCATAGATAATGTGAATGGTGTGGATGAATGGAAGAAGCAGTTGGGGTATAGCAAGTTTAGCGTGAAAAACATGTATTGGGCTATAAGGGGTGATCTGAATGAGGTTATATGGATGAAGCTGTTGTATGGAAATTATGCCAGACCAAGAGCTAATTGTATTATGTGGATGTGCTGCCACCAAAGATTAGCTACCAGGGACAGACTGAAGAAAATTAGAATGGATGTGGAGTCTTTTTTTTTTTTAAATAAAACACCCGAAGGTGGGGGAGTTATGTATTGGGTTCCCCATGCCCTATATCAAAATAAACAGTTTGTACATGAGTGTGTCTAGGTCACTAGACTTGCGGCAACACTGTTGTCTCCAAAAGTTCTAGCCTAAATATATGTACATCTATACAGTAGTAGTGCAGTTTCTTAAGAAGTTACGATCCAAGGGAGAGAATCTCCACCCCTTGTGTTAATTTTCTCCCTCGGCCAGGCAACTCCTACTTGTAATCTATAGTCAAACAGAATCTATACAATAGGAGGTAGTGAATATGCTGAAAGGGACATCCACACCATCAAGGATCAACCAAAGTGTTGTATTAGCATCTGCAACTCCATTCCAAACCTGCATAATTGTTAAAAAACTCCATTCAGCAGTATCAATTCAGGTTACTGCTACAAACCCGAATGGAAGGCATGGATTGTTTGTCTAAAGTAATAAGACCACTAATATGCCTAGATACATTAGGTAAAGAAAAACCCGGATCAACATGGTATTTAGCAAGAGCATCAGCAACAAGGTTCCCCTCCCTAAAGACATGTTGGAGCTTAGCTCGGCCCAACATAGCCCTAGCTTTGTAAACCTTGTCAAAAAATTCCCACTGAGCATTGTAGGGGTCATTAATCATAGAAACAGCCATTTTTTAGTCAGATTCAATTACGTGAGTATGGTCAAGAAGGGGGAAAATATGACAAGCATGTATTATAGCCTCAATTTCAGCTGAAAGAGATGAAACAGCAGATAAGGCAGCAGAGGATATCATAATTGGGCAAGCCAAAGAATCTCTAGCAATAAGTCCCATTGAAGCTTTGCAGTTAGACCAAGATGCATCAACATTTATTTTTATACAGCCAGGGCCGGGCCTTTCCCATAAAATCTTTGATATATTTGGCTTAGGAGGGGGTCTAGATAGTGTAACAAGTTGCTAAGTGATGGTGTTATAGGACCAGATGGAGTCAGTTTTCCAGGACACACCAGAAATGTTAGTTTGATCAAGTCTTCAACCTCTTTGCAGATAGCATTTAGTAAAAATGGTTTATTATCAAAGAGAAAACCAGTTCTGGCCTTCCATAGGCCCCAACATATCAAAGAAGGTAAGGTTTTACAGTAAATGTTTTCAAATTTTGGTAAGTCACTGCAATTCCAAAACATAAAGAATCTTTGTGGAATAGATTGCAAAGCATTTAGGTTGAAATGTAACAAGGATGCAAAGTTTGACCACACAGCCTGGGCTAAATTGCAGTTCACAAAAAAATGCTGAATGGAATCTGAATGATTGCAGATAGGGCATTTGGATGCAAGACTAAAACCACATGAAATAAGCACCTCATCAAAAGGGAGAAAAGAGTTCAATAATTTCCATGTGAAGATAAGGATCTTTGTTTGCACAAGTATTTTCCATAAAAAGGTGTTTGCAAGAAAGTTATCTGTCTGTGCGGTTAAGGCCTTGTAACATGATTTGAATGTAAAATTACCTGAGAACTCAGCTTTCCACACCATTCTGTCATCCCTCTCAGCAGTTATTTCCACCCCCTGCAAAATCTGAAGAGTATCATGCCCTAAGAAGGAGGAAATCTGATCCAGAATAGAGTTCCTACTGGTGATAAAATCTGCCACAGTGATGTAGGGCATAAGAGATATTATACTATCCGGGATATGGTTTATGAGGGGACCATGTGGACACCAGTTAGCCAGCCAGAAGCTACAACTCCCTTTCCCATGAATGATTAATGAGTTAGACTCAGCAAAAGGGTTGATAAAACTGATCCTTTTCCATGTGACAGATTTCCTATGGGATGTAGGTAGTGCCCATATGAACTTAGCCCATAGAGCAGTGCCTTGTTGAGACTTCCACCACAGTTTACAAGAACAGGATTCCACAATGGCTTTAATGGATCTAAAACCAAGACCATTATGCTTAGTAGGCTTAGCAAGGTCTCCCCATTTTTTCCATACTCTATTGTTTTTGTCCTCATATTTCCCCCAAAAGAAACGAGCCAATTTTTTCTCAATTAATTTAATGGTTCCTTTAGGGGGGTTAGTTACTGTCCAGATATGTTGAGGAATAGAGTAGAGACAAGATTTAATTAAGACCATTTTCCCCCACTACTAAGCCATTTGTTTTTCCAGTTTTGAAGCTTTTGGTCAATATTAGCTAGCAAAGGGTGATAATATCTCCTAAGAGTTCTACCTCTGAAAATTGGGCAGCCTAAGTATTGAAAAGGGAAAGATCCTTTTTTCATTTGTAATACAGCTTTAACCTGATGAAGCATAGCAAGGCTTGCCCTTTTACTTAGGTAGAATTCAGACTTATCAAAATTAATTTTTTGTCCCGAGGTGTACTCAAAAACTTCAAGGAATGCCTTGATCTTAATTAAATTGGACCTTGAAGCTTGCATAAATAAGATTGTGTCATCAGCATAGCTAAGATGAGAAACTGAAGGAATAGATGCAGCAGTCTGAAAGCTAGCTAGTTTATTATTATGAAATAGAAAAGCTAAGCTCCTAGAGAAAGGCTCAGAAAATAGATTAAATAAAAAGGGTGAAAGAGGATCACCTTGTTTAATGCCCCTAGATGCCTTGAAATAACCTGCAGGATTACCATTTACTAGAACAGAAAAGTATGCTTGAGACAAGTTATTTAGAACTGCATTTAGAAACTTCCCACTGAAACCAAACTTGAGCAAAATATGTTTAAGGAAGTTCCAGCTAATCCTATCAAAAGCCTTTCTTAAATCAAGTTTAAGTATGCAGTTTGGAGTTCTGTTTTTCTTGTCAAGAAATCTGATCATTTCTTGTAAATACAAGAAATGGATGTGGAGTCTAAATGTTGTTTTTGTGATGCGGATGAAAGTGTGCCACATTTGTTTTTTGAATGTGATAAAACAAAGGTTGTATGGAAGAAGTCCTAAAGTGGTTGCAACTAAGAAAGGAACCAGGTTGTTGGGATGTTGGGATGTTGAGATGGAATGGATATTACAGGTCAAAAAAGAAAAGGATGGAGGGCTCAATTAAAAAAATTGACGGCAATAGAAACACCTTATAGAATATAGAATTGTAGAAATGAAGAATGCTTAGGAGACAAAGGAAGAAATAGTAATCAGGGTAATACTAGAATGTATAGTTGTGAGTGCTTGGCCGAAAATGAAGTCAATGGAACATTGTGCTAGATTAATGGCGGTAGAAAGTTAAGGAGGTGGATAAGAGTTGTAAATATTCAAATTTTGGGTTGAAATACAAGTTGCTGATTTTTCGGGAAAAAAATCACTAATTAGTGTCAACATGTATAAAGAGTTTGCAAACACGAGATTTATAGTAAAAGATCAAAATTTCACTTTAAAACACGTGATTTAATTTTAAAAACTTATGAAAAAATATCACAAAGTTTGGTTGAAACATCAAGTACTGAAAATGAAACATCGAATCTAGTAGTAAAAACTCGCGCACTATGCGGAAATGAGAAAAAAAATTGATCCGAAAATTTCTCCGACCCGAATTCCTTACTCGCGAGATACTTATGACCCAAAATCATTAATTCCCCATTTAGTTATACCCAGCACCCCCCCCCCCCCCCCCCCCAAACCAAAAAAGTAGTATTTGCATCTAGATCCCTCATTCCTCTCCCAATGTTTCTGAAATTATATTTGGAACTCTATCTATAATTAAACTTCATAATATTGCACATTATACCTTGGTCTCACTGTGAGAATGTCTCGCACAAGACTTTTTGCATGTGGATTTTTAAATCTAATTACCGGTCTTTTATTATTGTCTTCTTTTTAAATTATATAATTTTAAAAAAATGAAATGAGTTATGGAGGTTGAATTTGGAGATTAAAAATCAAATTGGGTAAATAAAAATAATTTAAGATTTGCTAAAAATGGAAGGTGCCAATATATAAAGGTCATGCTAAAAAAGAAAGATTGTCAATATAAAAGGATTGAAGGGAGTACTCTATGTGTTCCACTATATATGACTGATGAGACGTCAAATGCAAGTATTTTCCAAAGCATTTAACATCCCTTTTGTCATATTTTTATTATAAGATTGCTATGTTTAGGTAGGTTTACATGATAAGGGGTTTAGATGAACATTTTCAGTTTTTATATCTAAATCCTTCGTTTTGTAACATACGTTTAGTCTAATGGAATTTTTGTCCTTACGAGCATCTACATTCCATTTTGTGAGCTTCATTTGTAGATATCTTGTGAGCCCTTTGTAGTAGTTTAGTGAGGCCACATGCCAAAACGTGGTAGAAGATAGAAGAGTCAAAGAAGGAAGGCAGAGAAGCGGATGAATTGTCACCCGGAAGTTTAGACAAAGTTCTTAAAATTATCCAAGAAGAATTAGCCTACAAGGGTGGCGTCATTGGATTCGTCTTCTTGAGCACTATAAAATCGACTACATGAACTCCCATAACGGATCTACTGTTCACCCGTGGGAAGCAAAACAAGAACCCGCGAATTGTAGCCCATCTAAATTTTTTGGGCTGAAACCTCCAATGCCCAGGCGACGCCATTTCCCCCCGGGCGGGAGCCTGCTGCATTTTTTTGGTTTTTCTAGACCAAATTAGACTATGAATAGCCCCCCTTCTTCCCCATTTTCTCAAGCCCGACTTGGGGGCTCCAAAACCCTAGTTTTTCACCATTTTATTCCATTTCTTCTTCTTTCTTTGTAGATCATTATTCTATGTTATGGGTTTTGATTATCTAGCTTAGTTTTGTACTTGGGAGCAATTTATTGAGACTTCCTTGCTAATGTCTTGAGAATCATTTTTATCTATATATTTCTCTCTATTGTGCATTTTTTGTGCTTTGATTGTGGATTGTTAATGACATTAATGTTGTTGGAAGTTTGATTATATGAATTCCTTGTATGATTGCTTGTTAGGGTTGGGAGAAAGTAGCTAATTTTTCCCTCTTTTCATGTGGCATCCAAGAGCTTCTAAATGATTTAGAGCTTCTAAATGATGTTGATGTGTTTATAATTGCTAGATGAGTGTGATGATGTTGAACTCATTATCATGTTTGTTTTAGGTAGAAAATGAGATAAGTCTATGAATGTCGATCGTTCTTGACTAATCTTGTGTAAATGCATAATTGGTTAAATGCTTAGACATGGTGTAGTGTTTATAAGTGTTACCAAGCTTGTAGATTCTTCCTGCTCAATGACATCGATGGGATACGTTTAGCCGTGTTTCAACTAAGGGAGTCATTGGTGAGGTTTTAGAAGAGATGTTGAATTCACTCTTGCAAACCACTATCTAAGAAGGATAAAAGATTTATCTTCATAACAAGTAGTTAAAGAAATTAATAGATTGGTTCACTCATTCTTGAAGTTTTTTGTATTTAGCATTCATGTGTTCTTAATGCTATTTTTTACTTCATTTATGCCATGGGGTGTTTGAAGTGTTTGTATGATTAAAGTGTTAGGGTGTTAGAAAAGTGACAAATTCCTTAGCTCTTTGGCATGAAAATCCAACATGGACTTAGAGCTTCTCACGCATACTGTGTTGTGATTCTTGCTAGATAAGTGTGTTAATGTGGATTGTTCTCTTATAAGTTTAACTTTCGGAGGTACGGCAATGACCTCCCAAATTTTGGTGCCGTTGCCGCGGAAGAGGCATTTATTTTTTTAAGTGTTTGGGCATATTTGGTTGCATATTAGCTAGTTGTTTTTATTTTCCACTTCTGGGTGGTTGTTTTTGTTTGGAGTAGGTATTGCTTGAGTTCTTCATGATTTTTTATCGAGAATCCTTGCAATATGATTCCGGACGTTTGAAAAAGAAAAAAAACAAATGGAACATCTCACCTTGAGGGAACTCATGATGAGAAGAGAGGCTTAACAAGCAAGGCTTTGTAAGATGTGTCATTCTAACCATCCTACTGAGTCTTTCTATTTGTTGAGAGAGCAGCACTATGATGGTGAAAGAACCTTTGGTTTCCAAAACCATGGGTATCATGAATAGTGCTACCAAGAGGTAGGAGATGTTAGTTTTCAAGGGCAAGAAGCTCAAGAATGGTATCTATACCACAATTCTTACAATCCGGAATGGAGTAGTAATCTGGATTGGTGGTATGAGAATGAGCCAGAAAACCAACAATACGAGAAAAATAGTTGGCCTTCACCATCTTATGACATACCCCAAAACCAAGCCCGACAAGAAGTTCAAGTTTGACACGTGAGGAAGTCATCAATGCAATAGAAAGCTTGAACAACTTGACTAGTGAGGAACCGAACACTCGGCTCTCCTCTAGTGTTGAGGCTATTGAGGGGTATGCAAGGAGTATATTGGAAGCGTTGGCCCGAATGGAAGCTCGTAATTCCAAAAATACACCATCCCAAGTCGAACTCGAGGATTCAGTGAGTGATGTCACCATGAGAAATGAGTTTGAGTTCAAAGGGGATGAGGGGTTGGTTGTTGAGGATGAAAAAATGGAGGAAAAGGTGATTGTACTACATTCATTAGCATTGTCACCCCTTCCCCCACCTAGTAAACCAACTCCACCATTTTTGGAATTTTTGAGGGAGGTAAGAGAGGAGCCAAAAGACAATCCCAAGCCTCCTAACCACCCAACTCCCTTCAAACCATCTCCACCTCCACAAGACTTTCCTCTTGAAAGTTTTGTACCCCCACCTCTCTACTTTTGGATTCTCATGGTGAAGGGGTTCAAGCCTTCACCTATGGATATGGTTCAAGCCTTCACCTATGGTGAAGGTGTTCAAGCCTTCACCTCTCTACTAGTTGTTATCTTTTGTGAGTGTCGATCGGGATTTGCATAGTTGTGGCTTCACAGTGGATGGATCAAAGTTTCATGTTAGGTGGAGTTCAAGAACATGGAAGAGAGAACATTCATTGAGGAGTGAGCATTACCATCACCGGGAAGAACCTTCAAGGTCATAGTTGTCAGTATATTTTTTTCTTTCTCCCTTATTTATTTATCTTGACCTTTTCACATTGAGGACAAAGTTTGTTTCAAGTGTGGGGAGTTAAAGAGAAATATATCTCATTGTATTGTAGTGTAGTGTGCATATGCTCCACTTTGATTTGTTTTGTTTGAAAAAAAATGAAAAATGAAAATATAATTCCCTCTAAGTTGAAAACCCGAGAGGGAAACTTAGGCAAAAGTGGGAAGCCCGGATAGGTTGAAAACCCAAAAGGGCGAACAATGCAAAAAAAAGAGGTCAAATGGTGATGAAAAAGGTGAGGGTTAGCATTGAAAAAGAAAAATGTGTGAAATTTGGATGAAAACCCGAGAGGGCTCCTAGGCAAAATGAGAGAAAATGAGAGAAATTGAAAAATTTTATGCTTCTCATGGTTTTTCTATTGAGTGGCTTTTTCGGTGGAGTAAGTTGGCTTGGCATTATATGTATACCTCACTTTTGTTATGTTTTGTTTGTTGTTTAGATTATTTTAGGATTTGGGATATTAGAGTGTGATAGATTCTTAAGTCTTGGGGGTTAGGGTAGTCTAGGAATATGACGTTGGATGTTTTGGGAAAAGTTTTACAAGCAAGTTTACGCTTTGATCTTTGCTTGTTCTTGTTTACTCGAGGACGAGTAAGGTTTAAGTGTGGAGAGATTTGATGAAACATCAAATGCATGTATTTTCCAAATCATTTAACATCTCTTTTGTCCTATTTTTGTTATAAGATTGCTAGATTTAGGTAGGTTTACATGATAAGGGGTTTAGATGACCATTTTTCGGTTTTTATATCTAAATTCTTCATTTTGTAGCATATATATAGCCTAATGGATTTTTGGTCCTTGCGAACATCTACATTCCATTTTGTGAGCTTCATTTGTAGATGTCTCTTGAGCCCTTTGGAGTTGTTTAGTGAAGGCCACATGCCAAAATGTGGTAGAAGATAGAAGGGTCGAAGAAGGAAGGCAAAAAAGCGGATGAATTGTCACCCGGAAGTTTAGACAAAGTTCTTAAAATTATCAGAGAAGAATCCTCCTACAAGGGTGGCGTCATTGGATTCGTCTTCTCGAATACTATAAAATCGACTACAAGAACTCCCAAAAAGGATCTACGGTTCACCCGTGGGAAGCAAAACAAGAAGCCGCGAATTGTAGCCCATATGAATTTTTTGGGCTGAAACCTCCGCCGCTTGGGCGATGCCATTTCCGCCCGGGCGAGAGCCTGCTGCATATTTTTTATTTTTCTTGACCAAACTAGACTATAAATGGCCCCTCTTCTTCCCCAATTGCCCCAAGCCCAACTTGGGGGCTCCAAAACCCTAGTTTTTCTAAAAACAATCTTCTTTTTTTGTAGATCTTTGTTCTATGTTATGAGTTTTGATTATCAAGCTTAGTTTTGTGCTTGGGAGCAATTGATTGAGACTTCCTTGCTAATGTCTTGAGAATCATTTCTGTCTATCTATTTCTTTCTCTATTGTGCATTTATTGAGCTGTGAATGTGGATTGTTAATGGCATTTATGTTGTCGGAAGTTTGAGTATATGAATTGCTTGTATGATTTCTTGTTAGAGTTGGGAGAAGGTAGCTATTTTCCCCTCTTTTAATGCGGAATCCAAGAGCATGATTTAGAGTTTCTAAATGATGTTGATGTGTTGATAATTGCTAGATGAGTGTGATGATGTTGAACTCGTTATCATGTTTGTTTTAGGTAGCAAATGAGATAAGTCTATGAATGTCGATCGTTGTTGACTAATCTTGTGTAAATGCATGAATTTGTTAAATGCTTAGGCATGGTGTAGTGTTTATAAGCGTTGCCAAGCTTGTTGATTCTTCCTACTCAATGCCATCAATGGGATACGTTTAGTCGTGTTTCGACTAAGGGAGTCATTGGTGAGGTTTGACAGGAGATGTCAAATTCACTCTTGCAAACTACTATCTAAGAAGGATAGAAGATATATCTTCAAAACAAGTAGTTAAAGCAATTAATAGATTGGTTCACTCATTCTTGAAACTTTTGTTATTTATCATTCATGTGTTCTTAATGCTATGTTTTACATCATTTATGACATGCGGTGTTTGAGAATAGGAAGTGTTTGTATGATTAAAGTTTTAGAGTGCTAGGAAAGTGAAAAATTCCTTAGCTCTTTGGCATGAAAATCCAAGAACATCGACTTAGAACTTCTCGTGCATAATGTGCTGTGATTCTTGCTAGATAAGTATGTTAATGTGGATTGTTCTCATATTTAACCTATAGATGCAATGAAAGGTTGAATTTTGAATGTGGTTTGTTCTAGGTTTAGCCTAATGAATATTATTTTAGGTTAAATGGCTATGTTTTTTGTAGAAGGCTTGTTGTTATCAAATCTGTGGTCCTTCGTTTGAAATGCCATTGATGAAATACCACTATGGTGTGGTTTGCTTAGAGTGATTGTCAACAAGGTTTGCAAATGATCGTTGTTTGTCTTTGCAAATTACTATTGAGAAGGAATGAAAGTTGATCTTCAAATAGGAAGTGATAACATTCCCCATATGTAACAAATGTGATAGAATGAGTGAATGGTTCAATGATCTACATGAGATTTGGAAGTGGATTTCAATTGCCCCCAAGGCTTTGTCTTTTGTAGTTTTTACCCCTTTTTCTTAGTTTTCTTTATGATTAGCATAGTTACTTAAATTTGCTAGTTAGTTTGTCTTTTAATTTCATAACTTAGGAAAACCAACCAACCAAAACCCCTCATTTACTTGCTTCTATATATCTATATATATCTACTTTAGCCTAATATGAACCTTATATGTTTAAACACTTAAGAAAATCCCTCTTCTTCTTGGACGACCACGATTTTCTACTTTCTACTTAATTGTATTTAGTAATCATAAAGGGCTTATAAATTATAACTTTGAGAGGTACGGCGACGACCTCCCAATGACACACTTTTTTTCAGATTGAATTTTTTATACTAACGTACTTTTTTTTGCCAAGATTCCTTCAATTTCACTCACCCATTATAGTTTTTACATTCAAAATCCAGTTCCATCCACTTATTTTGTCACCCCAATCCAAGTATCTAAACTAATGTTGACATATACCGAGAAACAAAGGGAGTATTGTGGATCATCTAATATACTACTCCTTACATCCCAGCTCTATTTTCCCTTCCTCTTTTTGCATTATTCTCTATCAAAATTTTATCGCATATTTGAATAAATTTCTGAAAAATATTATCATATATGGTATTGTTAAATTTGTCGTAACAAGTAGTTATCAATATCAACTTTTTATATGTTGTTATTATACATATGTAAACATATTATTTATTGAACATGTTTTTCTTAAACAACATAATAATGATTATGGTGCAAATAGAGATGGGACAAAGAGAGTATAATCATTGTTCTTACTTCTTCGAGTGGGATAGAAGGCTAAGACATAGGGAGTATAATCATTGTTCTTACTTCTTCGAGAGGGATAAAAGGCTAAGAGCATGTACAATGCTAAAATTCAAGATTCCCTCTGTCCTAAACTAGCATGCACACTAACTATTTGACAGTCAACACTGTCAAACTTTAACCACGTATTTGAATAGATATATAAACAATAAAACTATCGTACGTGATATTGGTTGATTTTTCGTAGTAAGTAGTTAAACATATTAACAGTCAAGCATGTTTCTTGAAAACAGTGAAAAAGATTCTGCGGAGCTTAGTATGGGACGGAGGAAGTATAAGACTTTTGCATCCTCTTTCCTCTTAGCAGTCTCAAATCTCACAATCATTCAGTCACGTTCACATTGTACAGTTCCTTCTACATCATTTTTAACTGGTCCAATTATTTTTTTCTTATTTCCAACTGACTAATTATATTTATAGATTAATGATTAAAATTGAAAGAAATAAACTCTCATTTCCTAAATAATATTCTAAAGTTTGCAATAATACACAAAAAAAAATGTATTTACTAATTTGAAGTTGTGATAATTCTTATTATTAAAAATAAAATTATTAATTTATATTTTTAACTATAATTAATAAATAATTTTTAATTATGTAAATCAATTTATAAATCCACGATAATAAGTTAATCTACAATGGACATTTTATCAATAATAGATTAAAAAAATATGCATTTCCTTAATAATTTTGAATTAATTTAAAGATGAAATACATTAATTTTTATCAAGTCCTTTTAGACAGACAAATAAGTAAACATGATCATTTATAATAAATATGATTAATAGAATGATTTAATATTTACTTTTATGAGAAAGTCTCAGGAAATGCAGCATGTCCATAAGCTTATGGACAGGCCAGGGATCTGATTGCAATTAATACAAATTTATCCAAATTCCGGGGCCAAGCCCATTATTTCAGATCTTAAATTTGGAAGCATCGACATTAACTCCTCCTCCACCATCTTCTTTCTCCCTCCTCAATGTCACCTCTTTCTTCTCATGGATGCCACCTCTTTCCTCCTCCTCCCTGGCGCCAACACCTTTCTCCAACCCGGTGACATCGTCTTCTCTCTCCGGCGATCTCTCTGTTCTCTCTCTGATAATTTCTCCACCTCTTCTTTGAGTTACTTTCCCTCTTTTCCGTGATTCTTCGTCTGCTTGTTTCTCAGACTCTTCTCCGTGTCACCGCGCTCCTCGCACTGCTTAACCTCACCGTTAAGGATGAAACGTAAGCGTGATTAGGTCCATAATTATGATTTAAAAAAAAAAATTTAATCGAGTTTAACAGATTTGATTTTTGGGACTCTGTGTGGAGTTTGTTTGTCTGTCGTTTTCTTGATTTTCCCCACGGATTCAGCCACCAATTATGGACATATGTGGAGATTTGCTTTCTTGATTTTTGGGGCTGTGGAGTTTTGGCTTTGGTTCAGTAAAGCCACCAATCTGATTTCTGGCTTTGGTTCAGTAAAGCCACAACAAAGTTTTTTTAGCTTTTAAAAGCCACAAACAAAGTTTTTTTTGGCTTTGGTTCAATAACCTAATTGGTGGCTTTGACTTCAGTAACCTAATCGGATTCATCAGTAACCTATTTATTTTTTGGCTTTGGTTTGTATTGGTGGCTTTGAAAAGTAGCTGCAGTTTGAAGTTTATGCAATTTTGTTATTGGCTTGCTTTTGCCATTTTTCTGGGCTTGACTTGAGAGAATGGATTTTTTTAAGGCTTCAATGCGCGGATTGAAACTGCAATCTAAACAATAAAAATTGTTGATTGTTCGTCTTAAATTACGAGGTGAATTCGTTTATTTATATGTTGCAGCTATTATCATCCAACGTGTACCTGTTAGTTGTACTGTGAATGCCCTTTTTTCCCTTTTTTTGGTGATTGTTTATTTTGAATTCAAGATGCATCTATTTACTTATATGTTGCATCTGTTAGTATTTAATGTGTACTTGTTAGTTGTGTTGTCTATGACCTTTTGTTTTCATTTTTTGTTAGTTGTACGTTTTGAATAATAAGTTGCATTTGTTTACTTATGATTCACCTTTTAGTATCTCGTTTGTACTTGTTAGTTGTGTCTGTATGACTTTTTTTGATAAAAAAATGTTGTTGGTTGTTCATTTTGAATTAAGAACAACATTTGTTTACTTATATATTGCATCTGTTAGAATCTAGTATGTACTTGTTATATTTATTGTGTTTGACTTTTATTTTTATCGTTGATTATTGTTCATTTTTTAAATTAGAAATTGTACTTGTTTGGTTATATGCTGCAAGTGTTAATATCCAATGTGTATGATTTTTTGCATGAGTTGGATCTAAACATATTTTGGTTTTAACTTTTACAGAATCAAAGAACATTGACCATTGGACTCCACAAGACATTCCGACACGAGGAGGATTCATATGAAGATGACATTGAACTTGAATATTCAAAGATGATCCCCTTTTGAAGATTGATAATTGATTCACTGTATTAGAGATTGTTAGTTAATTTAGATAGAAATATTGTTTAGTTCAGGCGAAAAGAAGAGGGTATGAATCAGGATTTTTTGTTGGAAATGCAGTTACTTTGATATGATGGGATTGATTGTGATAGATTGGAGCACTGGAAGAATTGGTTGACGATGGGAAAGTGAAGTACATAGGTATGTCAGAGGGTTTGCCAGATGCCATCCGAAGGGCTCATGTTGTTCATCCCATTGCACCAATTCACCCGGAATGGTCCTTGTGGGCTAGAGATGCTGAAGTCATTCCGACTTGCATGTTAGTTGTGTGTAGTGCATTTTAAATTTGTGCAGCTACTTGGTTTTTGAATCCATTAATGCTCCGCAGTTTCTTGTTGTATGTAGTTTTCTATGTTGAGTAAGCAGCAAATTATTTTGGATTTATCTATGCTACATGTCTCATTGAGATTTAGTTGGGACTTAGATTGTTGCATTAATTATTTTTGTAGAGATACCTGTTGATTACTATTATCGGCGATGTGATGAAAAGAAGGATCTTATTCCACACATTGAAAAGATGTTAAAAAGATCCTATCGAATGCACTGGGAAAGGATTAACAGACGAGAAACCGAGATGCCGACGTGTGGTGGTTGAGACGTACAGTATGCATATGTTTAGTTATATGTTGCAATTGTTAATATTTGGTGTGTAATAGTTAGTTTACTGAGTATGACCATTTCTTTTCATTTGTGGTTGATTATTCATTTTGAATTAGGATTTGCAATTGTTTAGTTATATGTTGCATTATTTAGTATTCAATGCGTACAAACTAGTTGTAATGAGTACGGTTTTTTCTTTTTCATTTGTAGTTGATTGTTTATTTTAAATTAAAAACTGCATTCGCTTAGTTATATATAGCATTTGTTAATATTCAGTGTGTACTAGTTTGTTGTACTGTGTATGACTTTTTATTTTCATATGTTGTTGATTGTTCATTTTGAATTAAAAATAGCATTTGTTTACTTATATATTGCATTTGTTAAGATTCAGTGTGTACTAATTTGTTGTACTGTGTATGAATTATTATTTTCATATGTTGTTGATCATTCATTTTGAATTAGAAACAACATTTGTTCACTTATATGTTGCATTTGTTAGTTTTTAGTGTGTACTTGTAGTCGTACTGTGAATGACGTTTTATTTTTGTATGTGGTTAGTGGTCCATTTTGAATAATGAGTTGCATATGTTTACTTATATGTTGCATCTGTTAGTATTTCTTGTGTATTTGTTAGTTGTGTTATGTATGACTTTTTTTTAAAATGTTATTGGTTGTTTATTTTGAATTAGGAACTGCATCTTTTTACTTATATATTGCATCTGTTAGAATCCAGTATGTACTTGTTAGTTTTATTACGACGTGCATTAATTTATTTATATGTTGCAGTTGTTATTATTAAACGTGTACCTGTTAGTAGTACTATGAATGACCTTTTTGTTTTCTTTTTTTGCTGATCGTTTGTTTTGAATTACGAGCTGTATATGTTTACTTATAAGTTGCATCTGTTAGTATTTAATGTGTACTTGTTAGTTGTACTGCCTATGACCTTTTGTTTTCATTTGTTGTTAGTTGTACGTTTTGAATAATGAGTTGCATTTGTTTACATATATGTTGCATCTGTTAGTATCTCGTGTGTACTTGTTAGTTGTGTTCTTTATGATTTTTTTTTAAAAAAATGTTGTTGGTTGTTTATTTTGAATTAAAAATTGAAAGACATAAGGATAGGAAAACTCTGCATCAAAAAATTGGTTACGGAAAACAAACACTTCTAATTAGTTGCTGTCTTCCAGCATAACTCAGAGTTTTAGCACTCCAATGTTTTAGCTAATTCCTGTCATCTTGTCTATCAATGTCTTACAAAATTGCAAACTAGGTTTTTTACCGGTTAAGGGTATTCCCAGATATCTAAGGGGAAGTTGTCCCTCTTCAAATCTTGTGACCTCCAGTATTTCTTTTTTCTGATCTTCATCTACTGATCCAAAGTAAACTTTTCATTTTTCATTATTTACTTTAAGACCAGCTAAATCAGCAAACATTCTGTAAGCCTCAATTAGTGCTCTAACTATGGTCACCAAAATCACATTATCTGCAACACTTAAGTTGATCAGTTTAAGTTTTTTACACTTAGCATGATACTTAAAGTCTTTGCATTCTCCTAATGTCTAAAGGCATCTGCTCATGTATTCCATCACCAACACAAACAATAAAGGGGATATGGGATCACCGTGTCTAACTCCTCCCATGGCCTGTATCATTCTAGTTTGGCTACCACTAATCACATATTTAAATAATAGTCACTTTATATAAATCATATATCCAAGTAACAAACCGGCTGGGAATCCCAATGTTTTTCAAGATTTCCTCCAATGAAACCCAATCAACAGTGTCATACGCCTTCTGTACATCTATTTGGATCATGCATCTTGGACCTCAATTTTTCCTATTGTAACCTCTGACAAACTCAAATGCCATCATTATATGGTTATGGATATTTCTCCCTGGCAAAAATGCTACTTGATCTGTATCAACTATATCCTTCATCTCCCTGCTCAGTCTCCTTGTCAAAATTTTTGAGATAATTTTGTGCAAGATTGTACAGCATGAAATTGGTCACGAGTCTTTAACAGCCTTGACACTAGGATATTTAGGTATCAACGTAACCAAGGTACTGCTCACTTTCTTATACATTCTCCCATTATCAAAGAAATCTTCTATAGCTTCCATCACATCCACCCTTATAACCTCCCAATTTATTTTGAAAAGCTTGGCAGCAAAACATCCACTCCAAGGGCTTTTAAGTCTCCAATGCTTTTCCGTGCTTCCAAAACTTCTTTTTCATTAACCTCTGCTATCAATCTCCTTTGTGCTTCATTACTCAGAGTCTTGACCATCCTCATTACCACCACAATTATCCCATTCAACTTATCACCAGTTGTGCCCACCAGATTTTCACAGAATTCAAGTGCTTCCCTTTCTATTTCATTTTGCTCAGTTGTTTCAGTACCGTCCCCTTCACCATTTTCATTATGCTTGCTGCACCATTTTTTTCTGATTGTAGCATGGAAATACCCATTGTTTCTATCACCCAGTCTTAGCCACTCCACTATTGACCTTTGCTTAGCAATTTTCTCATCAATCATATTCCATTTGTTCACTTCCTTTATGCCATTCAACACTCTTTTTATTTTCTATACATTCATCCTATCATAAGCAAGTTCTTTTTGTTCTTCATTTAATTCCCTTCTTACTTCAGTCAGCTTTTGTTGTACCCCTAACACCTTTCTTGTTTTGCTCATTTAAATCAGATTGCAGGCTAATCAATTTTCTCCATACTTTATACATATGCTTGCCAGCTATTTCTTTCTCCCAGCTTTCCTTAATTATCTCAAGTACCTTTCTATCTTCCAATAAGAAATTTAAAAACTTAAACTGCTTCTTACCCTTTTTATCTTCCCCTCGAAATTAACCATCGATAATGCATGATCAGAAACTCTACCTTCCAGGTTTTCCACCTTCACCTGAGGATATTTTTTAAACCATTTCACATTAGCTATCATCATGTCAATCCTGGAATATACTACACCGTTCAACTACCTATTCGACCAAGTAAAATGATCACATGTGCTTTCAAATTCATACAGTCCAACCCTTTCCATCATTTGCTCCAAATCCCAAAATTCAATAATTTGTACTTCATTACCACCCATCATGTCCTTGGTTGTAAACACATTATTAAAGTCTCTTATAATGATCCAAGTTCCCATTATCAGATTCTGCATCACTTCTATATCATTCCACAATACCTTCTTCATTTTCTGATCATTACTAGCATAAATAGCTGTCATCCGACATAGAGTATGTTCAGATTTTTCCATCAATTCAAATAGCATAAACTAATCGCTATATTTAACTATTTTCACCGTATTCCAATTTGGTCCCATAACACCCAAATTATGCAATTATAGTGTGAATCATAGTTATTAACACAACTCCATTTACTGCCCAGCACCTTTCTGTCTTTTTTTCACCCTTGTTTCTAAAAACATAGCAACAATGATATTCAAAGCTACGAGACGGGAGTCAATCTTTGTAGAATTTGGTGCCTTTTTAGCCCCCACTTATTTCAGGCAATAATCATGTAACATGCCCAAAGGCATATGCAGGATCAGACAAAACCCTCAGATTCCCTGAACTTGTTTCTGCCACTGTGCTATTTAATTTTTCACTTGATCCAGCATTATTTTGTATACTTTCTCCTTAATTATATTCTCATATCTCCTCCTTACCTTCTGCCATTTGATTTCACAATCCTTCATTCTTTTCTATATCTTGAATCAGCATCAGGTTCTTCTCTTCCACATTGACCATTTCATGTTCTTTCTGCTTTTTTTTTGGCTGCCACTGCTGCAGTGTTTTAGGCCTTTTAGTCTTCTTACAATTATGTCCACCCATTAAGCATGTTTCACAGTGCCACTTTACCTTTCACATCTTTGATCATAACTTTTTTTGGGACTTTCTGTGTTATATCCGTCTCCAACAAAATTCTATCACATGACACGCTAAGCTTACGACTCATGGTAAATCCCTGATCACACCACCGTTGTGTGTAAATTTCTCACACAAGTTTTGTGTGCCGTTGTGAACTCGTGAGCTTTTCTCTTCCTAATTTTTTTAATTAGTGATATTTTATCATCCTAAATTTAAACTTATAATTTATAGTTTCAATCTGATTGATGTGTTGGTTTTTTGGTGAGTCCTTTTAAAATTTGATGTTGATATTTCTTTTTTGGAATATTAATGTTTATATTTTGTGTATCCTTTGATGTTTAAGGGCCTGAAATGGTTCTTTAAGTTTTAGTAGTAATGTTTTAGTTTTTTTTGTATGCAAGTTACATTTCGATGCTTTAAAAATAAAGTTTATTTTATATTGTTTGTCGATTTTAATTTGATGAGTATTTTAGTATTTTTATTTGATGTTTTATTCTCTTATTTTTATCTTTAAATACTTTTTAAAGAACAATTGAAACCTAATTTTAAAGGTAAAATTGTTGTTTTCCATACAATCACTTCCATTAAGATATATAACGATATTTTAAAAATGAAACCATCAGAAGATGGAGGGAAATTTTATTTGGCTTCCCTAAGCCTTTAAAAAGTAAAACAGAAAACAGAAGAATACAAGTAGCCATCGGCCAAAGTTAGTATCCTATGAATACATATGAGAGCTAAAAAACTCCCAAACCAGCCGTAGTTGGTTCCAAAAGAAATGGGACTAACCTATGTTAGTAAGATGAAACAAAAGTAGTCTTGGTAAGAAGAGTTAAGCATATACAAGAGCTTGCCATGATCACAAATTATAGCTCTGTACCTTCGGACAATTTAGTGATCGTAAAAACGAAGCACAACTTAGTCAAAAGGTTGAGCTAAAATAAGGATAGACTTGTATTCAGAAAGGAGAAATAGTATAGCAGCTGGAAACTTCACTTCCTCTTCTGAGTTAGCCATGGGCAGTGTCCATAGAGAAAGAGGTCTCAGAAATTGATGAAGGCTGAAAACAGGAGAAACCTTCCTGAGCAGAAAACCATTCTTTAGAGTTTACCATTGAGAAAGGAGGTTGTAATCTGGTACTGATGGAAGAACTTGAGTATACAATGAGCACCTGTAAAAATGAGTAGAATTAGTAGCATCCATTCTAAATTATTCTCAGTGAAGGAGTCATCATTTGATCTAGTCTAATTATACCCTGAACTGGTATGGGAAGAGACTTAAAAGAAAAAGTTCTTGATGATTTTGATGACAAAATAGACTTAGCAAGTGCATCAGATGTCTTATTTGCTTCTCTATAGATATAAACTAAAGAGCATGTTTTGAGCATGTGATGTATCTCATCAGCTAGCTGAAAAAGTTTCCAGTGTGCTGTTATAGGATTCAAGACATGAGAGATAGCATTAAGACAGTCAGATTCTATAATAATAGGATCAGGGTAAAAACAAGCAACTTGGAGTCCTAATTTGATAGCTTTCATCTCAGCTTCTAAAGGAGAGTTGGCATGAATATAAGAACCTTGAGCTGAAATGAAAGCACCCATGTTATTCCTCACCACCAAACTAATCCCTGCCCTCTGAGATAATTTACACCAAGAGGCATCAACATTTAGTTTTATACCAGAACAGGGTTTAGACCAAACAACTTTGACAAACCTGGGTTTGGGTGGTTTTTTTGCAGTGGGGAGAAAACTGTGGTCTGCAATCAGCATCAATCTGATTGGAAATAAAAAAAGGCTTTGCTGAGAAGAGATAGAAGAGATATTCCTTAATCTGTTTGAGGACTGATGAGGTGTGAGGTTTAACATTATAATACAGCCATCTATTCCTCACTTTCCAGAAAAACCAACATGTGATTGATGAAGTCAAACGCAAGAGCAAGTTATGGAAACTAGATAGGCCAGGGAAAGTAAAGTAGAAAGATAATATTTCCCAAAGTGAGGGAAAACATCTGTCAGCAATACCCATAAAATTATGTATGACCTTCCACACTTTCACAGCAAAGATGCACGAATTAAAAAAATGATTTAGAGAATCCTCATTTTCACACATGCAGCATTTGGAAGGAAGATTGAATTTCATAGATTTCAGAATATTATCAAAAGGCAGGAGGGAGTTAATCATTCGCCACATAAAAACTGAAACCTTCTTCTCATGTCTTGGATTCCAAATATGATTAATTGAGGAGATACTACCTCTTTGTTCCCTGAGCAATCTGTAGGCAGATTTGAAAGAGAAAGATCCGCGAATGTCAGGCTTCCAAATAAGTCTATCTTCTCTGTGAGGAGATAGACTAAATCCTGCAAAAGACTAACAATGTCAGGATTAAGAATAGGTATCAGGTGGGGTAAGAAATTGCCCCTGTTGTGAAAGAAAGAGGCTACTGTACAATCCTCAGGAATGAAAGTAAAGTCAGGTTACAATGATCTATGATAGCGCCTTTATCTAACCAATATGAGGTCCAGAAATTACAGCTACCAGCACCATGAATAACTCTGGTATGAGATTCAGACCAGGAGTTAACCAAACAAATTCTCTTCCAGGTTTGGGAGCATTGAAAAAACCTAGGCAGGGATGCTATAAAATAAGTCCATAAGGCCTTTGCAGTTTGAAACTTCCACCATAGTTTTACAAAACATGTATTAATGATGGTATGAATCGACCTAAAACCTAATCCATTCTGGTCAAGTGGGAAACATAAAGCATCCCACTTTTTCCAGGACTTTTTAGGCCTGAACTCAGTCTGACCCCAGAAAAAAATACTCAACCTCCTTTCAATTTGTTAAATGATCTGTTTTGGAGGTTTGAGGACAGACCAAATGTGCTGAGGCAATGAATAAATGCAAAATGCAAGATTGAATAAGAGTGATCTTACCTCCATTAGAAAGCCATTTATTTTTCCAATTATTGAGTCTTTTATCAAGTTGCTCAATTAATGGTTGAAAATAAAAGTTTTTCACAGCACGTTTAAAGATAGGAACACCAAGATATTTGAAAGGAAAACAGCCCGATTTCTTGCCTAAAATCCTTTTGATGTGAGAGATGTGGGAAAAGGAAGCATGCTTGCTAATAAAAACATCACTTTTTTCAAAATTGATTCTCTGTCCAGTGGTTTCCTCAAATGTCACCAAAAAGGCCTTAAATCTAACAAGAGTATTGGTGCTGGTTTTAAGGAATACCACAGTGTCATCAGCATAGCTAAGATGGGAAATTTTGAGAGCATTAGAAGGGAGATCATAATACTGAAGCTTACCAATTTCAAAGATAAAGGCAAGACTTCTTGTAAAAGCTTCAGTGAAAATATTAAAGAGAAAAGGAGAGAGGGGGTCACCTTGTTTAATACCTCTTGATGGATGAAAGAAGCCTACCGGTTTTTCATTTAATAATACTGAAAACCATGCTTGGGACAGATTTTTCATTATGTTATATACAAACTGTCCATGAAAGCCAAATTTGAAAAGAATACTAGACAGAAAGGACCATTTCACCCTATCAAAAGCCTTCCTAAGATCTAATTTAACTATACAGTTATGATCCCTAGTCTTCCTATCTAAAAATCTCACCATTTCTTGTAGGTAGATGACATTGTCAGAGATGTCCCTATCTTTCATAAAAGCAGTCTGATGGGGAGAGATGATTTTAGACATCAGGGGTTTAAGTCTTTCCATTAATAATTTAGAGCAAATCTTATTCAAAACATTGGAAAGACTTATAGATGTAAAATCATCAAAAGAGATAGGTATATCCTTTTTAGGAATAATAGTGATCCAGGTACTTGCAACACCTCTGGGAATATCATGACCAGAAAGAAAATTATTTACAGCAGAAAGAAGGTCAGTAGCAATGATGTCCCAGGATTTTATGAAATATTTTGAAGTGACTCCATCTGGACCCGGACTACTGTTCTTATTAAGATTAAAAACTACACTCCTCAGTTCTTGTAAAGATGCTAATCTGATGAGACTAGCATTATCATTTTCATCAATAAGACTGGGAATCTGGCTGAGAAAATGAGATTGGAAAAGACCGGGCCCCTGATCTTCTTCAGTTAACAAATTTTCATAATAGTGAATGG
Organism: Rubia yunnanensis; assembly: GCA_037428765.1. Classification (NCBI taxonomy): domain Eukaryota; kingdom Viridiplantae; phylum Streptophyta; class Magnoliopsida; order Gentianales; family Rubiaceae; genus Rubia; species Rubia yunnanensis. The sequence goes on along the minus strand of CM075063.1, from coordinate 53,678,858 downwards.
CCTCATTTTCAATATCAACCGGTTCATCTAGCCATCTACCATCACTACTTTTGATTTTAGTAATGTTCAATCTGCCTCTCCTTTCCTTGACAGAATTATGGGGAAAAAAGAGTGTTTTCATCCCCTTCTTTTAACCATTTTATTTTTTACTTCTGTTTCCAGAAACTATTTTGCTCTTTAATAGCTCTAAGAAGGTCTGCTTTGGTTTTTTTTAGCTTAAGAAGCTCAGTAGGGGAGCTGTTCAAATCATATTGTACCTCCTGAACACATACTTCTTCCTCAGCCTTTTGTACATTGGCATGTACATTTCCAAAATGATCATTTTTCCAAATTTTTAGAGCTTTTTTAAGTCTGATCATTTTAAGGAAAAAACCTAGCATCCCTGACTCTGAGATAGGGGGACTCCAATTTTGTCTAACAAAATCATTAAAATGATGCCTTTTATACCATGCATTGAGAAATTTGAAAGGCCTAGGGATGGATTGTACAGAGCTACCTACTGTTAGAAATAGAGGGTTATGATCAGAAGTGCTTCTATTAAGCACTTGAATGGAGGAGGAAGGGAACCTAGAGCTCCACTCAACAGAACACAGACCTCTATCTAGCCTCTGGATGGTAGGCCTTTTTAACCTATTATTGCTCCATGTAAAAGAATTGCCAACTGTGTTAATTTCTTCCAATTCCATAACTTCAATAAAATCATTAAAATCCTTAATACTACCTAATTTAGGAGTACAAGGACCTTTATATTCATTTACAGAGGTTATAGCGTTGAAATCACCTATGTAGACTGTAGCATTACTAGTTCTAGATTTAAGATCAGACCACAAATTCTGCCTTCCTTTCCTAGTTCAAAACCCATAAATGAAAATTGCCTCCATTGCAATATTCATTTTTTGGCTATGAATAAGGACTGAAAGAAACTGCTGATTGTCAGTGATAGAAAAAAGTTAAAACATTATTCCAGAATAACCAAATCTGACCAGTGTTCACATGCATACATTTGTCAAAGCGTAATAAAGACCTATACAAATCACATTGCAAATTATCATGCATAGGCTCAATTAAACAGAGAAGATCAAATCTGTGTGTATTTATTAAAGTGGATAGCCTCCTCATAGAAGAGTCCATGCCTCTAATATTCCACACCAAAAATTTAAGTTTCATGGTTGTACTAATCATCAGAAACATTGGAGCAGCTTTTTGACCTAGTCATAATCCTATTTAACTGAGTTAAAAAGGTATCAGGCTGGGGTTTTGTTTTTTTCTTTTGAGCAGGTTTTTTAGCAGGAGGTTCAGGAAAACTTACCTGTGTGACCTGAGTGACCTGGTCATTCTTTTGTAAAGGGGGTACTGTAATACCTACTGGTATCTCAGAAATGGTAGGAGTTTCCTGTGGGTCATCTTGAGTCTCCATGTTCTCACTTGTGTCATAAAGTGGCAGGAATCTATTGTATGAGGACCTCTGCTGAGAGTGGAAGAGTTTCTGAGCAGCAACAAAAGGACTGTAAGGGGGGTAAATCTCACTGCTGGGAACCTGAATATCGTCAACAACATATCTTGGTTCCCTTCTTCTCACAGGCTCAGAAAAACCCATAAGTGAAACCTCTGTTACTTGAGAGGGAGTACCCTCTTTCTGTATAGTTTGAGCATCCATATCATGGCCTTCATCAGTACTTTTAGAGGAAATGGCAGGGTTGAGATCATTGGGAGTCTAGGCTCAGAAACCACAGTAGAAACTGCATTGTCAGAATTAATCAGAGCATCCTCTGAAACCTTCCCAGACACCTTATCAGAAACATTGTCATCAGAAACAATAACAAACTCCTTCGCAACAGTGGCTACCATAGGCACATCATCAGAGTGGCTTGCATTCAGAGTTGTAGCAGTGACAGACCATTTCAGGAGGTGTAACAGGTCTATAAAGTGTAGGGTTGGATAGGGGGTTGGTGGTCACATTCACTGATGGCAGATCAGCAGCCTGTAGTGAAATTTTGTCATTCTCCATTTCATCAAAAATGGATGGGGGATGAGGTAGCTTGCTACCAGTAGGTTTCCATTTAGGAGAGGAGATAGGGGGGTCTTGGTGTCTAACAGGAGGATTTCTGGTTAGCTGCACACTAGGGTTAAAATTACAATATTTATCAGAGTGGCCAATCCTAGAACAATGGCTGCAGTAGGATGGAACATTTTCATATTCCACCCTACATTTAACATGGTTCCTTTCAGTACCAATTCTGATAATAGGTTTCAAAGGTTTTAGGAGATCAAATTCGACACAAATTTTGATGGCTGAAGGTCGGGTAATTCCTTCAGTAGCTGCATCCATTTTAATATATGATCCAATTGTGTTACCAACATCCTCAATTGTACCCATGTTATAGAAAAAAATAGGAATGTCACGAACAGTTACCCAGAGTGGAACAATGGAGGATTCAGTGTTGGGAGAAAAGTCTGGAGTCCACCGGAGAACCTTCATCGGACGACCATTGAGGAGTCACATCCCTTTTATCCAGCACCGCTGAAAATCATCCATCTTCTCGAAACGTATCAGCACATGCTTGTAATCAATCGGACCTAATTGATATCGCCCTTGAAAACCCACAGTCCTAAAAACCAGTTCCAGTTGCTCCATAGTTGGGCGACCTCTAGTAAACTTGCCAATCAGTGCATTTGAGTAATGAGAGGACAGTAACTGGACCTGTTCTTCAGTGTATAGACAAGCCATATCACCCAGGTATTCCCTTTTCGGATTAAGATTTGGGTTATTAGGAAGTGAGCAGAGGGGAGCTGAACGAGAGGTGAGAGCAGATAGGAAGGTTTTAGAACCCCCCGGCGGTGGAGGTTCCGCCATGGGAAGAAATTTCCGGCAAAAAATCGCCGATAAAAGTGACCGTTATCAGTTGATCGTTATCGCCGTTGAGTGTGAATTGCAAAAAAAGTTAGAAGTAAGATATCTAAAGATAAAAGACTAATGTTTACATATCAATCACTTGCAATAAAATGAGCAAGTTTGGCAAAATCATGTCCAAAGCGAGCAATATATTCTTTCTTTGAAGAATTCTACTCACTTATATTGCTTCTTTTGGTTTTCTTCAAGTTCATATCGAGTTTGGATTTACTGATCATGGTTACCACTATAGAGCTTCAACTTCTTGATCTTTAAATGTTCAAATTTGTTTGGTTTTCATTGTTTTTTATTTAGTATTTCACTATTTCATTTTATATAGTATTTTGTTTGATATCTTCTTTAACTTAGTGATTCATTATTTTAATTTGTATTTATATTTTTTGTATTTGATATTCAATTCTTTTAATTTAATATTTCAACATTTTTGTTTGATTTTTTTTATTATTTTAATTTAATTTTCATTTTTATAATTTGAATTTAATATTTAGCATTTTCATTCGATATTTCATTATTTTAATTTGATGTTTATTTTAATTAATTATACTTGATATATTAATATTTTATTTAATATTTTTATATTTTTATTTAATGTTTCATTATTTGAACTGAATTTGAGACGTTAAATTCAAACACATTAACCAAACATCATTTTCCTATTTACAGCCTAAATCTAATTTTATTTTCAACATAAAATTTCTTGCCCCTTCCATTTTCCCTATCGACCATCCCATCGGAATTGTCCCTGCGCCTTATATGGTCCCTGTAATTTCCTTCACGATCGTCACCCTCTTGATTTTCCTGCTATGGGGAAAACACAACATAGCTGCACAGGTGCCTTGCCCATCTCCTTATTCGTTGCTTTTCTCTTCCTTTTAAAAAAAATATAAATATACCACTGAAGTGGGGGATATCTTTTGGGATCCCAAGCCCATCCTGATTTCAAAATACATAAGAAGTTTATAAGATGAACTTAAATGTTTGTCCTATTTTTTTTTTTAAAATTAACCATCCATAGATGGGGGAAATTATATCAGGCCTTCCTAAGCCATGAAAAGAAAACTTTACAGGAAGAAAGATGAAGCCGTAGCTTAGTTAGGTTATACAGGAGTGAGCACTAGGCTCATTAAGCAACATTTGTTGCTTCCAAAAGCATGAAAGGAAAGAGTTAGGTATAGGATTACAGAGTGGTCTAAGTAAGAGATCATCGAACTTGTTGGTGAATCGCATGGCGAAACAGAAGTCAGTCAAAGTCACCTTACTTAGACTAAGAAGCTAATCCTCGGTCGATAGGCAAGTTCCGAGTTTAACAACTAGTGATGAGGTGAATAAAAGTCCTTGATGAATATGAATCAAGTGGATTGATGTAGATGTGAAAGAGATGGGTGCATCGGATTTGATCAGCAGTATCCATGATGCATTGTAAACCTTGAAGTTCATCCTGATCGTGCAATGCCTGATGTTGCCACCAGAAACATAACATCCCACAAAATGTCAGCCTCACAGAAGAATTCATTTAGCAAGAACCGGGATCATCCAGTTCCTAGCCATCAACCTGCAAATATTAGTTGCAATCAGTAGCATCCATTCAACTAACCATCCGTATAGAAGGTGTACCCACTTGATCTAATCTAATTAGTCCCTGTACAACATTAGTCAGGCTCTGAAACCTAAGCAAAGATGAGGTGGTCTGGTTTCTGAGACAATCTTTAGCAAGAGTATCCGCCACCAAATTTGCTTGTCTTTGAACATGCATTAGATTGACTCCCCCCAAGAGTTGATGAATCTCATCAGCTAATTGAAACAATTGCCATGGGGCATTTAGGGCTTCAATCACATATTTTACAGCATTGAGGCAATCAGATTCCAAACAAATAGAAGGGTAAAGTTCTGGACAATTTTGTAAGGCAAACCTAATTGCTATCATTTCTGCCTCCAAAGGTGAGTTGGCAGGGGAAAACATAGTATGTGCGGCAATAAAACCAGCCCTACCATCTCTGACAATCATACCTATTCCACTCATGTTAGAATGACAACACCACGCAGCATCGACATTAATTTTATAACCTGTGCATGGTTTTGTCCAAGCAATTTTATAGATGTTTGGCTTCAGAGGTTGTTTGGTCAGAGGTAGAAAAGAATGATCTGCTATGGCTATATCCATCCTAGAGACTACAAAAACCGGTTTGGCAGTGAACATATAAAAAATTTGGGTCCTTATATGGTTTAGGACTGAGCCTATTACTGAATTGACAGAATCATGCAAACATTTATTCCTAATTTTCCACAAGTTCCAGCATGTTATTATAGCAGAAGATGAATGATTACAGAATGTAGTGAGCTTATTCCAGTATAAGTGAGATAAAAGGAGAGTCTATCCCATACAGATGGGAAATCCCTATCCCTAATTCCCATAAATGGATGAATCAATTTCCAAACTTGCACAGTAAATTTACAGGAATTAAAAAAGTGATCGAGAGAATCCTCATGTTTATGACATATACAACATTTAGAAGGCAGTGAAATTCTCAGATTACGCAGAACATTATCAAATGGTAGAAAAGAGTTCATCATTTTCCACATGAAGACAGAGACCTTTTTTTCAATTCTAGTGCTCCAAAGATATTGAAAAGAAGCCACAGTACCTCTTTGATTCCTGAGCAAAAGGTAAGTTGCTTTGAATGAAAACTCACCCTTGATTCCTGGTTTCCATATAAGTCTGTCCTTTCTGTGTATTGATAACTTAGCTTCCTGTAAAAGAGAAATGGCATGAGTAGGTAGTACTATACAGATTTTAGGAAGCATAAGTGATCTATTTGTAATAAAGTCAGAAACAGTACAGTTAGAAGAAATATCAACATCCATTTGGTCACAGAGATCCTGTAGAGGCCCTATGTCTAACTAGTTGGCAGTCCAGAAATTACAATCCCCTGTTCCTACTATGACTCTAGATTGAGGTTCTGCCCAAGCATTTATGAAACAAATCCTCTTCCAGTTTGGTGAAGACCTGGAAGAGGGTGACAGTGATGCAACAAAATGTGTCCATAAAGCCTAAGCCTTTTGGTATTTCCACCAAAGCTTAACAGAACATGTATTAATTATGGTGGTTATTGATCTAAAACCTAGACCATTTTGGATGATAGGATAGCAAAGTGCATCCCACTTCCTCCATGCTCTTTTAGGTTTTAGATCATTAAACCCCCAAAAACATTTGCTCAATTTTTTTTCTATGACTGAAATGACCTGCTTACTCGGTTTTATAACTGACCATATATGCTGGGGTACAGAGTATATGCATGATTGTATAAGTGTAATTTTCCCTCCAGCCGAGAGCCATCTATTTTTCCAACTACCTATTCTACTCTCTATTTGTTCAAATAATGGTTGGAAATATATCTTCTTTGCTCTCCCAGTAAAAATGGGAACTCCTAAATATGTGAAAGGAAACTTTCCAATTTTCATGCCTAGTGTTCTCCTTATTTTATTAACTGTGTTCACACTTGCATGTTTCCCTATGAAGAGGACACTTTTATTGTAATTAATCTTTTGACCCGTAACCTCCTCAAATGTAGCCAGAAAGGCCTTAAATCTGATCAAAGAATTATTACTGGCTTTCAGAAAGACCACAGTATCATCAGCATAAGATAAGTGTGAGATTTGGATTGCATTACCTGGAAGACCATAGTATGACAAGCTACCATTCTGAAAAATAAAGGACAGGCTTCTAGTAAAAGCCTCTGAAAAAATATTAAAAAGGAAGGGTGATAAGGGATCTCCCTGTTTGATACCCTTTGTAGATTGAAAGAAACCTACAGGCTTACCATTTATTAAGATAGAAAACCATGCCTGAGACAGGTTCTTCATGACAAGAAAGATGAATCTAGCATGAAATCCAAATCTAGCAAGCACAGAATAAAGAAAAGACCACCTAACTCTATCAAAAGCTTTCTTGAGATCCAATTTAACAATGCAGTTAGGTTCTCTTTATTTTTTGTTTAAAAATCTTACCATTTCCTGAAGGTAGATCACATTATCAGCGATATCTCTACCCTTGAGGAAAGTTGTTTGGTGATTTGAGATGATTTTAGGCATTAGAGGCTTTAGTCTTTCCATTAATATTTTAGAAAACATTTTGTTAATTACATTGGAGAGACTAATTGGTCTATAATCCTCAAAGGTAGTTGGTGTACATTTTTTTGGTATGATTGTAATCCAGGTACTACCAATACCTCTTGGGATATTATTCACAGTTAGAAAATCTTGTACTGCAGATAGTAAGTCATTAGCAATTATATCCCAAGATTTAATATAGAATTTAGCCGTGAATCCATCCGGGCCAGGGCTACTGTTCTTATTAAGTCCAAAAACAATAGTCTTAAGTTCAGAAATCGAAACGGATTGCAGTAGCCTATCATTATCTTCCTGAGTGATCACTTTTGGAATCTGACTTAGAAAGTGAGGCTTGAATAAATTACTATCAGGGGAGCTATCCTCGGTTAGAAGATCCTGGAAGTAGTGAATGGATTCATTCTCAATGTCTTGTATATTATCTAGCCACTGACCATTACCACTTTTAATTTTTGTGATCTTTAGCCTACATTTTCTTTCCTTAACTGAGTTATGAAAGAAACTGGTGTTATTATCCCCCTCCTTTAACCATTTAACTTTGGCTTTGTGCTTCCAGAAACTTTTCTGTTCTACTAATGCCCTAACCAGCTTAGCCTTTGCCTCCTTAAGTTTCACCATATTCTCAACAGTTGCATCCAAGTCATAAATTTCTTCTTTTTCTTTCAGGATGGATTCAGATTTTAAACATTGTCATTTATATTTCCAAATTCTTCTTTATTCCAGATTTTCAGTTCTTTTTTCAGTCTCAGAAGTTTAAGGAAGAAGCCTATCATTCCTGATTTTTGAATCGGGACATCCCAGCTTTGTTTAACTACTTCACTAACTTCATCCCTTTTGTACCAAATATTAAGAAATCTAAATGGCCGAGGGGTGGATGTAATATCACTACCTATAGTGAGTAGCATAGGATTATGGTCCGAGGAGATTCTATTAAAAATGTGGACAGAGGAGTTAGGGAAAGTAGCCGACCAAGAAGCTGTACATAGGCCTCTATCCAATCTTTGAATAGTGGGATTCCTTAACCTATTATTACTCCAGGTAAATAGGTTGCCTACAGTATTTATTTCTTCCAAAGCCATAACATTAATAAACTCATTAAAGTCCCTCATACTTCCAAGTTTCGGAGTAGAAGGACCTCTATATTCATTTATAGATGTAATGGCATTGAAATCCCCAATGAAAATAGATTCAGGGTGAGTTATTGACCTAAGATCCGACCAGAGGGCTTTCCTACCATTTCTAGTTCTGAGACCATACACAAATACAGCATCCATGCTTTTGTTCAGATTGAGGCTATTCATTGTAACAGCTAAAAATTGCAGGTTATCAGATTTAACTGTTAGAGATATGCTAGCATTCCAGAAGAGCCAAATCTGGCCATTATTTGCATGCATACAATTGTCAAAATGTAATAACTGTCTTTAAAGATCACATTGCATGTTATCATGTTTAGGCTCAATTAGACATATAAGCTCAAATTTATGTCTGCTTATCAAATTATTAAGCCTTAGCATAGAAGTATCCATTCCCCTAAGGTTCCAAACTATAAGCTTAATCTGAATTGTTGTGCTATTCATAGGGAAACATTGTTAGAGCTTTTTGATCTAGTCATGATAGTATTTAACTGGGTTAAATAAGTCTCATTACTATGGTTAGACACTTTATGTTCTTGTTTCCCTTTTTTTTTCTTGACCTAGATTGAGAGGTTGCAGAAGTTACCTAACTTACCCAATGAGTATCAGTTCCAGCACCAATGTCAGTATATAAGGAGTTTGTATTGTCACCAGGAATATCATCATCATCAGATATGTCCTCATCCTCGAGTGGCAGGAATCTATTCTACCTGTCTTTGTGTTGAGAGAAAATGAAACTTTTAGCAGCAAGAATTGGGTTAAATGGTGAGAAAGGCTTACCCCGTTTGCTAGGAATATCATCCTTAGCAAAACCTGGCCTTGTGGTAAGATTCGGTGGAGCAGATAGGGATATCTTGTACAGTTTTGTAGGAGACTGAGGATTCAGGATTATGACCTCAACATTTTCTTCCTGATTCTCCCTTGGATATCCATTATTGTCATCATTCTGCTGAATTTCATTGGACTGATTGAGGATCAAGGACTGGTCTTCAACTAGTTTTTCATTCCTATCAACTGGTTCCAGACTCAATTCTACAGACTGCTCAGTAACAATATTATCGTCAGTCAAATCATGTATCTCATGGATCCTATCTACCACCAGTTTAGGAGAATCAGTACCCTCCAAATGTTCACCCCCAAAGTCTGATACTCCCTTCTGCGTGGGGATATATTTAAATTTCTGGGAATACAAGGTCTTGAGTTTTTCATTAGCAGAGACTCCAGAACCCCCAGCCATATTGTGGTCATCATAGTTTGGACTTATTCCATCATATATCAGATCATCTTGACCTCTCTGTTGGTTCTTGGTTTGGGTTATTATCTTTTGTTCACTTATTACCTTATTACCAGGTTTTGGTTTATCCATCCTATTGTTCCTTGGTTTCTTAAGTTCCGGATGTAGATAAATATAGAGATTATCATCATGCCCTATGGCTTTGCAGTGGTGACAATAGAGTGGGAGTTCCTCAAATTCTAGGGGAAGTTTGACTACATTGTACTCTATCCCATCCTCTTCAATACCCACCCTAATACAAGATGGTTGTTTCTTTTTTAGATCAATTTCAATACATATCTTAACCGCAGAGGGTCTAGATAAAGCAGCAGTCGCTGCGTCCATTTTGATGTAATTTCCTATTTGATTCCCCATTGATTCTAACATAGCAATGTTGTAAAAGAAAACCGGAACACAGGGGATGGTAACCCAGACTGGTACTATTGAAGATTCAATTTCAGGGGTAAAATCAGTATTCCATTTAAGAACTTTCATTGGTGCTTGATTGAAAACCCACTGACCTTTAATCCATAGCCTCTGGTAATCTTCCTTATCTTGAAACCGGATGAGGATGTGTCTGAAGTCGATTGAACCCAACTGAAATTTACCTCTAAATCCCACTGAGTTGAAAGCCTCATTGAAGACAGTCATTGATGGCTTACCTCTGGCAAACTTCCCCACTAGGGCATTTTGGTAGTGAGAAGCGAGAGTTTCCGCCTCTTTCCGAGTTACCAGACAAGCAATTTCCCCCTTGTATTGGGTTTTGGGTACTATTTCAGGGTTGGATGGAAGGGAGGCATTGAGGGGTGGTGGCCGATTACCTAGTGCTTGAAGAAAAGTTTTGGCCGCCGTGTTTCCACCGCGGCCAGGCGGAGGAGCCGCCATAGTAGGGGGAGGAGATTCGGTTATATGACCGTTAGCAGTATGAACAGTGTGAATAAAACGGTAAAACGGAAAGAAGGAGGAGATGGTGAATAGTAATATGTGTTTCGCACCTCTGTTCGCACACACAAACAGTAAACGATTTTCAAAGCCTAAATGTTTTGTGTTGGAATTTATTGAATGATAAATGTTTGTCCTAGACTATTGGTTGAAGTAGAATATTTTGCTTCCAAAAGAATGAGTGTAGTTAGAAAACTTGGTGCACACGGATTTTCTCCAAGAAAAATTAATCTTCATCTCTTCATACCAAAACTCTTTACCACCAGAGACTCTAGACAAATTGTGGGGAGAGTGAACAATTTTAGATCATAAAGATGGAAGCCCTCAACAACTAGAAAATTCACCATCTTATCTGCATGTCATACCATCAGACAGAAAAGGCTGCAGGTAATGTCATTAAAAAAGGTAGGGAATAATGTCATTCCCTCTGAATTATCTGTTTTCATTTGGAAGTCACTAAATCAGGCTCTCCCTTTTGATGATATTTTAATGTGATTGGGATTTCTTTGTGTTTTAAAATGTCCTCATTATTGTAGCTCAGATTCATTAAACCATTTTTTTTACACTCATACAATGCGGCTAACATTCTGTGAACCACATGTTTACCCTAATAAATCTCCCGCAAAGACACTTTGAACATATTTTTGATAGATTATCGTGGATTTGGCATGTTAAGGGATTTTCAGTTTCCAAATTCAAAATCCTATTAGTCTACTCAGTTCTTACTTGTTGGATATAATGTATTGAAGAAACCATTACTTATTTCAAGGTTCAGTCTACTCTATTGACTTCATATTAAAGGACATCACCTTTTTAGCTGCCCAGATTCTATTTATGTGCCCTTTTAGGAAAAATGATGATACATAGGACATAAGAATAAAGGGTTTAACTCCTAGGTGGATAGATAAACCTAGGAAGGTAGTTTCTCTTGTATCCTGGCACTCTCTTTAGCAGGGCTTCAAACTAAATGTCGATATGGAATTTATGATAAACAGAAGACAATCAATGGGATGCATCATCAAAGACACCACATCAACACCTATTCTCATGGGCAGCAAGTACATAGAAACTGAAAACCCACTCCAGGCTGAATTGATAGCACTCATCTCAACCACTAAGGTAGGTATACAGAATGGATATCTTCCGCTAATTGTTGAAAGTGATTCATTACAGGTAATACGCATCGTGAGCCAGAGCTCCAAACTGCCATGAAGACTCAAGTCGCAGATATGAGAGCTCTTTTCTCTCATTTGGCAACTTTTGGTCTTTTTCAAACACATTCGAAGAGAAGGAAACCGGGTAGCTCATGCACTTGCTCAAACTCAGGATCACTCATTCCCAGCCCAAGTAGTAGGTGTTACTGAACCAGCCAAGAAAGCACTGCCAGGAGATAAAATCAAGCTACCTACCTTAAGGATCTCCCGGCTAAATCATCCTACAAACATTGAAGACCATAGTTTATGGAAAACTTAGTCAAATACTCTCTCTTCATTGTATTATTATGGAAAGCATGTTGTACACCTGACTTAGGATTCAAGTAACACATGGGTGGAGCTTGAATTACTAAGAATGTGTACACCAAGTTTTCATTGCTCTTCTCTTGCTTTGATTTTGCATCAGCCCCTTTACCTCTCGTAGGTGGATTTTTAGGGGATGGAGTCTTCAAATTCAACCGCCCAATATCCTTTTCGGAAGAATCAATAATCCCGTTGCAAAAGTTCCCATTCTAGCTGTTGGTTTTTGGAGCTGGAACTCTCCCATTCAGAATCCTATCATTCACGACCGAGGACATAGCGAGTTGACGGAGAAGAAGAAAATCATTCCGGTAATTCATTTAATCAAAATTGTATTTCAGTTTTTTTATTTTTACAGGTAAATAAGACCTGGAGATTAAAATAATTATAAATTTAACCTCAAATATTATTTTCTATTATCATTTATTTTCAGTACCCCCATATACTTACCGGGACACGGTCTCGGGGGAGACAGGCTCACAGCTTTAATGTAAAGTTATAAATTTTAAGTTTTAGTGATCGGTTTACTTTCTTACTTCCATAGAAGAAAAACAAATACGAGAATTAATTCCTTCATATAAAAGTAAGATAATCCACTTTGACTTTTATTGTTGAAATTGGATCATTTTGATCACAAACTTTAGCTTGTAATACATAATAGAATGAAGTTAAACTATATTAGAATAATAGTAATTAACAAAGAGTTTGTCTCCTGCGAGATCGTCTTACCGTAAAACTAAGGACTAGAGGAAAAATAGTAAAATTGCAAACCAAATTTGGGGTAAAATTATATATAATTTGGACTTGGGGTCTATAATGAAAAATGGAAAAAAAATATATATATAGACCAAACAACAAACCACCAAAAAAACAGAAATGGACTCATCACCTGCTTCTCGCCTGCTCCGCTGTTAAATCCTTACCTCTCCGTCGTTGCCACCACGCCTCTCCGTCGTCATAGCCTTGCCTCTCCACCGTCACCACCTCGCCTCTCCACCTTCACAACCTCGGCTCTCCACCGTCACCACCTCGTCTTCTCCGCCATCGATTCAGAGTGTCAAACCTATATCCAAAATTGGACGCTTCACCTCTCTGTCGTCGTCTCCTCACCTTCTTTACTTTTTTTCTGGCCATCCGCATCGTTGTCTTCAATTTCTTAGTCACCGACGTTGGGATTCGTTGTGCATGAACGTTAATCGCTGAAATTCATCACCGGCATCATCTTCAGTCACCGGCGGAAAGTAGCGACCCATGTTTTCCGCCATTACATTCGAGTGGGTCAAAATCGAGGTCAAATCTGACGACTGAATCAGTGAAGATAGGGCTTGGTGGAGGGTGGGAGATGCTCATGAATGCAACCGAGAAGATTATAGTGAGGAAGGGGAGGTTCGAAGTCGAATCCAGCAACTGATTCCGGTTGTTAGGGTTACAACGATGATCCAAATTCAGGTGAAAAGTAATATGGGTCGTGTCAAATTTGGGCTGAAAACATGAGTTTTTATTGAGCTAATATGCAATTTTATTTAATACCCATGAATCATATCCAACTATAAAAACATCAAATTAAAAGTAAATGATATCAAATAAAAATCTTAAATCTTCAACTTAAATAAATGTATATCAAATAAAATACTGAAAAAAATATATTTAATACATTAAATAAAATATTAAAATATGTTTAAAAAAACACTATACAAAACATCAATACAAAAATAGTCAAAAATAAATATTAAATTTAAAAGATAAATTCACACTATTAAAACATCAAAAATAAGTCTAATAAAAATATAATATTCAAATAAAACATCAATATCAATTTTTAAAATGACATGCTGAAAAAGCTAGCAGATCAATTAAAAAGAAAATATCGCAAACAATGTTGAAAATATACATTCCACTGTAGTTGCATTTAAAATAACTTCTTTAACATTTCAATTCTGTCCACTGATGTTTTTATTATTTTTGCATGATACTTTACAGCTGCAAGATGATACGTGTCTTTATGTATATTACGAATGAATAAGACATAAAACATCAAACACTAATAACACAGAATCAAATGAATTTAATTAATCATCACCGGCAGAACAAAATTAGCTTACAGAATTGGAAACATTTAATTTAAGTTTTACGTCAGCCAGTGAAAATGCCAATCATCGTAACTATCGAACCATTTAACATTATTCATTAACAAAAAGGTTCAAATACCCTAAAAATCGCTAACATAAAAACTGAAAAATTTTAAATCAATCTAAAACATCAATAACAATCAAGCGCCTCAACACTAACAATCAACCATAATAACTGAAAAATCAAGGTTAAACAATACATCCTAAACAATCAAATTCTATTTTCCCTCGACTTGTTTCCCTTCGCCGCTACTATTTCACAAACTTGTCTTCTCCTGCTAGTTTTGAAGAGGATGACTCTCATACTCAATCAACACACAGATCAAAGGTCGACTATGGTTCTTTGTTCAAGGGAACACCTTTATAGCTTAGTTCCTCATGCTATTTTTTATTAACTCATCAATGGCATCATAGAGCTTTGTCATGGAAAGTATTCATGTTAAATAATATTTAACATCACGTACAGTAATTAAAACATCAACATCTGTAACTAAACATCACAATAGCACTCATAACATCACTGACAACTACATCGAGAAACATCGCATACAATATATAAAACATCAATTTCAAATTTAAAAATATCAACAACACACACTAAAATATCAAAACAAGAAAATTGAACATCAGTTGCATACTTGAACATGAAAACACCACAAGCATCAAACACAAAATTTAAAATATCACACCAACACAAATAAAAATACTTAAAGCTTAAACATGAAAGATCAAATACATAACCAGAAATAATAACAATAATATCTGAAACATCACAGCTGAAAAATAAGAAAACATAAGATCCCGCTTCCTTCTTGATTGTAGCATAACTGGACAAGTATTCTTAGACATCTAAGAAATAGAAACAACACCACAAAATTAGCACAAATCGTAACAAAACCCTAAGATATCACACTCAATCAAAATTGCACATCAATTGCACACTAAAGCATTAAAACACCACAAGCATCAAATATTGAAATTAAAACATCACACCAACATAGATAGCAAAACTTAAAATCTAAACACGAAACATCAAACAGAAACTAAAACACTACCAAGCGAAGACACCTCTAGCACCGGTTGTTTTGGTTCCTAGCACCGGTTTTTCGGTGGCTAAAAAACCGGTGCCTAAGTAAGTGATGTTACATTATCACCGGTTGAAGCAAAACCGGTGCTAAATTTCTTTTATTAGCACTGGTTATATTTTGCACCGGTTTAAGTTACCGGTGCTATAATGTACCATATTAGCACCAGTTTTTTGTAACCGGTGCTAGAAAAAACCGGTGTAAATTTTGTCATTCTTGCACCTGTTATAACACCGGTGATAAATAAAATTTTGTCGCACTGGATTTGTTAGCACCGGTTATGGAACCGGTGTTAAATCTGTATATCTAACACCGGTTTGTAGGTAGCACCAGTTTTTAAACCGGTGACAGAAAAATAAATTGCACCGGTTATAGTTTAGCAACGGTTTGGGAACCGGTGATAAAAAATAGCTTTATTGCACCGGTTATATGTTAGCACCGGTAAAAAAACCGATGCTAGAGTTGTTTATTTGCTGCACCGGTTAAATTTTCCACCCGTTTGAAAACCGGTGCAATGAAGTAAATATAGCACCGGTTATGATCGCACCTTTTTTTTAGTAGCGGTTTTGAAAGCGGTGCTAAAAGCGTTAATTTTGCACCGTTTAATATTAGCACCGCTTCTCTAATCGAAAGAAACCGGTGTTAAAAGCGTGAGTAACTATTGTGGTCACTGTAAGCTGCGGCGTGCTGCAGCTTCCAGCGTTCATCTTCTCACAGCCAGTTCCTTTGTTACGCTTGTCTTACAACCAGGTCCTTCCTTTTTTTCAAGCATGGTACCCATTATTTGTTGTGCGTAGTAACAGAATGGTGCACAAAGACAAATTGAACAAATTCCGAGCCACAATGATGCATAGACAAGAAAGTAGGTTGAAGAAAGCATTGAATCCGATGAAGTATAATTTATGACTAGCAAAATAAGAGCATGACGTGTTTCGTAGTGTCCTAAGATACTGAAACCCCCCTCATCGTCGAATTTGACGAGTATCAGAAGAGATGGTCTATTACCTTTCTCGTAACAGATAATACTAACCACTATCCGACGATTTGTGCAAGTCCTTGTATGATATGCAATTGAGCTATGCATTTTGACAGAGTATTTTTTGCAAAAATACAAACCTATTTCAAAGCAATACTCCGCAGTTCATCGCTCCTCAGTGGAGTGTAATCTTCCGGGAATTGCTGAAACAATGCATTAAATGACATGTTAAGAGAAGGATGTATATGTGAGGATAACAAATACATAGAAGAATTGTAGGAAAACGTACCGGAATAATGTCAATGTCATGTATGTAACTAACAATTTTTTCCATGTAATACATGCAATGGTATCCGCACTCCCAAGTACTACTTTGTATCTTGTGCTGATGATGGAAAAGATAATTTTTTGAACCGATTACGAAGATGAAAATGACATGTGAAATATGAAGGTATGAGATGATACGTACACTGATGTTTATGACATCCCAAGTGTAGTTGGAAGGGTAGGATCTATTTTGTTTGGAATTGGACCGTCGATATTTTGTTGCAATCCTACAATAGATGGAAACCTATTTTTGTCAACATGAGGAATATTATTTTTAGAAATTGGGGTTCACACAATATATGATAACATACTGAGTAACAGTAATTGTAAATAATTGAGCCAAGAGAGTGCAAAACGTACAAGAACACAATTACGGGAACAACAATTTTTTAAAAACATCGAAGCTGAAGGAAAGAAACGAATATGTTCCACTTACAAATGAATCATTTTAAGGCATGATCTATTTCGTTTGGAAATTCCCCCAGTCATTGAGTCGATGCAATATACTCGATCGATTTCTGGTACGAAGACAAGCAAAAACCAATGGTCCCTATGGGAAAAAGGGAAAAACAAAAATACTTAAGATATATTCTTAAAATAAAATCACAGCACACGGTTGTTTTCGCTTTCATGTGGGCGGGTCTAGCTACTCGGAAAACGAATGGAACTTACTCTCGATTGTATGGGAAGATGTACACCCTCGCTGCAGTGCAGCACATGACAGCCGAAACCTCGTCCGCAGTCAATTCCACCCTTTGATTTGCCTTCTGAGCCATTGAGTTCGAAGATGCAGGAATAAACTGGACGTGGCCTCCACGTACCACCCCATCGCAGAGGTATCTTGCAAATTAATATGGTTAGTGAAGCAAATATAATTATACTTGTATCTATGAATAATGAAAGCATGCACTTCTTATGATGCCCATATATCAAGTTGGCACCCACTGATCCACTCCATTTCATCATCTGCTTCCAAGCTGTTCATGAACAGTCATATCTTGTCAGTAAATATGGCTGTGTAGACTTCTTCTGATCCGAACACCTTTGCGCTGAAATTGATGCGGAATACTTTGTCTAGTCCACATATTTGTGAAGATAGCCGTAAAGCATCATTAATCTGGTGAACAGCAGCAATGCATTCTTGGTTTTCCATGGCTCCCTAATCATTACATTCAGAATCTAATAATGTTAGTTGAACAGTATTTGTATGTAATTCAGTAGTGGATGATAATGTAAAGGCTGAAATGAGTTCTCACAAATATGTATTGGGGAGAAATCGACGAGGGAGGATTTGGTTGCCCATTCTCCGGTGATGTAGATTTTCTTTTGGTAGTTGCTAATGGGTAAAATGTTAGTGATGCGTAGGAGAAAATTAGTCGAAATGAAATAGTATGGGGGTATGTACCCCTCCTTTTACCGATCGAGCGGCCACCTCTCCACGAGGAGTATCTTCCTTAGCCACTGGTGTGAGGTTTGTTTGAGAACTTCCAATTTCGTCGACCACCATTTCTTGTGGAGGCGGTTGCTGCTCGTTCTCCTACGTTCGTAGATGAATAACATATCATGTAATTGTATTATCTAGAAAGATATATATGAGCACCGATGAGAAGAAGAATACAATGATCACACCTCATCATCCTGTTGCTCTATGACACTTATCAGCTTCCCCGGCCATAGAATGTTATATCCAATGGCCTGAGTGACAAACTCAAATTCTTCGTGTTCAATCGGCAAAGGTGCCTTTGGTATAATCATAGGTCCTTTTATATTTACTCACTCCCACTTGATGGGTAAGTCAGTTTCCGCTTCCTTTGGAAAGAATATACCGAATGTAGCTACCTCCTTTTCTCCATGATGGTTCAAAACATATAGGCAGCATTTTTTTCCTCTCTGAGAGATGAACTTAGAGATTGGGTAAATACATCGGTCGGGCAATAACTAAGTATTCTCTATTGAAGGAAAACTGATAAAGTCGGAAGTGTAAGCGATAGATTATAAGAAGTAATGAATTGTACATGTAGCTGCTGAAGGCTGCAGCGCGCTGCAGCTTTCAGTGCCCAGCTGAGACTGAGAGCTACAGCGCGCTGCAGCTTCCAGCGTTCATTAGCAATGAACTGTATCCCCACAACATCAATCCAAATCAGGAAATGGAAATCCATATACTACAAATCACATATCAAGAAAGGAACAAATACGATTGTAGTTCACGGTATGGATTACCTTGTCATCCGCTGCAGTTCCTTGTGGGTCACTACATCCCGATGCTGAAGGAATGAATACCCGGTTGTCCTTGTTCGTGGGGGTGGAAGATGTAGCAAGGAAATTACGGGCAACCAAGTGTGGGGGAATAGCTTTACCCAATTACCCAGCTAGCCAATTTGTTTGGGCATCAAGTAAAGCAACAAATGTTTCCCTGAGCTCGATGACATCTGTTGGTTGTTTGTTTGAATTTGAAATTTCCTCAGATGGTTTCCTGTTTGTGCTCCCACATCGACTAGATGCGTAATGGGTGACAGTCATATGTGGTAGGGCCTCGTTCACCTTAGAGGTTGCAGAGCAACCTCTCCAACGACCCCCGTGATCCTTCCTACCCGTTGCTTGAACTAGAATATCTTCTTTTCCATATATAACCAAATCTCCCTTTTGCTTCTTATCCAAAAGGTTTTTCTAAGAAACAAAGAAAATATAAGCCATTTGATCAGGATAACATCAAAGAATATCAATAGAGATAGATTAAATTATGAATTATGCTCACAATAGTGGGGGCTGCTCTTCGGAAGGAGTCGTTGGTGTAGGTTGATAATTTCTTGTCCCAGTTAGCGGCAAGGAACACTTCTGAGCGGTCCAGTTTAAAATCCATAATTTGAACTAAAGCCTCAGCTTCTTCTACACTCTGACCTTCATCCAGAAGCGCCTCAATTTTAGCGTTTCTTTTCCTCTTCTCAAGTTCTACTGCAACCCTACGGTTCCCTCCACTTCCCGTGTGATGGATGTAGTCCTTCTGTGAGGCGCTTGATTTTTCTGCATCACTTACCGCCTGTTTGGACATCAGTTTGTAAACTGCTCGTATTGTAAAGACTAGAAAAAAATAATATTGAAGGAATTACCTTAAATTCAGGGGTTGACCTGTGTTTCACAAACAGTTCCCACTCATTTTTGTCCATCCAGCGATAGTCTCTCCATGCACAAGAGCCCAGTTGTTTTTGCACAATGTACTTGTTCGCCACCTTAGTCTTCCAATTCCTCCACTTTTCTCCTGCATAAATTGTCCATTTATTTCGGAACTTATTCATCTCATTGAAAGTCATTTTCGTTTGTATATCCCAGCTAATCTGGAGGATAAGGAGACATGTTGTTAGTGCGACATGTAACGAAGTTGACATGAAAAATGGAGGATTAGAAGAAACTTACGAGAATGTCTTCCCATGCATCCTTCTTCACATGGTCTGGGACTGATCTCCAATTATGCCACGTCCCGAAGCGGATTCTTCGCCGGAAGGTATACCCAACATACATCGACCATCGGCTGCGCATAACTAGGGGTTCGAAGTCATCATCGAAGAATATTTTAAGAGGCTTCTTTCGTTTCGCAAGCAACACGGACTTGCACGTGGCTGTACCTCCGCGCTTGCAATACTCTCCAATCTCAAACTTGTCGAAGCTCCCACTCATGTCTTCTTTTACAATAGTTTCTTCTTCTTCTCCCGACCTCTCTGATCCCGAACAATATTTCCGTACATCGGCCCCTTTCTCACTATTGTCGTCACAGTTGGTATCCTTTGGAGGGGTAAAACATTTATCGGCAATAGTTTGTCTACCACCAGAGTCAAACAATTTCTTCCTCGGCAGTGCCATTGAATCTCTTCTATGAGTAAATGAAACACAAACAAAACATTAATCCAACACAGCCCTTTGCGGATTTTCACGAAAATCCAACCGAGTTCAACAAATTCGTATAGGGGGCACGTGGGTAGGTAAAAATTATGACATAACAAGCACGCATATCATGTATGAGCATGAAACAACACCCACAATAGTATAACAAGAAACATCAACACAAACTCACACGCACAGAGACCAACCAAAATATAGCTACTCATTAAATCCGGGAAAGATGGAAACTACCAATGGGTGTTACCTTATTCCGTCAACAGTCGGCCATCTTGGTTACCCCCTCCACAGTGAAGATTCCGACCTGGGTACGAAATTTTTGGAGTAGAATGTTGACAAAATTGGTGTATTTGGTTGGCGACCAGGATTGGGAGGTTGAAGCCCGACATAAATGGTGAAAGGGAGGGACACTATTTTTGGGGGAAATCTGCACGGGGTTATGGTGGGAAGAGGGGGAACTTGGGATTAGGGATGTGGTGGGTGGAAAGAACTCGGTTCGATGTGGTAGGGAGGGAAGGGTATGGAAACCGAGGAATAAGGATATGGAGGGAAAAGGGAAACTTTTGGAGGGAATGAAAATGAAGCTTTGTTGGCACATTTTGGTGTCTTATAATTTTAAATGCTTTAATTTAAAAACAATAATCCATACGAATGGGAGGGATATGTATTATATTCCCCAGGACCTGGAAAAGATCGTAAAATCTTTAAAATCTTATACTACCTCCGTCCCAAAATAAATGGTGTACGAGAGACTTCCACATTTATAAAGAAACGTGTCTAACCGCTAATGCGTTGAAACCATCGAGCAAGGAAGTTACAGATACTCTCTACCTTTCCATTACCTCCTCTCCCTGCTTCCCAACTATATTTCCTAACCTAAGTTTTCAGTTCCCTTCTCTGATGTTTCCCCCCAGACCACCACCAAAGCCAACTATTTCCACAGTATACTGGGAATCTCCAGATTACAGTTTCATCAAGGTTAACGTGGATGCATCTTGGTCTAATTCCTCTGTTTCAATTGGCTTAATTGCTTGCAATCACCAAGGTTTACCAATCCTTATTAGATCAGAGACCATAACAGCCACATCTCCACTGGAAGCTGAAGTTAAGGCAATTCTTATGGCCTGTCAGATCTGTCTGGACAGATATCCCAACCTCATTATTGAATCTTACTCGCTACAGGCAGTAAATATGATTAATGATCCTTCAGTTTCCAAATGGACCCTATACCCTCTAGTTTTCCGAGTTCACATTTTTTTATCCCATGCTACCCTCAAGCACACATATAGATAATGTAACTCAGTTGCGGATGCCATTGCGAAATATCAAGCATCCCCTGCGATGGTTTCTCCTTTGCATGTGACCAACATTCCGGCACATATTAAAGGCTTAATCTATGTGGATAGTATTCATACACCTTATATTAGAATCCATAGGCAAGCCTTTAAATAAGATTGATACTGCTGATCTTTCCTCTATTCTGTCTTAGGTTATGGACTACTTCCCTTCATGGCTTTGGATTTTTTTTCTGCTCTTTCGCGATAGCTACCGTTTTTCACAGTCTCATTTGCGCTTTCACATAGCGGATTCCCAGTTTCTACCTATGGAAGCATAAGTCCAGTTTTGGCTACTGATCTTTGGAATCGTTTCAAGTTTTTCCATTTGATGCGTTGAAACCATCGAGCACTCGAGCCTGGAGCCCTCGAGCCCTGAAGTCCTCGAGCACTCAATCCTTGGACCCCTCCAGCCTTGGAGCCCTCCAGCACTGGATACCTCGAACACTCAAGCTCTTGAGCCCTGCTGCCCTCGAGCCATCAGGCACTCGAACCATCGAGCACTCAAGCACTCGAGCCCTCGAACCATCGAGCCTTGACCCCTCGAGACCTCGAGCCCTGGAGTCCTCAAGCACTCAAGCCTTGGAGCCCTCGAGCACTGGATACCTCGAACACTCAAGCTCTCGAGCCCTGCTGCCCTCGAGCCATCAGGCACTCGAACCATTGAGCACTCGAGCCCTCAAACCATCGAACCTCGACCCCTCGAGACCTTGAGCCCTGGAGTCCTCGAGCACAAGCCTTGGAGCCCTCGAGCACTGGATACCTCGAACACTCAAGCTCTCGAGCCCTCAAGCCTAGGAGGCCTCGAGCCCTAGATCCTCGAGCACTCAAGCTCTCGAGTCCTGCCACCCTCAAGCCATCAGGCACTCGAACCATCGAGCACTCAAGCACTCGAGCCCTCGAACCATCGAGCCTCGACCCCTCGAGACCTCGAGCCCTGGAGTCCTCGAGCACTCAAGGCTTGGATCCCTCGAGCCTTGGAGCCCTCGAGCACTGGATACCTCGAACACTCAAGCTCTTGAGCCCTCGAGCTTAGGAGGTCTTGAGCCCTAGATCCCTCGAGCACTCAAGCTCTCGAGCCCTGCTTCCCTCGAGCCATCAGGCACTCAAACTATAGAGCACTCAAGCACTTGAGCCCTCGACCCCTCGAGACCTCGAGCCCTGGAGTCCTCAAGCACTCAAGCCTTGGAGCCCTCGAGCCTTGGAGCCCTCAAGCACTGGATACCTCGAACACTCAAGCTCTCGAGCCCTCGAGCCTAGGAGGCCTCGAGCCCTGGATCCCTCGAACACTCAAGCTCTTGAGCCCTCGAGCTTAGGAGACCTCGAGCCCTGGATCCCTCGAGCACTCAAGCTCTCGAGCCCTGCTACCCTCGAGCCATCAGGCACTCAAACTATAGAGCACTTGAGCCCTCGACCCCTCGAGACCTCGAGCCCTGGAGTCCTCGAGCACTCCAGCCTTTGAGCCCTCGAGCCTTGGAGCCCTCTAGCACTGGATACCTCGAACACTCAAGCTCTCGAGCCCTCGAGCCTAGGAGGCCTCGAGCCCTGGATCCCTCGAGCACTCAAGCTATCGAGCCCTGCCGCCCTCGAGCCATCAGGCACTCGAAGCATTGAGCACTCAAGCATTCGAGCCCTCGAACCATCGAGCCTCGACCCCTCGGACCTCGAGCCAGCAAGCACTTGACCATCAACCCCTCGAGTCTAAAACTTAATATTCAATTGGTCTAACATTCGACCCAAAACAAATGTAAACTTCAGCCCAATTAGTATAAGGTGTTTGTGTATTAGTCTTTGGCCCACAACCTCTGCTCTTCCATCACCTTCATCCGCCGTTCCCAAGGCCATTCCTCCGACGTTCCCAAGCCCCATCCTCTGCCGTTCCCAAGCCCCATCCTCCGCCATTCCCAAGCCCCTTCCTCCGCCGTTCCCAAGCCCTCCACCGACCCCTGCTCCCTCCGCCGTCCTCTACTCTCACGGCGTCGTCCCCTGCCACCTCCGCCGTGCCCTGCTCCCTCCGCCGTCCACTTCTCCAGCCGCGCCCCTTCATCGGCCAAGCTCTGTCCGACCATCGTCGACTCTACACTAAACACCACTCGTCAACAACCCATACTCCGAATTAGGTAAGGGGATTATTTTCCTAAGGTTTGTACCAAGAAATTTTTTCTTCCTCAAGGGTTGATTTCATGATAATGCCTCTTTGTGTCAATGCCCTCATTGTGCTCTTGCTTTCGGTATTGGTGAATAATTGTGTGCATAACCTGATTGTTCATGATATATGATTCTAGATAGCATAACCCGTGCTCCAATATGATATGATAATTTTGTGCATAACCTGATTGTTCATGAACCGATTTTTTCTTGCTCAAGGGTAGATTTCATGATAATGCCTCATTGTGTCAATGCCCTCACTGTGCTCTTGTTTTCGGCATTGATGAATAATTTTGTGCATACCCTGATTGTTCATGACATGTGATTCTGGGTGGCCCATTGATTCATCCCCGGATTTATAGAATGTCCATCTAGTTTAATTATTTTACTTATGTTAATATTATCTGAAATTGGGATTAACTGTGAATAAACATTATTCCATATTCAGCCTATGAGAAAAAATGCTTATTTTAGAATAAGTTGATTCTGTATTCTGATTGTGTATTATTTACCGTTTTGCATTCTGGTTCTGTTAACACATTTAGTTTAACAGACATGGCCCCCAAAAAAGGTGCAACCAAGCAAAAGAACAACACCCAAAACCCAAGGAAAAAGGCTAGAGTGGTGGAGGGGAGGATGTCGAGCACGGGACTCAGATTGTTCCGTCGACTGAGCCCATACCAGCCGCAGAGGCGGACTGTACTGAGCATACTACTGTGTACAAGGACTTCATCTCGAGGGGCCTCATTCTTGAGAGAGGGTTGAGAATGGAAAAGCCCTTTAGGAACTATGTGAAGGAGCACGGCTGGGAAGGCTTCATCGCACAACCGCCACGTGCAAACTAGAACATGGTTTGTGAATACCTGTTGCTCATGAAGTAAAAGAATTCTGCAACTGTTTTCCTCTGGGTCATTTGGTCGAGTTGTTTTCAGCTTCATGGGAAGACATATCACAGAAATCTGTGATGATAGCGACGCAGTAATTCGGAATCTACCACAAGAATGGTCCAGCATAGAGAAAAAGTACTTGACTGAAGACATGAACGTGTGGTACAGTTTCATAGCTACCGGCTACTCCCCGTGAAATTGAATAGCGAGGTTCATCGGTCCCGTATGCTGCTGCTCTACAAGATAAAGAAGAACATGAGCATCGATGTTGGGAGTACAATAATAGCATACATCTGGGATTGTGTCAATGCCAATAACTGCATAGGCTTGTCCTCACTCATCACTGCAATATGCGTGAAGCAGGTTGCAGATACAAAGATGATGATGTCACAATGATGCCAAATTTCCCCATAAAACCCTCTCATATTCTCGAAGAAGAAGAACGTTGCTGAGTCATCTAGGGCGGCAACAAGTAAATCATCGAATGAGAACTTGGATGGGGACTTGGCAGCATTGCAACTGAAGGTGGATCATTTGGTGCGCTGGACATCGCAGGTTGGGAAGATCCTCACAGCCATGTGTGGCGAGAGAATCAATGAATTGGGTCCAATCCCTACCTTTGATTCGCCAAGGCCCAACACGGTGGAGAAGAGGGCGCGCAGGAAATGACTGCCCACATTGAGCTCACATCTTCGTATTATCAGGTTATTTCATTTGCTAGTTTAATTTGGATGTCTGACTCGTAAATTTTTTGCTTTCGAAACATACATTGCTACTTTGTTGGTACTGTTTGGATGTGATTTTGGAATGTTAGTTTTCAAGCCACATAACGTATTTTTGCTGTTGTCTTAAACGAACTGCATGAGCAATTCGTTTCAAGTTCATGTGTGTGTAAAATTGCTGCAGCGCGCTTAACCAGTAGAGCTGCAGCGCGCTGCAGCTGCCAAACACTACCATAGGAATAGAAAGCCAATTTTTTTACCAGTCTTTACCAAAACTGCTGGAGTACGCTGCAGCGAACAGAACTGCTCGAAATGGAAACAAATTGGGAGATAGTTGTACAATAGTTGCCAGGGGCAACAAAACCCAACAAAGTACAAAAAGTAATAAATTTTAACGTCGGCATCATTGTTCGACCCCCCTAGTCTACAACCAACTTCATCTTCTTGGATTGACTGTCTCAAAGTTCTCGGCCATCGTCATCTATCCAAATGCCAGCTTTGTGTTTCCTTCGTATGGCTCCCGCCTCAATCCCGTTGTCACTAGGTAGAGGGGAAATAGAGGGGAACTCTAACCTTTCATTTGTAACCTCAAAATCAATTTCATCGCAGAAAGAGAATTTCCTACCTTGTACCACAACAGACCAACCTACATTGCACGGGTCATTTACGTAGAAAACTTGTCTTGCTTGTTCGGCCAAAATAAACTGATCATTTTCATATGCCACACGAGTCGGGTCAACAAGGGTAAATCCCATTGGATCATCATTTCGAACCCCAGTTGCGTTATCAAACCATTGGCACTTGAATACTGGAATCTTGAATTCTCCATAGTCAAGCTCCCAAATCTCATCAATAACACCATAGAACGACATAACAGCTAGGACTGGTTTTTTGTCTTTCTTACTTGCTTGCCACATAGTCTCCAACTCAATGTATACCCCACTATTTTGTGTCGTGCTCTTCAAATCTTGGTCCCTAGTAGCAAAAGAAAAACCGTTGATGTCATATCCGGAATACCTCAAAACCGTGTAGTTAGGCTTCCTCGCAAATGCCCTAATTTTTGGGTCGTAATCAGCAACATTGCATCGATCATATAACCAATTCACAAACTTGTCATTGTGCTCCAACTGAACTTTATTAAGGGGCCACGTGGGATGACACTCTGTTATCGAATTAAGGTGCTCGGTCACATAAGCAGTAGTCTCCAAACAATTCCTCAACACATACAAATGAACTGACATCAGATCACTATTCAATGGAGTAAATAACGTTCCCCTCGACCTCGGCTTGCCCCCCTTCCTCCCAACATGTCGATTTAGGGGCACCCCAAGTTTTCTGTGTCCCTGCAAATAGCAAGAGAAAAATTCAATCACTTCTTCGGTAACATACCTCTCAACAATACTAGCTTCCGGCCGACTCATACATTTCATGTACCCCTTAAAGACTTTCATGTGACGCTCGAATGGATACATCCAACGCATGCCAACTGGACCTCCCGCACTAGATGGACGACCAAGTGAACCATTATATCAAAAAAAAGGATGGAGGGAAATAAATTTCCAACTTGCAGAACGCAACAACAACATCTTTTTGTAGGACATCCAGATGGTCCCGGTCAATATACTTCCAGCATATGGAGGCAAAAAATATACAAAGTCTAGTGATTGAGTGCCTTACGTCGGCCTCCATTACCCCACGAATAGCAATAGGTAAAAGTTGTTGCATCAAAACATGACAAACATGAGATTTCAACCCTGTCATCCGACAATCCTTCAAACTACCCGACTCACGTTCGATGAATAACCAATGTGGACCTTCACTGATTTCAAACTATCACAAACTGAGATTCTCTCCTCCTTAGACAAGGTACAAGGTGCAGGGGGCAAGTACGTCCTCTTACCCTTCACTTCTGGGGCGAGGTCATTTCTGATTCCCGAATCAACCAAGTCCAACCAGGAATTCAAACAATCTTTCGTCTTCCAAGGAAAATTCAAGAGGGTGCCTATCAAACGTTCACAAACATTTTTCTCAATTCCCCTTGGTCTAATTCCACGCCTTATAACGAAAGGGATCACGTCTAGGCAATGCCTAACCTCAAGATGCTCCCAGTATGGTAGATAAAAAAATGTTGACCTTTTCTTCCATGGCCCACCACAATGTATTTTGTCCTTGCCTTTGTACTTTCCCAACACCACTCTCAATTTCTTAACCTTACTGTGAATCTGCACACCAGTTAGTGGTGTAGGGGATTTCCTTCGTTCTTTCCCGCCAACAAAATTGACCACATCATCCGAGTATTTATGGTTTCCATGGAGCCATTTTCTATGGCCAAGATACACTGTCTTTCTTCCATGTCTTAGCTGTTTGAATTCAGTCTTCTCCTCACAAATGGGACATGCTTTGTGCCCCTTCACAACGTACCCCGACAAATTTCCATAGGCTGGAAAATCATTGATCGTGCAGAAAAGCATGGCACGAAGTTGAAACTCCTCATTCATATGGCCATCAAATACCAACACTCCTTTATCATCCCACGATATCTTCAAATCATCGATCAATGGTCTCAAACACACATCAACCTCATTCCCAGGTTGTTTAGGACCTGAGATTAACATAGGCATCATAACATATTTACGTTTCATGCACAAATATGGGGGCAAATTGTATATAACCAACATCACGGGCCACAAACTATGCTTCGATGACATATTAGCAAATGGATTCATCCCATCAGTACACAATGCAAGGCAGAGATTTCTAACCTCCGAAGCAAAGGAATGATATCGCTTGTCAAAATTTCTCCATGGTTCACCGTCCGCCGGATGTCTTATCTTGTCGTCATGTAGTCTTTCCCGCTCTCCATGCCATCGCAAGTTCTTCGCATCTTCTGAATTCGCGAATAACCTCTTCAACCTAAGAATTATAGGAAGATACCACATACACTTCAATGGGACCTTCTTCTTCTTAGCAGAATACCCATCATCATCATTCGTCACACCCTTATATCTTGCATTTTGGCACACGGGACATTCAACCGCATCTATCAAATCACCATCATACAAAACACAATCATTTGGACATGAGTGTATTTTCTTGTATTCCAAACCAAGTGGACACAATATTTTCTTGGCCTCGTAATAGTTTTTTGGAATTCCATTCCCTTCCGGAAACTTATCCTTCAGAATCTTTAGTAGTGAATTCACACTTGCATCACTCCAAGAACTTGTAGCTTTCAAATTGAAAACCTCCATCAAAAAAGAGATTACGGTATCCTTACTTTTACATCCCGGATACAATGGCTTCTCTTTCTCGTCGAGCAAAGCACTCAACATTGTAGGCTTCCCCTCAAAATCTCTCACAATGTCATCGAACATACCATCAACTGTACATTTGTCTCCATCTACCTTGTCAACCCCACCGTCATGTCCTTGCTCAACCTCTCCATGAAATGTCCATACAATGTAACCTCCGTCAAATTCGTTCTTCAACAAGTGAAATCTAACAACCCCACGATCATCAAACCGTTCACGACACAAGCATCTTTTGCATGGATAAAGTATCCTCTCCTCCCGACCAAAGGCATAATCTAGAAACAAATCAATAAATGCAATATGTTCAACACTCCCTCTAGCTACACTTGGACAGTTAACCATTTTTTCCCTCCACGCAAACATTGATTCTCGGTCTGTTGTATCTAAACAAGACAAAACACACCATTACACATATTTTCATTGGTAAAAAATACGAAAAATGAACACGATCTTTTTGCTACACAATACTAAACATGTCATGTCCGCCGTGTATAAGTATGCGAATCGATCAACTGCATGTTCTCGGGAAACATATAAATATATATACCATCTACCAAAAGAAACACAAAAATGTTCACATCAACACTCATTAATTTACACTCTTGCAACATGATCGATACTCAACCAACATAAGCTAGGCATAGAGAAACCAATAATAAATACGAAAAAACTACCTCCAATCATGCATTTATGGTTCTAGTTGATTGAAATTTCCAAAAATTAATGAATACTTACTTCCATGAGTCTTCATTTGTTTGAGTTATTACACACCTTCCCAAGAAATCTACCATCTAATAATGGATAAGGTTCAAGTTCAGAACTAATTTAAGAGGGTAAGTTCGGAGCATTAAATGCTCGATTTAGCACCGGTTTTTGTCAATAGTACACAAAATCGGTGCCAGTTTTCCTGACTTTTTCCACGAATTCATTCAGTACCGGTTTCTACATATTCATAACACTGGTTCCTATAACCGGTGCCAAAAACATACATCACACCGGTTTTCTAGGATTCTTTGCACCGGTCTTAAAACCGGTGCGAATATAACACCGGTTATCGTTATTCTTAGCACTGGTTTCTTGACCGGTGCTAAACTCTCAACGGTTTCCACAAATTCTAGCAGCGGTTTCCCGACCGGTGTAAAAATAACACCGGTTCTTATTTAAATAACCGGTGCAAAAATATTTTTAACCGTTGCCACAATAACACTGGTTTTACAACCGGTGCTAACACAAAAAAAAACCGTTGCTAAAACATGATTTGCATCAGTTTTCATAACCGGTGTTAAAAAACCAGTGCCAGAGGGGGTCTCTGTGGTAGTGAAAGCATCAACAACAGTATGTAAAACATCACATTTGAAAAATAATAAAACTCATAGATCCTCCTTCCTTCTTGATTGCAGCAACATTGGAAAGTATTCTTAGACAACTAAGAAATAACAATAACACAAAAACTAGCACAAATCATAACAAAACCCTAAGATATCACACACAATCAAAACTGCACATCAAGTGCACACTTAAGCATGAAAACACCACAAGAATCAAACAATGAAATTAAAATATCACACCAACACAGATAACAATACTTAAAATCTGAACATGAAACATGAAACATCAAATGAGAAACATAAACAACAGTATCTAAAACATCAATGCTGAAAAATAATAAAACTTACAGATCTTCCTTTCTTCTTAATTGTACCAGCAGTGAAGCAAGTCTTCTTAAACATCTAAGAAACAGCAACAACAACACAGAAATTAGCACAAATCTGTAAGAACAATTCACCAAACATAAAAAAATAGAGAAATCCTCAAATATTAACACAGTGAACAACATAAACCTTAAAACACACAATAGAACACACAATAAACCACGATTTAACTACATATTGAACAAATACCACAAAATAAGCACAGTGATACTCAGGATAACCTACACATACCCTAGAAAATCACATGAACCAAAAAATTAAACAAAATAAAAAAAAGCACAAAAAACAGAGCGAAGACATAACCTTCTAAGATAAACACAAAACGAAGGTCGTGATAGATCGCCAAAAACCAAAGCTTTTGTGCAATGTAAAACCTTCATCGTAGTGAAGGGGTGGCTTTATTAGGCTTCCCATGCCTTAAAGCTGAAAGGAATCAGCCAAAATAGGAGAATTAGAGCTGAGGTACAATAGCGGTGGTTTGTTTGGATGCGTTTCCTATCAATTGCCTCCACCGTGTGTTAACAATTATAGGCCATATCCAATGAAACCACCCATGAAGCAAAAGATCTATTAAAAACGATACAGCGAAGAAATCATTGTCTGATAAATTACAAGAGGAAATCTTAGCAGGTGAGTTAGGGATTGGTTGTTGATGTTTTCCCTTTTTTTGGATGAGAACATCCTTGGCTCCTTCTCGAAAACTTTGTTCGTGGTTGTGAGACCTATGCATTCAGAGAGCAGTATCTTGCACACGAGCACAGCCAAAACAAGTAGGAGTAGGCAGTCACTCAGAAGCAGTGTGTTGCTCGGAGTCCATTAGTCCAGGAGGAAAGCATTAGGGATTTGGCTCTGGTTCGTACCTACATTCATAGAGATGTAGTAGTATCTTGTGCTCGAGCATAATCAAACCAAGTAGGAGCATGTACTATACATCAGTGTGTTGCACTAGGGTGAGATTAAAGCAAGTATAAGAGGACATACCATTAGGCTTGACCGAGAAGCAAGTGTGCACACAATCATAGTTTAAATCAAGTCTTTGAAAATTTGCACCCAGATAGCACATCAACATAACAGAAAGAAACATAAAATTCATGCACATCGTCATAAGCAGTGCAAGCACATCATCAAGTATAAGCAAACTTGCACTCAAAAAGCACCTCACCAACAACAGCAGAAAAGTGCCCGAAGAGGTGCCAGAAAACACCATGAATTAGGCACATGACCATAAAATTCGGGCACATATGAAGAGAACATTTAAGCATAAGAACAACATCTTTAGCAGCAGCAGAAAATTGCCAAAAGGATATGTATATCTGCAGCATAAAGTTCTAAAACCTGAGGTCCATAATTTGCAGTCTGTCCATTGCCAGAATACCCCTTATGTCCCTTGTCATCATCTTGATATATTAGTCCATGTGGGGGTTGAGGGTTCATTAGATGGCCATATTTGGATATACAATCCGCAGCTTTATTTGCTTCTCTGACGACAAACTTAACCTTAATGGCATGTTCATTACAAAGTTTTTAAATTTCACTTGCAATAGAGTACACTTTGTAATTTTGAGACTCAGGGTCTTCTATAGCTCTAATAGCATTAAGGAAATTTGATTCTATAATCATAGGTGACGAACAGAGCTGATTAATGATTTGAAATGCCATCAAAATACCTTTAATCTGAGCAATTAGAGACAGGGAACATTGAAAGGTTAAATAGAAAGCTCTAGAAAATTTTCCCTCTGTGTCCCTAATAATAAAACCTGTTGGTATGCCTTGAATACTGTAATAGCCGCTTCTGCGACCCTGGCCTGGGGGTCCGGGGGGGCGGAGTCGCCCCCGGTCCGACGGTATAGCTTGTCTCTTTATTGGACTGCTGTTGATTTGGGCCGAATTGTGTTTTTGGCCCAGTTTGTTAGGGTTTAGTGGAGACAGCATATAAAGTGTCTCTCTTCTCTCTGTTAACCAACTCTAATTCTGTTCCGCACAAAATTAGTGAATTCGTCTCCCGTGGATGTAGCCAAATTGGTGAACCACGTAAATCTTGTGTCTTGTTATTTTCGTTCATATTTTCTGTTCTTTCTCCATTCCGCACAACAAACTGGTATCAGAGCGATTTCTTTTTCCGGCGATATCCGTAGTGGGTATATCGGATTCTGGGCTCATCAGATCGGGGCTGATCGGGGAGAAAGATGTCTTGGTTGAACGTGAAGATCGACAAGTTTACTGGGAGAAACAGTTTCAGTTTATGGCAGATCAAGATGAGAGCTTTGCTGAAACAGCAAGGTTTGTGGACTCCGCTGACGAAGGATTTCGCGAGCAATTCTGGCGATGTTGTGAGTCTGGAAGAAAAGGCACACTCGACGATTATGCTGTGTCTCGCGGACGAAATCATCACTGAGGTCTCAGATCAGGAGACTGCTGCACAACTGTGGCTGAAGTTGGAGAGTTTGTATATGACGAAATCTCTAACCAACAAGTTTCTTCTGAAACAACACCTCTTCGGTCTCCGAATGCAGGAAGGTACGCAACTCAGAGACCATCTAGAGCAATTGAATACTTTGTTATTAGAATTGCGAAATATAGATGTGAAAATTGAAGATGAAGATGCTGCTTTGATTTTGCTAGTTTCTTTACCACTTTCGTATGAGAATTTTGTTCAGTCATTTATTGTTGGTAAAGATTCTGTGTCTCTGGAGGAAGTAAGATCCTCTCTCCATAGTAGAGAGTTGCGACATAAGGCAAACAGTACAGGTACAGAAAGTCAGGCCACTGGCTTGTTTGCTAGTGACGGAAACACAAAAGGCAAGGAAACCGACAATAAGAAGAAGGGCAAGAAGTCATCTTCAAAGGGTCCCAAGGCCAATGATGTTTGTAACTACTGTAAGGAGAAGGGGCATTGGAAAAAGAAGTGTCCGAAGAAGGCTAGTAAATCTGGGAGTACATCTGGTACTGCTGCTGTGGCTGAAGGGGATTTCAGTTCTGAAGATGATTTTGCTCTAGCTGTTACTGGGCAAAAAAATCATTCTAATGCGTGGTTTCTTGATTCTGGGGCATCTTACCATATATGCCCAAGGAGAGATTATTTCTCAACTTATGAGCAAGCTGAGGGCATCATTACTACGACAAATGGTGTTGCGTGCAAGGTAGTTGGGATTGGTTCAATCAAGATCAGGACGCATGATGGTAGTTTCTGTACTTTGAACGATGTCAGGCATGTTCCATCGATGACAAAGAATCTGATTTCTCTTCCTACGTTGGATAGAAAGGGTTTCGTCTACTCAGGGAGTGATGGAGTTCTGTGTGTCTGCAAAGGTTCTAGGCTGGTTCTGAAAGGTGTTCTGCATGGTACTTTGTATTTTCTACAAGGTTCAACGGTTATGGATTCTGTTAATGTTGCATCTTCGGAGGTTCACCAGGATGATATGACTAAATTATGGCATATGAGGCTTGGTCACATGGGTGAAAGAGGGATGCAGATTCTGTCGAAGTATGATCTTCTTGGTGGCCACAAGATCAAGAGCTTGGACTTCTGTGAGCATTGCGTTTTTGGGAAGCATCACCGCAGCAAGTTTCCTAAGGCGATTCATAGAACAAAGGGCACATTGGATTACATCCATTCTGATTGTTGGGGACCTTCCCGAGTTGAGTCACTGGGAGGTCACAGGTACTTTGTTTCTCTGATTAATGATTACTCAAGGATGACTTGGGTTATCATGATGAAACATAAGAGTGAAGCTTTCTCGAAGTTCAAGGAGTGGAAAGCTTTGGTGGAGAATCAGACCGGGAAGAAGATCAAGAGGCTTCGAACTGATAATGGGCTGAAATTATGCTCGTCTGAGTTTGATCAGTTTTGTAGGGATGAAGGGATTGCTTGTCATCATACAGTCAGGAATACGCCACAGCAGAATGGCGTAGCTGAGCGGATAAATCAGACATTGCTGGCGAGAGCGAGGTGCATGCTCTCTAATGCTGGTTTGGAAAGGAGATTCTGGGCAGAGGCGGTGAGTACAGCTTGTTACTTGATCAACCGCGGGCCTCACACGGGTATAGAGTGCAAAATACCTATAGAGCTGTGGTCGGGTAAAGTTGTTGATTACTCCAAGTTAAAAATTTTTGGTTGTACATCTTATTATCATGTTAGTGATGGTAAGTTAGAGCCCCGAGCCAAGAAGGGTGTCTTTGTGGGTTATGGAGATGGAGTTAAAGGCTCCAGGATATGGTCTCCATCTGAGAAGAGGGTTATTCTGAGCAGGGACGTTGTCTTTGATGAAAATTCTTTGCTTAGATCTATGGTGAAGCCCACAGTTGTGCCAGAAACTAGTGGAGTTGATAAACAGGTGGAGCTTGAAGTCACTCAAGGTGAAAATAGATTGGAACAATTTGAGGTGGATCAAGAGCCACAGACAGAATCTGAGATACCGGAATCTCCACCACCAGATCCTCAACCATCAGGAGCTACAGTCCGCAGTTTAGCTCAGGACCGACCCAGGAGGGTTGGAGTTGGGGCACCAAAGAGATATGGGTTTGAGGATATGGTGGGTTGAT